>CM065367.1:21972859-23172859 GCA_033032245.1 Poecilia picta | reverse complement strand
TTATTGCTAATAAAAAGTCATTAAAGCTGACCACTTTAAACTGCCATCGCCAACATGGTGGGACGCCGATTGTGAACAAAGTAACAATAAATCACAGAGGAACTCCGTGTTCAGAGCAAAAATAAATGAATGATTCACAAGTTTGACATTAACTGAACGCAAATCAGCTCAGAAACGCTGAATTACACGACTGAATTGGTGAGGGGAAACGTCATCCTGGGACCCCAAAGCCGTGGGTTCGATTACCATCTCACAATAGAGTCCCACAAACTCTATTTAAGCCGGTAGATAGTTTGAATAATTCACTTTAAATCACACACTTCTGCAGCAGTTTTTAAAGACAAACTAACACATTTTATATTTACTTATTATAACAATTGAAAGCTTAAATGTGAATCAATAGAGGCGAGGGGTAAAACATGACAACAGATTTATCACGTCAGTCAAGGTGACCCATTTAATTCCTCCGAGCCAAAGGCCTCCATCCAGTCGGTAAACATTATTATATGAGACGTCCAAATGAAAGAGCGTGCTGATGGATATGCGGCTGAATGTGTGTGTTAGAAAAAAAACAGAGAGACAGAGAGGTGAATAGGTGTGGGAGTGTTTACCTGCATGAGACTGGATGAGGGTGGCAGCAGCTCTGGGTGGAGAGCCGTGTGTGCTCTAACCGGGATGGGATGAGTCAGAGCTGAACAATATCTCATTTCCCTAAAGCTGGTCCTGCTTCGCAGCAAGAACCCTCCCCCAGTGGCCTAATGATGTCCAAGATGACACAAACATCAGGTTGAAATTTTTATAATCACTCAGAAACATGTTATTTAAAAAAAATTAATAAAAGGTTGTGTTGATGCTCAATATGAAATAAACCCGAACATTACTGAGGTAACGCGACCGCTGGGAAATGCCCTGGTTATTTTGGGACAATTCATTTTTCTTTCCAGACAGACGTAAACAATGAGACAGAGATGTGTGTGTTTGGGATAAAGGTATTGATCCAACAACACCTCACATGGAGGCCTTACATAACCCTCATAAAAATAAAAAAAACTCACGCATTGCTGACAGGAGCATTATTTCACTGCATTATTTAAAATTTAGCTCCGATAAACAAGAGAAGAAATATTCTGTGTGAAGCTTGAATTTGAATTACACTTACTTTACTTATCCCAGTGGTCAGCAACCTTTAAAATCACTTGAGCCATTTTTTTTCAATGTTCTTGTTAAGTAAAATCAATAAACAGCCATATTGATGATTGATGAGCATTGGATGTTTCTTTTTATCATATGCGATTCAGCACATCTTTTACTACCTGACTCATTTCATTGTATAAAATTTTTGCAATTTATCCATCATGTAGGGATGTGCCTGCAGCACTTTCTCTTATTCTCGGCCATGAGGATGGCAATAAATCCTCATGAATTTATTTCCATGGCAATAAACCCTTTTATTACTTAAAAAAAAAGAAAGAAAAGTGAACCTTTGAAATGTTCTGAAAAAACAAGTATTAGTCAAAACTTTCTAACCTGTCAGCACTCGGGTGCTTTGCTCTCTTCTCCTCGCAACTCTCCACGCTTCTTATTTATAGTCGCTGGTGATAAGCCCCACTAATGGATCTCAGATGTCACAGCAGGAGTGGACGCACCGATGCGTTCATCAGCAATTATATCCAGACACACCAACGGAGAAATTACGACCGAATGTGTTCAAATTCAGGAAAAACCCAAAGCCATATGGAAACTTTTATAATATGTTTGACAAGGAAGGAAAAGGAAAAAAGAAAGAGGGTAAATAAATATGCACTGTACACAGAAGAAGCTCAACTATTTTCCAGTAAATTGTCGTTACATTCCCAGGCCTCTCTGTTCAAGCAAGACTTTGTGTGTTGATGCGCTCGGTGTTTCAGGGATGTTTTCCTTTTTCTTTTTTTTATGCAGACAATTTTACGCATATTACGCGGAGGGTGGTTTTTTTTCATGCATATACAAACAGAGTGTTTGTTTCTGTTTGTGATTGTCTCTAAAAATAGAGCAGTTATCCAGTGTTGTTAGTTTCCTTCTTCCCTTCATAGAAGCTTCCTAAAATGCAAACATTTAAAATCAAAAAGAATAACACAGGATGATATAAAGTCAAATTCCCAAATTATTCATCTGTCATGTTTTTTTTATCACTGAGAACAGCTTTTCTCTTATTTAAATGTGAAGTTTAATATTTTTGCCCTGTAAAGACAAACTTTTAGTATTTTTGACTATTTCAAGTGTACCAATATTGTTGAGACAAAACTAACTTACAAGTAAATTTTGAGGAAGATACAGAAGCTCGTTTAAAGCCAATAATTGCTCAATGTAAATTTTTTTAAAGTTCTAGTTCACTGGCAGATCACTTCAATTATAAAAAGACATTTTTTCCATGTTGTAGGTGAAATAATCTGTCAGTGGAACTAGTGCTTCTTCATTAATATTAGGAAATGATTGACCAGCTACATTTTTATGCTGAAAAGTTACTTGTAAAGTCAGTTTTGTCTCATTTCAAGTTGACCAAATCAACAAAAACACCAGGTAAGATTTGGTGTTTTTGCAGCGTGTAGCCACCCTCGATTACTCCGATACATTCACATTTGTAGAGATCAAGACTAAACACAACAAACAAATATTGAGGAACACTAAAAAAACAAAACAAAAAAACCCACTGAATATCAAAGAAAAAAAATCAACAACAATTAAATCAATCTCTGGATCAGATTCTGACAATCTGCAGCTTTCTGAGAGTGTGACAGTGAAAACAGAACCATAGAGAGACGACAAGAGTCCCACTTTGACAAAAACGCACAATTAACACAGAGCAACTCATAACCACAACAACAACACAGCTCTGCTTTGATGCCCACGGCTTGCTTCGCGAGGAGAGCCGTCGTTTTCCCCCGATAAGAGAAATTGTGTTTGCAATGAAAGTATCAGGCTTATTGTGCAGTTTCATTTGACGCAGGGGGAAGGCCAGAGGGAAGGAGTTAACGTGAGGAACGGCCGAGTTCATCCAGGAGAATACTGGGCAGATCAATAAAGTGTTGCATGATTACATCACACAGGCTAATAACCAGTTAATTCAGACTGTTTTTTATTTATTTATTGTTTTAAGATTAAACTGTGCAGACGGTGTCTGACTTGTTCCTTTGTGAGGTTGTGACGCGTCGGCGCAGGCCTGCTTTGAGTCGATAATAAAACCGGCCGAGCTCATCAGCAGCGTACAGTTACAGTGACGTGCAAAGGCATGAGGCATAAACGGTAAAATACAAAACACGCAGAGAGCAGCCTTTACGGGGGAGCAGGAGGAGGAACGTCCTATCTAACGCCAGGAATTGCAGACTTTTTACATTTCCTTTTCTCTACAGAGTAGAGAGGAGTATTTCAAAATGAGATTCCCCTTTTTAAATGAAAGAAAAAGCTGTAAAATTATTCATTAGGTTAGATTTTGTTTTACTCCCCAGTTTGTATTGAAACATTTGTAGTCTAGTTTGAACAACATACCACATGTAATGGGGGAAAAAAAGCTAACTGCATCTTAATGGCAGATATTAAAAACTCTGAAATATTCATTTAAACTGTCAAAATCAAAATATAATTTAACTCGTATGAAGATTTGAAAAAAACAGGAGTTTGAAAAATGCAAATACAACCAGACACTAAAAGATGCAAAGAGGAACAAAACATAAAAGACGTCATGACTGTTTGTTCAGCTAAAACACTAAGGATATGATTTAAGCGGCACAAATTTAAGAAACCCAAAGTACATGCACTTCTGTTTAAATATTACTTATGCTCCATTATAAACAGAGCTGCATTTGTCTGAAAGAAATTTTAAACTACACATTTGTTTCTCCCTCATACAGGTCTGACAGCTCAGATTACACAGTTGGAATGGAATATTTTTTACATTAATAAATTAAAAGATTATGACAATGGCATTTATATTCTTGACATCTGTTTTAACATCTTCATTCTACCTTTATTGTAAAAATAAATAAACTACAATAAAAAAAATAAAAAGAAAGAGCCTCAGAACAAAGGATGACAGAGCAGAATTAAACATTTTTTCATGTTTTGTTTAGTTTTGCTTTGGGGTTTTTTCCCACTACAATGTCTGGTGCTCAGATGAAGCAAAGTGAGAGCCCAGTGTGGGGAAACTGGGATTCTCTGAAGAGATCCCAGTGTGGGAGCAACCACATAAAAGACAACACACACACACACACACACACACACACACACACACAAAACACACACACACACACACACACACACACACACACACACACACACACACACAAATAAAAAGAAAAAGGAAAAAAAACAGTTCGACACCTACACACTTCTTAGCTGCTCCAATTCAACCTTTAGCATTTCTAATATCCAGTTTATGCTGAGTTAAAGCGAGACAAAGCAGTGGGGTGAATATCAACGTCCTGGAGACCGCAAGTGACTCAGAAGCATAAAAACACACACACACATACACACATGCAGTCACAAGAAGCAAAAGAAGAAGAAAAGATGTGAAACTTTATATATTCTAAGTTCAAAGAAAATGAAATTCGAAGGCTGCAGTAGATTGCACAGATGAACGCTTGTTTAGGCTTGTTTACGTCTGTTTTGGGATTTTCCTGCCCCAATTCCGACTGTCAGCAGCATGACTCAGGTAAACCAGATCGATTTCTGCCAGGCTTTTGCTTCCATCCGATTACTGTTTACATTTTAGCGCTTAAATAGAAGAGGATAACGCAGCAATCTAAGAACGAAAGCACATGGAATTAAATCTTTTAAAATGCATTTCATTTTTAATTCACAGCTTTTTTTCTTCTTCTTCCTCTCAAGTAATATTATACAAATAAACAAAATCAGAAAAATGCCTTCAATTTAGTCAAATCGTTCACTTTTGCAACAGGATAAATGTAAATGTAAGTGTATTGAATTTGTAGGGAATTCCTGCTTGTGTGAAACTGAATTCCCCTGCGTGTGCAGGTGTGTGTGTGTGTGGTGTATGCGTGTGTGTGCGTGAGAGGGAGTGAGTGTGTGAAGATGAGAGAAGGAAAAACAACCCCAAAATGTCAAATGTCTCTGCCTTCTCATCGCACAGGAAGCTTATCAAGCTGTGACATTTTGATTATCTGCTCTTGTTGTTTATGTTGTTTACTCGGTGCTACGCAGGATGCAGCCAACGGCATCATGGATGTTCCTGTCCCACAATTATCATTTGATCTGTTATTAAAATCACTACATGTTTTGTCATTTAAAAAATGACAACAAACAAAAAACAACAACAAAAAGCGAGCAAACAAAAAAATGCGGCTGCGGGTAAAATTTGTTCATCTGGATCCGTATGAAAGTGAGTCGAATTTCAAAAAGCGTTTTATTATTTTTGTTTGTTTCATTTTTTTTAGTAGCTTGAAGTTGATGTTTTGTCGTTGTTTTTGTTGTTTTTTTGCAATTCTCGTTTGAAGACGTCCTTCCTGTGAGAATGAAACAGCAAAAAAAAAAAAAAGCCGTGCGACTTTAGGATTAAAAGAGCGCACTGTGGCTGTGCTGATGTCCTAGAAATGAATAAACGCAAAGGAATCGAGCTGATATACGACGCGATAATTACCAAGACATTTAATAATGTTTGTCTTAGCAGCAGCGCCGTGCAGACAGGTGGTCTCCGTCTCTGATCCGTCACGGAACAGCCGCCACATCCCGAGCGGATCGGAGTTTGAAAGGCCGCCGGATCTCCGCAGAACCTGCGTCCGATTTCCTGCCCGGATAACATAAATGCTGCACACATTTCTCCACTAAATGTTCAGGAATTATAAAAGGAGGGCTTCGTTTTTTGTGTGTGTGTTTTTTTTTGTTTTAATTTTTTGGTTTTCAATTATCCGAGTCGTTTTTCTGTATTTTAATGACGCAAAAAAAAAAAACTTTCACAAAGCAATTTGGGGGAAGGAGGAGAAATTAGGTTCGAGGAGAAATTTCATTTAAGAAAACGGAATTTTTTTTTTTTTTGCTTGTTTGAAAATATCCAGACCTACAGAATTACACTCCTTCTTAGTGAAATATATCTCCATGTGTGAATATTAATAATAAAACCATAATTTTAAAATAGATTCTCACTCAAGCCAAGAGAGTTAAATAAATAAGCATGCAAAAACTATTCGTATGGACATTTCTTTCTGCGTGTACATGTACAATTCTTCTTACACACTTTTCTATTTTAGAGCAAATATTTGTTATATAAAGGTTATTTTTGTGGTTTATATAGTCTCTTTAACCCACTTCGCATTAGTTTCGAAATTCCTGCTCCGATTAGGGAAAAATATTCCCGATTTTAAATTTATAAAACACACTATTATTTACAGAACACAGAGCGTGTGTTATTAGTAATTATATTAAATATTTCAATTTATAAAAGCCACAAAACAACATCTACGGGTGTTAAATACTTATTTTTTTATCTCCCTGTTGACTAAAACCCGTTGATTAAAGGTTGTAAAAAAAACTGCAAGTACTCATAATGAAAATAATCAAAGAATTAACACTTCGAAATATAAAAAATACGACCACGTATTTTAATAAATAGTAGCATGAAATGTGCGCCGTGCATCAGCTGCGTGAATTTACACAACTACATGGAGGTTTTTAGTAAGCCGACATCGATTTGGAGCGAATGTGCCCCATTTTCCCGAGACCAACAATCATTTAAAATCAACCTAATCCAATTTCCAAACTGATTTTAGTGATTCGGATCAATATATAAATAGACAAGTGGTTAAATTTTACAATTGACGGACGGTTTGGATCGGAACTAGAAATGAAAAGCGTTCAGAAAGAGACGCTGCAGTTTGGTGGGGGGAGCGTGTTGTGGTATTAGGTGGGAAAGAGTCGCCCTCTAGTGGTGAGAAATATTTACACCGCGTTATTTCTGGCTCATCTACCTGGTTTATTCTTTCTATTAGTCAGCTCCTCTTTGAGTTTCTCAGTCTTTGTGAAGCATTTTGATCAACAAAGAACTACCAGGCCAAAGTGTTACTGTAAGTCACCCCAACGTGTTATCAATTACTTCAACGGCCCCAGGCTGAGAGCTGCTGCCCCCACCAAAGGTCAGCCAGCGCTCCTGATGACACATGATGACTGCCATGGAGTGGAAACAGTCTGACTGTGCCAGTGTTTCCTGGAAAGCCCGAAGACTTCTGCGCGATCAAAGTAACAAAAACAGAGGAAGGCTTTCTTTTCTGTTAAAGCAACAATAGCATCACAACACGAACACAAACTCTTTGCTCTGGCAACAGATGGTAAAGAAGCCCACATTCAACAAATTGGACTATTTTCTACACGATTTGCTGCTAGAAGAGAACATGCAAAATGCCCTTCGTTAAGACTTGATTTTTTTTTAAGAGGTACAGATTTTTCCAGCTAAATCCAAATGAAATATGACATCAGGGGCACCGCAAAAACATTTTGGGCCGGATGTGGCCCGCGGATTATCCAGAGTTGGTCACCAACTCTAAATCCTGTTTTATTTAAGTTTCTCTAATCTTCAAATATAAACCCTATAAAACCCATAAAATCTTGATATTTATGGAATTTTCTTTAAAAAAATAAAAAAAACCTACTGACCTGCAAAGTTATGTTTTCAATGATCAATTTACCTAAAATCACGTTTATAACATCCAACATTTATACCTAACAAAAATCAGTGCTTTTGATTTTCTATTTCAAAACATTTAAATTGTGACACCAGAGGACAAAGAGAAAAAAGATGTCTTAAAATAAATACATCAACTAATTAATTTTGAAACTCGTCTAAACTGTACATTTTTATGAAAATATTAATACACAAGTAGAAGATCTACTGATGTTAGTGAATGCACTCCTCAGGTTTGTGAACCAAACCTAACCTGGGAACATTTGTTATGAAATTATTATTGCTTTGTACGTCTCCGAATGGCTTGATCATGTAGGAAAAAAAAAACAAAAAATGATGATAGTTTCTCCCAACATAATTACCCCAATCCATCCAGTTTCCTGCTGCAACTACACCCTTAAGCGACTGAGCTTTTATAACCTGAAATTAATGCATCATTTTTACTGCATAAACACAAGCGGGAGGGAGGACCGGATTCAACGGTTCCCATGACAATAATTCCCAGAATGAAGTCCAGAGTTTCCCAAAACCCTCCCCTCTCCACGGCTTTGTTCTGCAGATCGGGGACATATGAGGAAGGAGCCGGCAGCATGTCATCGAGAACGCACCGCAGGTGGCAAGACGTAGAGCCGAAACCGTGTGGTTAGAACGAGGAGAGCAGAGGAGGATTTCAGAAGCTCTAAAGTTTTTATTTCTTGTGTTTCGTACCAAGAAACGTGTAAGATATTTACAAAAGAGATTTACAGGAAACAGAGAAACAAAACTGAGACTTTTTTTTTTTTTTGCAGAGCTGTAGGGTTTTTGCTCCATGACCTTCAAGAAAGCGATTTGCCCCACCATTTTTCCAACAAAATCCTTTCTGATGACTTTTTCGGTATGTTGTGCTTTGCTAGCTATTCATTGTGGCCTGTCTTTTATTTACATGAAATAACTACTCAAAGTTAGCCCATGCAGAACTGTTTGTCTTGGCAATAAATGACCGACAACGCCGGAAACAAAAAAAAAATATTGCACCCAAGTATTTTGGAGAGCTTTTGAGACAATTTTATCTGATGCCGATTGCGTCTGTGAGGATATAGTAAGTACGGTGCCGCATATATTTACTAACATCCTCAGTAGATATGTGTAAAAAATACCTTAAAATTGATTAAACGTCTATCATATTAGCAGAAAATTTATTACGAATTCATCCTTTAATTTAGGTACATTTATTCATTGGGGGTAAAATAAATTCTACAAAATTGCTGTTGCCATGATCGCCTAACAATCCCTTTAAAATAAATATACAGCCAATATCTCAACAGGAGGATTATCCACATTACATGGCCAAATCAACAGTAGTTGATAATCTTAGTCCCAGATCTAAATCCTATAGAAAATCTGAGCTGAGGAGAAGAAGAGAGGAAGCCAGAAACTGGATGATCCTCCAAAACAGTCACAGATCTCAAACTCAGCCCACACCAGCCTTGTGAAATGGTACTGAAGACAAATGCTGTCCTAACTGTAATAAATATTTTGTAGCACAAAGCACTGATAGAAATTACAGAGTATATATGCAAATTCAACTAAAGATACACACATGTTAGGGTGCGTTTTAAACATCATCAGGGGTTCCTTCAAATTCACCTGTGGCTTAATGTCAATCAAAACTAAACAGCTGCTTAGCAATGCCTTCAAACCAGAAAGCACTTTTACTTATTACAAATGCCGTAACTAATGTGGATAAACCACTAATCTAAGAATCTGAACTGAAAACATTCAGAATATATTGTGTTAAAATGTAGACAGATTAGTTATCTCTAAAGAAAATGAATGAATATGGATTACAGCTGCTAGAAGCTGCATGCTGGGTAAATGAAGAAAACGAAGGAAGCACTGAGGCCACTAGAGGCTGACAGCCCTCCCTGTGACCGTTTCTGCTTTTTACACAAGAGCCACATTTCTTAGGCTAAATGTAGCAGCAAGGCGATCAAAAGGCTCAGCCCAGCAATTTTATTCTCGCTGTAAGCATATTTCACAAAGCAGCTTGAACCCTGCAACCTCTACATATCACAAACAGAGTCAGGAAATTAGCTCTGCAGCAGCAGGACATTAGTCATTTCATAAGAGTGTGAGCTAAAAGGGTTCGATAAACAAGAACGCCTCAGTCAGAAAATGAGACAGCAACCCGAAGAATATGAGCTTCTGAAAACACGTTCGTCATTTGGGCCTCCTGTTATAAGCCCAACACGGGCAGAGCGATGTCTCCAGGCGCTCTTTGTCATTTACTGTATCTGGCAGCGCAACCGGTGATGAGTAAAGGTGCAACAGAGCACACACGCCCACGGACGCCCACACGCCACTGACCTACTACTGTTTTCACCTTGACAAGACAACTTCTGACATTTGCCGATTTCAAACCTGACTCATGGGAACGCACGCGCTTACAATCCAGAAGTGATCTGAATGGCTTACAGTCATCTGAGGAAATGACTCTCGCCGTCAGCCTCGCATCACACCGGGACATGTGTTGATACTGAGCTGAGATCCAATATCATGAGAAAATAGGTGTAATTGTATTGGCAAATGTTACATATATATGTAGTATATATCTATATATATTGACGAATAAATTTCACCAAAGTCCATGTAATGGTGACAGCCCGACCCCGTGTCTAGTTGACATTACTGACTCATGAATTTCTAAAATGAAAAGGCTTTTTAAGGACACTGTCATGGTTTCGTGTTCTTACGAAGCAAAACCAGTTTGATTCAGACCAGTACTAAACTTACACATACCGACACTGGGAGATACACACATTTACGACATACACATATTGTTGTGGCCGGAGCTGAAGAGGAGGACGGGTCACACATGGATATGGTTTAATCCTCAGTGTCTGCTAGCGTGAAGCCCAGTTTGCCAAGCTTGACCAATTTATCACTATGTATAAATCAGATGCAAAAAAAAAAAGTGCTCAGAGCAGACCCACTTTTGTGCATCCGCTTTGCATTTTTAATGAAATAGAAGTATAAACCTTAAGCAAATACTCCTTATTTACTGCTTTCTGACACTTCAGCAAATGCATTCTGATCAGTATCTCAGTCTGCCACAGACTGTTTTGGGCAATTAAGGAAATTCAAAGTGTTGCAACTCCGATGTGTCATATACACTACGCACATATACCACTGCAACAAAATAATGTGTGCAGCACATTTGTAGAAGCAAAGACCCAATTGCACACTTTGCTACACCATGCAGACTTTGTCTGCGCTGATGAAAACTTGCTCGTCTTCCGTTAAATACCGTCACTCATTTGCAAATCTGGCTGACTCAGCTTAAAGAAGGCACTCAAATGTTTCTTTGTGGTATTTGAAATTTAAAACATTTGAAAATGTTGTGTGTTATGCTAATAGCAAATATAATTACTCAGTTTCACTTCTAGTCTTGGAGTATGTGACGTTCAGCTAAATAAAATCAAAGCGAGTTTGAGTTGTGTATCTTCAAGAAAATGGACTTCCAATGTCCTGCTACAGTTTTAGATGTGTGTGTCTGAACAGATGAGTCAAATGTTCATCGACATGTCATCAAATTATACAGTTAGGGAGCCATTATTACATTCAATCAGGTGTGTTGAGCCAGGAAAAGAACTAAAACACACGGGATGGAGGCCCTTAAAGGGACTGACCTTGAACATCAGCGTTACAGACTCTTTCTGGTGCTGTGAAGGTTTTTATTCATACAGCAAAAACAGCATGATGTGTAACTATTTTTGCAGAGTAAGCATAATTATTCCCTTAAATGTGGATATAGATGTCATCATTGACTGAGTCTGTTCAACTGAGCCTTTTAAAGCTTTCTCTCTCTTTTTTTGCAGTTTAATGTGGTCACAGTAATCACTTCACCAACAAGAAACAGGTTTGGGATACTGCTTTAACACAAATACAGCACACAAGCTGTTGGACGATGATTAACTTTAACCAAGCACCGTTAGTTTACAGTTTACAGACGACCAAACTGAACTACAACAGCCTGATTATACTGAACATCTTCCACTGGATAAATTAGGAAATTACAAGATGATGTTCCCAACAATATTAATGTGAGTAGGGAATAAATGACTAAAGATAGCATTAGGATTTTACCTGAATATCAACCAGAACAAGTTAGTGTCAGTAGTTTAAAACTCACACTTGGATGCAAAATCAATACAGCTAAGAAGCATTGTGTGAATCTACTTGCAATTCTATTTTATTTAACTTTATTAACTTTTGACATTTTAATAAAAAAACTGATTAATTACATGCAGTCTTAAGTTCATGTATCAAGTTCAAGTTTTGTTTACTGTACTTATATTTTGGTTCTTACAGGTTTTGTTATATATTAATAGGTTGTTGTCTTTGTTTCTTCCAAATATGTTTTATGCAGGGTTAAATTAAGGGCCAAAATATTACACAGAGGTTAGTGTTTTGTTTCACTCTTTGGTAGGGATTTGAACTATTAGTAGGGCAGACAACAGTAGACAAAAACTAATCAATCGTCCAAACATCCGATAATTTTCTCATTGGATCGCAAAGAAAAAACAGAAATTAGAATTGTTTTTTAAAAATCTGATTGGTTCCTGTCTTGGCAAAATGTGCTTCATGTCAAAATACTGATCCTGTGCATTAGATCAAACGTTAAAGTGTTAAATTAAACCATGACGGGCTTGCTCCATGGTTACTGCAGGACTGTGAGAGGAAAATAACACAAACTGGACTATTCTGAACCCAGCACATGTTAGGGTGCAAATCCCTGCCTCAATTAAAAAAACCTATAAAGTTTTACAGTCCTACCAAAAGATTTCCTAAATGTTGTGTCAACAATTAGACACCTCAGGATATTTATGTTTTAGCAATGGCTAAAATTGACGTCATCACTACATAACATTTAATTTATCAATCAATATGCAACAACAACAAAGTTGACATGACAACATCAACTTCCAGTCCTGTTCGATTACGATTTTGTAGTAAAACAATCACCTTTAGTGTCTCCACAATGAAGGGTGACAGATGAACCAAGTAACTTTTTTTTTCTTGTATTGCATGGGGGTGGGAGAGCATTTCTCTGCCCGGCAACAGAGAGAGAGCTGAGTCATCTCAGTCACAGCCCTCCCACGCCTCGCCACGCTGCACTACTCTCGGTATCTCTCGGTGTGGAGATACACAGCCATGGACTTGATACCAAAACTAGCATCATCACTTCATCCAGGCCCACAGATGACAAAAACATGCAGTTACCGTAAAGGTTGGCGGGAGGAGGGGGGCCTTGGTGGAACAAGGCTGGCATGGGTGGGTGTGGGTGTGTTTTGTAGTTGTAGTGTGTGTGTGTGTGTGTGGTGTGTGTGTGTGTGTGTGTGTGTGTGTGTGTGTGTGGTGTGTTAGCCTTTCAAAGATAATTTACAGAAACTAAAAATGATCAGTTTCTGGAAATGGATGACAGTCATCCATAACAAAGGGATTGTCTGAAGGAGTAAAGAGAAAGCAATTAGAGATGGGTTTTTTTTCTTTATGTTCTTCTGACCAATCTGTAGGTTGAAATATGCTGATTTGAGACAAATGTGATATAAAATGCCTTCAAAATAAGACTTCATTGATGCGCTGTTGTCGTATTACATTTCTAGAAAGGCATTTACAATTAGAAAGGAAATATTCAATAATAACAAAAATCAAAGTTACATACCCCTAATTTTAAATATTTGGGGTATTTAGGCCGGTTTGCTTGCAGCATCTATGGTGCACCCATTGCCCTCATTTTTAACCCTCCCTTAAACTGTGCAAAATTGTCTATTGCAAACTTTTCTGGCATATTGGCATCTGTGCAGTTTGTTTAGCTTGCTCAGCAATATGTTCTGTGAAGTGTTAGCTGGCGGTTTTGGTTACTTCACTGTGATCTAGGTTTCGATATTTATAAGCCAGGTCAATTCCTATATGTTTGTAACTACAGCTGTGTTACTTAAAATATTTCCATCCTGAATTTCTTTTTTTTTTTTTTTTTTTTAGAAAAGGTTCCATACACAGATCAGAAACTGATAAGAAACTGAAAGGTTAAATAATTGTTTCTCTGTCAAAAGAAACCAAACTGTTTTCCTTTTTTCGGCTTGTGCTCTTTCCAGAAGAAAGACTGTAAATCTCAGAGTACTAATGAAACCATTGTGGTTAAAGGCTCTCAAATTAATTTAAAAGAAGGACAATAAAATAAATCTCATTTACCTGCACAATGCTTCTACAGACACTACCACTAAAAAAACTGAACTTATAATGTGCTTAATACCAGACAAAACAGAATAAATATCATAAAATTATTATTAACGTTAACATCTTGGACTTTATTTGTGAAATGATTATTAAATTAAATGCATGTTGTCCAAAAGCTTTCCACAATATTACACCTGAGAAGGCACTGAACTGCCAGCAATTTACTTTCAAAACTGACCAATTGCCAATAAATACATACAAAGGATTCTATTACAAAAGCAGTATTAGTGAACAAACTTTCTGTATCAATGCAGTGACTTTTTAATTATCTTATCTAAAACTAGCGACCTGACCAGTAGTACCCTGCCTGTCACTCAATGACCACAGGAGACAGACACCAGCACCTCAATACTCAGCAAGGAAAAGCAGGGATTTAGTAAAAATCTAATTTTACGCTGTACACAATAATGTTGATATACAGTGTACACTGAGGTGTCTGCATATGTCAATTCATCAACTCTGAAACAGCAACATGTAGCCTGAGTATATCATTTAAGGTAGCTAGCCAAGTAGTTTCTGATTTTAGCTAAGCAAGCTAATGATGCAGGAGGCAGCAATTTGGGAGCACTGCAATTTTCTGACTAATGTTCTGGACTCAACATGAACATGGTTGGGAGAAAGAAGAAAAAAACTTTAACATCTTTACCATAGTTCAGATTTAAAGTACTCTGACTGTTATTGCTTTAGTTGTATTCAGCCAGCTCCCTCTTGTACTTTAGAACAGAAAGATGGTGAACAAACATTGCTCTAATGTTTGAGGAAAGACTGAAGCATATCAACCAGGGACCCCCAAATGGCTGGAACATACTTTACCAACTTAAAGTAGATAACTTGCCAACATGTCAGCACATTATTGCCACTTTTTGGAGTAGAGAGTTAAATTGTATACCACAGTCAAATGTTGGAGTGAACATTTGAGATAGCATTAGCATTACCCTTAAATGCTTCAACTAGCTAACAGGAACAAGACGTGCTGTACAGTCTGCACTAAGGTAGCTAACACCAACATTGTGCCAAGCTTAAGAAGGCATGTAGTTTCACAATAGTACTTTAGCTTACCAAGAATAAAATAAAAAGAACACCAGGTAGGAGAAATCCTTACAGGTCTTAGCAATTTTTAGTTTTGTCAGTTATGCTCGTTAAGATATTTGTATGATTACATGAACCATACAGTTGTTAAAGCTAGACGCTCGAGATGAGCTCCAATAGGGCTGCAAGAGGGTCTGGTCAAATATGATGATTTTGAAAAAACAATGACATACTGTCCTTGACATACGTTCATACATTCATACATTCATTTTATTTTATTTTTCCATCAGACAGAATCACTAACGCAAATTCAGATTTGATGGTGTTGTAATTTCCAGGAGCTAATAGACCAAGATTTTCATATTGATCCATGACTGTGTGCCTGACACATTCTTACAAAACAACATGAGAGCAAAACATCTAAAGTCAACTCCAGGCAACTAGTTCACCATCTAAACCTGGAGTTTGTGTTTTTTATTATTATGCTACAGCTTGCAGATAAGATGCGCGTCAATACAGACTGTGAAACTCTCACCAACACCACTAAAAGATTCATTTCCGTACATAAATCGCTCCCAAGTTGAACTTCTTTGATCATGTTCTTTTTGTTTTGCGAGGACAGCTGCTGCAATATCACCAAGAGATCTAACACAAACGCTTTCACTTTAGCCCTTCGAGGTGCGGACAGTGCATCACCATATGATTGAGCGACTAAATTTAGAGCAGCCGGTCACAGGACAAGTGGAAAACGTAGCCAGTGTTCGCCACAGTCAGCCCTGCCACCAACACGCTAAAAACAGTTCCTGTCCCCATCTGTGATTATCCGCAGTCCGATTTTACCTCACTTGTGCTATTTTCAGTGCTTTGCTACAAGACATTGAATTGTGCTTTTTATTTTACACCACATCTGCTGAATGAAAACCAATCGGGGGATTTAAAGAGTGTTTTAAGACTAAAGAGAAAACAATAAGTCTCTAGTAGCAAGAGTTGAAATCATCAAAGATGAGAAAACGCTTTATATTTTCCGTCCAGATCTTTATTTCTTCCTGCTTTAAGCCTTATGCTGTCGCTCAGGTTATAACTTTCTTTGAAGCCTTTTTCATTTGACTACCTGAAGTAGGAAAACAGCAACAAAACACTGGAGCCACAGCTGAGAGTGCAAAGCAGTCATTAAAGTTAAAATATGAGGGGTTCCCTAGAGTCTGCCCACCTCCTCTGATTTTCAAACAGAAAACGTTAGTAATGGCCGAAGTAAAGCTCAGCTTGCTTTCACTTACCAGTTTGCCTCCCTTCATCCTCCTCTTCATCAGAAAGTCGCCAGTGAACACTGAGAAGAGAGGAGAAAGAAGGGAAAAAGAAGAGAGAAGGAATGTTTTAATCACTCTGAAGGAAGCCAACCACCTTCCCACTCACATTGCTGAGTATTCACCTCACACAGACACACAGCTCAGCTCAAAGCACAAACTAAGAGATGCCTCCAACAGACCCAGAAGAATCACAGCAAGATGGGGGGGAAAAGGAAGGGGGGTTACAGAGTGAAAGAGTGACAGTAAGACAGAAAATGTAGATCCAGAATAGAAAAGAGGAATGAATAGAATGTAGAGAGGAGAGCATGATGAAAGGGGGAGGAGAAAAAGAGCGAGAGTGGGGAAAGAAAAACTGAAATGCATGGCTTGGCTGAGTCATCTGTAACCACCACTTCCTTCACTGCTCTTAGAGCTCTACTGATGACTGGCCAACTTCTAAAACAGGCACACACACACACCAATCATCTCCTGCTTTCAGCTTCACACCACTCAACATCTTTTGTTTTCAAAAAAAAAAATCTCCTATGTGGCTCTACTTCTAGATATACCATCACATTAGAGCATTAGAATGGCACAAATCTAACGGGAGGTACAAGGTTTTAATGTTACTGCTTGATGATTGTGTTTAATTACATATTTAGGAGTTAAGATACTTCAAATAACTGTAGTATACACAGGACTGAGAAGTCTGTTGCATCCTTGAGATTATGGGATAATTATGTGAAAGCCTGGGAAAGCGAGTCATGGGCTGACCCCGCTCCAAAGCAGTCAAGTCAAGACCGTTTCCTTTCCCAGAGTCCCCCAAGGGATTGTTTCCAAGTTAGGCGTGTTCAGATGCTTGCTTGATATGTTGTTAGATGATGTGGAATCACAGAAAAAAAAGTAACTTCTTTTCTGAAAGGTGTTTATTATTCCATCTACCCAGCAGCTAAATGGCCCTTTTTACTGGACTATGCAGTCAATGGCTTCTTCATTAGGTACAGTATGCAATACCAGGCTGGACCCCTTTTTATCTTAAGAACCTTAGGTTTCAGCTGCTGCTTGGAGATTTACAATATGTTTGGATTCAAGTCAGCTGTAGTTGCCATGCCAGGCCACTACATGGCACTGTTATTTTTTAAAGTCACTGATCCTTAGCTTCCACCTCACTAACTTTCACCTCATAGTAAACAGTAACTCATCTCCATCTGCTATGAACAAAGTGTGTATGTAATGTGTTCCTTATTAGAAACGGTGCCAAACTGAACAGGTTAAGTAGCACAATGCTAGCTGCGTTTGTATTTGTTGTTTTATTTCCGTGCAACCATAGAACAAACCCTACAGGCTTTCACACATCCACGCGGGGTTGTTACGGAAAAGTTTCACTCAGAGACCTGGTTTCAGATAATGCCATTGTGAGACATTCTGGTGTCGCGTTAAGTGTCTGGACTGCAGCAAAAATACTACGGTTTAGCCGTGTAAACGGGGAATCATAATTTTCATGGCATAGATTCCAGAAAAGGTCCTCAGACATTTTGTTTCCTCTGGACATTTGTTCACAGCATCAGTTCTCACCCCAAATGTCCCCTGTTAGATTGAGACCTGGTGACTGTGGAGGCCAGGTAAGCATAGGTAACTCACTCAAGAAACCATTTTTTTGGATAATTTGAGCTTTGGATCATGGTGGAGTATCCAGTTTTAGGAAGCCATAAGAACATAGACATACTGTAGGGATGGACATGGACAGCAACAGGTTGAAGGAATGGTTTATTGGTGTAAAGGTGAAAACCGTTTCACTTTCACGTTGCTTACTCAAAATGTTGACTTTTGCAGGTAGACTTTTGCTTTTTTAAGTTGTGTTACAGTAACTCATCCAACAAAGCATATTTGAGTATATTAGTGATAATGCATTTCATTGAAAGTTGAAAAAAGATTTCTATTTAAATGTCTCATGTTACAACACAGACAGCTGAGAATCATATATCATACACAAGTGCAGCCTAAAATGTACCGTTTTATTTTCTTTTCAAAGTTAGATACTACGACTTTTGATCAGGTGTGCTCAGTAGTTCAGACATTACCGTTTCCTTTAACGTCAGTAGTTTGTGTATTTTTAGTATGTTCAAAAACAACGTTAAAGAACTTTACAGACTGAATGTTCCTCTGAAAAGTGTCAAATCTTGGGCTATAAAATCACTGGAAATGCAGCCAAATTCAAGGAAAAGCAAAAACACTTAAAAAGTCTGACAACTATTGCTTCAGCCCAGTTGAAACTGGGAGAAGATGCCGTGGCTCCTCGTAGGTCCTTTTTGGTTACAGTGCTGTGGAAACGAAAATTCCTGACATTGCTGAGATAAAGAAATACTTTTACTTCTCCTCCACGCAGACAACATTTAACCTTTTCAAATGTCATTTAGTCACACAAGCTTAGGCTTATCAGAAAAAGTAAGCTTCATGTAAACAACAGAAATCAAGCGAGCACATTTTTGGCATAGTTGTGGAGAAAGATTTGACTCCAAAGAGGCCAGTCAGACTAGACTGTCTGCGTTTGGGGAAATAAACGGCAGTAAAAGCACTTCTTTAAAAATGAGAAGTTGTCTTGTTGAAGGAGAATTATGCAATGTTTCCTGACAAAGATCTGATTATGCCTTGAGCACTGAGGCAAGTGGCCTGATTTCTGTTTTAGATCTCGAAGAGAAAAAAATTTTAACTGTGCCATGACAAAAAACAAGTAAGATTGCAGTTTTTCAGAAAGTTGTTTTAATACCCAATAACTCATTTATAGTTAATTTATTCTTGTCAGAAGTTACACGTAACTATGTTTGTAGATGAGATGAATACATTTTTTATTTGTATTTGGGGTTTTTTTTATACAGTTATTCAGATTTATGTGTCACTGGTACACACAAACACACACAGTTCTTGTGTCAATTTGAAATATGAACTCCCTCATCTCAGAAACAGAAACAAACCTAATGAGCCGAACACGACAGCATGACACCCCAGGACTGTTCCATCTGCGCACAAACATGTACTGACTGTCAGAGACAAATTACAGATTATTTTAAAGTTTGGCTTGTGACACTTAAATGTTTCAAATCAAACTAAATTTGCCATCAGAGAAAGACAATTAACTAGATAAAGTTACTAAAAGAAAATGGTGATTTTTATCATGGGAAGAAGGCATCCAAAACAGCCTAGAAACAAGCTGCGACCTTTTTAAATCACAACATTGTTTCGGTTTCGTGACCCCCCCCCCCACACGGGCCTCGTTACCGGACGAACTGCTGGCTAAAGCAATCACTTAAAAGAATAGTTTTGGAAAAGCGACACATCAAAAGAAATTCGAGAACAAATCGGAAACAAAGTCACTGCCAACTTTGAAAAGGGTTACAAAGCCGTTTCTACGGTTTTGAGACTCCAGTGACCCACAGGGAGAGCCGTTATCTACAGGAGGAGAAGAACTGGAAACAAAAATGAGCTTTCCTAAGAGTCTTGAAATGCTACTGCAGGAGCACAGCGACTGCTCTTCCAGGAGGTCACAAACAATCCGAAATAACAAAGCTCTACACACCGCATGGTAACCGCAAAGATTCATGAGTCAAGAAATTAGAGTCTGGGATAAAACTGTGATTGTTGTTCCGAAAAAAACAACATCTATGTATCGAAAAGAAAATAAAGGACAATTTCAGAGTCTGTTCAAAATCCCGATGATCTCCAAGTCTTTGGGTAAACAATTACTGTCAGGACTAGAGTGGAACTTGGAGGGTGGGAGTCCTTTACAAACTATGCTTAATTAACTCATCAACAGATAAAAAGCATTAAAACATGGCTGGGGTTGATTTACCATGGCAGGATCTACACAAGTCGCCACAACTGACGGAACCATCAACTCTCTCGAAAGTGGAAAAGAATGTTGGGAGTCATTTCACAATCCTAAATGTGCTTTGTAAAGCACTTTGTAGTTTCTGACCTGTAAAAGTTGCTATAGAAATAAAGTTTACGTACTGAAGTGTTTCCCACTTTCAAATGGCTCCAAAAAAAACAAAATTAATCGTATCAATTTAAAAACGATAATCCTCCATGTTGCCATTCCTGCCAATTGGGAGACAATAGGGCCAGTGTTGTTGGATACTTTAAGCTCCTTTAATTACATGAAACTATGATTTGTAAACTCCTTTTCGTGTTTATTCGGATTATCCTTATTTGGTGTTATTCTTTTTTGATGATCTCAAACGTTTAAGTCACACAGAAAAAAGATAAAACAACAACGAATCTGTAACAGGCAAATACTTTTTTAAACAAATCGATAAACTGACAAATCGGCTGATATTTGGATCTTCCTGAGCCCTAATGCCAAAAAAATATTGCAAATCCCACTGAGGCCTGAACATTAAATGTCTAAAGCACAACTAATGTCAAAATAAGATCACAGGTTAAGATCAAAACGGCTTTTATATGAGAGGTTTGAACAACATCATTTTTTATTTCTCATAAGCACCAAATCAGAAGGACATTACCACTCACCCCTCTGCACCTGACAGAGGCTCTGACACCTGGCATTGTGATTTCTAGTAAATAACTTGGCATGAGTAGAAACGGTTTCGCTTAAAATAATTCTAGTTGCTTTTTTTGGGGTTTTTTTTCTTCCTTTTGAGAGGTAAATCATAACCCATGAAACTATCTGCAGCCTGCGCTCGACCAGCGCTTTCGTTGACATTCAGAAACACGTCACAGTGAACCCACCGTTCTGCAGAATGACACATCAAGAGCATTAGTTAAAACGAAAACAAAATTACTGCCTCATCATGAGAAGATCGTCATCAGCAGCATGCAGCTTTGTCCTCCAATGCGATCGGTTCCTGTTTGCAATTCTAGAAGTGATCAGCGTTCAACTGGGAGATGAACTCCTACTCTGTCCAGCTGAGAAAACGATGGGAACTTGTTAAAGGCAAAGCTTCCTCTGCAGTTCCCACGCGCATCAGAGGACACTTGAACCATCGGGTACAAATGGCTGCTCACAAGGCCAGACGTGGCCCATGTGGAGTCATAACCACGATGGGTAAAATCGAGAGCACATCCTGATTGTGAGGTTCGTTCTGCTGCTCAACTTATGAATGGTCTACTTCCTGCTAATGAATAATAATGACACTGATGCAGACATCACTGTAGCCTTGGAGTACAGTGAACGCAAACATGACAAGTATTAAGTATTTTTGAATCAAAGATAAACTTTTTTGAAGTGGATATAAGGAGAACTCCCAGCAGACGAGTTCGACACAAAGTTCAAATGCCAGGATATTTCTCATCATCTGATTGAATCTGATTCTCATATTATCTCATATGAGATGATGCGATGGACAGATAAAGATGAGCAGCTGAACAAGATACGAAATATCAAACTCTATGTCAACATACTTTTCAATACTGTGGCCACATTTTTCAAAGACACACTTCTGTTTAATAAAAATGGAAAAACTTTCAAATGAATTTAGTCTTATTTAGGGCAAAAACATTAACTATTGGGCAACTCAGCACCATTTTAGAAAAGAGTTAGAGTGTTGTTTTCCTTTTTAGCAAAACAGAAAATGCTGTAGCACTTACTAGATGTGTTAATATAGTTTATGGAAGTGTGTACCTTAGATTTAGCCCATACATAAAACTAATTTGTACATTGTGATTGATGAGTTTATAGCAGCAGTTCTTGATTTTTGCATCATATTTTATTTAATGATAAATATGAGTTAGCAAGGTGTGCTAGCAGAGGTCCTGACTAGTTTGGGCTATTTTCCTTTTATTATTTGCCACATTAGTCACTAGTTTCCATCCATCCATTCATTCTGTGTCCCTAGCGGAGTCGGGAGGGGTACTGGTGCCGATCTCCAGCTAACGTTCCGGGCGAGAGGTGGGGTCACCCTGGACAGGTCGCAAGTCTGTCGCAGGGCAACACAGAGACAGACAAACTCCAGAGAACATGTAAACTCCATGCAAAAAGACCCGGGGCTTGGAATCGAACCCAGGACCTTCTTGTTGCAAGAAGGTAGAACTGTGATAGAACTATGCAGCTCTACCACTGCATAGAGCTGTGCCACTGCACAGCTCTATCAACTGTGCCACTGTGCAGCATCACTAGTTTTCCTTACTATGAAACAGAGTCATTAAGTGAAGCATGTCAGTCATTTTTGCTACTTTAGCATTTCAAATTAATGCCATGCGGAGTTTGTGTAAAAACCCACATTGACTGGTGAACACAAACCTGCATAACACTGTGATGGACGTAACATTACAGCGTTTCGTCCATTAATATTTAAACAGATACTATTAGCTGTGGCCGTCGGGCATCTTTACAACTTCGCTGTTGCAAAGTCCTGAATGTGTTTGATATTCTTAAAATCTTTTCAGACATCAAGAGTGTTTGTAATTAAGATGCATATGGGCTATCGGTATCTTCTGCTGCGGCATAAAGCGGATCCAAAATGCAGGGAGGAGGCAGGAAGTAGGCAGATTAAAGTCTATTGTTTACTTGAAAATAAGAAAACACTCAAGCTAAAGTCAAAAGGTGAGTCCAAAACATGGAGCCGGAGGGAAACACAGGGATACACAACAGGAGGATCTGACTAAGAGCTGTTCTAACAGAGATATTTACGCAGCAGAGATCGTTGCTGAACAAGGAGCAGGAAGCAGATTAGAAACTTGGTGCAGCTGTGAGAGGAGGCAAGTAACTGAACTTAAACTGAGGAAACGGGAGAAGCGGCTGCTAACATACACAGAGAACATGGAAAACAAGGAGACAATCTAAATACACACAGGGAGATTCAACCCAAACACCTCAGAGCTGGGACAGTACATCAGTCTCAAATGTAAAAATCTCCAGAATGTGTTTCGTTTTTGCTTGTCAGCTAAACGTAACGCCGATGAATACGCTTTCTTTTTTTGCACGTCCATGTCATTTTAGTAAAGTTCAGGCAGCAACTTATTGTTGTGATTCTCCTCCATGATTCCTGAGAGTCAATGAAATGAGGGGAGGGTCTCTCTCTGTGTGTGTGTGTGTGTGTGTGTGTGTGTGTGTGTGTGTGTGTGTGTGTGTTGTGTGTGTTATAAAACTTAAATAATCTTACGAGGACTTACTGAGGTGTTCTTAAAAATGTAAATTCTGATACATTTTCTCCAGGGACAGATTAAATTTAGTCAAACAATTATTACATCTCAATCTCAATAATGGTAAATAAAACTGGGGAAAAAACATGACAGAGTAGCAATCCCCACACATAAATATGCAAAAAAATATATATAAAAATAGGATCCAACTGAAACTGAAACCTTATCTGCTTTTATCAGTAAGAGCAGAGAGCCTTGAATACAAAGTCTGACAAGCCGTCGTAGATAAACAATAAATATAACAAAGGCAGGTCTAGATTAAAAACCTAACATGGAGGTTCTGGGTGGCTCATTTGGTGGAGTGTGTGCGACATGTGCAGAGGCTCGTGGCTGTCCCGGGTTCAATTCCTGCTCTCAGGCTGCATGTCTCCCCGTTTTCTCTCCTCACCAATTCCTGGCTTTGTACTATTCACTAAAAGCCACAACAACCTAAAAAAAAAAAGACTAAAACTTAAATAAAATTATTAGTAGCAGCATTCCGATAAACTTCAGTGCTCTGAAATCGAAGAGCAAATTCATTCTCCAAAATAGCACAGAGCCGTCAGAACAACCAGAACCTCTGGTGCAAATTTCCTTCATGACAAAAAAAAAAAAAAAAACAACTCTACAGCTATCTTTGAGTTTATCGCAGCTCATTTATCTTTCTGACATGGAGCCACGCACGACCGGTGCACAAACAGAAAGTAAGACTTTGACGAATGCTGGCTCAGCAGAGCGCTCATTGTGGGAGGATTGTGGGAGATTGAGTTTGCAGATGAGTCAAGGAGACCCATTATACTCGATATCAGTATGATTGGCCTGGCTGTCTATCTTTAGGTTTCGTGTGGGAATCGAACCAACATCTACTCGGTTGTTGCCTAGGGAGAACTCTCCGCATCGTTAAAAACATCTAACATCTGACGTTTGTTTTTCAGCTTTGGGCGAGATCTTAACTGGCTGGTTTAAAATAAAAATGTAAAAAAAAAAACATTATTACATCTAATGTAGAGGTTGTATAAGTGGTTGTGTTACACTGAACATTTACAGATTCTTTGGTTTATTACAAACGGATGAGAGAGAGATTGGTGACCTAGAGGGGTTTTCTAGAATTATTAGAAAAGCTAGGCATTTCAATCGGCCAGCTCGGCTGTATGTAATTGATTTGAGCATCCTGTGACAAAAAAAGGAGGCAGGTTCTTAAAAAGATCAAGATAAAGCTCTTCTTTGAAGCAGCCTAATTATTTTTCCAGCTAACTGGTTATCACCTGCTTCTATCAGCAGGCAGATAGCATGATCACTACTTGTAGTATTGTTTTTAATATTTCTGACAGATGACCTCTTATCTGTCTTTTGGCAGTGGTTCAGTGAGCCTGCCTTACAGATTTTATCATGTGAAGAAGATTCTTTGAAGCAGCGAATTCAAGTTGTCGGCAGCAAAAACAAAAAAAAAAAACACACAAAAGAATAAAAAATAAGTTCGTGTTTCAGCATTTCATTTGCCTTAAAGGTCAAATCTGGACAAATTTCAAATATACCAGCCGCAACGCCTTTGAGAGTTTGACTCTGACACTGAGCAGTTGTGAGGTTAGTAATCCGGCAGCTGCACGTGTTGATGAACGATAACGTGCAGTTTTGATTGCATCAGTCAGTCAAACATCAATGAAGATGACTGTGCTCAGAGCTCACAGCATCCCCTTAGTCCTGGTCAAAAGGTAACCTAAACTTTCTAGCGGTATTCATGCCTGGCACCGGTCCAGAAACCTGTCATGCGCTTTACCTTTTGCCCCTGCTCTCCTAATCCCAGCCTTCATCTCGCCAGTCACGCAAACAAAAGGCAAAGGCGACTTTTAAAGGCTCGCTCGATTCCTGTGTGATAACGTCTGGCTCCGAGAATATCAGCCGATGACGGATGGCTGCACATCTGTTCTCTGAGTGTCAGAGGGAAGTCAGTAACACAGACCTGGAAACGCAAGTCAGCAGTTCCTCATTTCATTGTCCTCCTTCCAGTTCTTGCTGTTACGGTGCATGGCGAAACGAATGAAATCATTTACTGTAAATAGAGAGAGAGAGAGAAACAGACAGGCTTAGAAACAAAATGCTATGGGGAAAAAAATGCTTCACAATAAAGTAAACATTTAGGGCGGCGGCTCTTAACAAATCTAACCCTCTGAAATAAAACGCAGAAATCACAACAAACTACCAAGCCCCTGAATGTTTGGACATATGTTATACATGATAGTATGTTTTGGACTACAGTGAGTCCATGCATTATAGGATATATACATATAACCTTTAAATGATTATAAAATCTTGTTCGACTTGTTTAGGACAAATGACATAGAAAAGTTGATTGGGGTTCATTTGATACCAGTCATGTAGATTTACTTTGAATTAAAAAAAAAAACAAAGAACAGAAAAGCAGACAACAACATGGTGGGGTAACAGTTTAGGGTGTAAAAAACATCAATTTATATTATTAATCTACATCTTTAACACACATTATTCTCTCTTTTTTATCATGAGCTAACACTGCTCTGAGTGTTAGCATCTCAGCTCAGAACGATGAAGTTCATCCAAACTGGGAACATGTATTGTTGGTGAGCAAAGTTTGGATCCATAGCAACTAAAATAGAAAAGTGTCAACCACATAAGCAGCCTTTTTGTGACTGTAGAATTGCACATGTTGAAACTGTAGGATGACCCGCAGCCCACCATCGCGCAGCTCTGATCCCGACTGGAAAAGAAACATTTCAGAGAACCTGCATGCCAGTCAACAGCCAGACAGACAGAAGAAAAATAAAATCGAAAGCTAGAGTCATTTTTTACAAATAATTGCATTCATTTAGCATAAATGCTGCCTCACATCTTCTGATTTTAGCTGGCAATCAGTTCTGAGTTGGAAACATTTTATCAGGAAGTACATTATGACTGTTAGTCTGATGTTTATGTCATAATATGTCACCTGATAAGATTCTCTTTAATTAATCAAATTAAATTTTATTTCATCTCCACAGCTCAGGTTTTATGCAGGGTTGTCCATTTTACTCGTTATGTTAGCTTGAGTAGCAAAGAACCTGATTTGATTGGCAGCCAATCAGAAAGATGAGTACGGCAAGCAACATTTTCCTGAATTTCCTCTCTTGCAGTAAAGGCTATTTCTATCTTATACGCTCAATGTTAACTTATATTTTATAAGTGAATTGATTCAGAAACGAAAGAATAAGTGCTCAGATGTGCTCTAGTGTTTGTGGGGACTGAACAAGGTGTTAGAAAATTCAATCACAACTAATGTAGAAATTGAAGTTTGCTCTGGATTTTGCCCTGATGAACTCCAATATTGCCCTCAACATTAATATGGTTGGAACATAAAATTATCAGTGAACTTTTCTTCTATTTCTAAAAAAATAAATAAATAATCTCTCTTTTTGGGCAAGTTGCAGCCACGTGTAAAAATGGATGGAAATAGCTCAGGCCAGCTGGATTTGATTTGGATCTGCATCTAATTTGTGTGCTTTGCTTATGTATATTGTCCAATTGAGAAATTTTGTCAACAGGATTAACATCACACCACTTTTTCAGATTATATATATATATTTGAGACAAACTCAACCTAGAAAAAAAGCTTAATCAGGCCCCTTGTTTTCTTTTAGCTGAACATCAAATATTGAAGTATGTAGCATTTTCTATTAGAAACCATTTTTCATGTTAACATCCCTTTCTTATCATGCCATCTCCCCACCAGAGTCTTTCCGTACTGAGATCAACCCTCAGAATTTGTTGCTTTTGCGTTGACATAAGTGGAAAAAATTGCCTGGCGTTGTTTAACAACGGAAACACTTTCCAGCAGAACAATTCTGAGATTTTACAAGTGGGGATAGACACCCACATATCCGCTTACTGAATTTGGTTGTTTTAGTTCATGTCACATGGAGTGTGTCTACGTGTCTGAGCACATCTAGAGGGACAACAGACCCCATTCAGCGGCTAATAGAAGACTGTCAACAACTTTACCAGAGCAGACTAAATCACAGTTAGTAACTTATGTTTGTCAGTCAAAACAAGGCTTATGAAGTCACTTTTGTGATTTATTTCACAACCTGAAACAAGTCAAACTCCTTTGTGTAAAAGTTTTGAAAATATGTTAAATAAATAATGGGAAGCTGTTTAATCAAAGAGGAATTGTGTTCAGATCACATCTCTGATTGGGGCAGATTTCAGCACTATTTTTACTTCGAAAAAAAAAAGTGAGGGTGGGGTGTTTGTCTATCTTTCACTGTCCTTTTTCCTCCCTCCCTCCCTGCAGCTGCCTCGCCTGCTCTGTTCCTGGGAGACTCCGGACACAGAGCCGTCGTGACTCAGTCAGGAGAGGATCTGACTCACCTCCTGTGGAGTCTCGGCACTTAATTCCCACGGAGGTGTTGCACAGAGATGCTATTGTGCATCTGATTAAGCCAGACATATGGACTGATGGGGAGAGAGGGGGCAGCGAGACGCTCTTCCTTTGGGAACACTGGCTTATTTGTCTCTGAGAAAGTTTACAGTACTGGTCCTAATTCTGGCATCTTTTAAGAGCTCATTCAGGAAGCCAGACTGTATATTGATACGTTTCTGTGTGTCCTTGGGTGTGTGTGTGTGGTCTATGATGAATAATGGCTGGGGCAGGCCACTGGGATCATGTGTTTTATACGCAGATGGGCTCTTAATGATTCTCCTCCATGAAGTCTAAAGTGACCTTTGGGAACTGCTTTGTCAGACATCAGACACGCAGGCTGTATTAAACTTAACTAGCTGCAGTTTGATGATTTAATCATTTACTAAAAGGTGAACAAAGAAAGCTGGTGAAACTGCAGACCTAGCAGAGTAAAAAAGGTTTCACAGTATTTACACAAAGACTTAAAACAAAACAATTTTAACAAAATCTATTTCGTTTACCTGAGCGAAGCAGCCATTATTTTTACTCTTGCCCAAAAAAAACACCTTGTATACATTGAACCAGCATATTGAAAAACTGTTCAATTTAGGTGCAGTCTTCAAGATTTTCTTGTAAGAAAGACAAAAGTGTTTTAATCTTTCAGCCTGCTGACAGGCAGTGTGTGAATTATTTGGAGCATCTCGTCATAAAAGATTTTAAACAGCATACCTGAAATTTTTAGCTGAAAGCTGCCATTTGATAAACCCGACAATAGAGCATCAGTTTAAGTTGCTTTAATTTTTCTGAAAGGAAGAATCTAAAAAGGTGATACCTTAAATATTTCTGACTGGAGAAACTAAATAAGGGGTAAAAAACTTTTATGTTATCCAATATGTAGATTGTACAAAGAGTTCAGATCAAAATTATTCATACACCTGGAAGATTTAGGTTTACTGAAATGCTTCTTTTGACTGGAAGTCGTGTCCCAGGAGTCCCAACTTGAGTCTGATTAAAGATTAGGGTGATGGCCGGGGGGGTTTCCAACAGACGCATTGGCCGGTAGTACTGGACACCCCAGGTGTCAACAGTGATGACTGTCAGATCACTACAACTAGCATTTAAAGGTATGTCAATTCAATATGAAACAAAGACAGAAATAATTTGTGTTTGCACTTCCTCTTTACACTCCTCTTCTGTTAAAACAGATTTTATCTGCAGCTCCGTTCACCGTTTCACAAATTACAGTTCATTTGTTATTCTCTAACTGCAAGTAGGAACAAATTTTAAAAAATTATGGAAAATCAAAGCTATGTAAAAAAAAAAAAAAGTGAACAAGTGCAACTTTTAACTGAAACTCATATTTGAGAGGGGCTCATCAGGAAATTGATCATTAGCAAGACTAATAGTTTTCTTGGTCATTTTGGACAGAGAGAAGGTCAGATGCCGGGCGAGTTGTCAAGAAAGTATGTTCTTTAAGTAGCAGGTTACTCAAACTGAATATTTTTCTTTCATTAGAATAAGGACACCCAAATCGCTCCCTCTCTGGTCACCACTTTTATGAAAGTCTAGCTTTGCCACCATTTTTCAACCTCACACACATGGGAAAAAAAATCATCATCTAAATGGTCAAACATATTAGATGAAAAATGTCAGAATTAGAGGAAAAAAATAATGCTGTAATGCCACTAAGGGCTTTGACAATAATTATTTTTGAATTCTGTTTAAACATAAAAAAATGTTATATATGTATAATTTCGTTTTCCTCAAATTAAATTTGAAATTATTTGAAATCTAAATTTGTCAGGAATAAGTTTAGGCTCAACTGCAACTACATTAATGCACATGGACATCTCAGTAGATCTGTGCATTTCAAACCCTTTGATCAAATAAAAAAAAACCAGATACTATGTTTAGTCAACAGTAGGTGCATAAAAACTGACTTAAAAGAAAAAGGAAACCTCGTAATTTCGCCTTACAACGTAAAACAAGAGTCTGCTAATAATAGCCTCACTCAGAGGCTATTTCAGCGACGTTGGCACAAGTGTCCGGACGCCAACGCAACAGGAGGGAGGCCTCGAAGTTCCACTGCGAGGCTGGAAACTAATAAAAGCTCGAAGTTTCCAGGTCACTGTGTCTGACTGACTTTCACATTCGTCTCGGCAATAAAACTTTCACTCAGACACCATCTGACAGTCACCATCCAGTCAGACCAAGAGACGCAGTGTGGGAGGCAAAAGTGGAAAGCACAGTTGTTTTGCTTGCACAATCTGTCTCTCTGATGTGGACCTCTTCAGATGGACTTCATTTAAAATCTGTCATCTGGAAAGACAGCTGAACAGAAGAAAGAGTTTGTGTCCTTGGTGTCAAGCGGATGACTGTTTAAGGTCATTCAAGAAATAGCTGAATTTAATGCGGTGTCCTAATTTGCAACAACCCCCCTGGATCCAAGTTTGAACTCATAGCTGGCTACAGATCTTACCGGCTGCCTTTGATAAGCGAACAACTACATGACATAATGAGGTACGTCACGTAGTGTAGCTTTTAGAAAGAAACGTGATGATCTGCAGGGATTTTTTTTTCTTTTTTTGTATTTCTGCATTTGTTTTCTCAGCAAAAGCTGCTCTTGCAGATTTGCAGAGGCAGGGTGTCTCTCTCCAGGAATCACAGGGGTAGACCCGACGCTGAAACACATGATGCAAACAACAGGCACAGCAAACAGTCACACCGAATGAAAGCTTTACGCTTCTGCTTAACCTGACCTACATACTTTAGGGCTTTAAAGGGAAACTAAAGATCCAACAGAAATCCCGTGCACACAAGACCTTCAGCCTTCTTACTTTTTCTACCCTCCACCCACAAAACAGAATCACAAATCAATGCAGTTTATTGGAGTTTTATGTGATCGACTAACATGACGCTGCTCATATTAAGGGAGAATTTCAAAAACCAAAAAGAAAAATGTAATATAAAGTGATGTGTATACAGGCCTCTAGAGAATTAGAGTTGCAAGTCTGACTAAACACCCCTTTCCAGAGACACAATGGGCCTCTCTGCTCCTTCTGATAAATGTTCTCCTGGCCCATCACGCCAGTGTAGGGCCAGGAGAGGGTGGACGGTCATGCATTGGCTGGTTTTATGTTTTATGAGAGTAATTCCTACTAAAAACAGACACAGTCGATACAAAACAGAACAAAAATGACTAAAAACTACATTTTAATTGTTGAACTTTGATTACCAACAGCTCACAATAGTTCATAGAAACAATTTTGTAAATAAATTCAACTGAAATCCTCCTTTATTTGTCCCGTCATCTTATAAATACGTCTATTCAAATTAAAAGCTTACTTAAGTGGACTCTAAGGGTCTGATTGTTGCAGAAATAAAAATCACAGTGCAAGGTTTAGCTCAAGAAGCTAGATTATAAGAACAATTGGTATATTTTTGCCAAGTCTTTAAATTTAGCTTAATTTATTAATTTGCTTATTTTCTGGTTGATCTCTCCTTTTTTTTATTTTACTCGTTAGAATAAATGTTCAGGTTAGTTATTTTTAGCTTATGTATTTATTTTTGTTTCGGACATGGAGTATTTCACATACAAATACAGAGGTGTCAGTCAAATTTGTATGTGTGTGGGTGGCCTAATGTATTTTTACCAGTCAGTCAGTGGGCGAGCATGTGAGGCAGTCAGTCAGTTGGTCATGCAGGAACCAGAACAGGAAAGGCAAAAAGGGATCCTGTGAACACATCCTCCATTGTTTTCCCTGCAAACTTTGAATCATTTCACCACGGAACTATATGTTTGGACTTTTTTTCTTTTTCCGTACCGCATAAACCACAAACCCACGGTGCATTGAGTGACTATTTGAGTTACATTCACCTTCAGTTTGATCGCTCTAAAGTTTTCTCATTTCATGGCCACTGTCCAGATGATTAAAAAACTAGAAGAAAAAAAAGACGGGAGGAAATTGGAACACCTGCAGTCACTTTTTTGTCATGTCAGAAGTGGAACAATACTACACAACTCAATCAGTAATCACTGTGATAGGTGTTAAACACACACTAGACTAATTATTGCCACAGCTTCCCCCACTGGGCTGGTCTAGTGTGTGAACCAAAACCTGGCTCTTTCTCACTGCTCCTCCTTTTTGTGTTTATAAAGCGTTCTAATCAATGACAGCCAATCAATATCTGAAATTCCCAGGGGGCGGAGTTTTAAGTGACCATCCAGGGAAATAATAGCGACGCAAAAGACTCGATTAAAGCCACTATTTTTGAGTTAGACAGCACAAATCCCCAGCTAATTTGAGGATTTGGAAAATGCTGCCCTCTTCTGGCTTCAAAGAGGAGTTACATGCAGACCAGCAATAGGATCAGTCAAGACATGGATTTGATCAGATCACCTGAGGCTGTGATGCTGTATCTGCCAGCTAGATGTTAGCATCTTAGCCCTCCCCTTAGATCGGGCTGATTTGGTCATCACATTCCAAGACGTTCGACTGGACAGAGATCTGGGGAATACGGAGGCCGAGTCAACATCTAGCATTCGGTCATGCGCTTTCCTGAACTATTTTTGCTGTGTGTTAGGACACATGCTGCCATCAGGGCATACAGGTTCCATGAAAGTGTGTACACATTTCTTATGTTGATGCAATGAGTCATGGGGACACCCATAAGGACAGAAAGACCCAAGGTCATTCAGGGGAACACGACCGCCTTGATCCTCTTCCCTTTTTCCCCATGTCCATTCTGATGCAGTGTGTTTCCCAGGTGAGCCATGCACACACACATCCAATCACCCAAAATAATGCAAAAATAATTCTACTCATGGTTGGTTCTGTTGGCATTCAGCATGGGCATCCTGACAAGCTTAAGGCTAAATATGCTCCCATAAGCAAAAAGTGGCAATGCTGCAAAAAATTTCCAGTCAAAATCTTTCACTTGACCAGTGAGACTTTCAGCTGTCTTTGTACAGCAAGTCTAGGTTTCTGGCAAAATCATAAACATAAATGGTGATTGCAAACAGGGATCTCAAAAACTTTTCTTAATCTTCTTTTTCTAACATCTTTCACTTGGCCAACAAGACTAAGATGTTCCCTTACACAGTGAGATAATGGAATTCAGAAGCACTTTTTTTTCCTGCCATACCAATTTCAAGAACTAAATGCTCACACCAACAAATAGGTACCCTGACCATTTCATCGGTCAGTCGTCCAAACGTTATGCCTGATCGGCTCAAGTCTCACTGGAATGGATAATAGAAAGGCAGGAGTGACTTAAATAACAAAACAAAACAAAAATCTCTAAAAAAGCAATGCAAGTGAAGCTGTGATTACAGTCCACACAAGATCACTAAACCTGGATAGCAACAGATAGAAAACAGGTCTGATGAACTTAGATTTCAACATTCAGATGTCAGGGTCACCACAGAGCCACCCGGTCAGCAGCTGGTGGTGTAATGCTTTGGGAGATATTTTCTTGGTACACTTTGTGACCCATAGTACCAAAGCCATATCAGCCTTCCTGTGGCTCCTAGCTGACCATGTCCATCCCTTTATAACAACCCATTCTCTGGCATCAGACTCAAATCAGCGCTGTTCTCCAATGGCAACCACAGCCTCCACATCTTAATCCAACAGAAAATTTTTGAGGTAATTAGTCCAAATCGAAAGTTTAGTTTCTGAAACCTTTGTCCAAACCGGAAGAGCTGGTTAAAACTAAATATTTCTTAGAACCTGGATGTAGACGTGTAAAAAGCTTTTTTCTACATGCAGTCACATTTCTTGAGGGCAAAGATTTAGTCCATTAAACTGCGTATCTTGGGAGTATGTCTTCAAAAGTCCCACACTTTGCCAGTGTGGTGAACTTAGAAGGATGTCTGTGAGATCGGCGCCCTTTTAACTAAGACAGCAGATGGAGACAGAGAGTAGTGAAAGGCCTGGTCCTCAAAGTCTGGCTCCAACCTTGAGCCAGACTTTGAGGTCTGGCTCAGACCTCAAAGTCTGAGCCAATTGTTTGTTTAGACAATTTTTATAATTACATATCTGTTGTGATCTCTCAAAAATTAATAAGCAGCAGAACAAAAGTCACTGTCTAATGTGAAAGGAAAAGAAAAGTTGATCTATCTTCTAAACTAACAGCTTTACAAGTATAGTTTCAATATGGCACATTCACTCCAACATTAATTTGCATGCTCCCTTGTAGCACTTGGTTACAAATCAACTCAACAGTTTTCTCTCCAGTTTTGCTTTCATCAAAAGATTGAAACTTCTTTTGCTGCAGCAAACGTTGTGCAGAAGCATTGCCATTTGGTTCCGTTTTATGTAATAAATGAGCTCTTTCGCTAGAGGGCAATGTAACTCAACGTATGAAAAGCTTAGAGAATCTAAAAATCAAAACTACATCAAGATATTTTGTTCTCTCTTTTTTCCTCAGATCCTAAATCCAAGGATAGATAGTTGTGTCTTCATTTGCTAACAAGCACATATCGTAACCTTCCTAAAATAATGGCCAAAGTTTTTTTTGTTTGTTTTTTTGCCAAAAGATGATTTAGGCAAATATAAAAACACAAATCAAATTTTGGCAAAAAAAAAAAAAAGACTTAGGCTATTATTTTAGGAAGGTGATAATATGAAAGTCCTGCTTTTAAAATGCTCTGTGAAGACCGCGTGAGAAAAATAATCAGTACCTGAAGCTGCAGAAAGCAATTTCAATTTAATGCACCGTGTTATTCCCATGACCTTTGATCCTGTCTTTGATGGTACACTGACAGGAAATCCTCCCAACATCGTTGCATGAAATACAAAGGAGAGGACGCATGAAAGAAGAGGCAGAAGTCTTTAGCCTGAAAAGGGAAGCAATTGACAGATGAAACCTCTCTTCTTTTTATGAACAGAGTTTCGCGCTCCACCACCACCACTTCCTCTGTTGTGAAGCTGACGGGTGCAGTTCTTTACTGGAAACCAGTAGCTCTGACTAAGAACACCACAGTAGTATTGTATGGTGAGCTTGTGGCAGCCGTTAGTTGCCTAATTCAGATTGTGAGATAGTTAACCCCTTAAATGGCATCTACATGAGAACTGGCGCATAGCCCCCATGTTTCCCAGGCATACGCTGTGGCAGCGTCTTACTGGAAACCAGTGGCTTCAACTGTAAACTGGTATGGTGCAGCGACCGTATGGTATTTGCGCGCTGCAGGCCTGGGTGTGGGTATAGGTGTGACTGAGCTACGTCGACTTTGCAGGATTTGTTTGAGAGTTCAACTACTGAAATCAAACAGAGAGCCGTTGAAGGCATGAGAATCCGTCCTCTTGATCTTGCTTGGCCGCTGAGCGTCATCTAACTGGCTCCAGCGCAAGACTCCGTTGTCGCCAGCAGATTAAAGCAACTCACATCTTAAGCATTTTGACAAAGACCTTGTAAGAAAGTCAAGAACTTCAAGATGATGACAGCGAAACAGATGTCAATCCAACTCGTGCCTCCATTAGGTAAAGTCTGAATACTATCAGAGGCACCTTATGTGTCATAGATGGAGTGTCTAAAAATATACAACCATCACGCGTGCAAAAAATGATGTCAGCCAGTCTAAGAAAGAGACACTGACGCCACAACCAATGTGCACACATGCTCTGATAGCCACCATAATAAGTTACTTTTTGCCCAAAGTTACCTTTTTAAACAGAAGATCATGTAAGTCTGTTCACCAACACATCATGTGCACATTGATTTCAAACAGCTAGAATGAAAGGCGCGATTCACACTTACAGTACCTTTTTACTTCTGCAATTTGCGCCTTCACCCTCAAGCCTGCGTAAAAACGCTACACACAAGTCAGTAAATACTGAAAATAGCTCTTCTGCAATCTATTATGCGAAATACTCACTGAGGCAACTGTCTTGTCTTGTGAAACACTTTTTGTGGTTTTCTTGTTCTGCGTTATGTGAAAAGATTTAGATTCTCATAAACCCTCAGTCTCGAAAGCTAATCAGTTGCCTGTCAAACTCCAAACAAAGCTGCCATTCTGAGTTCCTGAAAAGCTGAAATATTCAAGAAAGCTTTTTTCTTTTTAATTCACTAAAATAGGCTGTATCACATCGTCGCTCGGTGTCGAGTGCAAGAGGAAGTGCTACTGTCCCTCGTGCTGCAAGCTAGACCCATTTGCATTTACAACCACGGAATTGACGCTTAGCTCCTTGGCTAAATGTTCTGCTGTGTACTTTTGTTTACAGTGATTTCTAAGAAAACACCCAAGAGTTGTTGAGTGTTTTCTTGCTGGAAAACGTTAAACACTTGAAGATCTAATCATTTTCGAGTTCAAAGAGATTCACAATATTTCTCCAATCAGAAAACAGTTTGAGATGTGAAAGAAAGAAATGTAATAAGCGGAAGCAGGTATTACAAGAGATAGCTTGCTCAAGAGCTGATCAAAAATTCCTCAGTGATAATCGGTCTTGATTGTTGCCAGGAAGAGATGGTAGTTTAGGTTTTTCTGGAGATCTGGCAATCAAAACCTCTAGCTGTCACTAATTGGTATAAAAACTGATTTTTAATTGTTCTCTGTAGTTCTTCCCATAGAACACGCATTCTAATGGTTGTACAAAGAGTATTGACAACTATTTGTTTGCTCAAAACAAAACTGGTGAAATAGCTAATTTGGGAATGCTCATTTGTTAGCAACAAGATGGGACTAGCTAGCATTAGTTAGCATAGCCAGTTCACATTTTCAATAAACGTTCTTACAAAAAAACATCTCTTATAGTGGCCAGGTGATTGTTTTTTTGTAATTCTTGTATAGTAAAGAACAGAGACTGAGGAGGAATGTTAGGACACATTACATACTATAAAGGAAGTTAGACATTTTTTCAAATAAAAATGTCAACACAACCAAAGAGGGAAAAAAAATGGCGCCAAGTAGATGTAAAAAAGTGGAAAAACACTGACAACTAACTACACTCTGTAGTTTTATTAAGGTTTAAGGAGCTATGAGATGCTAACTGATACTAATCAAATGTAGTTAGTGAGCTAGTCCTGAGCTAGTAGAGCAGGGTAAACACCTTTTCTGTCATAAACTCAGAATTTCAAGATCAACTCTTGGATCATTTAAACTTTTTTTTAGTCTGAGTATTTTTCATAGAATCTAAGGTGGATATTGACTATTTTAATTCAAACTTGACTGTAGTGATGTTAGGTTAATTTTCTCCCCCTGTGAGTCCAGAGTTTGCTACAAACTAGAACAAAGTCATCCTAGAGCGAAGTGAATACAGACGAAATATGCTGTTTTAGCCATAGCAAGTAGTGATACTTTACAGAGTGTTAAACTATTTATGTAAAGGAAACAGCACAACAGCTCTGATAAAAATGAAAAAAATGAAAATGGAGTCACAGCTGCAGGGTTTCAACATTGGTTATTTGTAGAAAGTGCAAGTAAAGTTCCTCATTCACAACATAATGTTAACCATAAAGAGACTAATTTGTTTAAAGACAAATCTATTTGAAGGATCTGTGTTGCAACCCAGAGGCAATTTTTTATTATTATTATTTATTTATAATCTGGAAAATGAGACCGCATGACTAGAGATCAAGTTGTCAAAATTTGAGCCAACAATGAGAAAGGAGCGAGCGAGCTGACTTGAGAAAAGCTTTAGTTTCTTCACAGTGGTTGACGCAACGGCTGACTTAGTCAATGCGACCTTAGACAAGAGGCCTGCTTCATTTGAATGAACCACTTGTGATTTGCATTTTTGCAAATCATAAATACTCCATGTTTGCCTCCGAGCAGGATTAGCTGCTGGAGGACGTGTTGACAGCGAGCTCAGAAAAGTGAAGCGATCCATCTATGGTGGAGAAGTCAGATGAGGTAAAAGTCGACAGTGTCAGGACTGCGTTACGGCTAATCTTCATCACTGCGTCTTTTCCAAGTTATTATATAGAGGTTTTTTTTTGTTGCTGTTGTTTTCAGCACAAGTATCGCACTAAGATTAGCAGTCCCCCTGCAAGAATCATCTTACAGTTTTTCTGGTCCGTCATGAAGATTACTACAAGAACAAAGCCTGGTAGTCACACCAATTTGACCATTTTAATGTATTTTCTCCAGAACTAGTTGCCTTGCTTGGGGTTTTGAATCTATAAAATGCTACACGTTCATTTTAGCATTGCAGGCCATGCACAAGGTTTCATGTTTCAATCTGGTTTTGAAACCCCGTACAACCAATCATGTAGTTGTGTCATCAGCTGCACAATTTGCATTTGCTGCATGTGGCGCTGTGGGCTGTCTGAGCAGATCAAAGTGTGTTATATTATCTATCTTTCTTTTATTTACAGGCCCTTTTGTGGTAAAATGGTTTCTCAGTTTCAGTTGCTAATAAAAAATAAGCCTTTATACATACTCGAGAACTTTTCCCACAAATTCAAGCCTCCATTCAGTGACTGGCCCTGTTCAATTCTACACTGTCTGAGTCACATCCAGGTGGAACAATGTGGAAAGCTTTTAGGTGTGACATGTTTCTAAAGCTCAGTGCCCGCCAAAGAGAAGGTTTACCGTGGCCCATCCACAGTCAAAGAGCCGATAACTTCAGCCTCGCCTCATCAGTCTGAGACAGTTTGAAGCCGAACTTTAGGCGACCTTCGCAACTTTGGCAATCACTTTTGCTCAAGTTCGGCCTGAGTTTCCGGAGCAACATCTTGCATGCACATTTCCCTCTTATTTGCCAACGAGGAGGCGCAGCACACACAAAGCAACCTGCAATAGTTGGTTCCGGCTTTGACTTCATTTCCATGCTTACCGACTCGCAACACAAAGGACAAGCGGCACAGTAACAAGAGAGCAAGGGAGCTTTTTTTTCTCCTTTTTTTTAATCCTTGCTGCGACCAAGGAGATGACTTTAACCAAACAAAATGAATTCCCAAAGAACTCAAACTGCAGGAAAATTCCAGATGTTAACTGAGTGGAATTTTAAACATAGAGCATAGAGAAGAATGTAAAGGATGCTGGTTTTTTTATTTATTTTTTTTTAATTATGTAAAACACCTTGAACTGCCTTGCTGCTGAAATGTGCTATACAAAAATTGAATTGATTGATTGATTGATTGATTGATTGATTGATTGATTGATTGATTGATTGATGATTGATTGATGATTGATTGATTGATGATTGATTGATGATGATGATTGATGATTGATGATGATGATGATTGATGATGGAAGACGGGATAGAGGACATAAGTGGAGGATCCTTAGCCAATCAGCCTCTATATGCATAAATGGTTTGCATAGTATGCAAACCTTTCATGCTAACCCTCGTTTACAAATCCAAAATCTAAAACAGGATATTAGAAACAACAACAGGGGAGGAACACATTTTTATCAGAGGCAGGTTGTGTCTGCGACAATCAGATATTATTGAGAAAACACATTAGTACTGGTGAGACTAAAGTCTGCACACCATCACCATCACTTGTGTTTTGTTTAATAAAATTAGTTCACCTGAATGGCACTTCTTTGATCCTATTTAACACTAACTTAAAGGTATACATTTATACCACTGTTTATTTGCCATTTGCAACTCATTTAATAGTTATTGGTCTTCCAGCATTTCATATCAACACTCCAGAGCTATTTTATTGTCCAAGACTGAGGGAGACCTTTCTGCTATCAAGCTCAGACTAAGACGTTGCTTCAAGAAAAACTGTGCTACACTAAGAAACCACTGGGTGGCACACTAAAACAAGGTAATGTCAGTTCTGATTATACTATGTCAAAAACGAACCCCAGACTTTAGGGGGGAACATAAACCCACTGGATTTATACAGAGAAGATTTATTAGAAGAGTTCCTTTAAAACTCAAGAATCTACTCACACCTCGTCTGAAAATGGAGAATACTTTTGCTGATGCCCCAGAGAGACATACTGCTGCATCCGTAATGTGTGCAGAAACTAGCGTTGCTTCGCTTTGATAGTGGCTGCAGTGTGTCTGCTGTTGCATCCTAATAAGGGTTAACTAAGGTTAGGGTTTGCTAAAAGCTTATAAGCAGTTATCATTTCACCTGCAGTAAGAAGCTGCCTGTCGTTTTATGCATACTTCAACAAAAATCCTTTACACATTGTGTTTGCTTATTTTACACAGAAGCCTCATCTGTTTGCCATGTGAATACTTTTTTGATTTATGTGAAACATGACAATATAGGGTTTGGATATCCCTTTACAGGCACGCAAAATTAAACGAGGTGCTTCTGTGCACCTTCCCAACCTTACCATAATCTAGATAAAAAATACTTCTTACATAATCTAAGATCTTGTCACTGAGGTATTTATAATTCGGCACCAGTTAACATCTCGCAAGACTTTTACAAGCCTCACTTCCTTTTGCATCCACAGCATCAATGCTGTGGATGCAAAGAGGAAGTTTGTGCTGCGAAGGTTGCCAAGCAGCTCATCAGGGAGACAATAACGCGATAAAAGTACAGAACAAATTATCTCAAAGTACAGCCCTGTCTGAATAAATGTGACACCAATGAAACATGCAAACACACTCCCTCGCTTTGTGCACACGCACACAAACACACGCATGCATGCTCACTCTCACATAGTTTCTCTTCCTCTCTCTTTTAAAACACACTCAATATTCAGCTCATATCCGGGTTGACAGTTCTGCACCACCTCAGACTCCAGCCACATGAATGAAGGAAACAGGGACAGGGAATCCCCATGTCACTCATTATGAAACTCTCACACACACTCACCGCCAGGCAGGGTTAATGTACATGTTCGGTGGGGGGTGAGCAGAGAAGTCGGTTGGCGGCAACAGGGAAAAGAAAATGTGAAGGAGGGAGGTAAAACAGAGTTGAGCAAAAAAAAAAAACCAACAAAAAAAAGAAACACGATGCTTTGAGTTTTGCATGAAAGAAAAGCTACGTCTTTTCTTAGAAAGTGAAAATAAGAAGGAAAAAAAAAGAAACAGTCCAAGTGTGACGAATAAAGATAAAACACTTTTTAAAGTCAAAAAGTAACTTCAAATATTATTGAAAACAGGAGATTGATGTGAAAGGAAAGTGGTATAGATCAGAGGAAGGACTATTTTTCAGCTAAAAACCACGTTCGCAAGTCGTTTGAATCTGATATAACTGCAGCATTTCCCAATAAATGTTGTAAGAAGCTATAAGTTTTCAATGACATGTAGCTTGAAGACTTTCGGTAGGTTCCTTCAGAGTTCAGTAGGAGGCTACGTTCGGTCTGGGAGGAGAGAAACGAGAACTAAAACCTAAAGTTACATCCAGAGCAGACAGGACGACTTACAATAGAGGGTTTAAGAGGACGAGACAACATTTGAGCTCAAATGTGCTTTAAAGAAACTCTTTTCTGTTCAGGTTCAGGCAACACATTTCTATACATTTAGAAAATGTGCTAAAGGTGCAGGACCGCAGTCCAGATTCTGTGAAACAGTCAGACAGATACTAGCTTTAGAATAGTTAGCTGCTAACAGTCAGCCAGTCGAGGTATTCTTAGAGAGAGCGTCGTTTTTTTGTCACCATTTTCTTCTAGATATAAAAATACTGCACTTCCTGTCTCATTTCAAAATAAGAGTCTCCACTGCAGTAACAAGAATTCAGACTTAAGGCCATCTCCTTCACATCTGTGGCTCACAATAATGGTTTATTACCAAGAACAGCACACAGATGGAGCCTGCACAAGACTGAGAGATACTCTGAGTTTGAATATGGTGTGCAAAAGCATCCTGTGACATTGCTAATAAAAGCCATGACACAAGTTTTCTTTCTTTTTTCTAAACCAATAGGAGTATGTTGCAAAAAGAAAACGTTATGACATTGTGTTTCTTAAAGTGTAGTTTCGACAATGCAACTTATTTTCTCAGGACGTCTCATTCCAGTTGGTGGTTTCTTGTGTACTTTGAATTGGTGCAAATATGAACAATAATTGTGTTGAACCCAGTAAAACAGGCTGGGAGGTATAAATTCAAACGGAACTGGAGAGCAGCAATGTGTCTTCAATTAAAATCACTTAACAAGCCATGGAGGTTGTGTTTTTTTTTTTTTTACTCTGCACACAATCAGTTTGAAACCCAAAAATCTTCCATTGAACCAATGACTGAGTTGACGCAGGTGATTTCAAATCCAACACAAATAACTTTAACAGGAAATGTAACCCTGAAAAAAAAAATTGAATCAGTCCAAAAACGTTCAACACTTTTCCTTCACTAAAGCGGCCCCAGAGGAAGGAGCATCCCCACAGCATCATGCTGCCACCATCACATCTAAACATAGGGGCTGACGCTGATGTGCGGCGTCAGTTTCCTCCACCCAGTCAGTATTTTTTGCATTTAGCCCAAAACGTTCTCGTGTGTGTGCGATGTGTCCGCTGCTTGGTTTATGTCAAACATTACACGGGACTTCTGTAGGCTTTTTTTTTTGTGTGTGTGTGCCATTAAAGGCTTTCCCATTGCTACGCGCTCATTATGGGCAGTTTTCAAGACTTGACAATAAAGAGTAGCTCAGTCGCGGCCTTGAAAGTTCTAATTCTGGCTCTTAAAGGAACTTCAAGCGCGCCGTGAACGCACCACCCAACTTCCCGAGAAGCCGGAGAATGGATTAATAATTTAGGCGACGCCCATTGCATTCCGGTTTGAGTCTCCCATACGAGTTGACGCTGGTTTCAAAAATAGACAGTGAGATTTTATATAGATATATGGTTTTTGTTTTTATATATTTTTTTAAGTTTGTGGATGAAGATGCAGTTACTGACAGGTGCTATGACGCAGAGCTAAATAACCCTGCGTCAGGTCAAGCCATTCAATAACTTTAAAAAAAATAAATAAATAAAAAAGGAAGAGGAGGACCTGCATACTATCTCTGTCTGACACCGCATACTTCCTTTTATCTCTGCACAAACCGCCCATTATGCATGACTGAACGCTGCACGGCCTCCAGAACCTTTCAGCTTTTCTAAACTCCATCTCTGATGTGTCAAGTGTAATTCAAAGAAAAAAATATAGTTGTAGCTGTAGTCAAGTTGCAAAAAAGTAAAAAAAAAAAAAAAAAAAAATCAGGTTAGGTAAATGCACCTTCATCAAAGTCACAGGCACAAGCTGCTTCCTCATATGGGCTTTGAAGGGACCGCACAGCTGTGAAGTGGAGAACTTATCTTAACTTTTTTTTATGTGCGTTTAATTCATAGAACAAAAATGAACTCACAGACTTACCCCGAGTCACTGGCGGCCAGGCGCAACTTTTGCGTGTCTTTGCTCTTTCTTTTTTTTGTCTTTTTCGTTTTGTTTTCTTTTTTGTTTCTCTTTTTCTTTTTTTAAATCAGCCCAGCATTCACGAGGCGCGCAGAGCACCAACATGACCCTGACACATTTTCTTTCACTTTCAAACTTCTGCAGGTCGGAATAATTTTTTTTTTTTTTTTTTTTTTTTTAAAATCTCCCTACCTCCCTCCCTCCCCCCACCTCACCTGAACATGAGCTCCAGGAACCCATGTGCGCGCTTTCTGTCCATCCCCTCCTCCTCCTCCCCTAACCCTCCTAACTGCTGCACCAGGCTCCCCGCTCCGCTGCGGCTCCACCATTCATACTGAGCCCGACTGACAGACTTGCAGAGTAATAGATTTTAGGGCACACCCACCACTTCTGGACCTCCCATTTGTGCCGCAGCAGAGAAGTTTTTGTCATGAATGGGATTCTCTGGTTCCGGGATGAGCCGTGATCCCACGCTCAGAGGCATGCAGACGTTCCGGACCTTTTAACAAACAATGCAATAAGTGATGGCACTGATTATGGTGAGAAATGGGACAGAAATTAAACCTTTTCTTCCGCAAAAAAAAAAAAAAAAAAAAAAAAAAAAACAGAAGTTAAGAAAGCTTAAAGCTGCAGTTTGTAATAAAAAAATTAAATCATAAATATATATATTTTTACATATTTGTTAAAACTGTCACGATGTCATGATGGTGTGGTATGAGATAATCTGTGAAACAGGTGAGCTCCTTTGCCTTCTCTCCGTGCTCATTTGAAACAGCCAATCAGAGCCAGGAGGATGGTCTTCCGCTGTCAATCATTCCTGTATACACTGATCACACCACGTCTTCCCTTTATCATCTTCTACGCTACAACTTCCTCCCGATAAGAGTCTGCCGCAAATGCTAAGGCTAGTTAGCATGGTCACAAATGATACACATAAACAGTTTCCCTGTACCAGTATGCTGTTTCCCTACCATTGGTACATCGAGTAGCATGTAGGTGAGGATGATTGACAGCACTAAGACCCTCCTCCTGGCTCTGATTGGTGAGGTGGTGGAGCTAACTCAACAATCCCGACATAGTGACAGTTTTACAAAATATGAAAAAAAAAGAAGAAAAAGTTTCTTATTGCAGCTTTAACTGTCAAAATCTAGCAAGAGAAAACCTAAAAACTAATTTTTCTCCCCACATTGCCACACTAGCAAAACACATTTTAATGTTTGTGGGATTTTATCATAGCCCAAATTAGCGCACATATGAAAAGCAGAAGAAAACCATGGAAACTCTAGATGGGAAGAAGAATCCCACTGTTTCATTCATGCACTCCACAAAATGGCAAACAGAACAGCCACCGTTGAAAGGAAGCCATGTGGGCTTCATGTCCTACAATTGATCCACGTAGCAGAATATAAGAGTTCAGCTTAAGCCGGATGATGAGCCTGTATATAGGACTGGATTGCAGCATAATCATGAGTTGGAAAGAACCAGTCCAGACCTAAATCTTGTGAACCGTCATATCTTTTGTACGCCATCGATTGTCTTTCAAGGTGTACACTGCCAAGAAACACAAAGATGTATTCATGAATGTCTTTACCTTTCTAAAAATAAAACTCTTACCACTTTGAATTCTACTACTACAGTCCATTTCAGTTTTGGCATTATCCCACTTCTAAAGATTATATTATTGAACATTTCTTACTTGTAATAGCATCTATCCATCTTCTGTGCCCATTCAGCTCATGCAGGCTCATGGGGGATGTGCTGGTTCCTACGTCTACGGCACCAGAGTTGTGGGGTCCACCCTTGACGGGACTCTGGTGCCTCGCAGGGCAACACAGCTCCTTGGTGAAGGGAAAATACCTGTCTCCAGGGGTCGGGTTACATAAAACACTCTGAAGGATTCGTCTCACAACTTTTGTGTTTGCACATCAGGAACTGCAGACAATTACAGACATCAAAGTTTTGTTTGCAGAGTCTTTTCATGTCCTGTGCCGGGAGGATTGGTACTTTCCCAGCGTAAAGAGAACCATCTGTGATTTAAATCTTACGGCGAATCATCCAGCTGTTGTGAAAACAGATCAGCTCAATATATCACTGCAAGCCAACATTTAAAAAAAAAAACTTTATAGAAGTGTTAAATTTTACATGAACAGTAGATACGCTTAAACCTGTTCATTGTACACTGTCCCTATAGATTTTGTCACTGACACGAAGTCTACTGGATGCCTGTAAGGTTCAAGCCAATCAGAAGACAAAGATGTAGTTTCGTCTTCTGATTGGCTTTTATCATCATTTCACTTTTTAATGCTGCAAACAGTTTGCTTTTTTTTAATATCACAGTATAGTGAACTGTATGAAGAATAAGGGCTTCTCTATGCTGATGGGAGGTCCTGTAGAGTTCAATTTAAACCAATGCTAAATCTACTAGGACACTTTATTTTGCTATTTTCATATCATTTGCTTATGCTGGAGGAAGCTGGTATATTAAAAACAAGTCATGCATATCCAAAAGGGAAATTTAGAGCCTTTTTGTGAACATGGAGGAAGTAAAAGCAGAAGCTGATATAAAAACAGGAGTGACTTCCTTGCAGCTTGTTTCGTTTAGCTTCGTAGACGCATGCTACAAGCAGGAGAAAGAGGTTGTCCCTGTACTCCCTCCTACATGCTCAAATGTGTCACCTTCTGTCATTAAATGTCACTTCTCAAAGGAAGTCAAGAAGAGGATTCGCCCAAGAAAGTGCAATTTGTTTTATAAGAGTGCAATCTAGCCAGTTTCTACATAAACACAGTTACGTAACACGACAAGGTCTGCAATCGTCAACTACTGCACCAGATGTGACGCAACCGCTGGTTTTATAGTTCGCTTGACCTTTTGGAAGAAAAGTGGACGTTAGAGAAGAGGGAAACGCAGATGTGGTGACATGTTAGGAAGTCCTTCCCACACCAGATGTTTCAGTCGTGTTTCTTAAAAAATGATCTAAATCCTATTGAAGCAGTTCCCTCTGTGCTTTGAGCAGCATGCAGAGGAAAACCTAATCTAAGTAAATAAGGGTGTGAAAGCAGCCCAACATGCAGATCACTTGTTTGCATACAGGTGGGAAAAACATTTTGTTCCAACTGCACTTAGTTGGATGTTTTAAAAGTGACTTATTCTTCCTTGAAGAGGTCAGGATAGGTCTATGGGCTATGCAAAACCTGTTCATTCATAGATTATGAGTTTTCAGTTTGGTTAGTTCTGCCTGTGTTACTTTCAGAAGGAGCTGTTTGTTTCAGGGCCTCTTGTAACTTTAAATCCAAATAAGCTGGTGCTGGCCACGCCTCCTGTCAGAGTTGACACCAAATCTCTAACACCTCCCAATTTAACGTTTACACTCACATGTGAAAATGACTGCAACTAAAGAACCGTACATCTTTGACAAGCAGAAGTGGAGCCTCCTGCGCAGCCAACAAGAATGCAGGAAGTGGTGAACCCAGAGGACTTCCCTCAAATGATAGACCCTTAGTCTCCCTCTGTTGGAAAGCATAAAGGAGGCATGCTGATAAAATGAATAAATAATACTAGTAGACTCCCTTTAATGCTAAAGAGCTGCTGTGACTTTATTCTACACTCCAACCCAAACAAAGGAGCTCCTTTCTCCATCTCCAAGGCTGAGCTCAGCTACTGTAAGGACAAGGCTCATTTTGAGTTTCTTATCCATTTCTTTGGTCCTGCTCCAGGCCTTATCACCTTGGTTGAGAGTCAAAACGTATAACACTAAATTCTAGCGCTTCATTTTTGGGGTGAACTGTTTTTTCAGCAGACCAGATTGAAGCGGCACAAGTATTACTGAAGGAAATTTGATACAATTAGGTCTCTAGTCAATCTACTCCAACTCTTCCTGTCATCACTCAAACACCTCATCAAGATCCCCAAATTTGTCCACTTCAGGCAGAAATTTGACTTGAAGAAAGTAATCCATCTTATCCTCAAACCCGGCCTCAGATGCAAGAGAGATGATGTAAACTCTGGGGAAAAAAAGTGAAGACAAAATCAGTTTTTATTAAACACACCCTCTCTACTTCGCCATGAGAACTTGTTCAAACGGCTGACGACCAGCAGCCATGTGCCCAACCCACAATGTGAACAAAAAACAATGTCAGCATATTCCGTGGTGTCACCATCTATTAAACAAAGATGATACCAAAAGACAACCACTGTAGTACACCATGATTCAGTAACTTGTAAATCTAACCTTTAGCAGACAGAAAAAAAGAAGTAGTCACTTTCTGTTTGACATGATCGGTCTCTCACATCATTGTGAGAGATGCCACTTTAGTTTACTCTTCTTTGCAACAATGCTCTGTCTCACTGAGGTTTATAAGCAATCATTTATGTACAGGCCTTTTGTTTCCAATGCAGCTTTTAAATCAAGTTGAGATCTAGACTTTCTCTGGACCATTGCAAAAACACTTAAAGTCTTTTACTTTTCAGCCATAAAGTTGAGAGTTTGAATTAAATGAGCCTAACTTTAGATGTACTCAAAATTTGACAACAGAATACTTTGCTGTGTAAAAGAAGTAATGTTTGATCCCAAGGCAGGGATGGAGGTTTTAGTCAACGACTTGGACTGGAGGGGCTTGGGATTAAAGTCTCATGAAGAATCTTTACACTAATTAGGCTGGTAAATCAGTTGTTTTTTATCTAAAAAATGAAAATAAACTTTATGAGTTCTTGTCCTGTGGTGAAAGAATCATTAGAAAAATCACACAAGGTCACGACAAGATGGAAATAGAGGACTGAGTAGGCTTTTTAACATCTCTGTTCCATCAGTGTCCCTGATTGGGCTCCATTACGTGTCGTTAATGGCGGGATTTCAGTCATTTTCTCCACTTTTCATAGTCGGCAGAGAAAATGCATCTTTGGAGGTAAAAATCTGACGTTTCCAGAGGTTTGTCCTCGATTCTTGCCTACTTTCCTTGTGTTTCATCTCCTTGGTGGTCTTCGGTTGGCCCGTTGTTTACAAGAGAAGATCACAGCCTTGGAAGGAACTGTTTACACAAGTGTTAAAACTGAATGCACAAAACTCCTGTGTAAAGTTAAGACGTGAGAAAAGACAAAAGGTGGAGGGCGTGTTCTCTCTGACACAGTTACATCGATTATTGTGGAAACAAACACAATGGCGTTTTTTTTTCCTCCCCCCACCCCAGAGAGACAGCACTCCTTTTCCCACAGGCTTCACAGATAATGAGCTGCTTAAAAAAAAAAAAAAAAAGAAAAAAAAGGCAACATTCACTCAAGGTTGTCCGTTTCCCAACACACGCTGCAGTGTAATCTCCCACGCTATTACACAATAAAACATTTTTCTTACACTTGGACCTGATTGGGCATGACTGAGAAGAATCCACCCAAAGTGACATCTGATTTTTTTAAAATATCTGAATCTTGCACACATTAAAATCCTTGCAGCGTGATGACGGTTCAACACGTTCACCTCTCTTTCTAAATTGCGTGTGTTGGCCTACGTAGTCAATGCCGACTCAATTATCTCTATTGGAAAGTAAAAGTCGCCTGTTCATACATAAAACCCCAAACCCATTACTCAGTAGAGAGACTAAAAGCAATTAAAAATGAATTTTCTCTGTTAAACAAAATGAAATTGTGGCCCAACAACCTGAACTTGCGTACCAAGAATATTGGACCAACCAGAGGTTTTCAGAGAAGGCCTTGCCGATTTCAGCAAGATACTGCATCATCCTTTAGTCCCCGATGGGGAACTGGTTTTCTAACTGTGAAGATCCCCTGGAGAAAAGTAATGAGTCTAAATGGGAACCTGGCTAATTGCATCAAGTCTGGCTTTGAAACTATGTAGCCACCCAATCAAGCTCGAGTCCACAGTGGGAAGGAAAGACTAACTGGAACGTTGCCTCCATAATCTCTGATGGGGAAAAAAACGTAGACCCCAAACTGCGCAAACTTCAGGAACTGTGCTGAAAATGTAAACTAATGTAAATGTTAACCACCCATTTGTTTGAATTTTACTCAGTTTTTAAGAAAAAATAAATAAAAGAAACATCAGAGTCCTGTCTTTTTAAAGATCTTGAAACACTTAAAATCATTTAGAAACATTACCATTTGTCTTTTGCTGCACAAATTAATGCAAAATGTAGCTTTGATAAGTTAAGCGTAGGATTAAGATCAGTATGCTTTAGTCTGGAGTGTTCGTATAGCTTTATAGAGCAGAGTCATAAAGAAGTCTTCTAATATTTTTAATTTTGCTTTAACAAAGCTTATCTCTCAACTCTTGAGTGCTGCTTCCACAGCTAAAACATGGGCACATGGAAACAATCTAAAGCTGCCTGATTGTCTTTTTTTATTGTATAAAGCTTTCTGTGGTTTAAAATGGCATAATGCTGCTTTTAAGCACATTTTTTCCTCTTAGCATCACAGCAACAGGGACGTTAAGACCGTTTTAAGGGCTGATCAGCAGAGGCTCCAGACTCCTCCGGCTGTTAAACACCCACACTTTGATCATCTGGAAGACACCCATGGGCTGTACTGGTATCCTGTTGACTCCGCTTGCTGATCAATGTCATGTGATATTTCCCTGGCATATTTGCTAAGACGCACTGACTGGAATGACATACGTTTCCAGGAAACCACAGGCATATTAAACAGCCCAGTGCAACGCGCTGGAAGCGTGACTATCTTGCAAGTCTCATGGCGTGATGCTATGCGCCCAAGTCAGATGTAATGGTGTAAAGGTCATATGTTGGCATGCAAAATATTTAACAACTTTGCACAAAACCTAGATGGATACAAGTAAAAAGGGGGGCAAATTGACTTTTGTTTTCATCAGGTCCTTGTTACTTCCACATATGGTATTTTGACCACTGCTGACCAGGAAGTAGTCACAAGTTTCAGCCATCATGACTTTGATCTTTCCATTTTTGCCCCAAAGTCAACTGTTAATCACTTCATCTGCCAGTAATTTGATGTCGAAAGCAAATTTCATGCAGTTTGTCTGTTGAGTTTGGTTTTGTCACAAACGCTCCATGAAAATCTATCAACTCTAAAGGAGATCAAGTGTGTGGAGTGATTTTTAAAAAATATTTTTTAATTACCAGAACTACTAATGTGATTTCTCTTAAGCCTTGTGACAAATCTACGCGACCATTTTTTATTTTATTAGCATTGTTAGCAGTGTTGGAGGGAGTCTGTTTTATCAGTGTCTGACGTGTCCGTAGCGTCCGACTTCAAAATTAACGAAACCTTGAGAAGGTAAACCAGATTTCTGCTGCTTATAAAGAACTTCCTAACCCGGAACACGGAAGATGTGAAATTTGATTTCCGTGCGTCCAACATCGTTGCAGGAGACAAACGGCACTGGCAGTGATGAAAAGAACGTGAAGCATTGTTGTTTAGGTGGAGTCAACTACCGTGTCAAGCCTTTGCCCAAACAATCCTGAGTGATGAAAAAAGCCAGGAAGTAAGACACAACAGAAATACCCACAATCGTTTCCTTGTGTCAAAGATTCCTCCACACTCCTTGAGCTCTGACAGTCTCTTCCTTTTAAAGCCTCTGGAATCACGTGGATCCGGTCTGAATGCCCTTTCTGGCGTTATTAACCACTTCTTCATACTTTGAGCTGCCACGGAGACAACGGAGTCTAAATATTGGTGGATCACCTAATTTAAGGTTTAATAGACTCTTAAGATCCCACATGTCTGGCAGAACAGAGAAGCTTCAACATGAAGAGAAAAACACCCAAAACACACAGAAAAGTCCCTAGTTAAACATAGCTTGGTACACAATAAAGTGAGCCCAGCTGCAATATGCATCAAGCCTAACTAGCACTGAGTTAAAGGAAGTCTCTTAGCAAAGCAAACACTTTGGACCACTAGTTTCCTACGGGAATGAAGAGCTGCTCGTTGTGTGTCAGTTCTGGGACAAGGGTGTGGACCACTTGTTTGTTCGGATGTTTTCCATTTGCTCTGGAATGTTCTCCGAGCTATTGGTTAAGAGATCCTGAACTGCAAGCACACACACACAGCACATCTTCCCACACGCACGCACACACACACACACACCACACACACACACACAATATAAGGATTTCCATGCTCAGTAGCATCAAGATTAAAAAACTTATAGTCTCTTGAAGTACCTGGACATGTAATAGGACTTGCCAAGAACCGGTTAAGGAAAATTCAACAGGACTCATCAAATAAGAATGTTCAGCAGTCTGATTAACATTTACATCTTGGAGAAAATGAAACTGCTCATCAAAACTATGTAGCTGAACTACGACTGGGAGCAGCTAGAGAAGCAGCTTCGATCTGCGTGACTGAAATTCCTCTTTCAAAGCCAAGTTTCAAGCATGTACAGTATGCAATAATTCCTGCGCTGCTTGCACAGACCCCGCTGGACTCAGGATTCAAGTTGTTGCCTAAACAAATCCTTTTCGTGTGACTGAAAATGTCTGATAGTATCAGAAAGTGTTGGAATGTGTTCTATGCAGCAGAAAGGACAGAAGAAAATGCTTCCTGAGCACTTTGGGATTTTTTTTGTTCTGTTTTCATAGAGAATCATTATTTTAACCAGTCGGGTGCTTGGGTTGTGGTCTGCTGACTGTTTTATGGTGTAGTTTAAAGAAACTCTCTGCTTTTATGGATTCCAAGAATGATTTCAGTGCTTCCCAATGTTGACTGATGGATTCTCAAGAAGTAAACCAAAAAGCTGCTTTCTGTGTCATACTGAAAAGATTTCAGTCAAGGCACCAAAAAGGTTTTCATTAAGACAGCTACCAGGTTAGATCCTAATATTAAAAATGTTATTTTCTTTAACAAGTGTTAAACAAAAAGTCCAAAAAAAAAGGACTGAAAGGACAAAAAAAAGAATGAACTTTTGGCTCAAAGGCATCATTTTGCTTCGAGGCACAAGACAAAAGCACGGACCTGAAAGTCTGCTTCTTCCCAGAACAACAAGTAGTGACTACAGATTTGCATCTCTGCTTTGGAAGTCGAAGGGAATCCTTTCATGTGGGGAACCACCAGAAACAACGCAACAACATGTCTTCATCTCTGAATAACTTCAAAGTGCATTTATCTTGACCACAGGGATGAAATGCTGCCAACACCACTCTGACATCTGTGCTAAATAAACAAGATGTGACAGAAAACTGAACATGGTATAGAAAAAATAAAAATAGACACAAAAAGACCACAATGTTTACAGGTATTTTCTCTTTTATTGTCATGCCTTACTTTTGGTGCCCTGATCATTTCTGTTCAGGTCTTTGATGAAAGATGCTGGATTTAGTCCCACAATAGATTAGTTGCACCATAAAATTGGTGCATATGCAGCATGATTGCTGCAGTTTTACTTGTTACACCATAAAAAATGCAAAATACATCACTAGCATATATAAAAAAACAAAACATACATTAGTTATTCCATTAAACGGAGGTTTAAAGTCTATATTTTTCATTTTTTTTCACTGCAACACTGAAGGTGTCACAATTTCACACTTGTGTTTCCCCCACCTCTTCTTGCAGCACAAGGCTGAGCTGCATCCCTGAGATTCAAACTGCCTAGCTTGGAGAATCAGGATGACAATGCTTGCAGGGGGAACAGCAGGGACTGCGATCCAGATGCAGGACTCAGAAGGATGGGCGCCAGTCTCAACAGGTCTCTCAGAGGGATGCCCAGCTGGCTGCTACGCAATAATAAATCTGCAAATGAGTTGCAACCTGCAGGGAAACACGACAAGACAGAGTCATTTCCAACGGAGCAATCTGCATTTACTCTCATATTGCAACTTACAAGCCTTTGCAAAATAATTAAAATCTAGGTTTTTCAGTAGATTAGCATGCTAACATGATGCATCTCAGAGGCTGTGTAAGATAAAAGTCTCAAACAGAAACTAAAGGTGGATTTGCAAGTTGTGACTTGAAAATAATTCCAATTTTCATTTTTAAAACTGTGCATAGAAAGGTCTCTATACAATCCCATTCATTAAGTAAAATAAATTTTTGCTGTTTTCAAAAAGCATGCTCGTAAACACAGAATATACACACTACATAAACACTGAGGCAGTTTTCTGCAAACATGTCTGTGTGTGTGAGAGAATCTTACCCTCCAGGTTTGCTTGTATATTTCTGAAGCTGGGGATGGACCGGTACACCAGAAAACAGGCCAACATAATGGACTGAGCGTCCCTAGACAGAACCTCGCCCCTCATGTAGGAACTCACCACTGAGCTGTGCTCTAAAAGAAGGCAAAAAAAATAACAAAACACAGATTTCACCAGACATCACGCTTTATAACCACCACACAAATCTTGATCTGCTTTTATTTTAGTTATCAATTATAATGTTGATATGGGAGTATTTCAGTCAGGCAGCGGCTGTTTGATGTGCTAAGATGCGTACTGGAAACTACTAATAACTTAGAGACAGATGATGCTGCATGCAGAGCACTTCCTGTCGTCCTCCTCATATGGTGCACAGAGTTTTTTTAATTAACTTATTAACTAACATTTACAAGTCAGAGCTGACAGACGCAGCGATAGATGTGGCATACAGAACCCCTTAGAAATCTATAGCACTATTATGTTTCTAATTAGAAGAAAGACAATTTTAGGGTGACATGCCGTGTTAGAATACAGATCCTAAACTGTTTCTGGAAAAAGGAAATCCTTGTAAATAAAAATCCTACCAAACAGGTGGCTTCCATCAAGCTCAAACAAACATTCAGCAGAGGCAATTGTACTTACAACACAAACACACATTTTTTACATGTTGAAATGTTACTGTGAAATGGATCTAAAAAAAATAGATGAACTGAGAAATCAGCTTGTGACTGGAAACTTTCTAACTTGAAATTCATATTTTTGTCCAATCACAGAATAAATCAGAGCCAAAACCTCAAAGTCAAGCTAGCAGCACTCTTTGCTGTTACTCACAGAAAAAGACTGATAAATTCATTACAACCATCCCTGAAGAAGCACTTTTGGAAAAGTATTTACTACAGAGGCATGCAGGTTTCAGTGTTTTGATACACAAGTTCATCCTTTGCAGCTCTGGTTGTTTCTTACTAAACTTCTTTTGGGCACATAAGATCGACAGAGGACGATTCCTACCAACCTTTGGGACTTTAAGCGTAAATGGTGAATCAGTGGAAACTGAAGCTTAGACTGAGTAAAAGTCAGGATCTGGTATTTTCAGCATCAGTCAGGTGTTTAAAAGGATTGAGAGGAAACAGAGATGTAAGAAGCAAACTGGATTTTCAACAAAAATGTGTGGGAAATGACTGCGGTTTATCCAGGCTGCAGGATAGTGAGAGAGAGCAAGACTTTCAGCAAAAAAACAGGGCAAAACAAAGATGCTTGATTTTATCATTTTGAGCCTTTAGAAAATAGCTTATATAAGGATTGGCAGTCGCTCGGTAATATACACAGAGACTAGTGTTAACATAAGATGGCAAAAATTGTTGAAAACAGCAGAATGATTTTGTCTTTCTTGGAAATTATTACACTCCTGTTCATTTAAAAAAAGGTCCATTAACAAGCTGTTAATTTGAGCTTTTAAAAGGAAAGATGGCTAGAAAATCAAAATTGGGAAATAAAAAAAGAATCAGATCAATTGCAATTATAAAACTCATCAAGACTTTCTGGAAGTTTTTTTTTGTACATCTTGTTGAAAAGCCATTTCAAACTTTTACATGCAAGTGATTCTAGGGAAAACATTTAGATTGTTTGTATATAAAATTCCCGCAGCACTGGCTTCTGGGAAAACTGTGTAACAAAAACACTAAAAATAAAGTTGCTGCACACGTTTCATTTATGGAGAGCTGCAAAGACCAACATTCTTGATCCATGAAGTAAAGTCACTTTGTACTTCCTTCCAGCTATGACCCACAACTAGCTGGTTAATGAATGTTTAAACTAAGAGCAAGTTTCAACTCCTTTTATGACGGAAACATCACCTGTTTCCCACGAACTTGCATGGAGTGCTTTCTTTCTTTTTTCCTGAAAGTGTTTGTGTCCGCTGGTTTAGTTATGGAATGTGTGTTTGGGTGTACGTGCCGTCTGTTTGTCCTCTAAACTATGACATTCATGCGCTACACCCTGCACATAAAAAGACAAGTGGAAACACATCCACCCTGCGACACCACTGCAAATAAGGGCCGCAGACACGTGTCGAGTGCTGACAGGGTTAAAATTAGCAATAGCATTTCTCTCGCATGCGCTCAGCAAACAGGAATGCTACGGCCACCTGGCAGTTTATGAGGAGTTTATCGGCGAAACAATACCAGCTGTTGTCACGTAGAAATAATCTGCAACAGTTGACTTTAGTCAGCTGAGTGCCGTCACATGACATCCTGCTGACTTTGGCTACAACACAAGTCATCAGAATGCCTTTCAGCAGCAATAGTACCTGCTGTGAAGTGCAAAGGCTTCACTGACATCCTGTTGCAGACGGAGAGAACCAATAAAGAGAGGTGTGAGATGCTGATTGCTGCCTCTGCATTACGCAGGAGAATTTGGAGACGTTCCAGATCAGATTTAGCTGGAGAAAATGGAGATTACCATAATTTGCTCAACTTTGTAAAAACAGTCACCGTAAATTAGTTCAAAAAGAGCATTTAGCAATGTTCTGCAACTAATGGCTTTACGTACAAAGAAAAATGTAATTAAAAGGAGGAAATCAGTCGGGAACTTGATGCAAAGTGTTTTTTCTGAGACAGAAGATTGGCGGAACTGGCCTGTTCCTGATCACTGCAGGTAATAAGGTAATTATTACCTGCTCATGGACACATATTGGCAATTCAATATTAAACTTTATAAGTGAGCAGCAGATTATTAAAATGAATGCAGAAGGAGACTGGGAGTCGGTAAAGGGAAGATTTTTGTGAAGGTTACAGTTTTCCGCTCTTTGGGGAGTTGGTAAGGTGAAATCAGCAGCATCATAGTAAGCAACTACCATCAGAAAAAAAATGTAATTACTGAGAAACCAACACCAAGTTTAAGAGAATAATAACATCTTAGTACGTGGGTGAATTTGCCAGGAGTATTGGAAGCAACTGACCATCAAATAACTAAATCCCAAAACATAAATATGTTCCTTATCAAACTTATCTAAAAGACTGTTACTAGAGGTGTGTCAATCGACCGGCCACCGATCATAATCGGCCAATTTCTGAGAAAAATGTATGATCGGTGATCGCCGATCACCAAAGCCGATAACATTTATCTCACTTAGCAGCCTGCGTGTGCGGCTGATCTCCTCTTTCCTTCACATGGCGCAAGCGCGCAGAAACAAATCCTGTCGTGTCTAACGCTCAGAGTGAATGGGGATGTTTGCGTGTTGTGACCGAAAATTACCTCAAGGGTGAAGTATGTCAAAATGCATCAACACAACAAATCTAATATGGCATTTAGAAAACAAACACTTGATGGAGTTTAGCTATATCGAGGCTCGATGCAGGAACAAAAGGACATCAGGAGCGGCCGGTAAAGCAGTGCAATTCTACAAACACTCACCTGGATTAATATCACGGTCAGAAAGCTAAACAAATGACCCAAAAATAATTCAAGTTTTTTAGCTGGCGGTGAAAGACGCTGGTTCTGCTCTCACTCTTGGACCACCTCTATGCACTACTAGTAGTAATATTTCACAGACGGAGTGCCGCTCGACCTCCACCAGACAGTGAACTCTCACACTGAACAGCTGCTTTAAGCTGCAGCTTGTAACTTAAAAAAAAGATTTTAGATATGCATTAAAATATGTCTAAATTAGGTGAATTTATTGCCAGGTAATATCTCCATTTTGCCAGAAAACATAGTATAATTTATACGTAAAGCGAAAAATGAACAGCCATTCCAGGTCCTCATAGGTGATCGGTATCGGAATCGAGAGCAAAATACCTGATCAGAGCATCCCTAATTGTTACAGATCCACTAAAGCATCCATTCACCTTGGAGCCAGTTGTCCAGCACCACGTCGACCGCATTCTTCATGACGGGAAAAAACTCGGAGGTTAGCAGGGTGTCATGTCTGTTTGCAGGACCTCGCAGCATCCGGCCGTCCCACAACTCCACCACCAGTCGCAGCTGCCACAAGGGGAAGGTCTGCTGAAGGTCACCCTGACGCAGAGCCCCAACGGCCTGAAAGAAAAAGGTGAAATGGTGAAAGGTGAAAGGTGAAAGGTGAAATGGTGAAATCGAAAACCTTTCAGATAAGAATGTGATGCAAATAGGAACAGCTGAATTGCCCTATGTCTCCTGGAAATAGAAACCAGTCGGATGCTGCCAAGTGTACGTCTATTGGTATGGCATCTTTGAGTCATGTCAGAGAGGTTTTAATTGGTGTGATCATCAATCTGATACATTGCCTGTAAGAATTTAGTTTTTTTATTTCCATTTCGCTGTCAAAAAAGCAAATTAGTCAATATTTTTTCAAACCTTTCCATACTTTTCCAGACTGTGTGGCAACCCTGTTAAAAGCCAAGAACTGAAGAATCAATAAAAGCTATTTAACACAATAAAATGTTTTGAACACTTTTATTATTCATTATTCATTTACAATGTAAAACAGAAATGCGTGTGTGTGTCCTGTGCTGAGTAGGCGTGTTACCTGCTCAATAGCGATATATGTTGGCAGCATCTCCGGACACTCTTGCGTGACGCACTCGTACAGCATTGCCGAGAACAACATGATGCTATCCTCTCTCTGCCGAAACAACAAAACATCAAAGCGCGCAGTTACTGTTTTCCGTTAACATTTCTGTACTAATGACTCTGCCGTCATCAACGTTCCCCTACTTCTTCATTTGTTTTCCGCATTTATGAATGATAGTTCCCATTTCCTGTTATTTCTGCCTGCTGAGCATGAAACACATGTTGACATTGTGGAGCCAACAACTGCATTCATATTTGTTCTTGCCGGCCGACTCAAAATGACTTTTCAGACATCGCTTAGGGGTCTGCAGCTCACGGCTCTGGAGCCAGATGTGGCTGTTTGGCTAGAAATGCAAAAGAACTGTCCAATGCTTTAAAATGTAAAACTAATATAGAAAATAAAGTATGCTAGCTTCATCAGCCTTTCCAAGCTGTTTTCAAGCAGTAGGTAACCAACATTTCCACAAAAATAGCACAATTGGTGTAAGTAATATTCTTAATGAAGTTTTGTTTTTTGCCAATAGTTTGCAAACTATTCTCATTTTTGATATTCAAGAAAAACCTGAGTGTCCTGCAGTTTTCTCCAACTCAAATTTATAACTTTTTAAGACTATTAAAGACTAATGTCTTAAGACTAAGGTTGCATTTGTTTGGTGACCTGTATCGCCAAACAAATGCATAAATGTCCTCCAGCCAACTGGCGATAAATGTGCCTTGACCCACGATGGATGCAAAAAAGCTAACTAGCCATCAAGCAAGGGAATGTTAGCGGAGAGCCACAGAGTGCAATGAATATGTCAGCATGTGACTCAAAAATTTTGCCTGACAGAAAAGTTCCATAATGTAGATAACCCGCCCGCCCCCCCCCCCATAAATGTACGATATTAAATAGTCCTGCCAAGATAAAATTTAAGACCTCTGATTGACTTATTTAAGGTCAATTTAAGACATTTTAAGGTCTTCATTTTAGACAGGAATTTAGGACTTTATGGATGTCTGGGCTCCCTGCCACTGAAGGAAATTAAACCCATAAACAGAAATAGAACCAATTTTAATTTAGAAATCTAAATTTTTCCTACACTAGGTATTATAAAAATCAAGCTATTTTGCCTCAAAGAGTCGTGTTGCTTTTGAGTCTCAAAACAAATATTTAATTGGACCGGAGACCAAAGGAAAAATTTTTTAATAAAATAGCTCTTAGGGTCATAAAAGTGGCTTGTTAGTCAAACTTGAAGTTACTTTTTATTCAACAGAGAAAGAGTCAAAGATGAGAACAGAGTCTAAGTGATTTGCTTGTATGAGCAAGTAAACAGTTTTCACAATTACAACTATATTAATCAAAGTGATTTATTTATGTTCATACATCTCCCAGAGTGCAAGTTATTTCATGCCAACTTAAAAACAAAGTGCTTGCAATTATCTTCAAGGAATCCTCCATTTTGATACAAATGCCATGTTGGAGTGGGTGGCTGGAGGAAAACAGACATTATCTTAATTTTCAAACGGTCACAGTTATGCTTCGATGTGATGAGTTTCCTCCAATTTAAGAGCTGAAGCTCAAACTGCAGGCCTCTAATCCACCCAATTAACCTGAAGTCACGATGACGCATCACACCTCTTTCTCGCAAAATAGAGGTCTAGTGATTAATAATCAGACTTCACATCCGTCTGTCCACTTTAAAACAATTAAAATGAGTGTGTGCAGGGTGTGGCACATATGAAGACACTTTGCTTGAAACAGAAGAAAAACTGATTTTAAAAACCTTAACTGTGCTTATGATGGGGAAAAACCCAAATGTTACATTAAAGCTTTGCACATGATCTCGCCAAGGTAGTTTGGGCGATCACAAGATAAACATTGGTGGTCTTGAATGAAAAGCCTTGATAACTATCACCATCACATCCGTGACACAAATTCAGCAAGAAATCTCATTTTACAACGAATGGATTAGTTGAGCATTTACAGGCTGTGGATTTTTGGTAAACAGACAGGAAGTCGTTTAGCTCTACTGAAGGATGACCAAGCAGTCTGCAGCAGCCGCTTTAAGTTTGTCATAAATCCTCAATCACATGTTTGCACTTATCCAAGGACCACATGTGTTTTTCAGATAAAACTGAACATGCCTCCCCCCTCTTTAAAAATCAGCATTTATGATCTCAGTCGAGATTCGTTAGTCATTAAATTTGTCAGATTCTCTCTAATTGTGTTTATTTGGAGTTCAGTTTTATTACTAATGGTTTGTTCCTCTACGTATTTATAGTTAGTTTAAAAGGCACCTTATACTGATGATATGAATTAAAATGGATAATAACATGAATCCAGGTTGAGATACGAGTATGAATAGAAAAATACCACATCTGAAAACAACTTCATTTGAATCCCCAGGGAGTTTCTGTCTGGACTAACCCAAGAAGTTTCCAGTGATTCAGTAAAACCCCAAGATAAAACTGAAACATGGCTTACAGTTAAATTTGTTTTCTAAAGAAATAGTGTTTTTTTAGTTAGAGGTCCCTTTGGCTATGCTGCAGAAAAACAAACACAATAGGTCAAGTCCTTACCACCTGATAGCCCAGAGATTTTACAAACCCAGCGTCAAACTGTCTCAAGCTCTAAGTATCTCTTTGCTTGGTGTGAAACTTACAGATTTCAGTCCTTCTGAGGTTTTACAGAAGAATTCAGCAAAGGAGATGAGAGCAGGCTCTGAGGTGAAGGTAGAAATGGCTTCAGGCTGCAAACAAAACAAAAAACAAACTCATTTTCTACCCAAAAGAAAAAAGAACTTCTTACAACCAAGATCGGGTTTTAGGTTTTAAAAATAATAGTTCTCAATCCTTGAGATCAGTTTTGCTATATATTTTTTACTTAATGACAGTCTCATTAAGTGGTTGATTCACGAGCACTTGAACAAACAATAAAAAAATGTTTTAAAGAAAAGCAAAATATATAAGCTGGCCGTGTAGGAAGGAAGGAGTTTTTGGACAAAATCCTGTTTGAATAAGATTTTAATAAAATAGAACAAAAGGGAAAACACTGAAGGCAGGCAAGGAAGGTCCTCAAGGACAAGTAAGAAAACAAATTGCATATTTTTCCCCTGCAGGTGTATTGACAGAACATACAGACGCCATGAGGTAAAGCAGTAATGGTCTGTCAGCTGCAGAGCAGCCAGCTGAACCTGCAGCGGCAACCTGCCAAGACTGGACAAAATTATTCTCTATAGGGAGGAGGAGACAAAATTTTCCACTCAATACCACTCACCTCTCAGCCCGTTGTCAAAATCTACAAACTAGATTAAATGTTTTATGCTCAATATTACATTCAAAGTAACACAAATTGTTCTGTTGAATTAGAAATGTAGCTATAATTGACCTTTTTTGTTCCAAGACTATTTCTTTAAACACTTTACAATGTTTTCAACAAATCATCTTTAACTGTATACAGCCATTATGCCTTGTATAAGCCCCTACTACCCCTATTAAAAAACTGTTATAATTATTATGATTTGCCAGAATCTCTGTGAAGACCTTTGTCGTTTACCTTGAAGGCCGTGACTCCAGAGTTTCGGTGGCTCACGGCTGTGGCCAGCAGGCTCTTCCAGCCCTGGGGGTCGTCTTTGTAGGGCAGCTGTCCAGCCCGCAACTTCACATACAACACACCATCTCTGACCAGGATGGACCTAAAAACAGAAAGAAAATAAAAACCCAAGCATTTGGTTTTTAGGTTGAGATCATCTTGAGCAATACGACTAGAATGCAAAAGGCTAGAAATGTGAAAACTTGAACCTTGTTCCCAAAAGGTTCTCCCTATACTTACTTCAGATGCTGAGTTTCTTTGCTGAGGTCGAGAGACAATTCCCAGTATCGTGGCCCCTTTACTTTTACCTTAACAGCAAAAAAAGGGGCTAAAAGGCCTTTCGATGACATGTTTAATGCTAATTTAGTTTTGTTTGCCAGAAAGAAAAGATTTAACTCTGCTTTACCTGTTTGAGAAGGTGAAGCTCAGGAAGGAGGGTAGGAGCCATCAGTTCCACTGTCGTCTCATTATACCACTTGGTTCCCTAACGAGAACGACAATTGATCAAGCAAACTTTATCATATTTAATTATGCGAGTCATGAGCTGAGAGAAACCCTGCTCAGGTTTGTTAAAACAACTAAGATGCATTAAAATATGCAATCAATTTTGACAATTAATTTGTGACAACCTATGGATGGTGACAGCAGAATGGCTCAAACTATGGTGGTGTGCCATAATTAACATATTGAAAATAATTGCTACATCTATCTTACGTTTTATCTTTTAGAAATTAAATGGACTACAGTGCTGTAGTCTTCAGATCTCTCGTTTGTCTGCAGGTGTGCCTGTACTGGATGTTGCACTGAATCTCGTCTGTAGGTCAAAGTGAGATTTCTGCTGAGAATTAAATTAAAGTGACGGGACGCCAACGGCAGCGCTAAATACAAACAACGGCCTCAGCTTTTATCCTTTAATCCTCCTTCAGCTGAGGAGCTGCACAGTAACAAGAGCTCAATTTGATTACTTTAACATTTTTCAACTACAAAGTAACACAGACAAAAAAACTGGAATGATGAAAGAGTATTTCAATTAATTCAGAAAAATCTAATTATGTATACATGCACCTGTGGTCAACAAACACATGCGTTTATCTAAAGTATGGGTGCACAGATAAATCGGCCGATATTTGCAAGAGAAACCGATTTCATCTACCAACACAAAGGTCTGAAAATCAGCCGCTGTCGTCTTTTGAGAGGAGCCAGACTGATGGACCCGTCCACCTGGTCACATCTGTGGTTAACACTTGTCACCCCTTTGTTGCCAACTTAGTGACTGTCATTATTTTTAGCAACTTTTCAGATGTAAAAATAAATACAGAAAAATTAGCAGCCAAAAAGTTCGGTGATCGGCCAAAACAAAGCAATGGCTAAACCCATAATCTGAACCTGAACTTTGCATCTCAAGACGTTCGGCAGGTTTTTAATGGTAGAAGAGAAACTTTTCCAGAGCTCTGTTTTTGTTAGCTCCATTCAGAAGCATAAATTTAAATGTTTACAACACATTTATTGAAGTTATTTATACAGTGGCAAAATTTTATATAGAGAACCTGATTTCTTTTTCTCTTTAGGTAATAAATGTTGGGATAACAAATATCTCCCCATATTCTATTCTCTTTCTATTCTCTTCTGCTTTAAGTCAAAATCCATGCTTTTCTAGACTTTTTGTTCCAACTATGATACCACTTTTGAATTATTTTTATATTAAGCACCAAGCACCTTATTTGAACTTAACTCAGAGATTTTTGAGAAATTGCTCAACACATTTACAGTGACCAAGTTCTGGTTTTCCCTCAGCTTTTGTAACAAATTATACGATGTTTGGAATATTTGTGATAAACCTCAGTACAAGTACTTGTAAACTGAAATATTTTACAATATTTTCTGTATTAATAAAAATACAGGGGAAATGAAAAAGAAAACTGTACTTGATGACGCACATGAAGCCACAGTGACGTGAACCAAGAGGCCAGCAACAAAACCGGGTGACACAGAACACAATGGGTTCTGTGTTTTGACACATTGGCTTTGTGTATCGGTTTTTACTCTGGAAACCTTTTCAAACAATTCCTTTTGAGGCAGAATAAATACATGCCATGCTGTGTATTGAATATAATTTCAGTTCCTCAAAGTTGAAGCAATGATTGCGAGGCTAAAACACTGAGGTTTTTCATGAACAGAAGTGAGTTTCATTCATATTTTCTCCAATTTTTAAGAATCAATCTTCAGGCACGTTTGAGAAATGTGTACGAAGTGGGAAAAAATTATTTCTTTATGATGCAAACATTCTGTCTTTTGATCATTTTGTATTATATTTTATTATTTTACGAATAAGAGGACAGAACGAGAACTGATGACAAGAAATACTGTACGAGGGAGCCAGAAAACCTCATAAGAAAACATGAAAATAGGACTTCTGTGATTCAATAAGATTTTATTTAAAATACTAGATTAAAATAATGTAAGTGGTCATACGCGATTAAAATAAATATAAATCTTGTCAAAACGTAGGAAAATTAACCAATAGAAACGACTTAAAGCAGAAATTTAGTTTTACAACTGAAACATGAATGTTGACTATATGGCTAAAGATAATGAAAGGCTTTTATTTATGCATTTTAATTTTAAGTGCTGTTCAGGCAGCTTTTTATGAAAGACTTGAGACCAAAAAAAAACAGTGCTCATATAATCAATTATTGTTTTTAAGAGTGTAGCGTGCACTGACCTTGTAAGTGACCTCTAACAGAGCGTAACAGGGCTTCAGAGAGTCGACGTCCACAGGAACCAGGAGCCGGGGTTCTGCAGCCAACACGGCCAGGTGCCGCAGGGCCTGCAGGTGATAGCTGCACCAACAACATCAACCCAGTTTTCAGTTAAACACACAAAACAAATGAAAACCCGATATATGAGAAAGAACAGTCATTTTTCTGAACTTATTTTGTTTATAACAGGCAGTAGAAGTATTTCCATATTGCAAAGATGGCAATGAAATGGTCCTTTTTGAATGTAGTTTTTTTTTATTCTAATATTTTAAGTTCTGAGGACGTGTATCGACTTAAAATGTTCAATATTTTTTACTAGAAACTAAAGTTGCGAAGTGAAAAATCTTAATTCGCTGGAAAGTAATTTGAATGAATGTTTTGCCACATTCAAGGTTATCCTGCCAAATGCAAAAAGCTAAACATGTGCTTTGTCATTCTGTTCAAGACTGTAGGAACCCTGACAACTGTGTGTTCATTTTCAGGTACATCCAGGAATGCCTGGTTTTTACATGCAGGGCTTTTCTCTGTGTCCAGCAGTGTGTTTAAAAAGGTTTCAGTCTTACCGATTGTCAGTGCTGTGAGCAGGAAAGTGGGGGTGCAAGGCACACAGTAGGGCAGCGATGGCTGAGTTGGAGGTGCTGAGGGTGTATCTATGACAAAGGACAAGATGACAAACCTTAAAATGCACTCAGACAAAAGATTTGCATCAAAATAAGTTTTGTGGTATAAACTCAGAACATAATTCCTATAGTAAAGACATTGCAAGTCAAGCAACAGTTTGTTGAGTTTTACTTAGCATAATGGAACTATTTTATATTTTGCATCTCCATTTTTAATTAAAGAAGGTGCTGCATCATAATCGACACAATCAAAGGTCACAGCAGTGCCTCTTAAACATAATGACAGAGTGTCCGTTTTAACTAATTGGATCATTATCCTAATGTCAAGCTGCACAGTGGAAAGTTGCAAGGCTAAAACAGGTCACGTCTGAGAGTGTTTAGTAACAGAGGTAAGGAATGTTGCTCTTCAGTTAATGACTGTGTTTGCCAGTTTTAATGTATTAAAGCTTACAATTGAACCTGTGATTCAACAGTGGATTTTCACAGCTGTTTGAGGAAGAGAGTCGTGGAAGACCGACACCAATTCGTGATCGATGCAACACTATTATGGAGTTAGATTTGTTTCACAATTATTCAATCAAAAAAAAAATCATCTCAAACAAAAAAAAAAAGTTTCAACCAAACAAAAATCATCTCAAAAAAAAAAAAAAAGCCATAAAAACTATTTAATCATAAAAATATTTTTTTACGAAACAAAAACATTTTTAAAGATTTTTTTTTTGATTGAAGTAACAATTTTTTTGATTGAATCTCTTTTTTTTGGTTGAGTGTATTTTTTTGGGGGGTTGAGTTTTTGGTTGAATTTATTTTCTTGCTTATACAGCTTTATTTGCTGTGGGGAAGTTTACATGAACATTCTGGGCGGGGCTTAGCAATGTAAGACGTGTTCCGATTGGTTAGCGCTGACTAAAGCGGATGACTCCCTGAGATCCCAGAACCCCGTCCGGAACTGCAGGGCTTCGGTGACGGACACAGAATGTGAATAAATGGTAAGTAATGTTCACCAAATGACACCGTTTAGCAGCTACTAGAGTCTCCACTCTGTTTCAAAGAAGAAATCTTACACAACGTATGACGACAGTTACATATTTTGTCTGCCGCGATCCCCGGTAGCATATTATGCTAACTAATGTTAGCACTAGGTAAAGTTCATAAACTAGGCTTGAGTGATATTCGCCTGTCTTTATGTTGAATTCGTTAACCAGCAAACCTCTGAGTTTCATTTAGCGTGGAAAATACCAACTATACCTGGAGGAAATATGTGTTAAAAACGATTGTGTAATCCTCCGTGTGTGTGTGTGTGTGTGTTATATATTAACTAGCATTGAAGCTAAAGTGGAAAACAGCAGATCGTTGCTCCAATGTTATCAGGTCCACGTTAATCTGCATCACACATCAAGTGACTGTGCGGATTATTTATTTACCAAGAACATAGTCAGTGTGTCGGTGAGGGGAGACAATCTAACTCTTAAATATATATATATATATATATATATATATATATATATACACACATTTTCTTTCAGATGTAAAATGTAAATCTAAGCTGGTAGGTCACAGGCCAAAGGAGGATATTTACATAATTTCTGTTTTATTATTTGATGTGTCTCGTACTTACTTTTATTCTGAATTAGATGTAATATGTATTTTGCTGGGTTATGATATTAAATTAAATTGGTCTTCTCCCAATTCCCCATCTAGTGACCAGCAGCTGAAGCAGGACAGGCTGCAGGTCTGATTCCTCCAGCTGCTGGAGACGATCAGAACATGAGGATGGAGAGACCAGCAAGTGTTGAGTCAGAGAAGGTCAAGTAAGGAAGTAAGTGTTGCTTTTAGGGGCCAAGTGTGTTTGGCTAAATATATTTATACAAGTTTATTTATTGGTTTTAAAAGTAATGCATCCTTATGTGTTGATAATGGTACATTGTAATAAAAATACAAAAATTACCACTAACATCCTGGCAGAAGGAAATAAACAAGTTGATATCGGAGCTTTTTTTCATCTATAACACATTAAAAGCAAATTACCAAATTTGATTTATTCCCTGTTATGCTAATGTTTGTTTATTTCTCCCTTTTTCATCCTCACTGCAGCTGCAGCTGGACTGAGTTCTGTTTGACTTTAGTGGCTTCCTGGACGGAGACATCGGCTGAGCTAAAGCGGCTAACAACGCAACATTTTCCCTCTTATCATAAACTTTGCTTTTCTTCAACATGGAAAATACTCCTATATCAGTAGCTCTGTTTGGTATTTTGATATCATTGCTTACCTGGTGGTCAATTGATCCTCTTAACCACTGAATGGATCAGAACCACTTGGACTGAGCTGGTTTCGTCAGATGAGCCAAGACTTCTGGATAAAATGACTTCCCGTATTTTTAAATGTTCTTCTGGTGAAATTGCATCTTTCTGATGCCAATATGACTGGATTCTCATAATTAAAAATATTTGTAACCTGGGCATAATACTCCATTATACAACTCACAAGAGGAATGATAGACATAAAGCCACTTTGTGAAAATATTTTCTGTATTTTTAGAAAAAATATTGAGTGACTAAAATTAAATCTATTATGAAAAAACTGTTCAGTCATATCATCCAGCCTTATTCAGTATATTATTTAATTATTTTACTAACTGCATATTACTTAATATTCAGATTTCTTTACTGGTATTACTTAAGTGTTTCATTTTAATATGTCGCATGAAGGCCGAATTACATGCAAATACTTCACATAATGTTACAAATGAGATAAGAAAAAAAGGTTTGTTAAATGTAGAGTATTACATTTTATTGTAAGTCCAAACAGTATAATAAAATGAACACTGAAAATATATAATACACTTCCCAGCAGTTACTCGGATGTCAAACTTGTTTGTCTTTACTGGAGATGAAAACTTGTCACTCTGGAGGAGAGGAAGAGGTTCAGCTCAGTCCAGGATCACTGCAGTGTCAGGGGAGCCAATAAAGTCTGAAGGTACATTTTTGCCTATATGGTCCTCCGGTCTTCAGATCCTAATTGTAAATAAAATGTTAATGTGATGGTCCAGCTGACTGGACTGATGGTCACTGTAGAGGTCAGTGAAGTGCAGGTGCTTGGATACATCTGGAAGAAAATATATATATATATATATTTAAGAGTTAGATTGTCTCCCCTCACCGACACACTGACTATGTTCTTGGTAAATAAATAATCCGCACAGTCACTTGATGTGTGATGCAGATTAACGTGGACCTGATAACATTGGAACAACGATCTGCTGTTTTCCCACTTTAGCTTCAATGCTATTTAATACACACACACGCACACGGAGGATTACACAACCGTTTTTAACATATTTCCTCCAGATATAGTTGGTATTTTCCACGCTAAATGAAACTCAGAGGTTTGCTGGTTAACGAATTCAACATAAAGACAGGCGAATATCACTCAAGCCTAGTTTATGAACTTTACCTAGTGCTAACATTAGTTAGCATAAGATGCTACCGGGGATCGCGGCAGACAAAATATGTGACTGTCGTCATACGTTGTGTAAGATTTCTTCTTTGAAACAGGATTTAGACTCTAGTAGCTGCTAAACGGTGTCATTTGGTGAACATTACTTACCTTTCATTCACATTCTGTGTCCGTCACCGAAGCCCTGCAGTTCCGGACGGGGTTCTGGGATCTCAGGGAGTCATCCGCTTTAGTCAGCGCTAACCAATCGGAACACGTCTTACATTGCTAAGTCCCGCCCAGAATGTTAATGCAAGCTTCCCCAAAGCAAATAAAGCTGCATAAGCAAGAAAATAAATTCAACCAAAAAAAAAAGTTTCAACCAAAAAAAATACACTCAACCAAAAAAAAAAGATTTAATCAAAAAATTAGTTACTTCAATCAAAAAAAAATCTTTAAAAATTTTTTTGTTTCGTAAAAAAATATTTTTATGATTAAATAGTTTTTATGACTTTTTTTTGTTTGAGATGATTTTTCTTTTGGTTGAAACTTTTTTTTGTTTGAGATGATTTTTTTTTTTGATTGAATAATTGTGAAACAAATCTAACTCCATACACTATCCTTTGGGATGAAAGATTTTGAGAAGAAAAAACAAATGCACCTCTTCAGTAGGACTGTAGGACTTGAGGAGTTGTTGCAGCTTCTATTGAGTAGTTTGCCAAGTTAAAGCACGTCAGTTTAAAAGTGCAGTATTGTAGTTTAAAACGGGAAATTTTCCGTAACTGTAGCTCGACATCCGACATTATTTTTTCAAACCTGCAACTAAAAGTATTTGGCACTTTTACTTTTGGCTGAACACACCAACTTTTTATCAAAGAAATTAAAAACAGATACGCATAAAAGTTTGTAAGTAAGTGGGATCAGCTGATTTTCACCTTGATCATTCCTGGCCAGTGACCGACCAATTGGAAAACAAAAAAAAAAAAAAAAAAAATCAGAAAAAATCTGAATGTTTTCTGAGCAGTGAACACACCACACCTAATCAGGCTGCATTAACAACACTCTTCAGTGTGGATGTTGCTACTGGGACAATGAAATGTTAACAAGGTTCTTAAAACTGAAATCAGATGAAGCACAAAAGTGCTACAAGAATTTGAAATTAAACTTCACTTTCAATGACATATGGAGGAAATGATCATACAGGCTGCAAAAGAGTGAGAGAGAGCAAGACTTTTAAAACAGGTAATATAATGTCTTAAATTCAAGTCAAATTGCTATGTTTTGTTCTTTCAATCTTAACTTTGTATTGAACGTGCTAGGTTTGAAAATGTTTGCAGACATTTTGAAATTTTAGATGCAAGATAGGGGTCTACATTTTCTAGGTAATACAAGCAGAAACAGAGTCAAGCTAGCTGATCGCCGTGCTAATATTAGAAGGTAGAGAAAATTTAAGATGCCAACTCCATAATCAAACCAGATATCGAAAATCGGTCACAAAATTCAAGATGTTATACTTAAATTCTACAAATGAAGATACAGTCATGTGTTTTTCTTTACTTGCCCTTGTGACCAAATATTTCCAAAGTGACTATAAAAAAAGAATGTTGCCGACCCTATCCTTAGGGCTTATTTTATTAAATAAAACAATTCCAGGGGTGACTGCAAGTCTGGACACCATGCATGACTTTTTGGTGAAAAAGGAACCAATTTTAACTTTAGTTTCCTCTTAAAACTAAATAACAGGAAGAGAAATTTACAGAGCAAACAGAAACAAAGCGAGCAGAAGAGGGAAAACAGCGCTGAAAACATGCAAGATAAGCAATGAAAAACAGGTGAGAAAAATGAATGAGATAGACTTTTCTGAATAGAAAAGTCTGATGCAAATAAGCAAGTGGCTGAATGGTAGATAAGCAGAGGGAAACTGATGGGGTGTAAGAATGATATCACTCCAGTTTTGACCCTTCTACCTCTGCAAATCCACAATGAACCAGACCTCAGTGCATGGCATTCAAGCCTGCACTACCTGCAACTCCATGGCCCAACATCTACAATGAAGTAAGGGCAGTATAAATCAAAAGGCCCATCAGATTATGACTCTTGTGTGGGGGGAACATTTGCAGCATCTAATGATAGAGTGTGAGCTGTTGTTTCTGTTAGAAACACGCAGGGCGAGGTCAGCAGTTTGAGGAACCTCGTTAGGGTGTGTGAGAGTTTTCTGTGTACACCAGTCATTCAATAATGACTGGTGTACACAGTCATTATTGCATTATTTTGCTGCAAGCTCAAAATAATGCTTGCAGCAGGTCTGTGTATTTCTGCACCAGTCATACACAATGAGTGCATGTGGTCTACCTGATGCTTTCCAAAAGCAGGAGATGTAAATCTAGTGGGTGTGTGTGCTGACTTTTGATTTGAAAACCTCATGAGGACAGACCTATTGTCTTGATTTTTCCATTCTGTGGCAACTTAATTATACTCTGCATGCCCCTTGTCGCAGGATACATAAGTTAGTGAATGCTGAGAAGAGAAAATGTGATCAAAGTCTTTAACTATTATAGTTGGGATTGTTACTCCACTGTTGATCTCATGAAAGTATAAATAAGGATCAGTATAGTCGAAAATATGAATAAATGCAATTATTGCATGTTAATCAGAATGGGCACCAAAACAAAATGCCTGCCAGTTTTCTAAATCTGTTACGGAGATCAATATGAGGATTATTATCATCAACGGCCGCAAGTTTCAAATGATTAAAGCATATGTAATCTTCATGTAAAAGATGACAAGTTTTTTAAAAATTCCAAAGTGGGCGGAGCCAAAATACAGGCTCAAGTGCCTGGATGAGCTGAGGGGGTTAAGTGCACATGTGGTCAGGATGACGGAAAGCACCGTTTCCAATTTAGCAGTTCTATGGCAATATTTAGATACTCCTTTTGGAAAAAGAAAAAAGAAAAGTGACTAGCTACAAACTTAACATTTTTTGTGTTCCTGGAGTCTTTGGTGTCAACATGTGAAAACACCATACGTTCTGCAGCAACTGCTCTGAGCAAAAATTAATTGCTGCTGTAAGCCTCTCCCACTTCCTAGGTTCTGTAGTCAGACATTGTCCACTTTTCAAATGAGTCACGCATGTGCAAAGCAGAAAAATACTATTGAATTGGCACTCGCCACTTTCACAATTCCAACTGCTGACTCGCAACGGGGGTGTATGTCTGAGTGGGACGGTTTTATACCCGAAGGCAGGTGATGTAGACATCGACAAAACTGTTCAGGTTGTATGCAACAGGAAAATTCAACTGCGGCAACCACCGCTCAACCCTAAGAGGACAGCACCAAGATGGTTTTAAGCCAAATATTACAGAATTAAACATGTTTAGATGAAAATGTCTCAAATTGTATATTAGTAAATAGGGGTGCACTGATCGCAGATTACCGATAAAAAAAAAATAATAAAAAACACAAACATTTTTAAAAAGCCTTACCTGCAGATTCCCGATACCAATTTTTATTCGGTATGAAATATTGCTCAATATAGGAAGAAAGCTGCAAAGTTAGCAACAGAGGGGTAAGTATTGTTGACTGTAAACGTGGAGACATGACTTGGTGGGCCATAAGTCAAACCTTTCTCACGGGAGAGCAGAAGAGCACACTGGTTGGTGTTTAGACCTTCCTTTACAGAGGTAGATAAGATCGGCTTCACATGTAAGATTCGACCGATCACCGATTTCCCAAATTTAAGAAAATTGGCACTGATGACTCTGCACCAATAAATTGGTGCACCCTTTATGGATCAATCTGTTTGTCTGCAAAATAAAAGTACACGTAGGGTTCAAGTACTCTTAACATTTTAGGAACATGTATATTGAAGGGCCATTTACACTCCCACTGATCTTTTCATATCAGCAGAAGATAAATCTGAGTAATAAGAAAAACAAATGTAAAATTTCCAACAATTCTCTTTCCAGCAGCTGCCCAAAGCTTGCAGATGAGACTGCAGAGGATTCTCTGGTGGCTCCCTCTGCAGACAACGCATTGCAGGGGTGGCTTAGTGGAGGGCCATGAAATCTGAAACCGAAGTCGCAGAGAAAGACACAGGGTGGTTGTTGTGTGGTTTCCAACTGGGACACAAGGCCTGATCAACCCTGGCTGGAGTCCTCTGGATGATGTTGAGACCCAAAACATCCGTCGTCCCCAGGTTGTATGATCATGGAAGAGATATCACCAGATCTAACAAACCTGAGTTCTTTGCAGAATTGCTGCTTTTATAATAAGAATAACGTTTTATTGATTAAATTATTGAAGTCAATCGGATATAGATGATTATTCATGGGTTTCAGATAAGAAAATCTGTAGAAAGAAAAACGTCTTTAAATATTCCTTTCTGTAGATTTTCAAGTGTTGTGTGCATTCACATGGGAGAGGAGTATATTTGATACTTGTTGACGTAAATCATTAATATAGTTTTTAAAAAACGTAGGAGTTTCTGTACTTAATAGCTGGTTTTTTTTTCAATTTTAACTTTAAAATAACAGCAATTGTCCATAATTTAAATATACCTCTAAGCGTTATTCCAGTGTTTCAGTATTTTCATTGCCTCTGTGTTCATCTCACCTGCCACCTCCCAGGAAGAGCAGGCCGAGGGCCATGTGATGAGCCATGTGAAAGCCGTAGTTCATCTCACCACCAGTTCGCTTGTGGAAGAAGCGACACAGCTGCAGGACCTTCAGGTTCCCGGTGCCCGCCATTACCATAGACATTGACAGCAGGATCATCGACAGGCAGGTTTGTAGATTGTAATACCCCATCTGCTGAGGGACCAGCATGCAAATTAAGGCAAAAGAAAGTAGAGAGAAACGCACAAGTACTTTCCATGACTGTGGAAAAATTACTGAAAGGTGAAGAACATAAATAAACACGCACTGCACCCACAGCCGCAGTGCCAACAAACGACATCATCTTCATGAAGGTCTTGGCGAACTCGTACAGGCAGTCAAAGGCGTCAGAATTGGCAGAACCAGCGAAGCGTAAACCCAATGCCATGCAAGCGCCAGCGGTAATGTAGTCTTGGGCTTGACTGAGAAAAACAAAACATTTTTAGAAATGCTACATCAAAAAACTGAAGATTTTTATTAAAACTATTTCAGTGGATAAAAATAATAAAAAAAAATCAACAAGACGCAGAAATAAATGTACTTGTACGTGTGAAAGAATATTTGCAAGCCCTTGATGAAAAGAAGTAAAATAAAAGCACTAATCAGGCTGGTTTAACTGCTAAAATAACAATGATTTAGCAGCAAACATACATAAACTGATCCTTTTGGGATCTGTACTTACGCCATTGTGTCCATATTGATGTCTTCTGAGGGGTCGAAATTCCCCCTCATGATCTAAAAAAAAAAAACAAATAATACAATGAAATTACTTAGCTGTATTGACATGTCGATAAAAAAAAAATTAAGACATTATGGCATCATAATAAATGAAAAATTTACCTAAAACTTGTATGAAGTTCTGCAATAAGAGAATCGTGCCTGGTTTCTTTATGTTTATTTTAATGGTGGGCTAAGATAGAAACAAAGCTAACCAACTTAAGTCTTTATATCTATTTAATCGTGATTAAAAATAGTTTTAGTAAACAGCAATGTCTAACACAAGAAAGTTTAATTAAAAAAAAAGTGACCCCTGAATCAATAAATGTGCACATGATCTACCTTCATTTAGAGGAAAATTTAATTTTGTGGCTTTGCTTTCATGCTGGGGTTCATCCCATCAAACAGTCTGGGATGTAGTTGCATTAAAAATGTCTTAAAGTTTTAAATCTGAGTGAAAAGTTATCCCATGGTCTCCAGTAATTTTTCCCAAAACACCAAGAAATCCAAAGAGATCCTTTATCTTTAGTCGTTTTTTGGTGAAAAGATAATTATTGTAGTTTTTTCTGCATTTAATTAGAGAATACCTGTCAACCATTCAGCTTTTAACTAAATATAAAATGTATAGTGAAACTTTATTCGGGAGAAAAAAAACATACAACTGGAAAATCTGCATAACAATGACGGGAGATGTCCTTTAAAAAATGAAAAAAGTTTTGTGATCATAAATCACAAAACAAAACCCGGTGGAACGCCAAACTGAACGAGACATGAACGAGATCTGTAAGTTGATGTAGTCAAGAAGACACATCCATCAGACAAGACAACTTCTGCAAAACAGAACCTGATATACCAGCCTAACACCTGGTAGGCAGAGTCAAATGGTCAAAAGCAAAAAAACCTGAAGTCAGCTCTCACCGAAGCAGCACAGAAGATTTACTGTTGCACTCTGCATCAAAATATCATTTGACATTCTAAGAAAAGCCTTTTCAGTCGAGTGGGATTTACAAAACCCAGACTGAAAGCGGTGCAGAATACAGTACCAATAAAAACCAGCGGTTAACTGCTTGATTACAACCCTCTCTAAAATCTTAGGCAGAAAATAAAGCTTTGAGATGAGTCTTAAACTGCTGAAAAGAGAAGGATCCTAACTAAACTTCTTAAGGACATTAAAGTAAAAAAAGAAAAATGTTCTGGAAGTAAAACATGCTGACATAGTAGCACTGACGCATTCCAGCTGTTTTCTCTACTTTCAACTCATCAGGATGTTTAATTCTACCACAGATTCACTGCATTCTCTGGCTTTAGACTTTTGAATCTTAACATTCTGTAGAAATAATTATCCTTAATGTTTGCTCTGTAAAAAGCTTCATCGCGTAAAATACTCTTTAAGCTAACCATTATGATTTTAGGGTGCTATAGCAACTTCCTGCGAGCTCTACAATAATACAACACCACAGGAACAATCAGTAATGCCATCATCTGTGTATTTTCTCACCTGGGGTATATTACTCTTAACCCACTCTGTGTTCGGCAAGATTTCATCCCACATGATAATGCACCGTGCAAGAGTCTGTTGGAGAAGAGAAGCGAGTACATCAGATCTAGGAGAGGTGGGAAAAATATCATCCGACTCATGAGCGAAGAGACACATAGCGGGCGTCACACTAACCCTCAGCAGCAGAAACTCTGGCTTAATGAAGTCCAGCAGAAACCAGGTATCTGGAGGTTTCAGCCAATCAGCAATCGACCTAAAGGACAGAACCAGAATGAGAAAAGGGAGTGTTAATATCCTGCCTCAACACCTTCTCCGCTAACAGGCAGACAAAATCGGGTGAGCGTTAACAAAATTAGCAACCCCTTGACCAACTACACAGCTGGGAGGTGGAGGAGTTTTCTTCTGTCGTCAGGTTATGATGCTCTGCGGTTCACATGGATTAGAAATAGCTCGATTTAGCAGAGATTAAACACATTTAATAAAGTTCTTCTATATTATTGGCACAGATTTAATAATGTGGTGTGCACAAATCTATAATCTGTTCACAAATCCCCACTTAGAAAAAAGTTTCAAGTATGCTTCTCTGTAATGTACCAAGCAACACCGCCAATCCCCTCACCTCTTCTCCAAACAGATTTGTTTAAAACTTGCAGTGGAGGAAAAAAAAGATAAGGTGGCACAACAAGGAAGTAAGAAAATTTTCAGCAGACCTTCAGCTCTTTAAAACAAGGCACCAGTATGAGACAAAGAAGCAGAAAACTGCTATCCAAGCTATAAACTACCTATAAAGCAGAAGCAGAATAATACACATACTGACAATGTGTCAATTCATTTAACAGGTTAGGTACTTTAAAAATAGAGTACAGAAACTCAGCTTGTCACGCAACAACCACAAACGTAAATATAGCTTGTGGAAAGTTATGTGAAAGCAGGGCTAGATAATAAAATAATGCACCCAAGCTTTGAATATCTAACAGAGAACTGCTGCTTATCAGAAAAACGCTGCAGGACAACTGCAAACCTCTGATCACATAGACGTCCACCTACACAGAAAGGCCATGTGGCTCATGGTACCGCTTGAGGAGCTGTGGGGATTCATAGCTAAGGTAGGAGAATGCTGGGTTTGAATACGAGGTAATTCTGGATCAAAACCTCATAAAAACCTGTCCTACCTGTTGTTGGTCTTCAGGTAGATCATGGCGAGGGCCAACGTGGCTCCTGGACACGTCACGTCTACATTTATTGTGTCACCCTCCTGAGAAGACAGTTATTCGGATGAATAATCTAACGACAGCAGCCTCTATTGCAGCACCACCTCCATGTTCTTTCTGAAACATTTTAACATGTGAGGAAACCTCATTTTGGCACTTGCCATTTTTACAGCACTGCAATTTCCTTTTTGTATTCTGTAACGCTTTTCAATTCTGTGTTTGCGTCTACCTTGATCTGATAGCTGGGAGACTTGTGCCTTTCCCTGCTGGCCCCGGCCTGAGCTCTCCGATGGCCCCCAACCATGTACTGGTACAACTGTTCGGGAACGTTGAGGTCCGTCATTCCGATCAGGTTGCTGCCGTGCTGAAAAATGCATAAGAAATGGTAACACAGAGAGAGAAGAGGTCAAATGAGTAGAGAAATCAATAATAAATACAGTCATGGCCAAAAGTTTTGAGAATGACACAAATATTATATTTTCACATGTTCTGCTGCCCTCTGGTTTTCATGTGCACATGCATGTCAGATGTTTTCATCACATACAGAAATACAAATGCAATCATATTATGAGTAACAAAAGCTTTTATTGACAGAATGAGTTAATGCAGCAAGTCAATATTTGCAGTGTTGACCCCTCTTCTTCAGGACCTCTGCAATTCTCCCTGGCATGCTCTCAATCAACTTCTGGACCAAATCCTGACTGATAGCAGTCCATTCTTGCACAATCAATGCTTGCATTTTGTCAGAATTCCTAGGTTTTTGTTTGTCCACCCGTCTCTTGATGATTGACCACAAGTTTTCAATGGGATTAAGATCTGGGGAGTTTTCCAGATGTCCCAAACAATCGGAAAGGGGATTCATCAGAGAAAATGACTTTACTCCAGTCCTCAGCAGTTCACTCCGTGTACCTTTTGCAGAATATCAGTCTGTCCCTGATGTTTTTCCTGGAGAGAAGTGGCTTCTTTGCTGTCCTTCTTGAGACCAGGCCTTGCTCCAACAGCCTCCGCCTCACAATGCGTGCAGATGCACTCACACCTGCCTGTTGCCATTCCTGAGCAAGCTCTGCACTGCTGGTAGCCCGATCCCGCAGCTGAAACATTTTTAAGAGACGGTCCTGGCACTTGCTGGTCTTTCTTGGGCTCCCTGGAGCCTTTTTGGCAACAATGGAACCTCTCTCCTTGAAGTTCTTGATGATGCGATAGATTGTTGACTGAGGTACAATCTTTCTAGCTGTGATACTCTTCCCTGTTAGGCCATTTTTGTGCAGTGCAATGATGACTGCATGTGTTTTTTTAAAGATAACCATGGTTCACAGAAGAGAAACAATGATGCCAAGCACCAGCCTCTTTTTAAGGTGTCCAGTGGTGTCATTCTTACTTAATCATGACAGATTGATCTCCAGCCCAGTCCTCATCAACACCCATACCTGTGTTAATGGAGCAATCACTGAAACGATGTTAGCTGGTCCTTTTAAGGCAGGGCTGCAATGAAGTTGAAATGTGTTTTGGGGGATAAAGTTCATTTTCTAGGCAAAAATTGACTTTGCAATTAATTGCTGTTAAGCTGATCACTCTTTATAACATTCTGGGGTATATGCAAATTGCCATTATAAAAACTGAAGCAGTAGACTTTGTAAAAATTAACATTTGAATCATTCTGAAAACATTTGGCCATGACTGTAAAAAGAAAAATTAAGAGACTCGCACATTCAAGTGTCAACGTAGAAAAAATAGTTTTATAGCAAACAAAAATTGTCATTGCTGAAGATGGCGACTGTTTCCTGAAACAACTGCCATTCAAAAACTTGTAAAAGAAACATTTAAGCACCAAACTACAAAAACATATTACTAATATAAAATGCATAAACCTGCAGTAAAACATAGATTTGGCCTTAAAAAGAAAACAATATTAACAGTTATATAAAGTCAAGGAAATCTAGACCTACAAGTGTTTTCCTGTTGCCATTTGTTTCACAAACTTTGTGCTTTTATTTGGGTCACTCACCCCAAGACAAACCATGCCAAGTGCGAGTCCTGCTGCGAGTGAATAGGACTCCCTGTCAGTGCAGTACTCCATCTCTGGACCTGGAGGACGGCCTTTAAAAACACATGCAAGACTTTATTAGTTCAACTTTGTTGTCGTATAAACAGACAATGTCACGACCAAAGAAGCAACAAACAACACAGATAAGGTAAAAAATCTAAACAAAATAAATGGTTGAATAAATGAATGATAAAAAACAATCCAGTTTTTGTAAGATGCAATCAACAGAACTTTATTTACAGCAATGACAGCTGTTCTAGTTCTGTTAGACTTTTCAGCTGACTTTGACACTGTTAATTATCTTAGTAAACTTAAAGCAAAGTTTAGAGCAGAACTTTGAAGGCTACAAAATTTGCGGCAATTGTGCACATTTTGCACAGAAATATAAAAAAATCTATCTAACCTTTTAAAGATGAATTAGTTGATAAAGCTGACAGGTTTTGAGTATTAATATCTTTCATCTAAAAAATGCAAGGACCAGTGAATCTAAATGTTACAAATTGAGTTCATAAACTGAACTTGGAAATTGTTTTAGGACTTAAAACAATAAAAATAAATACCTGCAATAACTAAATACTGAAGTTGCATGACAGAAAACAAGGGTTAGGGTTGGAGATTATCTCCTGGATGTTTTTAGATCAGTTGACTTTTGAAATAAAAGTTTCTGTGTCTGTATAAACCATATCATGTCACACTCTGATGTTCTTATCTGTGGGCTGCCTCAAGACTCGGTTTAGGGTCCACTTCGTTTTGCTCTATACTAAACCCCTTGGACATCCATTTTGTGCAGGAACAAGCTTGGGAGTTTCCCCAACAACTTCCTAGAAAAAACTGCATTTTCTAATTCCATTTTACACAAAATATAAAAAGGCTTTATTTTCAGCTTTCACAACTTTTCCACATGACTGCATTTGCTGCAGGCTGTGCATATTTTGCATTCAAAACCAAAAAGTATAAATTCTGGGACAATTATAAGTTTTATATCTCCACAGAGGCAGTAAAGGTTTAAAATCATTTATTTGTTAACCGTTCATGTTTTATGGAAGAAAACAACACAGACCGATCTCAGACAGCAGGACTTCAGCGTTGTGTCTGTGTCCTGTTCCCTGGTACACCAGACCGATACCAATGACAGCAGCAACCTGCAGGACAGATGCATTTAAAAATGATTTTAGTGCAGCTTTTGTGCTGGGTGGTAAATGGAGAAGAAAAACAAACAAACAAAAAAAAATCTTGTGGTATTTTTAGGTTTTGATTCACCCAAAAAATTATATCCATGTCTAAAATGCACGCACCTGAACATTGTGTGGCACGTCCAGCTCAGTGGAGGTGGGAGGGAGCAAAGCAGGAATATGAATACTGAGCAGTCGGGTGATTGACACGTCCATGGTGCCCAGTTTGGCAGAAGAAACGCCCAGCAGGAGTCCAATGCTGGTCATTTCATGTCCCTGTCAGAAACATGGACAGACACAGAATGAAAAATGTTCAGTCTCACTGTGGCACTTGACAGGTAAACACATAAAATAACTACTTTACTTTCCTTTACATTCTCACATGCAATGCATAAAACATGTCATAAATCAGTTTTTTTTTTTTCAATTAATAATCAATTTCATATAAACGTAAGTACTCTATTTGAGACTTTATGTTGAAAATAAAAAAAATTAAAAGGTTTGCTATTAATTTGCGGCATACATTGCTACAGCCAGGCTGGTTTACATAATGGCACCAACATAAACCAAAATGGAAAGCAGGAAGCATGGGAGTCAGACAGTCGGAATGGAAACAGGACACAAAAAAGAAAACTTAGAATAAAGAAGGGACAGGAAGGAAAAATATTAGAACGCAACGAAGGAAAGAAAGACAGGATGTAAGACACTAAGGAAGCATGACAACGGAAGGAAGAACAGAAGAAAATGGACTTAAGGAATGAAAAGAGATAAGCACAGACAAAAGTCAAGGAAGAGAGGGAGTGGGAGCATAAGAATCCTGTGGTTATTAACTCTTTACAGAATCCTGCTGAATGGTGCCACATGTAACACAACAGCAAAAATATTTTAACAATTATGGATTTGGATAATTTTCCACAGTGGATGTCCGGATAACGACGACAGCACCCATCAAGTTTATGTTAAATGGTTTTGAATATGGTCGATATTTGCTCTATGCCACAAATTAAAATATACAGAATTAATATTCTTACTTTTGTCCTTGCCTTATGTACTTCACTTCTGTTTCGTTTTTTACTGATGAACCACTTCAGGTTCATCATTTTAAGTGTATTTTGTAAGCTAAGGTGCTTCACCTAAATTCTATTATGGTTCATGTGGACATTTTATCAGAGTACTTTAAAAATGAGATAATTTAATCGCTTAGTATTTCTGAAATCTTTAAAGCATCTCATTACTACCATTAAAGTTTGAGTGTGTAAAATGTACACCTATTTACTTGTCTGCATTGTTGACTCCATGTTTGTAAAAAAGCAGCTGAAGCCTGGGGATTAACAATTTGCTTCGCTGTGAGCATGACTTGAAATTCTCTTTAAAACCACAGCCATGCACAATTCTGACAAACTGTTCGTTTGCATAGCGGTGTAATTTCTCTTCTACAGCGAAAGTTGAAACCAGAAGAAAACCACCACTGACGAAAACGCTTCGCTGTCAACCATGTTCACAACTTTCATTCACACTGCTGGGCTGAGCTGTTAATACCCGTCTTTGTGAATAAATAAAAAGACACTGTGAGCACTTCCTGATTGGGTTTACACGCTTTTCAATTTTGAATTTATTAGAAAATAGGATGACTTTATTCCCACTAATCAATACTTCAGGTATTCGCCAATGATATTATATGGACACGCGGTCAGTAAAATAACCTTTACAAAAAAGAAAAGAATAAAAAAATAGATTGCTTCCAATTTAAATTTCACTTCAAGGCCAAAATGAACAATGCAGCTTGCAATTAGAGCTAGCTGTAAGTAGCATGTGCATTCTTAGTGTAGTCAAATCTTTGAGTGGACCTTCTTACACTGCATATTTACATAAATGAGTCACAGGGGATGCACATTGACAACTACAACTTAATTTCACAATCTGAATCAACATGAAAACGAATCTTAACTGCTGAATGGTCGCAGTGGTTCCTGTTTGTCTTTATTCATTTTCTCTGTGGTGACTTTTTGTTATTTAGGTAAAAGAAAGAACAAAAAATAAAGTTTTGACGTGCAGCATCCTGTTTTTCTCCACTGAAAGTGGGAAAGCATCGTCTTATTTCTAAATTTCTCAGAAGCCAGAGTTTCGCTTTGACTAGCTGTCGGGTTTTGATGCAAGTTTACAGTTCTCGTTTACGCTCATCTCAAGAGAGGTGAGCATGTTGTGTGTGTGAGAGCAAGTAAATCAAAGCAAAGGGGAGCATCGTGGCTGTGTACTAAATTCCACGTAAGTCGGCGCATTTACTGTGTTCTGCGAATTACTGGCAGCAGCGGTCATTTAGAGCAACCGCTAAGTTAAATCGAGGATATCCATTAGCAACAATCTGCATATTTCAATCAGGGAATGTTGGTGGGATTTACATTGCAAAATGAACAAAAGAAACAAAAAAAAAAACTGCTGAACTCTGTTTATGCAAACCTTGGTGAGGTAGTCATGTATGTTGAGCGTAGCCAGCTTGGTGAGGTGTCCGTTGAGGCCGAGGGCCATTAGAAAGCCTGCATACTCGTTAGCCAGCTCAGGGCTCTTTGGCTTGTTGTATGCGATCCATGCCGAGTCCACCTTAAGACGAGAAGCAAATATAATCAGACCTTTTTGTAGAAGAAAAAAAGTTTCTTTATTGACGTGTAGAAAATAATCAGCCTTTTTAAGCAAAAGACCAAATCTAAACTCGATTCTCTAGCGATACCCAAATGTGCCTGCATTTCCCTGGATGCTAAATAGTTCTATTAATTAAAGTCTATTAGTTAAAATATTCAGACGAGAACGAGGAGGCTTCTTCAAGAAGGTGATAAGTACCACCACTTCTCAAAGATTTACCATAAGTAAACTCATGTGACCTAAAAATGACCGTATTTGATCATTTAAACAACTATCAGTTTAGTAATAGACCTCTGCTGATATTCCGCTTATGCTTGCAAAGAACACAAACACACAACAGTAAATAAATATCACTGTATATATGTGATTTTGTTCTTGCCACAAATGTATTATCTTAACAAAAAAGAGAAAATATTTTTGAGTTACATTTAGAAGTTAACATTTTATTCAACAAAATAATGGGTGCTCACTAAACTACGCATTAGAAGTTGTAACATAATCAGACTGAATTATTGCAGTAGCTGTTATTCAATTCAGCTTATTTATGCTTCATTTAATTTTTCTCATGTAAGAGATCAGATCTTGAAATAATGTTACTAGTAATGCAAGCTGATGCATTTCTACATTTAAACACTTAAAAGGAAAATATCTGAAAAGAAAGAAACATGCAAAAGAAGTAAGAAAAACAAATAAAAGGTTTAGATCTGCAACTTCTACTAGGGTTTATGTGCAGCCATATTGTGGTTGCCAAAAGATGTTTTTTCCAAATATGGTGATAAAGCAAAAGAATTGGAAGCAGTTCTTACTAAACTTTTAAAAAACACATCTTCACATGAAAGCAGGCATGAGGTTTGGAGCTTTAAACTAACCTGTGAAGCGGGGGCTATTTTAAGTCCCGCTGCAACTCCATTATGGAAACTGGGCCAATTGGTCATGTTGGGAGGAACATCAATGTTCCCACTGTTGAGATCTACCATAGCGTTCCTGGGAGGAGCACGGCCTGGAGCAGAGAAACAGAAAGCAGACAGCATCGCAAAATAAAAGTTAATAATTTGGTACTCAATTAAATCAACCCATTCTTTTTTTGTCTTCTTCCTATTTGTACATTTTCTTAAGAAAATTCCAGATATCAAAAAATAATAATAATAATAATAAAATCTTGAAAGCAGTAAACACTGAGGTAAAAACATTAATGCAATCGTAGCAATAACCTGTAAGGTTGAGTTTTGGTACAGGCAACGGTTCAGTTGGTACAGGATGGTAGGAAAAGAGTGTAAAGAGGCCTCTGCCAACCGGAAGAGCCATCGTCCTCTGACACAACTGCAGAAGTCTAAAGGAGACAAAATAGTAAGGCAAAAAGATTTCCAAGAAATTAAAAATGTCACACACACATAAAAACCAAATCACATAAAAGAAAATAAAACTGATTAAAAGTCAAACATCTCTAGGCATGTAAAGCAGGAACCAAAACATACCAGATGTTTCGCTTCCCTTTGAAAGTTGCTGCATGCTCAATATTTTCTTCTAATTAAGAGTCCGTTTTAGATCGTACATTATTATATTAACACATGCAAATTGCGCTTACTTGTTTTCTTTCTCCTCTATGTACTCGTGGTCTGAAACTTCAGGCTGCTGCACAACACTGACCCGGACCGGCCTTGAGCTCTGGAGGAGCCTTCTGACTTCCTGGATTCTCAAGTCTTGACTCCAGATCAGTCCTGTAACCTGAGGGAGAGAAAGGAAAAGACAAAAGATTTCACCTCATCCCAACACTCCAAGATAATCTTTAAACAAACCAGAAGAAGCAAAAATATTCCAGTCAGGTAACAATCCAGTTACCTCATGAATTATGTCCAACATGCCATCTTCCTCCTCGTCTGCTTCTGAGGAAGCAGGAGGGACCAAGGAGAATCCTGATCCTACAGACTGAAAACACTTAGAAGTGAAAATCTTTCTCCAGAGACAGATGAAGCTGAGAGCAGTGGCCTTTCAGGAGATAAAGGCGGCCACTGCCTCTGATATTAGTATATGGGCTTCCAACTATACCAGATGTTTTCAAAGATCGGGGTAATAGGAAGGTTTTACACTTCACGGCCAGCTGTGTGTTTAGATTTTTTTGTCTCTAACATTATCAACCATTGAGTTTGCAACAAAGTGACAAGTTGTGGTTTACAATCTTTCTTCCAAATAACTTAAAATCAAAGCAATATCCTGATTAGCATGCTTTTGGTAGTTTTAAGGGCTTTAAACATGTAGATTTAAAGAAAATGAAGTCATCTATAATAAAGTAAGCCAATAAAGCCAGAAAAATTGGATTCTAGTACAGATGGCCACATCCTGATTTCAGGATTCTCCACTTACAGCTTTGCTTTTTGCCAGGGTCATCTTGTGAGCTTGCTTGGTCAGGTCCTGTCGGCCAATCAGCAGACAGACTTCCTCTGGCCAATCAGAGGATGGCTGCTCACGACATCGGTAAATTGCCTCTCTGATGGGCAAAGCCACCCCAAATGGGACCGACTCCAAATCCTTCAGGGTGAAGCCTGTAGCGGTGGGAAAGCAAGGGTGAATGATTTTGGTTATTTAGAGTTTAAAAGCAACCATAAAGACAGATTATGCATTTTAAAACATGGACCAAGTGCTGTTAAAATGATGTTATTGAGCAGAAAACAGAAATTTTAGTAACTGGTCCAGACCCACAGGGGGAGAAAAACCTACACCCAACTTTTAACATGGACAACCAGTCCTCCAGAGGCAGTAAAAAAAAACCCTGTTTGATTTAAGAATATATTTTACAAACTATAACCTCAGTAACCACCTTAGAGGGAACTCTACTGGGAGAGTTTAACTTCTATAAATATCTGGGAACCTTAAATGATTCCCTCTTTTAAAACACACATTGAGAGCTTTGTGAAACAGATACGCCAGAAACTCGGTTTTTAAGTTTGAAAATAAAGATTTGCAGCCACCTTTTCACTGGTACAGGAGAGCGGGATTGTTTTCAAGCGAATGCGTCTTCGCAACGTCTCTATATGGCAGCGCTTCACTGAGGTTCATGACGGAGCGCACTCTTTTGTCCAAAAAGGCCATTTTTCCTCCTCTGCCTACTTGTATTTGTAAACAGACAGCCATAGAAAGTAGAGGAAGTTGATGTTTTCGATCTCAGGGTTAGTTGTTGCTTTGGGTTCAGGATAACATCAATGAAACTGAGGCTGTTTTCCCATTTCCCTTCTCTAAAAAGGAATGAGTAGCAGAGCGACAGGAACAGAACTGAATGCGTTCAAATCCAAATTATGAGAACTTGAGGCTAACTCCCCTTCATGTTTTTAGTATATTTTTAAAATTAATTCTCAATTGAATAGAACCTGGTATCAAAAATGTCAGATTAAGCTAAATATGCATGTTTTCTTCTGCGTTACCAGCTAATTTTTATTTTATCAAAAATATTTTACTATTTATCGAATAGTTTGCTTTTGTTTAAATATAATTATTATATCATCATAAGTTTTTATTTGTACTATCACCACAATTCCTCCTCTATAGTTCTTATTTTAGCGTTTTATGTACGTTTGCTTGTATTTAACCTTTGTATTACACGCTTGTAAAAAAGGTCTCTGCCTATAAAGTTTGATTGGCCACATATGCCCCATTTGTTCACTTATCTAAATAACATATCTGATTTGGCTGTGAAAGTCAATTTGTTGACTTTAGCTCCATTGCAAGTGTCAAAACATCCATTGTTGTAAGGCAGTGTTGTGAAAATGATATGCTGCTCGTACCCTGTGAGGTGAGCCACACCACCAGCTGCTCTGCTAGACTCTCACTAGAAACCCTGACCTTCACACTGCTCTGCCTGGAAAAACAAAACACAAAAGTACTTTGTGAGAAAAATCACCAATCATTTCAATCATGATTTGATGACAGAGTTTTTAAATGCACAAAAACAAAATGTCTGTAGATAGTTTTACAAAATCTTTGAATTTATTTTACCTTCTGGAGTTTGGCTCACTAGCACGGGATCGCTGGCCTAGAATGATGAAAACACGGACATTAAACACAGCAAAGAGCACCAAAATGCAAGAAATATCTCAACTTCCATAAATGAAATCTTATTTATGAGTTAGGATTATAATAACATATGGTATTCTAAAGTTTTTCTGAAATTCTTTAAATCTGCTACTAAAATTTGGCATAAAACACACTTATGCCACATAGTAAGTAACTTTCAACTTAAGTTGTTCTTATTATGACAATGCCATGTATATCAAATATGATTTTAAAACAAATATGATTTTCTAATTTAACACCTTGAAATTGGGCCTCTGTCTCTTTAAAAACTCTTGTTCTTTCTGAAACTCGGCCTTCAAGATGTCATCACAACATCACTCCCCCATCAACCATTTAACAACATTTTTACCAGCGTTGAACTGAGAAGTAGTTTATATAAAGAGCTCAGCAAGTGTTTACTAATTGCTACTGGCTAGTCTGAAGAAGCTGAGTGGGGGAGCCACTGGGAGGCAGATGCTCAGAGGAGGAGCTACGTCTCAAAGGTCCACCTAGGTGTTTCCACAAGTGAAACGTTGCCATGGGAGATTATAGGATTTCTCAAACATTCATGAAAAAATCAAGGCAACACTCCAGGTGTGTTTTTGATGAGGGAATAACATTCTAACATAATGTAAGGCTTAAAAAGTATATTTTACACAATACTGTCCCTTTAAATACAGGATGAGTAAATCATGTTTTTCTTTTTTGCGACAAGGAATCTGTTGTCACAAAACAGAATTCTTAACGCTGGAAGGAGAAAAACAAAAGTTTTCTCATCACTCACAGGCTCAAGGCTAAATTCAGTGGCAGAAGAAAAATGGTGGATCAAATAACTGCCACCAAGGAGCTCTAGTGGGCTTTAACATGAGGGGACAACAAAGAAGGAGGAAAAGCAGGAGACTGTGTAATAATCTGACTCTGAAGCAGAGCACAGTGGAGCTGACAGTTAATATAGGTGGCTTATCGATAAATGGTTACACAGAGGAAAACAAGCTGTCCACGTGTTATTTCAGGCCATTTAAAAAGTACACAGAACTTTTCAGGGATATTTTTTCAGAAAATTCATCATGACCAAAAGATTTGTGCATTTTTGTTGGCGCCTAATGTAGTTTCTGTGCTAGTGAACAGAGAATAATGCAGCAGAAGAGGACAGAGTCTATGGTAACCAAACCTTTGATGCTGTTACAGCTTCAAACAGACAAATCATTTTATTAAATGTTTTATAAAAGGTCTAGTGAGGGATTTCCTTTGTCAGGAAAACAACTAAGAGCTTCTCCCATTGATGTGGTCCCTGTGCTGCAACATCCTGTACTAAACTGGTTCTATATAGAGAAATACAAACAGCCAGAAGTCACCTTGGTCCCTTAAAACTTCCACTCTGCTGCTTCCTGACTTTATATCCTGGATGAAAGCCCAAATTTTTTATTTTATCATTATGAATAGTCGTCTTAAAATGACCCATTTAATTGATGCATAATGCTTTAAAAAAGCAGATCTGGATTTATAAACACCACTGAACACAGATGTTACACTTACAATTTCAAGCAGGATTCAAAAATACAGGCTTGCAACAACAGTAGAGCAAGTAACAGATTATTTATATATTAAATAGTCTGTTAGTCATTATTTCTGTTTCAAAAACAGAAATAATGAAAATGATCATAGATCCAGTTTAAAATCTTGTTAGAAGAATCTGGACCTTTGTATGTTTCTGAATTACTTTGCGTTTGTCTTTAGGCTCTCTGTCAACAAGTTAAAAATCAAAATTATCAATAATTTAGTAACTAACCAATGTTATAATGAACTTAAGAATTTGAATGGGAAAAAAGGCCTGGCTGTTCTTTTATCCACATCAATCCTGACATGAGAAATTATGAAACCGAACTGCAGCACATTGTGTAAATGTTGGATTCATGCATCAAAACTTCTGTTCCTTTGTCTAAGCTCAAAACAAAAGTAATGAGAAAAAGCAACCCACTACGGCCCCTTTTACTTTCCTTTCTTTTTTCTTCCCTTTTTGGGCCAGACAGTTGCTGCTCTCGGCTGTTTTAACCACTGGCTGGCTGATTGGTGCACTGCTGCTTTTGTCCAAAACCCCCAACATCTGGTATAAAAATTAACAACAGTGAAACATACCTGCTGAGAGCTTCTGGAGGTACTTCCATACATTTGTCGACGTAGCATTATTATCTCCAATGATGTACTGAGCATAACTCTGTCAAAAAAAAGAAAAGGAGACCCCAAAAAAGTTATTTTACATAAAAGGCAATAACTTAAGTGAAAAAACCTTCAAGGACATTGTTGATATCACAACAGAAAAAGCATTTAGCTGGTTTTGTCAGTTCTTTTCAACATGACTGAACATGTTTACAAAATGTCAATATTCAAGATTGAGAGGAAACGGATAATAAAATACGTTTTTGTATGTTATTTTAGAAATTTTGGAGTAAATTAAACAAATTTAGGATATTCTGACAGAATGTTTCCACTTTGCGTATGTACCGAAGTTACATTATTTAGCTGAAAAGCTGAAACACCAGAAAAATTTAAATTTTGCACTATTTATTCAACTTTTAAAATAAACATTGAAAGGCCCCATTACTGAACTCAAACTAAAAAGAAAAAGTAGACAGGCCATCATCCTAACCAGTTATAATAAGAATAAGCATCAAAATTGCATGGTTAGTAAACATGCAGCAGTTATTTTTGTTTTTATTACGAACATCTGTAAGGATCAATATGGCTACCATAGCGTCATAATGTTAAGCATTAATCAAAAACATTTGACTTTAAAAACATGATATGTTAAGAATGTTTTAAGAATAAAACAAGGTAAATAACTGAAATCTAAATATTTGGATAAAGTTCTTCAGGTTTCTTTCAAACTTTATTTCAAAGCAACCTGAACCTAATATATATCTATCTCTCTCTCTCTCTATATATATATATATATATATATATATATATATATATATATATATATATATATATATATATATATATAGAGGTGTGCCGATCGATCGGTCACCGATCATAATTGGCCGATTTCCGTGAAATCGGTGATGATCGGGATCGGCGATCATTGGCTCTGTTACCGATCACCTGCATCTCATTTCCCAGCCTGTCTGTCCAGTTGGTCTCGTCTTTCCTTCACTGCGCAAACGCGCAGCAACAAATCTTAAGCGATGTGTAACTATAACGCACTGAGTGAATGAGGACGTTTGCGTGTTGGGGCGGAAAATAGAAGCAGGTCAAAATGCATCAACACAACTAAGCTAATAGACATAAAAACAATGACGGAGTTTGGCTACATTGAGGCTCAGTGCAGTAAAAAGACATGGAGGATCAGACAGCAGGTAAAGCAGCGCAGCTACAAACACTCACCGGATTAGCATGTCGGTCAGAAAGCTAAACAAATAACCTGGAAAATGATTCAAGTCTTTGAGCTGCGATGTAAGACGCTGGTTCTGCTGTTGAACCGCTGCTCCGCTACAGGTAGTAATATTTAATATTTAGTAATATTTGACACGGAGAAGCTTCTGCTCCACCTGGTAGCGACTCTGACACCGAACCTGTTTAAAGCTGCAGCATCTAACCTAAAACATAAATTTTACATACGTGTTAAAACTTTCTCTGTCCTAACATGAGACAGATAATCTCTAAAAAAATAATCAATCCCCTCCCTGTTCTGCATAATTACTCCGCTCAGTCAGAAACAGCCAATCAGAACTAGCAGTAACCAGCTAGCCGCCATGCTAACAGGAAGTTTCCATTCAGTAACTCTGGATTGTTTATTGTAATGGATCCTGTTTTTGCCTTTGAATGTTAAGTTTTATACTTGAATTTTTTGGCAACGTTGAGAGGTTTTATTTTGGCTCTTTGCATTATTTAGCCTCTTCAGAGCCTCATATGTTATCAGTCTGTTAAAGATAGTATTATTGATAGCAGTTCAATTTGCACAATGCCTGTTTTGTTTAGTTTTCTTCTTGGAAAAGTTATTAAAAACAAATTTTTGTCTAAATTAAGGTGAATTCGTGGTTCCTTTTTCTACATAATGTAACGGTAGTGTTTATGATTAAAAAAAAAAATAAATAATAGTTATGCGGTATCGGGGATCGGAATCGGCGATCGGCCCTCAGGGGTGAAAAAAAAAAAAAAACCTGATCGGCACATCCCTAATATATATATCTATATATCTATAAGTATAGATATATAGATATATACATACTTACACACATACACATTAGTAACAATGTTTTTCAAATACAGAAAGTGTGGTTATACCAGAACCAACAGCTTGGTCCTCTGACAGATGCCAGGCAGGTACGGAAATGGGGGGCTCGCCTCCCCTCTCAAGCAGCTACTGAGCCAGTTGAACACACATGGCGGATCAGAGCTGAGGAAGGACGGCCGGTGCATCTGACCAATCACAGCTGAGAACAAAGAATGGGCCAGTCAAAGGTCAAGAGGAAAAAAGTTCAGTCATTGCTGGTAAACAACAATTACCAGAGAAGCAATGAAATTGAAACTCTAGGCTTATACACACGCTATGAAAATAATATGTTTATATTGGAATTACCTGGACAAATGCAAAGAGCTCTCTAGGCTTTAATGAGCACAAAACCTTTTTTTTACTTTACAATAACATGTCTTGTGCGTTTCCTGCCTGAATATCACATTAATCCATTTAGTCTCTTACCCTGGTCTATGATGCAGCTCTCCATAAAGCAGCTAATTAACGAAGGGTAGTCTCTCCAGTACAGATCAACATATTGCTCCAGCTGCAGGTCTCTGCAAACAAACAATGAATCACATAAATAGAGTGCAGAGAAAAAGTATTTGCCTCCCTGATATCTGCCATTCAGTCTCCTTTTAATTTTTTTGCTCAGTGTTAGTATCTTAGATAATATTCTGGATTTCTTTTTACAAACCACTACATGCATTGTTGACCACTGTTTGCAGTTTGGTCCATTTTTAGATAATTGTACTTACAATGTTAGCCTGGTGAAAACCAGATCTTGATTCTCGGCTAAAGAGAAACAAATATTTACTTCCTCTGCTGCCATTACTCAAAACTACAGGCAGAATATTATAACAGCGCAGAAAATCAACAGGGTCGTTCACAACTTTTCCTTCTGTTCACTGATTGGCTTGGTCAAATTTCAACTTGAGAAATCAAAGTCAATGGGAGATAGCCCAGATAGAGCAGTGAAGAGAGATGAGAATCAAATGGGATTTGTGTAGGAAAGCAGTGGTTGGCTGGAAAAACAAAGCCTTAAAAATGCCTTTGTAACCTTTTGCAGACCAAAACTATGACTTTGTTTCTCAGCTGATCTTAACTTTCTTTAGGCTCAATGTGTCGCTTTCAGACATTTTAGACTACTTCATGTTGTCAGACAGATTTTAGGTCAGGTGTGGGTAGAAAAACTGAACCACATTTATGTAGTGGTAATTTGGTTTGGGCAACTTGTTTCCCCTAAAATTACATTTTTGTATTTACTCAAATTACCTTTGTTTAATGATCTGAAACATTAAATGAGCAAAAACAAAAAGTAAAAGCCGGGCAGCTTGGATTCTGTCATTTCCCTGTGATTAAAGCAAAGGACCATTTCCATTATTAATAATTCATAGCTTAGAAGATCATGTCTTCCTTGCGGTAGTTTTTTTTACCAGTGTCTGCTGCTGCACAGCAAGGCAATAAACTGAAAAGTCAGAGCTATTCTAGAAATATCCCAACATTCTCAAATAGCTTCTGTGACATTTAACTTGTTTAGGGCTCCAATTGCCGTAAGATGGAGCAAAAATAATTCAGAACCATGAACCACCACTATTGACCTGCAAACCAAGAGCTCAATGGCAGTCAACAATCTTTTTTAAGGAACATTTAAAAATGTCTTCTTCACTGTATGCGACACCCTATATTTAGATAGTTAAAGCCCTAATTAGACTAAAAAATAAATACAATTGTCTTCCTTTCAGGATCTGAATACTGAAACTTCCTTCCTTGACTGGCAGAATATGTGTAATGAAAACAATCTTTATGGCAGAATCCATCTTTGGACTCAAAGTGTTAACAAACCAATAAAAACATTTCTGTTTAACAGTAGCCCGTCTCCTCGTTAATTTATCAAACTGCCTTAATGAAACGTTACATTTCCAGAGGAAAGCGAGGCTGAGGATGGGATACAAACTGATGAAATTACTGTGAATACGACGATATATATAAAAAAACTACAAATGGCAAAACAACTCAACTCAAACAAAGAGGATAAACTATTTTTAAAATTATGATACAAAGCAATCAGAGTTATCATTTGCTTAGCTTGTTAATAAAGTACAGAAAGCATAACAAATGTCAGCATACTTAAATACAACCCACATACTAACAATGTAGAACAATTACTCTAAAGAGCTCTTCAGTCTCCCACTCCTCTTATTGTCATGGTCACCAATAACAGCAGTCACTTGACAATCTGTTAAAGTTTATTTCCCAACACACAAACCACTGAAGGGCCTTGGAATACACACAAAGTTTCACTGAAAACAATGAGTTGCATTCCCCATTTCCTTCTGTGTGCGAAAGTTCAATGTAGTTTATGAGAATGTTCAACAGGCTGTTTATAGTGATAATTGTACGCGCCTCATGTCAGTCTGCCAACATTGTTTTATTATAGAAAGACAGCTTGATGACTAACAGAAATTAAAAATGGAAAATAAATAAAATAGTGGCTACCTGGCCAACTGCTGCAGCAGACACACCAGTGATGAAGCTCTTGCCCTGTGCAGCTCGTCCAGCTGCAGCTCCTGGTAGAGCAGATGGAGGACACCGAAAAGGGCGGGAATGTGAGGAAACAGAGGAGCCGTACTCTCAAGTTTTGAAGATGAACTGGACGAAGAATCCGCCTGGTGTTGGAAAGGGAAAAAAAGAAAAGAAAAAAAACAAAGGTTGAAAACAGCCATTTAAAATATAAATCTAGAATTGAAATGATTTGAAGCACATTTGGGAAACATATTGTTCTATATAACTGAATATGAATTAGACCTGTGTTGTATACAACACAAGATACATTAGTTGTGAGTTAGTACCACATAAATAAACTTTAAAGAAATGAGAAAGTATTGCGTTTAAACTTTTTCCAACAACTCAAAACAACATTTACATCCTGCCATTTAAAACATACATGCCAATTCCCTCATTTTAGAAGTAGTTACTGCAAAATCAAAGCACTTCAAGTTAGACAAACATGATGTATACAAAGATGCAGAAAGAACAAGAGAGGCGACAAAAATGGATGTGGAGAACAACAAGCACTACATCTGTGAAGATGTAGTGCTTGTTGTGGAAATCTTTTACTTTCATTGATCTTTATATGATGTAAAATCTAAAAAGGATGGGTTCAATATGGAATAAAGCAGACTGGGTTACATACAGAAAACGGGTCCTCTTTTTCTGCGGCGGGAACATTGTTGGGGTCCACTGATCCACAGATGGGCTGAGAATTTATCTGACAGTGATAATGAGATGCCAACAGGTAGTCCCAGTCCTACAAAGCCAGGATTATAGATCAATGCCAGTCTGAACTCTGGATTATTGCCACCATAACCACAACTAGATTCAAATGCTAAAAATGATGACAATATAATGACACTTGGTGAGTTCCTTCAATTGTAGAGGGGTAAAAAACAAAAAGGTACTAAAGATTTAGAACATAATCCAGAAATAATGCCAATGAGCCACATGTTTTAACCAGCAGCACTACATAGACTCACTAAGAAACTATGCCTGTAATGGGTTGATGTGCCTTCTGTTAGAAAATGTCTTAAATACACTCAAACACACTTTTTCCAACACATATACTAAAATAATCAGAGCAGAACTTAATGATGGAAAGGAAACCTGTTTTCACTCAACTTGAACATGTTCAGTGAAGTTCAATGGACAGCATTCACATTATCTCAGGTCTTTTCAGAGATACTAAAGTTGTCTCTGAGCTGGCACTGGTCATATTTCTATCAACGTTTCTTTAAGCACATTTTGAAGTGTCTCATTAGAAAAGGTTGTTAGAAGCAGAAAAATTCAAAATATTTTCTTTCGCTCGCTTGAAGTGGTTTTTGACTCTTCTGAAAAAGAGTTGATGCACTAAAGTGGTAGATGGAAACACATTAGCCAATTAAGTTCTGACGTAGCAAACTTACACATCCACCAGTGGGTCTGTGTCTTACCAGAGGCACAAAAATGTTTTTTGCAACATTTTAAAGGTTTGCTCAAAATCTGTACGACCTTCTATGCTGGAGGGAAATGTGGATTCTTACATCACACCCAAACTGATTAAATCCAAAATCACTGACATTTGCAACTTGTTTGTTTTGCTGTTGCTAGAGCCAAACAAAAAACAGTATATTTCTCTCTATTACCTGGGGTCAAACAAAAAAAAAAAAAGAACATCTCGGGTAAATAAATATTTTACAGAAATGTTTGGTTTGATCTTGTACTGGGATTCAGCCTGGTTAGGCTTTGAGATCCAGTTTAATTTTTGAACAATAGAGACGTCAGTGCTTTTTAAGACAGTGATGTCAAAATTTACGAGTCTCCTTCCGCAGATTTGTATTTTCCCACAAAATGGCCGGCAAATAAAGAAAAAAATCTGAACAAAGTGGTATGAAAACATGTTCTCACATTGCTGTTGTGGGCCAATTACTATTGGTTATGTTTCTCAAAGACAACAATTTTCAGAATGGTTTTAAACCAAGTAACCCAAGCCTGCTGAAAGGGTGAAGGGGTGTGAATACTTTCTGGAGGGACTGTATATCATTATGTGCAGGCTATAGCTCAACTAAAATTAGCCACACAGTAGCTTCAGTAAAATCTGACGCATCTTTCCTCGGGTCAAAAATAAAGCAGCACACCGAGCCTGCAGCTGACTGACATTTTCCAGACACGTTTGCTTTAATGAGAAAAACACACAAACACAAATTAGCTAAGAAATCTCCTTTAATGAGACACATTTTAAGAAAACCCTGGAAGGCCAGCTCGCAGAGGAGCGATTTGTTTCATCTTTTCTTTATATAATTAAAGTGCAGGTCAAGCTTACAGAAGGACAGAGCGAACGTCCACGCTGAGGGTCTTTATTCACACGCAAGCTAAATTATGTGTGAATGTAGAGCAGAGGACCAATTATATTCTCTGCTACTTCTATCAAGTAGATAAACTGCACCAATTCACTTTGTGAGCAAAAGTTTAAAAACTGGTCAATCTTCTATGAATGTTCTCAAAATTGCATCTTGGTTATATTTCTCAATATAACATATATAATATAACAAATAAATAGTTTGGGCTTTTTTCCCTCCACTGATACATATATTTGTTATCGTTGTTCACATTATGCATCTTGCATACCTCATCAGAGCCTCCATCAGAAGGACGAGCCTTCTTGGCAGCAATAACTGGAGAGAGCGGGACTTCAAACTGCAGCTTAAGAAAGAAAACAGAAAAACGAAAACAAGAAAATGATCAATTGAAGAAATATTTTTGTTTGATAAAAAAAGTATTTTTAAGTTGAAGACATTACATATTTTAGTCAGCCGAGAGCTTTCTCAACAGTCTGATCTGATTATGAAGGTGTAACTATCAGTGTTTTTTGAAGATACGCCGAACCTCACTGAAAATTGGAAGAGAAGAATCAGAAACGGCCGACTCACATGTTGAGTCCAGGCCAGGCGCTCTGTGTTGTAGCCCATCAGCGTCATGAAACAAGTGACGAACTGGCTCCACTCTGCATGAGCACTGGGACCGCCAGGGGCATTGTAGATGTTGTACCACTTCACCAAAACCTGCATATTTTATGAGAAAAATCTAATTTCTCTCATGACCTAATTATCGTACCAAGATCTGTACTTTTAAAATGAAGTTGAACAGAGGTAATATTTTTGCTCTGCTGAGAAATGACCAATATGTAATCTGTGGCTAGTTTTAATGTAGATGTAACCAAATTAAATATATTCATGTCATTATTTACTAAAGTAGAGGTAGTTTCTACATGGTAAAAACAAAATCATATCACTAAAAATAATAATAAAATTTAAATGGGAAAAAAAAGTTTAAGGAGACATTTGGTAAGGTTGTGGTAATAGTTCTATCAGCATAGGAAAAATCTGCCAGTTATTAAAACAATAATAAAAAAGTTTAATGTAAATATTAATGTTTCAGATTTATTTAGCTGTGCACTCTCAACTCGATTAAATCTGGATTTCAACATCCCCACTTTAACAAACCTTCATGGCAACATCTTTGGGCAGGATGAACCGAATTGCTTGAAGGCACTTCCTCACTGCAACAAAACAAAATGAAAAAAAAAAATCTTTTCTAGAGTTTCAATTGAATTGCATCCTAAACTCCACAGAACTTCAGGATGAGTCATGCAAGAGGCCAAACAGGTGACTGGATTTATTAAAACTACAGTTTTTCTATTAGATATTTTACAAAAAAATTTAATTGAATGCGTTTATCCTCCTCTGATCATTACTTTGGACATAAAAATTATAATAATTTTTATAGTAGCACAGTAGCACATTAAATAATGTTGCTGTGTCTGACCAATCAGATTCCTAATCAGCATCACTAGGCCATCTTAATTGGTCATCCGAAGTCAGAAAGGTCGAAAAGGAAGTAGATAAATGCCATTTCATTAGAACAACGCCTCGTCTGTTCAATCGATTACTAAATAATAGGAAACGGTGCAGAAACGAGGAACAGGCAAGAAAAAAAAGGGAGATAAAGTCGTCTTCAAACACAGCTGACACAGTGGGAATTAATTATAGCTGAAAACAGAAATAAATCACCATTTTGGCTTACAGTAAAACCAGAGCTCCCACAGATAAGATTTAGTTCAGTGTTTCTCAACCTTTTATGGGCCAGCGCCCCCTTAGCCTTTATCCAGGTCCCTAACCGCCCCCCACCAAAGAATTTGCAGGCTACTTTGCACTGACTATTATTTTATTAATAATATTACTATCATTATTGTAGATGTTTTGATTTTTATGCTTGTTTCTGTATTTATCATCAAAAATAATTTCCCAGAGAACAAAAAAGCCATGGGAATAGAAATTATTTTCACATGTGTCTACAAAAAAATGCAATTTTTGTTAAAACAATGCAATTCAAGTTAAAATTGGTAGACCTAACAGCAGCCAATCAGATTGGAAAAAATATTCTTATTCTGTGTCATTTTCTAGTTGTTAAATATTCCACAAAATGACCAGATAAAAGATGAACATGCCAGTTTAAACTTTGATCCATTTGCAAAACGACTGAGCTCTGCAACATTAAAACATGAATAGAACTGTAACTACATTAATCATAACTGTTCTTCTCTTCAGTGTTTGTCGGTTTCTGGTGGTGCAGCTCTGTGCTGCCTTCAGGAGAATGGGACGTCAGAGTATCATCCATAAAACTTCACCCATATGGCATTTAATGTGTAAACCAGAGCTTTCAGTGGAAAAACAAAAGTTCCAAGTCCTTTTAATACCATACAAATATGAGACAGAAACATGGATTATATCTTTATATAGACCTGTCTATTGATTATAGATTAATAGTTTTACTGGACAGAAATTACAAAGAACAAATCTGGTTCTTAATCAAATTCTAATGAGTCAAATTGAAAGTTCATGGAGTTATCAGCCCCATGACATTAACACTGACATGAAAAATAATATTGAAGAAATAAATATATCAAATCTAATTAAAAACATAAATAAGTGATCAGTTCTTTACTGTTATGGTCTGTAATATGTATCTATTTTCAGTATTAGATGTGGTCTCAACAAACCCATGACATTTCAATAATATTATTTTACCTTTTTTCTGGAAATAGTGTCTGTTTATTCTTGCCATACAGTCCTCTGTGTTAAGTATTGCTCAAAAGGTCTCACCATACCAGTTTATTCCTCTGCATTTATTTTAGTTTCTTAGTTTATTCTTGCATTTTGTTCTTCATTCATTTCCATTTAGTTTACTTTGATTAGTATTATCCTCTCTTGGTTTATTGCCATGTCCATTTTAGTTTCTTTCCTGTTGCTAGATTTATTTGATCGTTTATTGACCATCAGTAATCTTCACTCATCACCTGCTGTGCCGCCTAATCGTCATGCGTTTCACATCATGTGTTGATTTTTCACTGTTCAGCGTCAGATTCTCTGTTTTCAAGCCATAATTAGCATCTAGTTTGTCGCTCCGTTTTATGTCCTTCTTCTCCTGTTTCAGAGTTGTGCGCATCTTTTTTTTTTAACCTCCTAAGGTGCAGGGCCGTCATGAAGCGTATTGATGGGGAAAAGGCAGTCTGACATAAACCTTTTAAAACAACTAAAACAATTTTGGTATTCTGATTATTGAAATTTTAAAGTGCTGTGGTACCGTTGTTCTATCACACCCGTTTCATACCGGACCACTTACAGCTCCATTGTTAACGCTATAAAATGAACGCTCTCTACCGTGGTATCACCATGGAGGGATTTCTTTATTTAAATGGGTTCATTTTTCAGAGGGATACATAGTGAGGGTATCGTGATTTTAGTAATTACATGTTTATAAGAGCGATTTTCTGTAGTCCTTCCATGAAAGCGTGCAGCTTTCAAACAGAAATAAAACAATTTTTAATATAAGTTGCTGCTTTGACATGATCACAGAACTGCCAAAAAAATATGTACAAAAATACCAGACAAAGTGAATCACAGTAACGCCATCAGCCGGTGTAATGCTGAACTGATGCAGTGAAGTGAAGAGTAGCAGGAGAGGAGCTGCGCCAAGAAGCTACAAACACTGAATAGAATAAAGTTTACCTTCGACCAAACGCCACCCTTTTGTAAATATTTCCGCCAGCGCCCCCTGCCGTCCTCTAAACGCCCCCGTTGAGAATTGCTAATTTAGATAGTGGAAGATGACAAAGTTAATCCCCAGTGTAACTGGTCAGATAATGCATTAGAGCTACATTACCTTATTTCTTAGACAATAAGATATGGCAGGGATTAATACTTTAAGGTCGAAGCTGTATTTCCTAGTGAAACTGTCAAGTTCCCTGACTTATGGGCCCCCTCAGGATAAAAGCAAAATTATTCATGTAAATGTCTCGTAAAGGTTGTAAGCAATTGTGCCATATGAATCGTATTATACCATACAAAATTGTCAAATAACTTATGAAATGACAAAAACCACAAAAAAAAAAATCTGATTGCTCTTTCTTTGCAGGTCATTTTCAAAAGCGGAGAAAAGAAACAGGCATCATTAAAGCAAAGCAGAAAGGTCAGAATGACAGAGCCTCTTATTGCGCAGCAGCAGATTTCATCTTGGTCCTCCATCCTCAGCTGTCAATTATAACAAAGATGCTTTATATTTTAGAAAGCAACTGCTCAAAAACTCCAAAATAGCATTCAAGCATTAGCTTCTCTTGAGAGAAAAAAAAATCTCCTACATCAAATAGACGTAAAAGAAAAATCCAATAGATAAATGATCGCAGAGAAGCAATTCATTCTCATGCTTTATTTCCAACTCTACAAATTAGATGACCTTAAAGTAGAAAATTCCCAAAGGTTTTGGGGTCCAAAGAATAAATTGTTTCATGCAATAATTAACATCAAAAACTATAATTAGGTGTTTAACTGTACACACAAGTCATATTAGGGACAGGATGATAAACAACCCCACTAGCTAGTGGGCTCTATGTTAGCAGACTGTGCACAACGAAGGATTAGTGTATTTCTATATTCATTAAAAATTAAGAGATTATTTTTCCCTCAGTTTGAACTTAACTGGATATCTGCCACAAAATGAAAATATATAATTAAATCAAAAACTAAAAGGTTTTTTATGAACTTGAAATAATTTATTTTTTTAAGTATTCTAATTAATGTGGCTTTATTACCTACAAAAAGAGTATTTCTCCTAATTGGAACATACAAAATGAACACACCATAAAAATGTAACTCCTACTCACCATCTTGATAAACACCAGGACATTTCAGTACCTCTATCAGCATTTTGGATGCAACATAATAATGGAGTTGAGTGAGGAAACTTAATCATTCTCGATGAAATATTTCTGATTTATTATATTTTTAAATAAATAATCCAAAAACAATTATGAAAATAAGTTAGTTTAGAGATGTCCATGTGATTTTTTTGTTTTCATTTTTTCTCCCCAAGCTCCAGAGAACATTGACGTGGTGGATTAATTATAACCATTAAGAAGAGTCAGCCTTTGTGTGTGTGTGTGTGTGTGTCTGCTTTGTAATGGCATCCTCAGTATAAAAGATTTTACGTCACTGTGAAGCATAGAGCAGCTCGCAAATCTAATTCGGAAGCGCTTAACTGCTCTGACGCAGTCATTTCTGTCTCTATTTGTCTGTGCAGCAATGGGGCGAGTAAAAAGAAAGAAAGTAAATTTATTAACACATTGCTTAATTAGACAACAACCACCTTGTTTTTGTTGCCTGTGCTAAATCAGAGTGTCTTACCCAGCTCAGAGGTAGCCATCTCTGGGATACAGATCCTCAGCATCACACCACTGCTTAGCTCCTAAAAATAAAGACAAATAGCGCAAAAATTCACATTACAACTCCAATTCCACACAAGTGTTGGGGAAACAGATGAGGTGTTTAATAAGACACTTTCAGCAGTGCAATCCTCCAATCTGTACAACTGTAAACTCAAACTAAAGCAGGTAAATTGAATTTGTCAATCCCCTATTTGATTATCTCTACCTTTGCTTTTTTCTGTTGCATTATGAAAAAGATGCTTTGCGAAAAGGCCAATTGTTTTCCATCAGGAGATGGAATCCCTCAGCACAAAAAGACCTGAGATAAATAGAAATATAAATTGATTTGCGAAATGAATGATTGTCTAGAAGTGGAGCGCATACACTTGGTGAAAAATAAGTGTTTTTGGAAAACAGAAACAACAGATTTACTTGCAGAAAGTTCTGTAGCATTGGACCAGAACTGGAGCTCCAGCTGAATGTACTATGGGGAAAGTCTCCATTCCTATGTAAATTGTAATTTAAAAGCAGTTTAAGGCACTGATTTTTTACTTTTTTTATATATAGACAATCCATGAAATTGAAAATGTAAAAAATGTAATGAACTTAAGATTTTTTTATTTCATTTCAATGTGCTAAAAATTATTTTCACATAAATTAAATTTCATGCTGCAAAAAGGTGATAGGGATTTAGTTTTGATTTGATATTAAATACTGTACTGAGGAAAGGAATAAATGTGTGGTGTTAGTATTGGAAATGTAAGAACAGAGCGGTAAAATGTATGAACTGTTTAAAAAAATAAATATTTAAAAGAAAAAAAAGAAAAAGAAAAAAATCAACCTACCACAGTGACCCGGTTGCACACAGGGTCCCGCAAAGAGAGGATGAAAGGCGTGGCTTGTTGAAACGAGAAGTCTTCAAAGAATGAAGCTTCCTGCTGTTTAATGTTTAGACTCTTCAGCTCCGACACTGGAGAGGGCATTGCATCCTTAAAAAAGGAATAAAAAAATGCATTAATTAATTTTTAAAAAATCAAGTAAGATGACAAGACAAAAAAAATGCCTGAAATACCAAAATTTCCAAACTAATGAGCTGCACCCATAAGATTTAAGAAAAAAAAACATACATATACCTGTCTATAAGTCCACATTGTAACAAGATACTTGCGCAGAAAGATTTTTAAAAAAAAACATTTAATGAAATGTGTACCACTAACTACATGTACATATAATACATACTCTTTCCTGAATAGTATCTTTAACATGACAACATGAAAAAGCAAAATAAATACAGCAGCCTACCAGGAAAACTCATTGATTCCCAGCTTCAACCTAAAACCTCTAACGTCGCATTCTTCAAGTCTGAATTAAACAGCCTCATAAATACATTGTTGCTGCAGCGTTCAAAGCACATGAAAAAAATAGCGACTTATAGTCCAGAAATTTAGGTATTCAAACATGAACAGGAAAATTTTCAATAAATGTAAAAAAAAAAAAAAAAAAAAAACCGTAGAGTACTTCTGTCATATTTGACAATTTAAAATATGTACATAGTATGAATATTCAAGTTAAAAGACAGCTCAATAGGTAACTTTGTGGAATAAACGCAGCCGTTTCCTACTTCAAGTCTGAAAAATGTGTCGAGTGGAGTGCATTAACGCCACATTCCTTTACCTCATTAAGCCTCTGGATGTGCCTGCTGCCTGCATTAGCAGGTGTACTGATGGACTCCACCGGTGTGCTGAGATAAGGGAGTTGATTGGTCAGGCTGATGGAGTGAGACAATGGGCTGGGGAGATGCACCTTACTGACCTGCAGGAGCACAAAGGTAGCCGATTCAGGACGGCATCACTGAAATACTCTATTGAATCAGTTAACACTAACGGTATGTGAGGCAGCTAAGTGTTAATGCAGTTATCAACCTGTCCCCATGTTGTCCTTACCCTTGTGATTCCTGTGTAAATAACCAGACTGCCACAAGCCTCCAGAACCAACATGGCATCTATATTCTGGAGAGAAAAAACATACAAATGAAACTTTTCGAAAAACAAAGCAAAACTAAAAACTTGCTATTTGTGTTTTTTCCCCACCACAATGGTCCAAAGTTCAGAATATTTTAGACACATTTTAGGACAGAAAGCAAAGAAATTGAATTAATAGTTAAATAAGATTTCAGTGTACAAATATTTAAATTGTAATAAAATGATCTAAAATTAATTGGGTTGATTTTATACTAAATTAAAAAAAAAATATATATATATATATATATATATATATATATACATGGATTGAGATAAAATGGATGTATAAACACATAATAAAAATGGAAATTAATAAGACACCAAAATGATAAAATCAATATAATTTCAAGTTTTTTCATATAACCAATTAACTTCATCTCTACATTAAAAAAGGAAAAGAAAGAAGTTAATTTATTTAGCAATTGGAACACATCGCTTCCCTTTATGATATGAAAATGATTTGAACTGGTTGTACTGGGATGGCATGAATACCTGCAGAGGTGCAGCATCTTTTGCAGGGATGGTTGTAACAGAGGGGAAGATGAGCTGGGTGGCATCATTGCTCTCTATAAACTTCACGCATCTGTAGGAACAAAAACACGGCAATTTGTAAGGGCACATTTCACCGTTTAATCCGATAGGGAAGGGAAATGGAAGAAGGAAAATCATAGAAAAACATTCTAGATTAAATTTGATTTAGAGAGATAATCAATTCTCATTGCTCTAATGGCTCTTTAATGTTGACCCAATTGTTTGGTAGGACTCAGACAGCATCAGTCAACTACATTATTATTGTGCCTTCTTCATTGTAGAGCTTTAAATAAAGAAATGATCAGATCTTTACTGGATAGAGAAACTCTTGAAATCCAAACTGAAATTAATAAAAAAATACAACAGGGGTCGGCAAATTAGAAATGCAAGTACAGACTCGAAGCCAAATATACGGATAAAAAAAGTGATGTACAATATAACAGTATTTGTTTTTGTGCTTTTGGTCCACTGCAAACACAGATCCCAGATAATGATAGTCAATCCACCTAAAAAATGTTATAGATTATTTCCATATCAAGATCAAAAAAGTTTTAGGGGTTGCATCCTGCTACATCAGCTGGGTTTTTTTTTGAGAGAGAGAAACACTCAGTTTAGTTTCTGAATTATTTAATCAAAGCATTTTCCGCACTCCTAAAACTTTTTCTGCATCATTTAAAAAAAATTAAATAAAAAAGAAAAACAAGAATTACAAAATATATTGCTGGCATAATGATAAATTAATAATCATTGCAGCAAAGATGTTCAATAAATGCACATTTGTGCAATGGTTTAATTTCCCATTACTTTATTTTTTTTGTGCGTGTGTTTTGTTTTTTTGAGGATGAGGGTTTGGAGTTGTTGCAGCAGCAGTTGTTGCTCTTGGCAACCGTCTACATGGCCCATGTCAAAGGCCGGCCTTGCTTGACGTGTAAACACCACACTAGTATATAGTTCTACATAGAGAAAGCTTATTTGACACAAGAAAAGTTTTTTTATTTTCTTACATACAAGTACTTTTCACTTTCTGCTATTCCAACATTTTCATTTAATTGTTTATTTTTCTGTGTTATATTTTTTGCTGTCTCTTGGCAAAAACTCTTTTGAAAAAGAGGATCTAAATCTCAATGGGTTTTTTATTATTTTTTTATAAAGGTTAAATTAAAAACTCACTAAGAGTGTTGTAAATAGATCTATAAGCTGCATCAATAATTCTGAAGAGTATAAATGGTATAAACTTCAAGTTTGTTTGCTAATTAAATTTGATGTGGCAGCCAACGTGGAGTCAGATTGTACAGAAAAAAAACAAGGGAGCAGCTGTAAAGGACGTGGATTCATTCTGAGTTGGAGAAACAAAAATGTTTTTTATGCAATAATCATCAATGGCAAAATAAAAGCCATTGATAAATAAAAGCCAAAAATTGCAGCAGTAGTGCATATTTGCTTACCTCAGGTGTTGATGTGATTCCACCAGGAAGCAGAGATAATGGTTCTCGCAGAGGTCAGAGGTCAGAAATACTTTAGATGCCTGGCTGCTCATCTCCCTGAAAAATGCAAGAAATCAGCACTAGTAAAACACCGAGGGATACAAAACTGAAAAAGCATGACAAAATGTACAATAAATATAGTTTTTAGGTATTTTGTACAACTGTGTTATATTCACAGTTGTATTTCCAGAAAAAGTTTAACATTTTGCTTAAAAGATCCAAAGAAAATTTGATTCAAACACAAAATATGAAAATTAATAAAATTATTAGAATATTATAACAGACATTTGACAATTTCATTAATAAAATATTTTGTTTTTATTTCATTTTGGGGATCTTATTGTCACACAGTAGAGCAACCCCGGTTTCTAAGATGACAAATCAGAGTAGCTTTACATGACAAAATATTTTTATAAAAGCATTCAACTGGAAGTTAAAGAAATTTATTTCAACACAGAACTAATCTAGTAGTAATCTGTCTAATAGCTGAATCCCAGGACGTCTCTGGGTCTGGGTCCAACACGGGTTTCCGTGGTTTAATACCTGTGACAGCCAGCGGAGACCGACTCACTCCACAGCTGCTCCACGCAGAGGTCCGGTATGATCGGCTCCATCTCCGGCATCGCCACGCTCTCGTTGGCAGTGCTGTTAGGAGACGGCAACAAGCCGAGGTGCCCCCTGGGGGACGGGCTGTGGAAGGACGTGTTGAAACGAGACGCACCAGAAAAAGACGGAGCAGCCATGCCAGGAGAGTGGGCGCGACTAGGATGGAGGCAGGAAGAGAGAGAGAGCAGAGACATTTTACCCTTTTCATGTCCCAAAGTGGAGTAATAAAGCTCTGGCTTACACCCATCCCACCTTAAGGCGGCCATGTTGGATATGCTTGGAGAATGAACTCGAGAGTGAACTCCCGGTGAGGAGGTCATGATCCTGCTCGGGTGACTGTGCAGAGCGCTGTAGTGCAGAGGAGAGCTGAACGCAGAACTGAAGGAAGAAGACAAAAGACAGGGTGGAACAACTATTTCTTAGAGTTTTTATTTACAGTTTTGAGCAAACCTTATGAGGAATAAGGTTTGTCACTCCAAACAAAACTGCAAAACCTGTTATGACAAGCAGTAATAAACCTACCTGGCCAGACATGAAGCTCTCTCTTGAAGAAATATCTTTGAAAAACTGAGTAACTATCATTTTCACTAAAACGCTATTTACGACTAGCTATAGATAAGCTTTTGTGTAAAAAAAAAATATGTAGGCAAAATGTTTAACTAACCTAAACATGAGCAAAAAGGCAAGTTATTCTCTTACTTGAGTTTTTATGCAAGAATTACTTAAGTCTTGAATTTAATAAATTTTAAACAGCCTTAAAATTCTTATATTTCTTACTAAAACCCTGTTTGATGGTGAACTATGAAGCCAAACGCAGCACAAAGTGTTTAACATCTGTGAAAGAACTAAATTTTTTTTTTATCCGAGTTCAAAAGCATTGATTACGTTTTAGATCTCATTTAACTAACAACTAAAATGCCATTTAGCAAATAACAGTCAGAACCAATGTCTAAGCAAGAAATAGTCTGACGTTTTGAAATGGTTGGACAGGCCCATCCACAATAGATAACAGATTTTAGAAGTGAACCAACAGAAGATAAGTTCTGCTAGAGTATAAAGTTCCAATTTCTTAAAAATAAAATAAAATGAAGGAAAGAGGAAAGCAGGAATTTCTCTTTTTATCGAATACCTTATTCCTGCTGCAGAACCCTGCCCTCCACTTCCTCCAGGTGAGTCAAGATGGGAGGCGTTACGTAAATGAGATGCTAGAAAACCTGAAACCATCAAACCCAACGGCGTCCCAGCTGGTTCTGTCGGACACTGCAGGACCATGGAACGCTCCTGAGAAAGAGGTCAGGACAAGGCATACGGCTTTGTTGAGGATTTTTTTTTTAAATGTTCTTAGCCTGAGTGTGAGGTCACTCACATCATCTGTGACTTTCCGCAGGGCCCACACTGTGTGCGTTCCTTGTACGGTATCATATGATACAACTATAGAGGGCCGGCAGCAGGTGAACACCATCTTCATGTTGGAGTCAGACACATACTGCACACGGGAGCCTTCAAACGGGCCTGCAAAGGCATAAGAAGAAGCCCAATATCAGTTTGGTCTAACACTCAGATAGGTGGAAAGAGACCAGCAGACAAATCTGTGCTGTACCTGAAGGTTTCCACACAATGGGTGCAATCTCATCTAAAGGATGCAGCATGCTGAACACTGTTGGAAGAGGCTCTCTGTATAGAAAATGCACAGGAATTTAATGAGGAAGCACAAGTTCAGGTTTAGACATCTGCCTTGAGCTTGTATGTCCAAGAGCTGATGGGTTTCATCATCTTACCCAGGAAGATTTGGTTGTGTGTCATTCGCTGCGTTTTTCCTTTCCAGCAAAAGTCCGAACTTGGTCGCCCAGACGTTCGAAACCTAAAACAGACAATATGAGACGGATCAGAAACAAAGCCATTCACTAACAAGCTTATAGAAAAATAATCTATAAATTAAATCAGGCAAATATTCATGGACTTTACATTTACATTCACTTGGCTAATTTCTACTGATAAATCCTTGTTTTCAATTATTACTTTTTAGCACAGTCGTGGAGAACATTCTAGATTCATTTAGTGGTCCAACTAAGAATCTAGCACAAGGAAGCACACCAAGTTGTGTCTGTTTATTTTCTCCCTCACCTGGAAAGGTAGCGGTGAGATGAAATCTTTGCCGGTCACAGTGTGTACATTAATGCAGCTACTCTGGACAATACACACCGTTTGCTCCACTTCTTCAGCTGAAAAAGAAAATAATCAAATTCTTTCAGTATAAATGGACCGTGAACGAAAGGAAAAATCACAGAAAGCTAAGCACAGGCCTGTCAAGATAACACATTTTGCTGAAGAATAAATTGTCCCAGAAATTATTGCAATAAACAATAATATTGTCACTTCGTTAACCAGATAATGGCATAAGTATACCCTGTCCAGGATCAATAAATAGAGAGAGAGAGAGAGACATGAAAAAAAACAATCATGCACACGGAAATTATTAAGCTTTTTAATTTTTCATACAATTAATTTATTTATTGCGACAGGTTAGCCTTTCAGTAAAAGCTGAATTTTACTGTACCGTCATTGTTGTTCTGAGGAACAGCAAAGTTGCACCATAAAGCCTGCATGAAGTAGAAGACCGTCAGCAAGTACAGAGAAATCACCATGTTCTATGTTAAAGAAAAAGATACTTGAGAAAAGTTTTGATGAAAACAAACAATGAAAAACATAATTAGCATCAATATTTTGCAGAAAATGATGTTTTTTCCTGTAACCCACCTGCTGCACTGGGCTGTCCACGGTGAAGGCCTTGTACACACTGGAGGCTTGTGTACGACTGCCCTGGCTCCAAACAGCCATGTTTCCCGCAGTATAAAGTTCTTCCTCAAACTCAGCCTCATCCTCTTTGACTCCTGTGCAACCTTTCCTGAGCTGCCAAGATTCCTGATGACGGAAAGAAGCCACTGCACATTTCAGATTAAAAATATTTTTCAAAGAAAAGCTACGTGCAAAAGCCGTGCCATCTCACCCTCTCTCTTTCCTGCAGACTGACTTCCTGCAGGGACCCCACCAGCCCGGCAGCACCGTCGGAGGACCAGAGCTCAGAGGCTGGCTGGAGCTCCCTAAGCTGCAGGTTGAAGGCGTTCGGGTGGTTCCTGCAGTGCTCGCGGCCAAACGGGACAAACGACTGCAAATCCCCTGCGGCAATCATCGTGGCTGTCTCTTCATACACGACTTCCGACATGAGTTCCAGATTTCAGCATTATTTCTGGGGAGAAGCAGTTTGTGGGTGCAACTGTTTTTAGCTTATTTTTCACAATTACTTGATCTGACCTTATCTGAGGAACAAGATGAATCTTCAGGGTTTTGAGATCAAGCTGTTTTTTTGTTTTTTGTTTTTTTGGGGAAGGTGGGGGGGGGTTCTGTAAGGAACACAATCTCATATTCATTGTAGCTCCAGCACCTGCAGACAACCACTGCAAAATGTGATCGTGAAATTATTGTGGAATATTGCAAAACATGTCAAACTGCAATTTACCCATAACTGTGCTAAATTATTGTTCATGTTTCTGAATCCAGTGCAATTCAGTTCTGAATGGTTCCATTAACCAGATAAATTAGACACCAACAGGAAAAATCTGGTAGCATCTCCTTATTCTCTTTCATTTATTATGACAGTGCTTTTTGTTCAATTCTTTTGACGTTTAATACTAATGCAGTCTCGCTTCAAACCCCGCCACAAAACCAAACATCATACTGAGCTTTAACGAGAAATACTCCAAAGCAAAGTTCACTGCTTGTCAATTAACTTCTTAGAGTAAAAAAAAGCTAACAATAGCATGCTAACGCTAAAACATTATAGGTTCAATGGCATCAAAGCTAGTTTAGCATGTTAGCTGTGAGTTTACTGGGAGGAGTTTACCCACTTACCAGCTAATAAGGAATAAGCAGGCCCTTGTCGCGGTGTCCTCGTCTTTCCTTACTGTATAGTTGGCTTGGCCACAACGTCTTCAACCGTGCTAACATAAAAACGAGTCGGTTGTGTTGCTCAAAATGTAAAGTTGGCTACGACAGGTTTTCAAATGAGCGCGGACATCTTTGCTGTTCTGACAAGCCACTTCCGTCCTGTCTTAGCCAATCAGCAGAGAGAACGGCTTGTGCTGGAAACTGATAGGTGGATGCGTTAAGGGTCTGCCAAGACAGAGGAGCACAAGATTACGTTCATCTTTGAAATAATAATGAAAATTGTTCTCTGGATTCAACTGGTTGGACTTTTTGCAATATAAAACCTTTTGTTGTTGAAAAAAAAAGATTTGTACATTGTAAGTTACGTAAATTGTGAAAAGATTTGTACAATGTACGTAACTGAGTTTTATTTTGTCTATAGGCTATTATTGGCTTTTTTTGACTACAATTTTCTGTATTTAATCTTTCTTGATAAGACTCTTTAGATACATTTGTTATTAAATGGATTCATCTAACTATAAGTTGTAGAAATAAATCTCTACAGATATTACCAAATTACCAAAAACTCCCACATTTATTTACTTCACTCATGAGTGCATTTATAAACTGTAATCCGGCTTTGTGTGTTGCTTTATGAATAATTTCTTCTGCTTCTCCCAGTGACCTATCTGCGCACGTTAATACAGCAGTTGTTTCTTTTAGGATAATGACATTCTGCAGAGGGGGCTGCACAGCGGCACGGTTGGTAGAGCTGTTGCCTTGCAGCAAGAAGGCCCTGGGCTCAATCCCAAGTCCCCCCACATGGAGCCCGCATGCCCCCCCCCGCGCACGCACGGGCCCCCCCCCCCCCCCCCCCCCCAGGCACCCCAGCCCCCCCACACAGCCCAAAAACATGACCGCGAGGCCAATTGGCCAGCAACCCTCCCAATCCCACCAAGGGACAAGGGTGTAAAGAAAATGGTTGGATAATGAAATTTTCTCCCCATACCATTTTAACAAAGTATTAAGTTTTCTCTAGTTTATTATTTTTATATAAATTGGTCAAAAACATCGAATTGAAGTGACTGCTGCCTCAGCCTTACTTGATGTCAAGTTATAGTCCATAACAGAAAGTCACATTTAACATCATAAATTAGTGCAAAAATAAAAATTCCTTACAAACATTTCTAAATTGGCATAAAATCTGTCATTTTGATTGCAAAAACAACACACATACACACACACACACACACACCCACACACACACACACACACACAAAAATCACAAAATACTGAAGGGACAGTTGTTTATTGATATTTTAACAGTTTAATTGATTTTTATTATTATATTCTGGCACAACTGGCCCTGCAAAATACCCTTCATTATTTGGGCATTTAGTAAAATGCCAGTAATGCTTGCTGATGTAAAGCAGGAAAAGTCGAGTCACATATTTCAATTCGGATAAATAAAATCAATATTTGTCTTTAGACTGTACTGTATTGTAGACTTCTATTTTTGTTTTACACTCATTTCCTTTCTCCTTGAAGAGCTAAAGGTGGCTTAAATAAATCTATTTACTTAAAATTAAAATAAAACTTTTACCATAGATTTACCAAAAAAAGCTATTTCCATTATATCTAAACACAAAATAAATTTTATCACCAACATTTAAATGTATTCTCAGCAGGAGTCATTTAACAAGATCATCATGTATTACCATGACAAATACTACCTAAATTCTTACATTCCTGTTGTTATAATCAGATCTATATGGAGAAATTTATTGCAAATTATTTAGGAGTAAATTAAGGAAGGTTTTTCCATCCATCCATCCATCCATTTTCTTCCGCTTATCCGTAGTCGGGTCGCTGGGGGCAGCAGCTTCAGAGGGGAGGCCCAGACTTCCCTCTCCCCAGCCACGTCTTCCAGCTCCTCCAGGGGAACCCCAAGGCGTTCCCAGGCCAGCCGAGAGACATAGTCCCTCCAGCGTGTCCTGGATCTTCCCTGAGGCCTCCTCCCGGTGGGACGTGCCCGGAACACCTCACCAGGGAGGCGTCCAGGAGGCATCCTGACTAGATGCCCGAGCCTCAACTGGCTCCTCTCGACGTGGAGGAGCAGCAGCTCTACTTTGAGTCCCTCCCGGATGACCGAGCTTCTCACCCTATCTCTAAGGGAGAGCCCGGCCACCCCGTGGAGGAAATTAAGGAAGGTTTCTAACCTTCCTTAATTTACTCCAAAAACAACATATGTTTTTGACAACATAAAAACTCTTTATGTTGTCAAAAACATAAAGAGTTTTTGACAACAAAACAGTAAAAATGTCACCAATTTATTAAATCTATGGATGTCATCATACCCTAGGATACTAATAGAGACAGCACATAAAGTCCCTGTCTCTCCCATTATTGATAATTAGGCTGATATTTATGAGGAAGGCAGTAACTAATTACTGGAATATGTGGGTGATTTTAATCAAACTCACCCACATATATTTCAGTAAAAACAGTAAAATGATGTCCAGAAAAAAGGCACATACAGTGGAACACTGAAAACTATTCAATTACAGCATAAAAAAGCATATTTAGGTCATGGCAAGAAAATCAAATGCAGCCTAAGTGTTCATGCTGTTGCAAGACAAGCTATGCAACATTTTCAACATTGTGACACAAAAAGCACAATGACAGTCCAAAGCATTGGCTGGCTCTGGACATCGACAAGGTATTACGCAACTCTGTCAGGTTAGATCTCTTTCTCTGCTTTCCAGATGCCAAGCAGAGAAAGAGGGAGACAATGTGGCAGAATGTTTTATCTATTGAATAAAGTGTTGTTGTCTGGCTAAAATCAAAGTGATGAGTCAAATGACCGTGGACATTTATTTTCCTTCACTCTGCAGACTGCTGGATTGTTTTCTGAAGACTATGGACAAATTCAGAGCTGGGTGGATTTAACACAACCAAGGTTGAGTCATGGGTTTGACTCAAGAAGACAAACCCGGAGTCAAAGGGTTTGCAAAATATGCAAATCCAATGCTTGCGTGTTTTGATGTGGGGGAACAGGAACATGGAAAACCCAAGAGAGGCCCAAAATAAGAGTTTAAAGCCAGGAAATCATTGCTGCAAGGCAACCCTTGTAGCAACAGTTCTACGAAATGCTCAACAAAATCGACGAAAATAAGCTTGAAATGTAATTTTACACAAAATGGATATCACATTACAACTGAATTGTGGGAGAAAAATTCATTCTTATATTGTCTGTTGAATATAGCTAGCGCTAACTACTTAGCAACAAAAAGCTAATGTTATCATAGATTAACAAATTTGCTCTCTAGTGCAAATTAAACTCATTAGAGCAACCCAGTGATATAACCATTATCATACTGCTTTTTTTTTAATCAACTTACCAGAAGTTATTTCATTCTGCGGAGAATTAAAAATATCAATAATTAATAAATAACAGCAGTTTTCACAGTGTGGGATATCTTATTCTACATGGAACAATGTAAGGGTGAGAAATGTTTCTAGGAAAAGTAATTATTGGAGAAATTGCTGCCATGTTAAGCAAAATTGTCCATTTTCACACTGCTTTTCTATGAAAACAAGCACGTTGAAATTCTATAACTCAAAAGCAGCCATGACGAGCGTCTCATCACGCTCATTTAGCTGAAGACTCCCCGATGATTGCGATGAGGTCATCCTGCTTTGACAGGTATTCGGGTTTTATTGCTGAAGGGAAGTGCATCTGTGACGCACTAAGGTAGACTTGCACTCCGGTGACTTGATCTCTAAAGCCGGCGGTTTCAACTGCGTCAAAGACCACAACCAGTCTGTCGCCGATCTAGCTCTGGGTGAAAAATGATGTTTATAAATATGTCAGATTCTCCCACACAATCCAGTGCAATTCAGTTATCTAGGTGAAACTCATAATATTCTGTTTTCCTCGATTCTGCACCGCAGCAGGTCATTTAGAATCATTTTTGTCAATGTATTAGATTAGACTTTCTAATAAGACATTAATGGTTTTCTTTTTCAAATGTTTTCTTTGAAGTTTAATATTAGACATTCTCTTAATGATTTAATGCTTATGAATCATTTTATCTGCTGAAAGAGAGGGACGGGTCCAATCAGGAGAGAATTAAGTAGTTGGAATTCTTTTAATGACGACAAGCAGAAGAGTTTTCATGTGATTTAGATTTTTATGATTATCCCATCCTTTAAAAAATTTTTAAAATCCCATGATCCCACGAGAAAACAACCTCTGGCGGCACATTTTGACATGTCATTACAGGAAGGCCCACCTGCAGCTAATGACATTCACAAAGGCTCTGCTGGTGCTAAGGTGTGTTGGTGACCCAGCACACACAATGGCAGCACAGAAATGGAATGCGGCCATCACAGAGATCTGAGCCCCACGATGCTGATGAGTTAAAATGTCTGCAGCAAAAGAATGAAAACTTTGAAGATCCATAGACAGACAGACAGACAGACAGATAGATGACATCATTTTCCAACCAGGAAGAGCAGCGTAATCTGATTGGTTCCCACAAGAGAGCAACGTGGCCCCAATGCATTCTAGGTACATTTTTCCAGCTAATGAGAGCTAATGAAGGTAGTGTGAGTGTGCGCTTGCGCAAGTGTGTGTTGCACCAATTACAGTCTCAAGGCTCTATGTGGTGCGTAATGGCTGGCTTGGGGTTGAATCCAGACCAAATGTATTTATGTCTTTAGTTAATTTAGGATGCATTGAAGAGCTCTGGAAGGCTAATTGAGCTGTGTACCAGACAAACACCAAACAATCCCTTTGTTAACGAAACCTCAAGGGAGTGGAGCCTTGATGAGTCCGCTGGTTGTGGTTTTGTGTTTAGCGTCAGAGAGAATAATTCTTATGCATTGATGTTTTTGTCACACTCACGCAACCCATGTGATAGACTAACTTTGAATGAAACATACCGGGAAGTAAGACAAAAAACACAACACATGGTTTTTGAAAATGCTTATGAGAGCTTAAAAGTGTGGCGTGTGTTTGTTATCAACTTACCTGAGCCAGTGGTGTGCTGTGGTGGCGCAGGGGTTAAGCACAACCCACATATGGTGGCCTTAGTCCTCAACGCAGCTGTCGCAGGCTCAATTCCAGGCCTTGGCGACCTTCGCTGCATGTCTTTCCTGCCTTCTCTCATTGCCCACATTCCTATTAACTATCAAATAAAGGAGACTAGAGCCAAAAAAATAAAAAAAAACTTACCTGAGCCAGTATTTTATAGCACAAGCTTTTGCTGTAAATGTAAATCTTAGAAACATGTTTAAGTTTCCAATGAGAGATGAGAGAAGGGAGGTCTAAAAACATTTCCAAATTCATTTCTCTAATGTGCAGGTATTGTCTAAAGCAAAGTTCTCAAGCAAAGATGATTTGTCTCCTTTACAGTTTGCAGCAAACTGCAAAACAGAAACCCTTACACTTTCAGCAGTTGCGGTCTTGTTTCAACTGATTTTGAAAGTGCACGTCTCACAGTTGACACATTTGCACACATCAGACGCACAACAAGAGATGTTTCCCTCCTACAAAAAGTGTTTTGAAATAAACTTTTACGTGTAGAAAACAGAAATGTTTTAATGAAAACATGCTCTGATCCTAACTTTTTCATCATTCCATGAAGTTTTGAACAATTGCACTTTTACCGCTGTCCATATTCGCTTGTATGAAACTAACATGGCCACCGGCTGAGACGCTCCAAGTCATCAGTGGGAAACAGAACTCCAGACAATCTGCGTCATAATCATATCATTTACATTAGGGTCCTTTTAGCTGGTCATTTCTCTAAATTTCCTCTGGTCCTCTGATTTCTTGTCATCATTTTCAGCTCTGAATGCAGCTTGCATCCTGTTCAAGTGAATTGGGTTTAAGCATTAGAGACGTTCAACTGATTCATCAGGGTCATTTCTTCAGGTTGGGCATCACGATCCGTCATCAAAGCGAATGAGATCTGCGTTTAGTGGCAGAGTGGGGTCACATGGTAGTAGCAAAAATAAAAAAAAATAGGCTGACATTTCAGATGATAGTTGTTAGTTTATGGAGAAGATTACAGTTCTTTGAATGCCAAATATTACTTCTGACTTTCTTAATCACATGTCTCTAAATAAAACATAGGAGAACCATCCCACTTTTGGTTCCAACAGGGAGGGAGGGCTGCAGGGGGGGAGGGGGGGTTACAACACGATAAAGATGTACGCTACTGAATTATGCCTGTTTTACCTTCTGCTACAGTTTGAGCAATTTCAGCTAGGACTTGAATTTTCAAGAGAAAATTAAATCCACTATTTTAGCTTTTGTGCTTGTACAGCTGCTTAACAGTTTGTGGACAAAATGTTTTAATGGACTTGCAAGAAAACTTGTGAACAGCAGTTAAAGACTGGAGCGAAAGTTCAACTGAAAGAATGAAAACGACTATACACATACGACTTAAACTACTTTTAAATGTTCGTTTTAAATATTCGTAGCACATGATAATGTGCTAGAATGGTCCTGTCAAAGCCAAGACGCAAAAACACTTGAGAATTTATGGCAAGAGTAGGAAACTGCTGCTTAGACAATGTCCATCCAATCAAAGTGAGCTCCAATTTTGCAAAAAAAAAAAAAAAAAAAAAGGATAAATAAAAATTTCAGTCACTGGACACCAAAACGCTAGAGCCTCCCTGCCAGCATGCCTATGTGGGCCCCATGTGGGGGAAAGGAGGGCAGACCAGATGGGTCCCATATGGGTTTGTCTGCAGGCTCCACAGTGGGCCCACATGGGTTTGTCCATTTAGGGCCCATGTAAGGCCCATGTAGGCTGTGACCCTACATGGGTCCCCACCTAGGCATGCTGGCATCTGTTATTGCAGTGAAAGGCAGAAAAAGAAAAAACATCGAGAGCCTGTGATCCTTTTAAGAAACTTAAACGTGTGCTCTTTATAAGAATTGGTTAGTTTATTTTGCCTGCCTTGTTTTGTTTTTTGTCATGTTTTTTGGGGGGAGGTTGTCTTCCACCTCCCTCCATGTCTCAGACATCCATCGTTCCTACCTCTCTTTCAGACACTTTTCAAACACTCTCGTCTCCGTGTCTCTGAGTGCGTCTTATCTCAGCCGCTGCTCTCCATCTGTCTACCTGCCGCGTTCACTCAGAGGAGACGGAGACGAGCGAAAGCGGCAGCGAGACCCCAGCGCGTCCCGTCAGGCTGCCAGCTGTAATCTGCGATCAGAGTTGTTACTCTGCGGTTCGCTAATTGGATAATGTTGGCCAAAGGAGGCACTCAGCCAGCCAAGGGATTCCCCTCATCACACCGACCGCTGGAAGAGTTGCGACGCAGAGTCTCTTGCTACAAAGACACGTAGATGTAGTAGCTGCACCGCTAATCTGTTACCGCTATTTTATGTTAACGTTTTTGAGCTCTCTCACGTTCTGTACTGTGTTTTCTTTGTTTCCCTCACTGCTCAAGAAAATATAACCAATCAGAGGGTGACAATATTTTTATTGCGCTACATAACTAAGGTAAAGCTAATAAGAAGCAGTGGCGCCACTAAGTGGGGGGGTCAGTTGGCCCGTAACCGCATCTTGAAAAATGCTGAGAATTATATTTATATAGAGTCATCTTCTTCGATGACAGATGCAAAACCTAACAAATAAATACAAAAATAATTAATACTTAATATATATAATGCATGTTGTAGATATAAATTTTTTTCCACTTTTCTTTTTTTTTTAAGCTGTGCCTTTCTATAATTTTTACCGGCTCAGTCTAGCCACCCTTATGAAAATTTTCTGGAGTTGCCACTGATAAGAAGTAAGGAATTCAGCATATATTCATGCTAACCGTTCATAATAAATAAATAAATACAAATTCTAGTCTCTGTTTCCAGTGTAGCAAAACAGTAGATGACTTTAGCTACTACGAGAAGTAATAATATCCTTTATGTGAACATATGTCTTGGTTTAGCTGGGAAATGCATTTTTACAGAGTAAAACTAGTCCATGCAACAATAATCCTGTACAACTTCAATGTTTTTTGGAATTTGGAATTAGAATTTCAGATTAATTTTAGATTTTGACTAGTTACTGGAGTTTAAGTGCCATACTCTGGGCACCTCACAGGAGGAAGGTGGAATCGATTTCACAAGACAACTACGCTGTGCAACACTCACCTGCTTATTTATGATAGTGAGAGAGCCTTAAGACATTTTTCTATACAGTTCCACGTCTTTTTCCATCATTCCCTTTGTACAGATAGTCTGTGTGGGTGCAAAGGTAAAAAAAAATAATAAAAGATACAGTCAGCACAGCATTAAGGCATCAAGGTTTCTGGGTGTTTACTGTATGTGTGTGCTCACTTCCAAGACAGTAAGAACAAAGACCATCCTTCCTCTGTCTCCAAGCTCTGTCTGCGTTGAAAAGTGGTGAGACAAAAAACACAATTCGAAGAAATTAAAGGTACAAAAAAAAGTTCTTAGTGAACAGTAGGTGTCCCCGCAGGATTTCTGGTTGTTTTAGTCACAGGTGTTGCGTTTACTGCCAGGACTAGCAACAGCATGTGGTGTTGATGTAGTTCGCAAGAAGTAAGCATGTGGGACTTCTTAATTTTGACAAACTGTAGTCACTTGTGGCTGTTTCTGGCCACCATTTTTGCAGACATTAAATCAGTTGCATTGGTTTTGTTGGTGAGATTTAAGCAGACACAGGTTCCTCTTTACCTCTAACAGATGTGGAATTATGCACAAATGCTTATTTGTCAGCTTATTTTCTTGTAAGATCAGGGTTTTTTTTAAATAATACTTGTTTCCTATTTCTCTTTCCTTGTTTAAGAACTGTAATTTTAAACATTCGAAACAATTAAAGAGCCCTTTTTTATTTAGTGATAATAGTCATCAGTCACAGAGTCATGTAGTTTTCCCATCAATGTAAATAATCTAGTTATTAAACACATAAACTGATTACATTTGTTTACATGTCTGGTAAGAATGATTAAAAACCCAGAGAAAAAAAAAATATTATTCCAGTGTTTCGCTAGCATAATCTCACTTCTAAAACCCTTAGAGCAATCTACCCTCTCATTCAAGAACAGACCTGACATTTAACTTGTTTTTAACCAAACTACCAGGGTTCATAGCTGTTACTATGCAAATACTATTGCAAATTTATCCAACTTTCTTTGCTTTATGTAAAATTTCCCAACATTTCAGAGAAGAATCCTGGACCTTTCCATTTTCCACAGCCTATTTAGCTCATCCAAAGTCTGTGGTCCTGTCTTACGCTAAGATAGCAATGGAACAGGATTGGTTTTGTGTCTGTGAATGTTCATTTAACCATATGTTTTGAATCCTTAATCTATAATCTCGACAAATTACTATCATTGTAGTTTTCTGTGAGTTTTCATGATGTAGTACACTGGACAAACAGACCCACAACGTCAGATTTAATAGTGAGCATGAGGAGTTTTTGTTTTTTTTCACAGTTTTGCTTCTTTCGAATGTTTTATTTATTGCACTGGCTGTCGATTTGGAATGTTTTTTTTTTCTTGTAGCCATTTCCCAACATATGAAGAACAGCACACAACTTCATCAACTCTGATGTGGAAATGAATGGGTCACATTATATTTACACCAAAGGAAAACATGAAGCCACAGATTACTACTAAAAAAGCCCCTACAACTAAAAAATAAATAAATAAATACATTTTCAAGTGTAATATTTACATTTTTATTTGTTTAGCAATATTTTAGGGCAACAATAATTATTGCTATTTATATTAAAAAATTATATAAGATTATGTGGGGATTTGTTTCTGAATAAATTCCCACTAAACACATATTGACATTTAATATTTGTTTTACGAATCAGATGCTACTGCAATAAAAATGACTTTATTAGGACTTTTTACACATATTTTGTACCAGTACAACCATCTAGAAAGAAAAACCATGATATCTTAACCTTTCAGGTTCAATATTTAGCACTCAATCCACTGAGACTAGTATTTGACTCCGCCACATTAATAATAGATATAAACTGCTTTATAAGAGTTATATATTTTCTCAAACCAAATTATTTAAAACTAATTACACTCTGCATCAAGCCTGTAGCTAATCAGTGTTCCTGGATGCGAGGATGAAGCCATTTGCTGTTCTCAGTGGACAACACAGTGTGCAAGGGAGAGCCTGAACGTAAGACAAAAATCAGAGTAAGATCGGTTTATTTGAACTCTCTGAGTGAGAGCCACCGTCTTACCAAATATTAAAGACGCCATAGTTTCTGGCAGCAAAAGTGAACGACCCTCTGTTTGTGCTGAACTAACAAAGAGCCCCGACTGTGTCGTCCTGAGCATGCACACAGTCAAGATGGTCTGATTCACGTCCATAGGAACGTTTTCCTCTGTGCATTCCGTCAACATCAACATAATGCGGCTGGCATTTCCTCCATCAGCTTCCCTTTCCTGCTGGGATCTGTCTCCAGTCACCGCTGTCAATTAGAGCAGCTCCTTCTCCCTTGGACTTCTGCGTAATCCACTTTTTCTATGAACTGATCACATTAAGGTTTACGCAGTGCCATCATGGCTGCGAAGAGGTAAGATAAGAGGTGGTGGTGGGGGTGGAGGAGGTCGTCTGCTGACTGGGAGGATATATACATAAATATATAAGAGATATAAATCTCTGTTCAGTGGTAAATAAGATTTGTAGTCATTATCAGGTGCACAACCACAAATGTGAATCGAAATCAATCCTGCTCCTTGGAAAATGTGTGTAAAACAATATTATTTGTTTTTGCTGCAGGGAGCAAAATTTAATGCAGCTGTGTTGTGCTTCCAAAAACCAAACACCGCTGATGCTTTTTTTTATTAGCACAAATGCAATGTTGCCTTTCTTATAGCTGCAAAACTATTTAAATCTGCAATCAATCATGTTCGTGATTATTTTACACCGTTTCTTTGTGAAGTTATACACAGATAATAATTGATCTACTGTTTTTGACAGTGTTTGCAGGAACTTATACATAACTGGTTTTAATGTAGAAACTTTTTAAGTCGTTCGATCATACGTTCTTTGAAAATGTTTCTGTACGGGGGAGAAGGGATGTGGAACAACATCAGTTTTCTAACGTGGTCATGTTTTAAAACCAGTAGTTATCCATCAGCTCGAGACTCTGAGGTTTTTCAGTCCCTGAGAGAATTCTTTGCCTCCAAATGAAAATTGTCGCTTAAATACAGTGAAGTGTAAAACTAAAATATTGAAAATATCAGAGCAAATTTCATCTTAAGTTCTGTTGTTAGCTTTTTTGAAAGGGAAGCTTCAGATGTCAGTAAATATTTCTATCCATTTCTTTAGGTCATCTTCCCAACCACTAAAAAATGAAAGTTATGCAATAAACACACAAACCCCAAACGTCCAGTATGGTTTTCTCTTCTTCACATATTGCAAGTCAATCCATCTATAGATTGCTGACCTTGAGGCTGTGGGTTTGGAACAAGAGGGGTATAAGTTAGTACTTTAGGATGAGAGCATGATCCCATTCACTGCATCAGACACAAGCGGTTTTTGTGAACCATCTTACTGTGCACACCAGATTCTTCTGTCTAATGTATTTTTCAGATCAGACAGACTCTGGAAGAACATGCTACTTGTCCTCTCTGTGCACTTTCGCTTTGAATCAATTCACAATGTCTCACTCGTTCCGCAATCCCACATTATAACTCATGATTGTTATGGATTATATTTTTTCCCCAAGTCTGATCAGAATGTGATATTGGTGGCTTGACTTCAGGCCGTCTTTCTTTGTGGCCATTTTTCAGCTGATCTGCAGGAGTTTAGATCACAAAGGAAGGATGATCTCAGAGGGGCTTGTGATCGTAATGTCCAGTTTAAAAACTGGACATAACTGATTGCTTGTTTACAGTGAAAACAGTTGATATGGAAAACAAGAACAAGAACAAAGCTGACAGGAGTAAAGTGGAGGTAGTGACTGCACTAACCCACCTGTTTAGAACCATAATAAATAAAACATCAACATATTTGATGTGCATTGATGACTCAAAATGTGTTTGTTTCTGGTTTCTCAATTGGTGACTGCGTGTGATTTTTGTGACTTTTTATTTTTTTTTTTTATGCTGTAAAGTACTTTGAACTGCCTTGTTGCTGAAATGTGTCACACAAACTTGATTGATTGATTGATTAATTGATTGATTGATTGATTGATTGATTGATTGATTGATTGATTGATTGATTGATTGATTGATTGATTGATTGATTGATTGATTGATGATTGATGATTGATTGATTGATTGATACAATAGTTTGCTATGGCAAAGATGTAGGTAATCATGTTTCTCTGATATTTTCCTGTTGTACTATTAAACTTATCATTCTTTGGTTCATTACTACATATTTTTTATTGTCTAAAACAAATTATACTTCCTATACATGCTCATTTTGTCCCTCTAATTCTCTCTCTTTACCGTTCTTGTCCTTTTGTTGTTGTTGTTGTTATGGGTGTTTTTCTCTGTTTTGTTTTTAATCCATGGAAGAAAGTTGATCTCGTAATTGCTAAACCTTTTCTGTGCTTATTGAGCCATATGTTTTGGATCACTCCCCCTTTGCTGCTGTGAGCGGTGGCAAAAGAAAATGTAAGCGTATACCGTCATATTCATACCCAAAGGAAACAAAAACCCATAGATCACTCAAAATAAAGCTGCAGTTTTTCCACATTTCTACTTTGTTACATCAAGAGTCTCCCATTGCCCTCTGTATCTCGCATGTTTCAGCCTGTCATCTTTTTTTTTGTCCACTGCAGCGATTTAAGATAAATGGTTCACACTCATTCGGATGGATGGAAAGACAAAAAGAAGGACGGATGGATGGATGGATAGATGGATGGACTGACAGACGGACGCCAGGACGTGCGGATGAGGCGCCAGCTGACGTCACGGCTCTTTCACTGTGATGTTCCAGCAAAACAAACCGGGCTCATCGAGAGCACTGTGGGTGGACTCAGAAACACTTCAGCTCAGCGTGGTGGTTCTTTCGTAAAAGCACCCAAACAACCTGAAAAATAAAATAAAAAAATACAAAACACAGCATCAGTGTCTTTGGGTGTAAAATGCTTAGCTGCGTTTATCAGCAGTGGTAATTTCAAAGATTTCCAGAGCCCATTTTGCTTTGTGAATAAATGGATGGATGGACGCAGCGGGCAAGGGAAGAGGATTTAGTTGACATTGTTGATGAATGAAGTATTTATGTTTTGAAGAGGCAAGAACGTGACAAAGAAATCATTTATTCATAATAGTGTGTCTGATTATTTAAGCTCCAAATCTTTTTTGAATGGATTAAATCATCTCCTCACTGACAGGTTTTTGCTTTTTCAGAAAATGCTCCTTTGTTCTTCTGAAGACCTCTGGATCCTTCTAACATACACTGAAATACAATGATTACAACAAGTACTACATTCTGAAGAATGAATGTTTCATTGCATTCGATCTGATAATGTGATGATATTAAACAGGTGAAACCACAAAACACCTTAGTTCAGAGCAAAGCTGAATTGGATTTAAGCCATAATAATAAATTATCTTTGTGTGCTTTGATTAACTGATAATTTTGGTATTTTGGCTTTGAATAAATTAAAAAAAATACTAATATATGAAAAGAGAATGTTTTTTTAAGTGTCCTCGGAGTAAAACAGAAAGATAACACTAAAAATGTACAAAGTTTCAGTGTTTCTATTCTTATTTTTTAAGAATTTATCCAGTACACAAAATTATAACTACCACAATTATGGTTGTCGAATTTTATCTGCCTTTGTCAGATTTCTGTCAAGGAGTTCTAATCCAATGTCAAATTTATTTATAAAGCACCTTTAAACTAAACTGCACCAATGTGCTGTACAGCAGTCTATAAATACACTATTTCTGATAAAAGACAACAATCAAGAATTAACCCACAATTACAATCAATCATGATGATTTAAATTACATAGAATAAAATAAATAAATCCAGACACAAGGAAGTCAGAAGAAGTTACTCCAGAATAACTTCAAAGAATACAAAGCTTGACAAACCCACAGAGCTGCACATTATGACAAAGTAAACAGACAACACTGGGGACCAGAGAAAGATACCGCCAAAAAGGTAATAGTGGTGCAAGCAGGATGATCTGACAAGGGTCAATGTAATCTAGTGGTATTAATGCAGGGGAGGATAAAGAACAGCTGAGATGATTAGCAAATAAATAGAATTTGTGACTGGAGCAGGAAATGTTGGTACTGAAGGGACTGACTTAAGTACAACAGTAGGAAAAATTAAACTGTCTCTCCTAAATGACGACCATCCTGTCATCTCATAATGTTGAAGTGTTCTGGTTCTGGTGGAGACAGTCAAACCTCCAGCCTTCCTTTATCACCGGATCTGAACGAGATGGCCTGTTGTTCCAACCACTGCACTGGAGATACAAAAGCCACCACTGACGTGGACAATCACCTCTAACAAAATGATTTCATTTTAGCCCGGCGTTTCATACCATCATTTCCCATAAACACTATCACCACCAGTCTCTGACTTGTACAGTACATTTTATGACTTAGAAATCTGATTCATGTGGGAAAACCGTTTCCAACATAGTTTTGAGAACCAGGGTCTCTCAAGGTTGTGCGTTCGGTTCGGTGCCATTCGTAATGTAAACGTGACAGGGACACGGGTTCTTAATCAAGTGGAGAAGACAATGCAACGACCAGTCAAGAGGAGGTAAAGAAATTGTTACCCTAAAAAAAAAACCCTAAATGTCCAGAGCTGCTTGCATCCTGTGATCCAAGCATCCAGGACAGAGAGAAATGAGGTGCGACTTCAAAATGTAGGTTGAAGTCGCAGCTCAGTTTAACCTTCGGGGGGGTTTTAATCTGGTGAGTCAACCCGAAGAATAAGTTGATTTCTCCTCGCAACTAATTGGAACACGCACACTCAGAGTAAAACTTCCGACAGACCTCTGCACATGGCCTCTTCGGTTCCGACCGTGAGCAAGACCGATGACGGAAGCGGCCATCCTTTGACGTGTCCGGCTGACGTCCCCCCACCTCCCTCCTGCCAACCAGATACATCCAGGTGTATAAAACGGGGGCAGAACCGACGGCGAACAGGAACAGGCAGACAGAGGCAGACTGGATCAGCAGTTTGGAGCTACTGTTTAGGATCAAGAGAAGAGAAGAGAAGAGAAGACCCGACGATCGCAACTTTCCGCAGATCAAATGTAAGATATTTTTATTATCATTTTTATTTTTTTTCTAGGAAATGTTTGTTTGGGCTTCTGTCTCAGAATTTGGATGAAGTTTTCTAAGCAGTAACTTGTTGCGTATAACTTCAAACACATCGCTATTTATGGAGTTAGCAGAATCTCGACATTACTTCATACAGGCAACAGACGGACATTTGTCCGCTTTCCCTTTGTCAGTGCCATGCGTAATTACGCATTGAATTTTGGACGATTTCTAAGTATATATAAAGATTTACGGTAATCTTGAAGGTTGGCGTGTGATCAGTAATCTAACCTATCTAAAGATTAAGCTTAGAATGAGAAATCTTTCTCTTTCATAAAATCTAGACTTTATCTTTACGCAACCAAAGGACGCACGCACGGTCGAATTAAATCTCGACCATTCCAGCGTTCCTTGAGACATTTTGGGGTAAAGTCGGAGCATTTGAATCAGAAACTTGCTTTTAAAAAAATAACTCGTCAGATTTTACCGTTCAGTGTTGTAGTGTGTGGTTTGCAGCTCTTCACGGAACTGTGCGTAATTACGCATGAGATACCCTGAGTTTCGTAGCGCTTTTCAAAATTAGCGTCGCTTGGAAATGATTCACAGATCTGTTGTTCGAACAGTAACAAAACAACTTCACCAATTGTGTGTGTCTGTGTGAAATTAAAATTGTAATTTAGACGATTTTTCTTTTCCTTAAACAAAAAAGGGAATAACATGCCGCCATTTCCTTCCTTAGGTGTAAAGCGATGGTACAACGGACCGGCCCCCACCTGCTTCTCCTAATAGCCCTGTGCAGTGTGTTATACTCCCGGACTCTGAGTCTACCGTACACATCCACGAGGTGAGCGCAAACCTCCGGCACCAGAGCTGAGTGTGTCTCGGACGAGATCTCAAACACGTGATTCAGGATCATTCGACTTTAATTCATCTCAGATAATCAGACCGTCTCCTAAAACAACTGTACTTTACGCATTTGAATTTCCTCAGCGTTCAGCTGCCCTTTGCATCATATTTAGTACAGGTCAGACTGATGCGCGTCTGTTTCACAGTAAACAGATGTTCGGATGGAGCCAGTCTGAGCGCCTTCTGATGTGACCCGCCCTGTAATTGTTTTGCAGACCGACGAGACATGCAGACGGTTTGTTCACCAGCGGATACAGCAAACTCCTGGGGCAGCTGTCGGCGAGGAGGTACCTGGAGTCTCTGATCGGGAAGCGCGTCAGGTAGGGGTCACATATTTTGGACACAAGAGTGAATATTATTGTATCGTGAAATATGAAAAAATTAATAAAAAATTAGGAATGGTCTTGTAATGTAAATTAAACAGAAAACACAATATTCCAACTTAGCTCACAATGAATTTCTATAATCTTGGATTTTAAAAAAAACATTTAAAAAAGTGGAAGACCTAATAAAAGAAAGCCAACAAACCAACAATTATCACTTCCATAGGTCTACAAATTCAAAAAAGTGTGGAGACTATATGTGTAGGTATATTTTATTTTACCCAATCATGTCTTGAAACACATTTATTATCTTGTCTGTTGCTCTGGGGAAAAAAACAATGCATCTGAAAGGAACTGTTATGTGACAGAAATAATAATCACTAACTTTGAAAATCTTCTTTATCTTTGTATTTTCACAAAATATACGAGCATAATATGAAGAGTTTTAAAGTTACAAACACAACTTTTAATGATTATTTCATTCCTGCACAGAAAATAAGATGTGAATGTGTTCTGGTTTTGAAGTTTAATATTTCACAAAATAGACAAAGTTGTTTTTTTTTACTTTGAGCATGTGACAATTGTAAATTGTTGAAGTCCCTTTAACCCTTTTTTTGGAAGAATAAAGTGGTTGTTTCCTCTCTGTACGGTGGAAAAGCTACATATAAAAGTAATGGGAAAGAGAGATGTCTAAATGATCAGATTTTCTTTTTCAGTTTACTGTGTTTATTTTAATAATTAATATAAATCTTAACATTTTTCCGTTTTTGTTTTGAAGAGATTATTTCCACTCCCATTATTTCATTTTTCTTTCTTCCTAATACAAAATTGATTGGACAAAAAAAACGTTTAACTTTCTGACAGGAACAAGAAAAAAAACAGCATCAGTTTTTTTCACTGATCGTTCAAGAGGACAAAGTGACATTTGAGATGAAAAGAGCTGACCTGCTCCATGATGCATTTTGCAATTGGTTAAACATTTCTAAAGGTTAATTTATGCCGTGGAAGCTCTCTGTTGCATGTGTCCGATAGACCCTGGGAGAACTCAAACACACACACAGACACACACACACACACCCGACCTTGCCCGTGCATAGAAATCTGCCGCGCTCTGAACTTTGACCTCCCCCTTCTGTTCAGTGACGACCTAATGGAGCCGGCGAAGCGCCACACAGACGCCATCTTCACAGACAACTACAGCCGCTTCCGGAAACAAATGGCTGTCAAGGAGTACCTGAACTCTCTCCTAACGGGAAAGAGAAGGTGGGACTCCCAAAGCCTCTCGTATTCACACTAGATTTTTACACTATAGAATCTGCAAAAAAAGTAAAGTAAATAAATATCACAAGCGTTTTCCGTCGGCGTGGATTTTGTATTTCCCGTTGGTGTTTTTTTGCATGTAAAAAGAGACTCTCGTGTGACTTTTCCTCTCTTGCTAAACACAAACAGCCTAGAAGATCCTGGAACCAGCGAAGCTGAAGAGTCCAGGGATGAACCCACCTCTTTCCAGGAGCGATACGATAACATCAACGTAGACCACCTCCTAAACAACTTTCAGCTGGTGGGCATCTTCACGTCTTCTAAGTATTTCTTAAGCTTTGACCGAAGATATATAAAAGTACCCAATTCCACCCAATCCTTGCCTGGAAATGTGGCAAACTTTACCTAAATTCAGAAGCAACAAATGTGGCTCAGACTGATCCACAGCATATTTTTTTGTCTTACGTTACATATTGAGTTGAATAAAAATATAATCTGTTAACATGGATAAGTTTTCTTTTGTATCATACATTAATAGTCATTCATTGGTAAAGGCAAAAGAGTGGATTTTTACTTCTTTTAAAACAGTTTTATATATGACAGGTACGTGCCATTTGAAAATATTCCCCCATTTAGGTATTTTCATGTTGCCTAACAAAACGGTGCACAATCTACCCAGTAGTTCGACTGTAAATCCCACTAGAAATACTTATAAAATCCAGATGCTTCATGGTGTCTGTCCTGCTTTTTATTACTTCAGTAAACATAGGTAACTGCTTAACACTCTACGTCTGAAAAATTATTGATTTCCTGTTTGTTTTGAATCGGTAACCTTGTCCTTTCTCTCATTTGCAGCCACTTTGAGGAGGGGTCCACGTTGGAGTGAATACCTCATCTCATCTTATAAAAATGCTATTTACAAAACAAACAAACAAAAAAGAAATAAACACATTTAAAAATAAAAATGCACACACATAGTATTTGATGCAAAGGACATTCAGAATGGGATCGACCAACAGTGATTTGTCTTTCGGTGTGGCTATTTATCTATCCATCTACCCAGTACATGTTTACACTGTATGTACACAGTATGTATTCAGATCATGGTAACAGTTAAACATTTTGCAGGCAACACTGAGTGTGTGCAAGTTTGATTGGTCAGAGATGCTACGGGAGAAGTTTATTTAAAACAGGGGCCACATTTATCTGTTTTCAGGTTTCGTTCTTCTTTTTCCCAAATGTTTCTCACATTGGCATAAAATTTTTTTTCCTTTGAACTGAAGATGAACATCCTGATTTCCAAAGAAGATTCTCAAGCTGTGTGACATCTTAAGGAATCCTCACAGATTTACATTTGGAGACGGTCTGTTAGAGAGTCCTTCTGATTTTCAGTGTCATGTGTCTCCGTAAGCTTTTATTTTTCTTTTCTTTTGAAGTTCAACATAATAGACATCACACATTTTGCTATTATGTTGAATTTGTTGCATTTCTTGTTTTTTTCTTAATGTCTACAAAAAATGGTGTTTAAATTGGAAAGTTCAGAAACAAAAACAGATTTTCCTCCAAATTCTGGCCCACTGATTTATTGACTTAACTCGTAAACGTAAATGCTTTTGGAATATTAATTGTAGATTTTAACTTTTGGCAAAGCAATTGGAAACTTAGTTTTTTTTTTAAATATATTTCCTAGCTAAATATTTGGTTGTTCAATCAACATCATTTTGAAAGTTGTGTAATTGGTGTACCTCTGTGTTTGCATTAGACCTGTAGCACACAACTCTGTCATTAAAATGTGTGTTTATAATTATTAAATTACTTTAAATACAAGCCACTCATGTTCTGTAAGATCTTCCAGTTTGTCTGTTGCAAAGGGACTTCCATTGATTTCTGCATATTGAGAATTTTATAGTATAACGAAAAATCTGTCATTTTCAGTTGTTTTTGCATGTTAAATTATACAAATTGTAACAATGGGCTCCATTCATTTCTAGTGGTGTTTTCTGGAATGATTACAGGGCGTTTTCATCGAGTCTGCAAGTGAGTCTTTGGGTTGTGAAAGAAGGAGGCTGCAAGGCAAAGGGACGAAACTTGGAAAGGACACAGATGCATATAATCACTTTATACTATTCAACATATAGAGCAAAGAGGTTTTCATTGAGAGTGGAACTGCCTTCGGCACATATAGTGACGAGGACACGTGTGACCAAATAAAACATGTTGGTTTATTTTTCAAAGCTGAGTCATTTTGTCTGGCTGTGACTGTTTGATGGCAACAATTTTCTCATTTTCATTTATTGACGTTTTGCGGGGTTTCCTCCCCCCCCCAAAAAATATACCAGACTTAAAAAAATAAAATAAATAAATAATAACAAAAATTAAAAAAATAATAATAATAATAATAATAATAATAATAATAATAAACTTTGACAAAAATGGACAAACCTTCAGATGAGCTAGAGCAGATTATCATGACCCAAAGGTCATCTGTCCTGACCTTTTTCTGTGATGTCACTCAGAGGACGACATCACTTTGTGATTGACATGTACAATTATGTTTAATTTCTCATCTCTGCAGTCTGTTGACTAACATCAAATTCACTGGCAATTATATAAAAAAAATCTTAGCTTTGTAGTATCAAAGTTTGCCAACAGACAGGTTTTTGTGATTTGATGTAAATATGCATCTAGGATGTAAATAAAATAACAATGGTAAATATAATAACAATTACCTGTTAAAAAAAACATTAGGTTACAACTGAACACATAATTTTTCTTTAAAAAGTAAAAACAAAGAGTCTGTCATATAAAAATCATCTCATCCAACCCTTTATTTAATTGGTTTTATTGAGGGACATGTGAAAGACCAAGCAGCTGATCACTTTCTTGAACTCTGAAAGGAAAAATAAGTCTGAAAAGAAAACACAAAGAAACTGGGGTGTGTGAAGCAGCAGGGAGAACAAGTTCACTTCAGCACCACGGACAGAGACAGCTAACCTCCTGCCGAATAAAACTGAAAACAAAAGGTGGCCATGTTTCAGTTTCTCACCTCCTGCTCTGGTTGGAAACATTTTCTCGTCTTTTTGTCTTTGAAACGGAGAGCAGACAGGCAGGAAGTTCTACAAACAGAACCCGATTATACGTCAGTTCTAACTAGCCACAAAGTCTCAACACTTTCTTGCTGTGAGGGAAAGGTTAAAGCAGTGCAGTCTCTGGGTATTATGGGACAATTAACAGATGGAAGGTGAATAGATGTGCTTTCCCTCGCTGTCCATTTCCCCACTTCGTTCCATTTGTGCTTTTTACTATCCTCTTTCCATTGTTGTAGCTGATGGACTGACCACTGACATGTGAAATGTTCAAAGGTTGGGATGTTATGACCCTGATTTTGTTCATAAATGTTCTTCACAGCCTTCACTGGACAACTAGATTCATGCTCAAAGTAAAACTCAAACAATTTGACTTTATTTACTCAATTTCAGTGGATTTATGGGCCGACTACAAGTGCACAAATGTTAATTAAATCTAGTAAAATACAAAGAACTATGGGTTTAAATGAGTCAAAATGTGAATATGACTATTTTTGCAAGGCACTGTCACTTCTGTGCCTAAAAGTTCAGCTTCAGTGATGCTCAATACCAGACATAATATGTGTCTTTTTTTACAAGACTATTTGAGGCCACACCCTTAATATTCCTTAAACAACTTATACAGTATTATTTAATTTTAAAAAATCCCAACCTGAAACGTTTTTTTTACTTTCCCCTTTTAAAAAAAAATAATTGTAAAATGCCTTCTCTATTATAATTATCAAGAAAGTGAAGATGAAAAATAAACTTTCTCTCAAAAAAAAAAGTTAATTATGAAATTAACCTTTCTTACTAAACAAGTGCAGATTTTGTGTTTCTCTTCGTTGAGAAAAAAAAAACAGCATCTCTATTGTTTAAGTCGTCACAGCTTTTGAAATCAGTCAGACTATTTTTCTACACGCCTACGTTTCTTCTCTGGCTGGCCTTCGCCTTTTCTTCTTCGTTTTCTGATGTGACGCAGGTCTGTCGAGTCGCGTGCAGGGAGGTCAGTGACGTTTAAAGGTGTAGAGGTTGTCGCTGTATAAGAGCTGCTGTCATGAGTCGCACCAGAATGTGAGTTTTTCACAGCTGCGGTGTTTCAGGTGAAGACAGAAAAGGCGAACTCTATGTGGTAAAGTTGTGCGTCAGTTTGTGATCTGTGGCAGTCCTGTAGATGTCTGCTTCGCTCCGTTTAACACTCAAGAAACTGTTTCCTTCTTTCTTTTTTTTTAGATTTGACACTTGGTTTATGTAATGTATTTATTTAGTAGCCAGACAGGTTTACATAAGGAGGAAAAAAAAGTTTTAGGCAATTATGAAATCAAGTCTGCGCACCCAATTTGACACCAACTGCTTAAGGGAGAAGCTGCAGCAATTTTGACCGTTTAGATCACCCCTACTTATTTTTATTTATTTATCTTTTTCCAGAAACTGCTTTTTGTGTGAGCTTTTTTGTGTGTGTGTAATTAGGGTTATTGGTCTATAACCCAAACTGAGAACAAAACCGATGACTTTTGTTCTCTAGAGATGCTACTATTGCATCGTTATCCACTGGGCAACTTGAACAGAGAAAAAGAAAGTTTACAGCAGAATCTTTGGCTCATTTCAGTACTTTTCATATTTTGTTCATTATCCACTCGGCTTTGTGTTTACTGAGCCCCCTCCAGTCTCTTCCCAATAATGTTCACATATCAAAACTGCATTAAATAATCTGTAATCAATATAGAATAATTTGGTTCACGTTTCAAATTATATGCAGGTTTTTCATTTGTTTTGTTTTGAGGTCCTTCTCAGTGTTCAATGTGTTTTTAAAAAAATTTGTTCTATGTAGAATTATGTAGCTTTGGTTTGATATATTGATGCTGTTATGCGTTAGTAGAATGAAGGCTGGTCAGCAAATCTCATCAATATAGTGTAGTACATGAAAAACTCTAATAAAGCCTCTTTTTGGAAAGGCATCAGATGACTACAGCCACATGTTTTAATTTTCCAAGCAGCAAATTTTAAAAAGTTATATTTTCTACCAAATATATTTTTTACGCTCGTTGTTTCCTATGCATCTAATTTAATTTTAAAGCGGTTTGAAATTGGACACAGAGGTTACATTAAAGTACTTTGCGAGAAAAAAACATAAAAACTGAAGAAAATAAGACAAACTTGACTGCAAAAACGTACTATTTCTGCACAAATTCGTGTCACACATAGCATTATTTATGTCTGCAATATAACATCAACGAGCCTGCACATTTACAGTCCGTGTCCTTGTGCTGTACCTTTATGATTACTGGCTGCTTTGTGGAGAGGCTTCACTCATTAAATATCATCATATCGCTGATCTTAATGGACCTAACAGAGCAGAAATAGAAGAGAGAAAAGGACAGCTGCCTTTTAATACCAAGCACTGAGTATGTGGGCGTGTGCGTGCAAAAGAGAGAGAGAGTGTATGTGTGCTGTTTCTTTTCAGACAGCTAAATCAATAATTCTGCAAAACATATACTTGAATCTTCAAATTCACAAATAAAGAGAAGCTCATTAGTGGATAACACCAAAACACAGCAGTATATTCAAAGCCTTTGATGAGAGACGATGCTCCTTAGCTCACTGTTTGCAAAGGAAAGTTTATGCGATGAGTCACACGGACATTTAGGCCCTTATAAAAATTCACAAATATTTTCTTCTTTACCATTTGTTTTGTGGTTCAATGGCTAGCTTTTGCAGAAAGAGCCGAGCAACGGAAACCAGGCATCGTGCCTTGCTGAAATGTATGGAGAGCGCATGAATTCATGTGGAACTAAATTGCTCGCCTGCAACATTTTAGTCAAACTCGAAAAAGCCAAATACTAACAGGCTAAAATGGTCACGCAGTTCACCGACAGCAGTGTGACGTATCATGTGCTGAAACACAACAGGGATCAGGACAGAAACCCAATTAAACCGCCTTGATGAGCTTTAACTGCAGCATGACTTCACTGTGTTCTCGTGATTTAACACTCGTTAGCATTTTTAGCAGAGTAAGAACCATTAGGCTTCCTGTTGATGAGGTAGAATAAACTTATAAACAAGAAAAAACAATCTTATTCAGTGGAGGAAAAAAATTACACTGAAATACTGACAAACTTTAATCATCTGCTGAAAATAAAAGCTAAGATGTTGCATTCATTAGCAACGGCTATCTAAGAGTTTTGACTTGCTAGTTTAGCGACAGCTAGTTTTGCTAGTTTAGTCTTTGCTAAACTAGCTAAAAGTTTAGCAAAGGCTAAGAGCACTTCAACAAAAATATTAGTTATTTGCATAATTATTCATTCATATTATTGTAGGGTTTTGCTTTTTCGACAGATGTGTTTCTTTTTCAGTTGAATTCAAGAGGATATTTGTCAAATGAAAAGGTAGCAAATGATTTGTCTTATTTTATAAGCAAGGAATCTGGGATTTCAGTGGTGGAGAGTAAACTTTGCAGAGCCAGGCTTCTTGTTTGTTTTGTTTTGCTCCGCTCTTGAATCATTTCCTCCTCCATTCATGTTCCGCTGCAGGCGCTCGAGTGACGGCCTCATTTCTGGGCCTTTACAGTTCCGCCTTGGTGACATCCAGCCAATTGACCTGTAGAAGTCACTGCACATCAAAATCATCAAGTCGAAAAGGGGGGAAAAAAATAAAAATAAAAACACATCTCACATGTTGTGCGTGTTGCCTTGTCGTACACCAACCCCCCTTTACTTCCTCAGTCCTGAGGCCGAAATGAGCTAAGAGCAGAAAAAAAACTGTTAAACTTCAACAGTGGCGGACAGATAAAAAAAAAAAAAGCTGGAATGCTGAATGGCAAGATGAGAGAAGAAGAGATATTGAGAAAATAAATGCACAAATTATTGACATATCTTATCTCTGGCCTTCATTTCCAAATGGACAGGCTGTCAGAGGGTTTTTGTTACAGGCAAGTTCATTATCAGACATCACACAGTCGCAGACACACAGGCCACTTTAATGACTTCCACAAGCAGCAGGTCTGATTGTGTCAGGGATGTGCCGCTGCCGCGCGCCTCCGATCAATAAATCTACTCGATAAATGATCCCTAGTAGCCGAGGGAGCGAAAGGCCAGAGAACGAATTAATCACCACAGCCCTGACGTCGGCTCAGATACTTTACAACAATGTCCTTGGAGCACCATCAATGTGAAATTTTCTTGTTGAGAAAAGAGCTGCTGCCTTGGTCTTTGTTATATTAATAACTCACCTGTGGCCCCGCTTTCAGACTTTCTATTTTAAAAAAAACCCAAAACAAAAACAGCTTCCTGTTTGATCAGTTGTGATTTTTCAATATCTCAGGATACACAACTTGGACGGGTAATGAGAGTATTAATCAGAAACTATCATGGTACCTCTGGAAAAGCTGTAGAGAGCCACAGCTCGGGTAGGAATCTGTCAACATGGCAACTATTAGTCAGGCAACAAAAATGTCCCATTTGCAATTTGTCACGTTTAATTAGAGCAAAACAGAAAACTAAGGAGTTCTCCCCTCACCGCTCTTTGCAGTTGCAGCTTCCTGGACAGTAGGGGGTGCTCTGGAAATTTTAAGCACAAAAGACTTGCGCTCTTTACATTTAAAAGAGAAATATAATGTGAACCTAAGACCTTCGCTTAGTTTAATGTGATAAGTTTCTCCAGAAATATAGCAAATTAACCTCAGCCAAACAGCACATTAACTTTGGAAAGCTAACTTTGCAAAGTTAGCTAAAACTGTGTTCATGTTTTTTAAAAAATCGCTTTACCTTCTTTTTTTTTTTTCTTACAAAAAATTTTCATCGTATTGTTCATTTGCATTGATTCAACAGTTCAGTTTGGTTTAACCTTACGTCAAGCTACGAGAGTCTGGAGCCGTTAAAGATAAAGTGAGCTGCGACACAGGCACATTAATAAAGACAGAAGAAGAAGAAAACGAGAGCTGACTGCTGTGCGCGTTTGTGATCCCAAAAGAAGCAACTCTGCTCCGAGAGGCAGAGATGGGAGACAAATGGGTCATCTTGCAAATGTCAGGGGTAAGAGTCTGGTGTCAGTGATGCTATTTGTAGATTCATAACTCATCTGAGTGATGGGGGCATGAAGGGGGGAGCAGCGGATTCAGCCCAACCTGTTTGAGGGGAAATTGCTGATATCCTGGGAGGAATTTTTCAAAGCGTACAGAGTGATTGTTTTAAGCAGGTGCGTTTTCCAGAGCTGCAGGTCAGATGAGGAGATTACCTGAGATTTTATCGCACAAAAGCCATAAGATTGTTTTTTGTTTTTTTTTTTCAACTCATCCAAGCTGAATAAGAAAGGCAATGACGTAACAAAGAACATTCAATAAATGTCTGCTTTGCAGTTATTGGAAGGAAACTGAGATCTCTAATTCATCACAGGGAGATCCTGAAGCTTTGCTCATGACCGGCTCTAAATGTATTTTCACATTTTATCGTTTGTTTTAAAATTTCACCAGTCTGCGTGTCTACATGCAAGGGAATCACAAAATAAAAGACAAGTGGACATAATTTCAGTTTCAGTTCAGTTCGATTAAAACTTCATTAAAGGCACAGAGTCCTGGTACATAGTGGAGATGGAAAAAATAGAAAGAGGGATAGAAATGACTTAGTACAATAAGGACAAGATAATTATCCATCAACCACAAAATGAAATGTTCCATTTAAAAAATATATCTGACATTCTTAGCAAATATATTAAATAGCAGAATAAACAAATAAGATTTAATCAGGTATAATTCTCACTAAAAAGTGTAATGGCGTTTTTTTTTTTTTCTGGACTCAAAGGTCATTGAACAATATTCAAATGTGCTACGCCTCAAAGCTCTTTTTAAATGCAGGGCGAGAAACTCCACAGAGAGCCTCCCGGCCTGAGAAGGTCTGACCAGATGAGCCAGTAAGAACTGGAAGAACTGGTCCTAATTGAAAAAGAAAAAGAAGTGGCTAGTTTAAAAGCTGATTTTAATGTCAACCTATAGGCAGGAACAATACATCCATTTAAATGCTAGGTCAGATGTTTTCCTCCTTACAAACCCGCTTGGCGGGAGAACATTTAAACGACCTGTGACTTTGGTTTCAGGGTCTTTTTCACCTCAGACTTGACAAAGAAAACTCGTCGATCGCACTTCAAGTTCTTCTCCAAGCTTACAGTAGGAAATGCTGGTTGACGTATTGTGTTCTCCAGATGTAATGTGAGAGATAAGGCGGTCCTGCAGATGCTGGGGGGGGGGGGGGGGGGCGCAGAAAATGTAATGTCCCACCTTCTGACCAGTGCAGGAGGAACAAGGATGTGTGTTAAATAATTCACTATGCAGAATTGCTTAAATTCAGCCATGTTTAACAGCCTAAAACAAAAACCTTCTTTTTGACATTTCAAGCCAATCCGAGTTGGATTTTTCTGTGTTTTGTTGCATTTCACAAACTGATGGTTGTAAATTCTTCTCTTTGGGTTTCTGGTTGTAAGAAGATGACTCTATCCAGTAAATCTCATTTTGTGGGTGCTTGGGCATCAAGTAACCCCAGAGCATCATACTGCCTCCCCTATGTCTCACCCACGGTATGACGTCCTCTTTCTTATTGTCATTTTGAGTGATTTTGCTGATGATCAAAATTTTTTTAAATTGGGGAATGAGGGGTCACTGGTTGAGAACTTTCAGCCTATTTTGTTAAATTACTTTATTTTACAAATCAGGCAGTATGCAGGCATATGTGTACCAAATTTACTTTGACCCCTAAAAAGAATGTACAGTTAATTCATGAATTTAAAGGAGGCAAGGCCAAGTTTGTTTGGGTAACTATTTGGAAATGTTGAAATCATAGCCAACTCTTGTTATCTATGATGTTAACATTTGATTATCTATGATGTTAACATTTGATTATCTGAAGTGATTTGTGACAAAAAAAAGCAAAAGTGAGAAATATATAATAGAGCAAATATTTTCTTTTACAACAGAACATGCCAGACACAAAGAAGGACAATATTGTGTTTTGAATGTGTTATTGGAAGTCTTAGCTATTTTTTTGTAATCGCTACAGTATGCTTTTATTCACCGGGACAGCCGATACATTTCAGCAGCATAGAATGGAACATGATCTGTACATCACTTTTCTAAAATGGCCAGTCATATTGTGCCTGTTTTTCCCCAAAAACAAATCTGGCAAAAAGGGATTATTTTCCCAGAAACACTTATTTAAAAAAATGACTAAGGGCATTATTTTAGGTAGGCGACAATATTGTAAAATTAAAAAATAACTACTCGTGACTAACTGGATCAGAGAAATTAAATATAAGAAAATACTGCCCTCTTGTGCAATAAGCTCCAATTATTCTTAGGAAAGACTTCCCAGATGTGTTTTCACTGTCAAAAGGAAAAACTATAGAGAGGGAGTTATTCTTTTGTCAGTTTATTGAAGCTTTAAAAAACTACCTTGCTTAAACTTTTTATGAAAATAAATATATCAGCTGGAAAGTTTTGCAGCTGATTTTAACTCTAATCTCTTGCTACGGTTCATGTTTATGTTAACTGACTGTTAAAATTCAGCAATTTAAAGTGATAAAGTTGGAATCAAAAACAACCTTTTGTTGTTTTTGAAGGAAGAAAAACCACAACAAGAGATTTTATAGAAAAATGTATTTACAAATAGATTATATAGCTGCAGAAAATCTGAACAAAACCTGCTACGATAAACATTTATTCAAAAATACCTCTAAAAGAAAATATTAAAATGTACTCACATGTATTCTATTTTAAAACACAATAAAAATGTACAGTTTAAAGCTCAACATTTTTCATAGCTTTCTTTGTGAATAATAATAATAAAAAAAAAATACAATAAAAGTTGCCGCTCACAAGCAGTAACAGTTTCGGGCAGATTGCCCCAGCTGTGCTTCAAGTGCTTTTCTCATGTGATCAGAGTTCGGCGTGCCGCAGTCATTTATGATGCCATTCTCAAAATCCATGTAGAGTCTCTTAACAATAATAAAAAAAGCAGGCTGGAATGACCCTTTATCACAAGCGCTTGACGTTTCTCTTACTGCGAGCGCTGCCCGGGATGATGGCGGTTTCTTTTGAAGGAGCCGAGTGGAAATGGGGTTTGACTGTCCGGCAGGGGGTGGAGCCGTGGAAGGGCTCCTGGCAGCCCGTGCAGAAGTCAAAGAGGCAGCTGGACCGAGAGCAGGTGGCCCTCTGGGACTCGGCCCAGTGGGTGGCAGGAGACCCGCAGCGCCTGCAGGAGCGCAGAGACTCGTGCTGCTTCAGAGTGCCGGCAGCCTGCAAACGAGAGACAAAGATCAGGGTTGGTGAACTTGACAAATTCCTGGAAGTCCACTTTTGTCCACTTTTCCTCCCCTACAGTAAAATTCAAGCATTTTCAAGGTAACTTTACTGGCACCAAACTTTGGAGATAAAAAATACAAATGAACTAAAAATACAGCTTTAATTCATTACATTGTCATTTATGACTGTCAATGCCTTGGAATGCATTATGCATTCTACAGCAGGGACAAAGTAAACTAAAGTATAGCAAAATTGTATGTTTTGAAATGCTTCTCACACACATTTTACATCCAATTTATCAAAGAACTAAACACAAATTAAAAAAACAAAAAAGATTCCCTAATTTCAGTAAGGTTTAATGTACAACATCCCATATCAATAAGCCATTGAGCCATTATGATTAATAAATATTCATTATATTGAAACAATCCAAACAAATTGTTTTAAAAGTACATGACCTGCCTGCTCAACTTAAATGTTTAAAACACAAAGAAAGTAAAAATAAAAGTAAAATAAAAAATGTTCACTAAGTATTCTGGTATTTAGAAAATGGATTTTTTTGGCAATTCTAACTAAAATAAAAATTAAAAGCTTCATCTGATTTTACTTCAGACACTGAGGGAAAAAAAAAAGTATTTATTAGGTGAATGAAAATGTCTAGTTTCAACTGTAACTTTTCTAAATGTAGGTTTTCAATCAAACTTCAGAACTTTCTTACAAAACTGCAGTTTGAATATCAAGCACTTTCCAAACCTCAAACACTCAATTCAAGCATTTTCAAGGATTTCAATCACCAACTTGTCTGTTAGCATGAAACTCAAAGACTTACTTGCACATATTCGTCGAAGCGTGTGCAGTGTGAGGGCATGTTGCTCTTCTGGTAGGAAGCAGTGTGTCTGGAGGCCAGAGCCTGCATGCAGGATAGCACCACCCTGGACGCACCGTTTCTGGTCAGACCACTGACAGGATGTCTCTGAGAGCTTCTCGACTCCTAAAGGTTAAAAAGATACATTGGTTAGCATGAAAAACACAAATGTATCAGGTGTGCTTGAAACTGAAGTAATGCCCATCCCTACTCAGACTGCCTTGTATTTAGCTCCCTCCAACTGTGTACAGTATTCTGTGAAATGACCGGAGTTGGGTGTGAGGCTGGTCAACGCACTGCTGTTGCACCACAGATGTATCAACATGCATCAGCTTAGTTTTAGTTGGTTTAAGATGGAGGATTTTTTTAAAACTAGATTTTAGTTGCCGCTACAGTTTTTTCCGAGAAAAAACATGTTTTTTTTTCTCAATAGTTGCCCTTTTGGCAAACTCTAGATCACTTCAACTGCACCCGAGTTACTAGGGATGTATAATATCGATATCACGATATATATCGATATTTTCTTTCCTAGAAAAAAAAAAAAAGGATATTCATCTGCAAGTATCGTAACATTAAAACTGTTGCCTTGCTTCGCTGGGAGAGTGATAAGGTCATCAGGCTAAGAGTGATTCCTTCAAATGTTAAGTGTCGAGGTTTAAAAGGTATCAAACTATTCAGAGCAGGTACTTGGTTCACTTTATTTACTTTACAAATGCATGACAGCTACAGTTTGTACTGTTTCAATTAAAAGAAACATGTTTTCTCTCCACTTCTTTGATTCATTTTGTCCAGCTGTCGACTTTAAGTCTGTGTCCAACCAGAGCCAGGTATTGTGTAGTTGGAGCTTTTAATAAGTTTTCAGTTAAATTAATTCAATCCAACTTTATATCAGTCACAAAAAGTCACCAAAATCACTCTGTCCCTCTAAAATCTTTCAGAAAATCGCAAAAGTGTATTGAATTGCATCGTTGGCTGAATACTGCAATATACATTGTATTGTGAGCAGAATATTGTGTATCGTATCGTGAGATTATTGTATGGCGACAGCCCTACGGGTTACTAGAAGTCTGTTGGCTGTTTACTCGTCAGACTCGTCATTTTAGGTTGGCAACCGCTTCTTTGTAGTTGTGCCATACTTCTCCAATTTTCTGACAGTACTGTTCACTGCCAACATGTTATTTTATAAGCCAACTGCTTTGAATTTCTCTATAACTTCAACACTGGCCTGTCTGCTACTTTTATTGGTCTTAATAATTCTTGCTAACAAGTTTCCATATCATTTGGTTGCTTGTGTCAGTTTCCTCACCCTGAGTGCCTGCTCAGCTTTCCGACACCTCATCGCAGCAGCTGAATCCTCACATATGATTTTCTTCCACGTCTTGCTCACATTCTTACAACTATAATGGAGAAAAACACGGGCATGTGAATGTAATCATAAAAAAAATATGTTACAATATACCAAGAATATCTGGGGGTGGAGGGGGGGTTTCTCCTCATGAGGAAGAATTAAACTTACCTTATGAGGTCCAAGTCTCCCAGCAGAGCCAGAATGTCTGTCAGGATACATTTCAGGTTCCTGGACAGCAGAGATGCAAACACGTCGACGTTCTCCAGGCCGATTTGTCTTCCGATCACACGATCTAAAGGATACTTCTCTGCTATCTTTGAGATGACGCTAAAGTCATACCTGCAAAACACAGCATCCAACCATCACTAAACAGAAACGACAAGAAATTGTTTTCTGAAACACAGACCAGTGTGCGATAATTGCAAAAATAATCAGAAGGGTATATAGAATGTTCAAACTGAATTAAAATATTACCTCCTGTTCCTCTTGTAGCTCTTTGTGAGCTCCTCACAAACAGCCTGCTGGAATCTTAAAATGGGCAGGTTGGGGGTGACGTGATGGTGGGTGGGGGTGGACGACAGAGCTGCTGTGCTCCTTCCATAATGATCCACAGGTGTGGAAACTGCCAGAGACCCAGAAAAGCTGATTCTAGTCCTTTGCTGGCATTTTGAGGGGGAATTACTTGCTGAAAGCCTCTTCCCTTGGTGTGTGTCAGCGATATGGTCCTCTTCTTCATCTCCATGGTAATCAACATGACTATTCTGTAAAGATAAATAACCGCTGTCTTCGAAGTATTCTTCCAGGGCCCCATCTTGCTCTCTGCCAGTGTTGTTCTCTTTGTTGTGAACTGCACTGATGTTGCTCTTAGTGGAGAAGAAGACAGTGGTCTGTCCAGCTGGCCGATCCTGAGATATAACAGGGGCTGGCTCTTTTTTCAGGGAATCTTTCACACAGAGTACTTTAGACTCTGCAGCTGCCGCTTCTGCTAATGGGCTTTTCTCCATCGTGTTCCCTTTAGCAGACTTGATCGTGGGACATTTCATGGCAACTCTTTTATAAGTAAACGTGTGCTCTGGCTGAGCAGTGTGGTGATCTCTGCAGAAAGAGATGACATGTCAGGGATCGTGCTTAACGTGCGGACGTGATTGACGCTCATCAAGTAGCATTGCTTCTTTAGAAAAACCATCAACTCTCACAAACATCAGCACAGCACACAGTACATGCTTGAGTAATTCTTCAGGTACAATCAATCATATAAATTAGCGGTATATGTCTTAAAACAAAGTAGTTGATTTTGGCGCGAGGCGGATTTGGCGGAAAGATAGTTTTTCTACGTCACCTTTACGCTAAGTTGTATCTCCAACAGTTAAACAGTGTTTAATAATAACTTGAAAAATAGGCTAAATCTCCCTTTATGCATAGGTCAGTCGATTAATTAATGATGCTTTCATTAATTCCCCTTATGAGAATGTATGTTACACTTGGAACGTAATACACGAACTACATGCAAAGTAGCCTAGAACTATAATGCAAGAAATATAATGCAAGTTAAACTCAAATTATACTAAAATAGGGTTCCGTGAAGCGTTCATATTTTGGCTATTTCCTCTTAAGTTGTGTACAAAGTTGTAAACCAGTAGCGCGAGAAAACACCACAGCTAATCATACTCTGTCTTGCTAACACACAAAAAAATGACAGCGCCTCAATAAGAATACAAAAGGCCTGACTTTAGCCTGAAAGATAATTAATAAAGACTCATACCTTCAGTTATTCTCCTAAAATAACGTCGAAGGCCTCTTGTTTCTGTTCCTTCGGCTCTCTCCGCGCCGCTATCTTCCCGTCAGAGAAGTCGCTTGACAAAGTTAAAATCCTCTACGTCTGAAAAATCCGCCAGTTGCGGCTTCTTATTTGAAATCCGTGCGCAAAGGCGCAAACCAATCACATTAAACCAAATGGTGCCTCTTTGCACCATCAACCAATGAGATTTGTGGTTGAGCGGACGTGACGCAATTTGCATTTGCATTGTATTCCGATGAGAAACATATCCCCTGACGGATCCTCTTATCCATGCTCTTATCCTTTCAGGGTCAGGTGAAAATATGAAAAGTGGGAGAGAAAAATCTCTGTAAATTGTAAATAAGAAAGTTACTAAAAAAATGAAAAATTATAATAATCCAGTTATCTTCCAATCATGCAGGTTTCTGATTTGGCTTCATATTATATTTATAATACTCCAAATTACTTTCGTGAAAATTTCGTGCAAGTCTTTGAAAATACGAAATGCAAAGAAGCATTATTCCATAGTTTAAACTGAAACAGGAACACAGCTGAATTGGGATGGGCATTGTTTCCTGATTATAATCCCCTCTCAGTGGGAAAATGGAGCAACAGTTTATGGGAGCTCTGGTTTTACTGAAATTATGTCTTACCTTCTCAAGAATTTCAGAGTAAGTGAAGATAATGTGCTTTAGTCAACTTGTTTTTTAACTTTTATATATTACCTCTACACCACAAATCAATTATTTATATTTACTTTGGAAATAATTAACACCAAAAATGTTATAGCTTTGCAGGCACAGACTTGTGTGACCTGAATGCACAGCACAGTAGGAGCTACCTTCTCTAATTTTATCAGATATGTGAAATGTTAGTGTGAAAAATAACTGTTGCCAGCTTGTGTAAGATAAACACTCCTGAGAAACTGTAAGAGACAGCAAAAAAAGGAAAAAAAAGGTCACACCCTTGCCTGGAATGTAATGTGTGAAGTGGCTTTTTCACTGAAACCAGACAGTGAGGTAATGGGACAGGAGTGGAGTTTCAATAGGCAGACCATCTATGGTGCCTTTTACCCTTCTTTCAAAAGTCTTCACTTAACTTTGGTGTAAATGCATTGAAGTCAGCCTGAAAGTAAAGGTCAGCAAATAGCTCAATTACGAACCCTCGTGAAGGTCCAGTTGGTTGTAAGAGCACTTTGCATACTGGAGTGCATTCAGTGATGATCCCTAGATCTACCCTGTTCAGAGGCTAATTTGAAAGGCTAAATAGTCTTTTCAGTTGCAGATGTTGCAGATCCATTGCACTCAGTAAGTAAAGCATGATATCACATCAATTGTCTCTGTAGTCGTCAATATGAATCTACTCCACTCTCTGAAATGCTTTGGAAATAATAGATGCATTTCCGTTCATTCAAATAGTGCCTTGATTTAAATTATAAATTATATATATATATATATATATATATATATATATATATATATATATATATATATATATATATATATATATATATATATATATATATATATATATCTGCGACAGACTGGCGACCTGTCCAGGGCGTACCCCGCCTCTCGCCCGGAACGCCAGCTGGAGATAGGCACCAGCACCTCCCGACCCCATTAAGGGACAAGGGTGTAGGAAAATGGATGGATATATATATATATATATATATATATATAGTGGTGGAAAAAATGTTTTTATTCAATACTAAAACGATTCCGTTGTCATTAGCTCAGAAAATATGTTTGGCCTGATAATCCTTGTTTTCTGTTCATATGAGGACTGCAGCGAGCCTCTAAAGCCACTAGGGGCACTAACACAACAAATCAGATTAAGAGAGTCCTGCGCATGCGCATGACGACCAACATGTCTGCGCTCTAGACAAGGTGGTAAAGGAGCTGCATTACTGCGACAAGCGTTAATAACCACTTCATTGAAAGTTTGAAGGAAATGAATGAGCAATAATAAGTCGTGTTTTGACCACTGCAATGTTTCCGACAAGAGGGATACACTGACGGTAGCTTTCAATCGTTCTACTACCGCTGCCAATACTTTTTCTTTACTCTATCAATGATGATAATGTTTTCCTATCGAACCTAGTCATAATTACAACATTTCAACTTAGCTCTCTTGTTTTATCAGTTCGTCTTGCAGCCGAAACGCTAAATGTATGTTTGACTTTTGAGACTTCCTTGGCTATAGCTACTGAAAACGTAATTTGACTTTTAAAAAAGTAAGTTCTATCAAATTAAGGTGTGTGTGTGTGTGTTCCCCCCCCCCCCCACACACACACACTCCTGTAGAATTTAAGGTGTCGTCCTTTTATATACCTTGACCTCTGAAAACACAGATGTGGAGCCTTTTGGTGGGGCGGGGGTCTATTTAATAGCATGCTCCAAAGGCAGATAAATTCAGATTCTGATTGCTTCACTGTTACAGAAAGAGAGATTAGGTGAAGTATACAATGGCTTTCAGGAGATTTGTAAGTCTTCTCTCTAGAAGAAGTGAGTGGGCAGCCCGCTTCCAAAACCCTGGCAACACTGTTTGCAAGCATCCCACTCATCAGTACGCAAGAAACCAAAGGCTGCTTCATACGGGTAAACCGGTCATGATGATGAAGCTGCTGTCGGTGGAGGAGCTGTTCTCCAAAACATCTCTGCAGGAGCACCTGAAGAAGGTGGAAAAAGAGTATGACGAGTGTTTACAGGCAGTCACTTACAGTGGCGCAGAAGATGAGCGCAGTGAAGATGACATGAAGACCAAGAGAACCAAAGTGTCCCTGCTGGCTCCTCTCATCCAGAGCATCCGAGAGCTGGACAAGAAGCAAAAAGAGTTCACAGACACGGAGATGCTCCTCAAAGGTGAGATGGAAAGAGGTTTTGAGTTGGCATTTATTGAAGGAATCTCTAAAACCGATCACATTCTTCAGGATTTTGGTCTGGGGACCAGTAGTTATGAAAGACAGTTGATTTTGAATAAACTGTGTATATTTGATCATTGGTTCTGGACAATTAGCCTGGTAAAAGGCTTGAGGTTTTTTTTTTATTTTATTTTAAATGTAACACCAAAAAAGATATTACTTTAACGGAGATGTCTGTGGCAGATAGAAGAAATAAAAATGATCAAAGGTCCTAATCATTATGTAAGTGTGCACAAGCTTTTACATTTTGCAGGTACTTTATGTGACAAATATGTTGATGTTCAGTTCAACTGTTAAGCATTTATAAAAGAGAGTTATTCTTAGTTTTGCACATAACATTTGAATATTGGTTATTTATTTATGAAATGAGGGCGAAACACACTTTTACTCTTTGTGTTGAACCGCAACATAACCCTGAAGTGAAGCAGAATAGCAGTAAATGTTGACCCCTTGCTACTGATTTGTTCTTTTTCTCTTTTTTCACACCATAATTACATACCTTTTGGGCAAATAAATGTGGTTAAAGTGGAGTTCAGAAAAATAAAAGTGGAAAAAGTGAAATTTGGCAAAAAAACACAAAATGAAATTTGGAAAATAATAAAACAGGTTTCACTGTTTTTACCACGTTCTCGTCTTCTAAGATGATGATGCGTCCCTACGAGAACTGGCTGAGCTGGAAAGAGAAAGCTGTCTGCAGGGCATTCAAGATCTGAGACAAAAGGTAAAACTAAAAGCTGCAAAATGAAGTAGAAGACCAGGAAACAGTGCTTTGCAACATCAACTAATGTCATTCAGTAGCAGCGTTGTGATGTGCTGTTTTTTGTTTGTTTGTTTTCAGTAATAATACACACTCATATTTCACGTTGACCTTGCAGATTTTGGAGCTACTGATCCCCGAGGAGGAGGTCGACATGAGTGACCTTGTTCTGGAAGTCACAGCTGGGGTCGGTGGTCAGGAGGCCATGCTGTTCACCGCTGAGGTCTGCTCAAGATCTTAGATAAAGACCCTTGAAATGCTTAACTAGTGATGTAGTTAGAAAAGATACCCTGTTGGGATGTTCAGCTGTTTGTTGTTCTTGCTCCTGAAGATGTTTGGCATGTACGAGGGCTTCGCTCAGTACCACGGCTGGTCCTTCGACGTACTGGAGCACATGTCAAGTGATTTAGGTCAGTTGATCTTAATATTTCCTTTACACAGTCATGTTGTTGTTCAGGCAAAACTTTTAAGAAACACATTTCCACAAGTCTTTTAGCTCTTTTATTTAAACCGCATTCTCAGATTTTATGTGGCAATGCTGATGACTGCAGTGACACTTTTAGCTCAAACAGAAGCAAGATGGAGTTATTATTTGCGTATTTCTCACATAAAGTGTTGTTGACTCCAGGAAGCAGGAAATTGGCTAACCATCTAACCAAAGCAGTGCTGCAGATTGTACAATCAGCTTGAGCCCACTGCCTATGAAGTGAAACGGTTAGTCGTTTTTTTCAGAAAATGTAATTCAGTTCTTTTAATGCAAAAACTATGGTTGCTTTTAAGAGTCACCTGATTAAAAATAAGCCTGAAACATCCACATTTTCTTAGTAGCATTCTTTCAGAACAGATGATCTTAAATGCTTCATGGACTTTACACCAGAGAGTGTTTGTATTGATTTATACTATGGCAGATTACTTAAGTTCAAACTTATAAAGGACGAATATTTCCTTTATCCTTTATGATACCATCGCAGTAACTGCTAAAAAACTCAAGAGGGAGCTCTTAGCTGTGGATCAAAATGCTAGATATAATCAGCTTCTTCACTCTGTGGAATTGAAATTACTCAAGAAAGTTTTCACTTAGCCTTTTAAACCTAACTCATAAAATTTGACAGAAAATTAAAGGTGTAGTTCAGAAAGTGATACTCTTGTTGCACAATTGATTTTCACACGGGCTTGCTTTCTGTCAGGTAGTCACCGATCAGAAACGCATCATTCATTCTCTCTCTGTGTTCCACACAGGAAGACATTTGGTGACGCACCGCTTCCTGTCCCTCTTTTCCAGTGAACATATCAGTCACATTCTGTGCAAATAATTACATGACAATGTGACGGTGGTTTGAAGTTAAATAAAAGTAGAGTTTCCATGAACTGATGTTTTTTTTTTGGAGGTTTTGGTGTTTAGCTTTTGGCCTCCATTACCATCTAATCTGAATTCGTACTTACTGAAGGCATCAAAAGCATTATCTGCTGGCGGTAAAATATTAACTGCTTAAAAAGTTTCAATAGAACCTGACAGCATCTCAGTAGTTTGTGCTGATCCCTGAACTTGAGCACTTGTTCGACCGATCCGCGGTGCTGCCTGCTTCAATGTCACCAGGTGGACTGCGGCACGCGTCAGCCAGCATCAGCGGCCCGCACAGCTACAAGAAGATGAAGTTTGAGGCCGGCGTTCATCGAGTTCAGAGGGTTCCCAAGACTGAAAAACAGGGAAGGATGCACACCAGCACCATGACTGTGGCTGTGCTGCCCCAACCTACCGAGGTACAGCTCAGCAACGTGAACACGGTCATCACGGACACATCTGAATAGAAACAGTGCATAAAACAAGCATGCTGTGTAGTGAATATGATGCATGTCAGTGGGAATGTCGAAATGATGTTTCTGTGATAGAAAAATAACAGAGATGTTTGGATTCGGTCCATTGTTTTGAATTTCATCATATGTTACATTAGGTGATTAGGGCCACTGAGGAAAAATATTGAATTCTGAATTTTTCTTTCTGGATTCTTCTGTGATCAAAAGTCAGTATTCTGATTAAATTATAATTTTTTTTTTTTTTTTCAGTGGGCTCAATTCTTTTCCCAAGTTTCTGATACCAGAAGTCTGTGTAGTTTCTGCAAGATTTGTAGTTTTGCTGATTTTCCTCCGACTCACTTTTTTTCTTTTCAGATTTCTTTCACCATAAACCCAAAGGATCTCAGGATAGAGACAAAAAGAGCGAGTGGAGCTGGCGGTCAACATGTCAACACAACAGACAGCGCGGTCAGAATAGTCCATCTCCCAACAGGTAAAACGCTTTTATGTATCTGGAATTTACAGTCATTTTGATTCTTAAGATGAATTAAGAAGGCATGCAAAGTTTTTTTTTAACCAAGCCCTAAAGGAAGATAATCTTAAATATTGGTTTGTGTCTGTCAGGGTTGGTTGCAGAGTGCCAACAGGAGCGCTCCCAGCTGAAGAACCGGGAGAAAGCCATGAAGGCTCTGACTGCAAAACTGTATAACATGAAGCTGGAGGAAGAGACCAGCAAACGCTACAACCAACGCAAAATCCAAGTGAGATTCTGTTTGTTTAAAAATAGTCTGATTTAACTAATGACAGATTTAAAATGTTTGGTTTTTCTACCTTATTGTTGACAAAAAAAAGGTCAAATACAGTAACTTTTTGATGGCGGTACGAACAGCTATTCATGTGACACGTTTAAGATGTATGCAAAACGACCAAACACGCCATGTCAACCTCCTGTTTCTTTTTCAGGTCGGCACCAAAGGCAGATCGGAAAAGATCCGGACCTACAACTACGCCCAGGACCGCGTGACAGACCACCGCATCAGCATGACGGTACACGACGTCAGGGGCTTCCTGTTGGGAGAGGACCTGTTGAACGAGATGAACTCCTCGCTGCAGGAATTCTCCGATCAGGAGACGCTCATGGAACTGCTGGAAGAGGGCAGTCAGGAGGAATCATGATAGAAAGAAAGAAGGAAACGTCTTAATGCAACAATCTGATATTGATCACTTGTACTCCACCTTGAATTCTCATTAACATTTGCCACTGTGCATTGAACTGAAGTTGAAGTAGCTTCTTCAAATTGAAAGACTGTAGACCTTGACTACATGGATTTGTACAAGTAAAAAGTTATAATTTTTTAAAAGCTGGTCATGATTTTACTTTGAAGTTTTTCAAATTGTAAGTGAAAGTGGTAGCTGTTGTGTTGACTTCATAATTATGAAATACTGAGTGATGGATGAAACTCATTTTCATGACAGAATAAATGTAACATCATTTGATAAAAGGTCGCTTTACAACGTGTAGCTCAGCCTGGTGCTCTTTTTAGCCATCAACAAGCTAGGGGGCTTATCTGAGTGGATATTTGACCACTACTCAACAAAACTGTTAGCGTTATTAATGAGGCAGGCTTTTTGAATGCTACACACATTTTCAGCGTAATTCAATTCCTTTTCTATTGAGCTTATTTATATAGTACCACCAACACAAGTCACCCCAATGCTCTGCGCAAAGAAAAATCAATTAAACCCAGTCAAACAGGCAGACTAAAAGTCAAAATCTCAAATTTGCCTTGCCTCGTCCAATCCTATGGAATGAACTACATTACCCACAATGCCTGTCGCGATAAGGTTTGAACAATCGAACGCAGAAACAGCCAAATGCTCTCGCAACGGTCGCATCCCCTGCTACCGTTAGCCGCGGTAACAGTGGGGTTTTTTTTCTTTCTTTCACAGTAAATTGCGTTTTTAAAGCTTAGAAGTATGTTGTTTATTAGAATAGCTGGTCTTGGAAGATGAAACCAATTGTTTTCGCTTTTAATGGAGAACAAATATCCCTCCATACTACGTCGGTAGCCGAGCGGGTTTAGCAGTTGGTTCATTTTTATACCGAAGAGGCTCATCTGTCCGCCGCTGCTGCTGCTCCCCCCTCAGCGGGGATTTGGACAAAGCCAGTCAGATGTTGGACGATAGGATAAATATCCGGAACTCTTCGCGTTTTTAGACTGGGTTTTGAAATTGACTTTTCAGACTGAGCACCACTTGTAAAAAGTGACGGCGGCGAGACAGTTTAGGAGGGCGAGAGTTTGGATCTCGCACTGTGGGAAGGAGGAGGAAAAAGCCGTGGGGAAGAAGGAGCGAAGGGGGCCGAGATTCTGATGCCAGTGATGGCAAACGAGCCGATCATCCTGAACGTTTATGATATGGTAAGAAAAAAGAAAAAATGAAACCATGTATCCTTTCTTAGCTTCTTTTTCTTTCGTTCGAGAATCGGAGCTTGCGATGGAAACTGAAAAGCTTTCCCACCCCCCTTAAGAGTAAAGTAAAATACTTTTGCACATATGCAAACATTTTAAGGTTAGATCAATAATACTATTCAGCTATCGAATTGTATTTGTAGAAGTAGTGAACAGGGGCGGCACCAGATTTGTTTTGTTAGGGTGTCCACTAGGAGGAGAGCAGGTGGGTGGGGCACAACTTAAAGAACTTTGGTTTTCTTTGCAGAACTTTGAAATTGGGGTACAGTTTAAAACTGATTTAGTTCACATCATGTAAAAAAAGTTATCTTATTGTAGGACACATTGTGTTTTACAAGTTGTTGTGCTGACAGCACTTTGTGTTTCTTTGTACAAAAAACATGCTAGTTCATTAAGATGACCACATAAAGCTAGCTGTAGACAGTGAATTACTCTCATGCATTTACAAAATAAAATCCTCTGCTGGGCTTATGCACTTTATAGACTATTTAATGCATGACTATACTGGGCCTTTGCAGTGCTAGTTAATGTGATGTCATACGCAGGAATGTGTACTATGTTCTCAATAGAATCATGATCCTTATCAACATTTGCTTTAGCACTCGCATTAGCATCCATTAAGGTTTGTAGGTTGTCAGTCATATTCTGGCTTCACCATATCAGGTTGAACCCGTTGCAGCTAAAATGATCCTTCTGTCTGTCATTATGTTCTACTCCATCAGAGTGATTCCTCAGAGAAAAAGCCTGTCAGAGCTAATAAAAATTGATCCATGTTGGATTTATTATCATCAAAAAATTATTTTTTTAATATTCTATTTTAAATACGCATTTTTCATCATGCTTTTATTATAAAATCACATCTATAGTTCATATCTTCAAGCACCTATCAAAAACCACGTGTAGCCATGGAGATGGGAGCTAAACAGGCTAATAATGTATGTAATATCTATTTTTAAATGTATAGATAGCTTAAGTTTACTTGCACAACATTGTATAGCCTACTCTTCTGCTTTTATTTTTTGTTTAAATTGATTTTGTTGTTCAGAGAGAAGTTTAACCGCTAGGCTTTGTTGCTGTGTTAAGTCGGTGTAACCAAATCATAGCTGAGTTTTCAAATTAGACCTGCAGAATTGCTATGAGGAAGATGATTTCAAACTGATACCTTTGTTTTCTCTCTCCAGAATTTTCATATCAGGAAGGAGAAAAAATGTTCTACAGTTTATTTTCTTTTTTCCCCGCTGAAATAAAATTGGCTTTGTTTTATAGCCATTCTTAAAAAAAAGTCCCTTATTTAATTTTTACGTGACATATGAAGTGTATTGTATATTAAGTACATTTACAACCTTAGTAGGAAATAAAGAACCAAAGTTAATGTCAAACATGTGGAAGATGACAACTGTTTCTACCCGGGAGGAAAATGTTCAGTTGTTGATGTTTCTGGTGCAAAGTGAGACGGAGGATGACTCCCCGACTGGGAGCTTAACACTGAATGTGACAGGCAGCCAATCAGAAAGCGCGGATTCTCCGCCTGCTTTCTGAGGGGAAATTACCGAGGGGAATCCCAAACAGCGTAACGTGGCTAGTAAAGCATGGCAGGCCGCCATGCTTATAATACACTGGGGACACCCTGCGGGTTTTGCTAATTGATCTGTTGATGAATCATTGATTACTGTGGATATTCCCTGAAGCGACTTGATTACCCCTAAAATAGTCACTGACAGACTATAAAACCATGTGCGGCACTTTAGAATCAATATTCTGTTAAAGAACAATGAACGTGTTTTGAGTAGGTTGCGGGAGTTTACTATGGCAATAAAGTAGAGATGAAAAGATTGTAGAAATCTCCCCTTTATCACATTGCTGAAACTTTTACCAGTTCGTTTCTTTCTTCTCCCTGCTTTTCTCTTTCCCCATCTTGTCCTTGTCATCTCTTCTATATCCCAGCTCATCCACTTCTTTCATGTTTTTGCCTTCTCTCCTCCCCCACTCTCCACCTCTTTCACTTCCTTTGGTGTTTCACTTGACTTGCCGGCCGCAGTCGTTTCTCGGTAAATTCTGAAAGGCTCTTATCTCTTCGTCAGTTTTACTACCGGCTGGCTGCAGAGAAGCCGACATAGTTTTGCATGCAACACATCCCCCCCCCCTGACAGAAGCAGCCGTGTCTCTTTCTAAGATGATGTGAAGTGCTGTTTATTGCCGGTCGTTTAGGTTGTGTCTCTACCTGCTTTGCACATATAAGAGACAGACTATTTTTTCCACCTATTTTTTTGTAGAATAATGCAAACGTAGTCCGGTTGAATGGCTGGTGTCTTTGAACAGAAATTGTCAACTTAGTTAGATTTAAGTGTGGGTTTTGACTTGGCCATTCTAAAGCATGAATCCTAACCCTCGGTGTCTTTAGTCCTTGTTGGGTGTCGCTTAAATGAAGCTGGACTGACAACCCTAGACTTGAAACAAGGGCATCTACACCTCGTGAGCATTTTCTCATGTTTCATCTACAAACGTCCGCGTCGTTACGATATTTTCTGATTTCAGTCCATTTTTGTACAACAGTTGTGAAGGAGAAGGAAATGATGCATAGCTCTTTGTATAAGGTTTCAGGCTGAGAAGTGTGACTCCCCTTTGTATTCTGCTCTGTCTGAGTCAGTATTTTGTGGAACCACAAGAATTGCATCATTTGGGTTACTTCTCTACCAGCTTTGCATAGACTGAAAACTTGTAAGTGTTTAAGCTCAGTCACACTGGATGAAGAGTGTTTTTTGGTACATTAATAATTACTGTCTTATTTTTTTGTTTTTCGCCCCACATAGCTTGCAAAAAGTTCAGTTTTTGTGCTGATTTGATTTGACTACATGTTCTTTTTGCATTTTGTGTTAAACTTCAAGCTGTGAGCTTCTTGAGAATCTATTCTCAAGTTTTCACCAGCTACCTGAAAAGCTTAGAAATAGCTTAGAAAAGACCTCTCCTCGCTAAACTCTAGATTGGTTTGAAAATAAGCTACTGAAGCTGTGTTCTCCCAAAAGAACATGATTGCACATATAGTTGTCAGTTTTGTACCTTAGCTTCTCACATCGTGTCATTCCATCACACATTGTGGCTATCTTTAAGTATGAAAATGCATGTTAAAATAAGTTGTGGGCTTCTTTTGTTTTGTGGTCTAATTTTTATATCGTATTCAACATAGCAACACCAGACATTTCCCTGTGGAGTGATTACGGCTTTGGACCTCTCCAGATCAGTTGTGGTCAGTACTGGATGACCGATTTACATGTTGGCTTGTTAAGTCATTTTCTGACTGACTCCATTTGTAGACTGACTCATTGTTTGCAGGGTTGCACAAACCTGTTTCAGCTTCTTTGTACTGGTCAGATTTAAATATATTTTATTGTTACTTGGAAGACTTTTTCTTACCCCCCTGACATTGTAGTACAAGCTTGATCAAGAAATGGGGAACAGTAATGATAATGCCAAGAGAGAACAAAACTGAGAATTAGTCGCAGAAAGATGAGCTTTTTGTTTCATAACTATACTCGATTAGTTACTACAAAACAGATTAAATTCCTTCTGTAATCAATAGTATTTGTCTCCTGCAGTAAAATGATCCAATGTTTGTATCAGACCATGTAGTTCTCTCCAAATGCTTGCGAACCATGAGACTGATGTTTTTATACCAATGGGTCTGTTTCTGCACTGCTACACTCACATTAATCTTGATGGTAAACAGTGGAGGTGGGTAATTGAATAACTGCACTGCTACACCCCAAGAATAGCTTCAGCTGAAGTTGTACAGGAAGTTCATCGTTCATACGGGACTGTAACGACCCAGTTTTAGTTTGAGCGTTTGTAGCTGCTGAATCCGTGGGTCACACAGCTGGTGCTTCAAAATCAGTCCAAAAAATATATATATTCGAATATCCTGATGAACACAATAGTCACAAAGTATTGAATTTACCAATGTGGCAATGATGAATTCCCACCCTGTTTATAGAGATGTACCGGTCATGTTTTTCCTGGCTGAAATATACCGAATTCTGCCAATTCAAGCTTTGACCGATTTGAATTTTCCATATTTTTGTTGTTGTTCCAAAAATATGAAACGGATCCGAGAATAAGCGGCGGTTTCTTTTGTTGCAGTAGTTGTTTCAAATCCAACAGCAGATTTATTAATTCATTACAAAATGATTCCTCTTTAGCTATATGTCCCAAGCTTTTATCTGATCTCTAATAAACTCAAAATAAACATGTCAGATTGTTGGAGTTCTTAGTTTAAATCTTGTAAACTAAATTAGAAAACTACAGTGAGTTAGAAAACTATCATATTTTCAAGTGTTGACTGGCTGATTACAGAGTAGAGCCAATGAAGAGACAATTTGGACCGATTCCAATGTGTGTCTGGTTGATCAGTTTATTTATCTCCGAGCACTGCTAGGACATTTGACATTTTGCCAATATCCTTCTTGTCTGTACCTAAAAAGCCTGATGAATAGTCATCTTTGCATTTGAAGATCAATATCCTCACGTGATTTTCAGGAATGTATGTGCAGACACAAGCACAGGCCCCCGTCCACTCTCTCTCCTTCTTCCACATCCAGCCCCCCCCCCAACCGTCCTGTTCCTGCTACTAAGTGGATTTTCTGGCCAGCTTTGAGTGCTTTAGTACAGCACTCTAATGAGAGAGCATTATCTTTACACCACCTGTCTGCCTGGTCTGGTCTGTCTGACTACTGGTCAGACAGACCAGTAGTGTATCTAACACGTTTTCTCACTGTTCGGTCAATGACAAGACATGCTAGGAGATTGGGTTTATGTGTGTAATGTAGCTGAGGAGGTCGTGTTTCTTGCGTTGGCCGCAGATCCGTTACTGCATGAGGTAAAGTGTGTCGCGACCAAGTTTCCTTGTCTTCTGTGCCGTCTGATCGATGAGGTAAAGTGAAAGTCTGGTGATGCAGCAAAAACAGGTGGAGCACTTTTTTAATGAGACAAACCTTGATCACTGCAGAAGTAGAGTAGAAACAAAATTGCTGTGCTACTACAGTAGATTGGAAGCGATAAACTATACTGTGTCTTTTCTTTTACTGTCCCTATCCTGTATTATGGGCATGACATTCAACCTTATTTTAATAGGGTTTATAGTTCAAAAAGATCATAGATATGTATTTCGAACAAGTGACAAACGCACCCAAAATTGTTCCAGTGAAGTCTCTGGATTCCACCTGAAAGTAAGGGTTCTACACAGAGTCACTCTTCAGTTAAACTGTAACATTTTTGTTGGGATCCAGCCGCTCATGTACACAACACCAGTGACCGGAGTGTCTTACACCAGCATTTTTTTAAAACCAAGTGCCATAGTGAAAACTTTCTGTAACACCCGCATGATGTGAAGTACCCCGCAGGTGTGCCTGCGCACATGTGCAGAACGCAGAATGGATAACATACAAAACAATGGCGACGAGCATTGTGCTTTTTTGTGGTGTTTAACCTGTTCAGTTTAGCACAATTTCAGATGAGGGAATATATGTGTTACATGAGTACTTTGTTCATTGGAATTACTGTTTACAATGAGGTGAAAAGTTGAGGGTCAAAAGCGCATTTGTGTTAGATGACATGCTAGAATGAAAGCGTCATCTAGTGGCCTACTATATCAACTACATCTGATTCTGGGTCCGTTAGTGGTGCTGTCTAAACAGCTTTTTCCCAATCAACATCCGAAAATACCGGCATTTCCCAGACAGATGTCTCGTATAAACATATCTTAATTTTGTCTGTTTGTTTTAATCAAAATCACTACGTACAGTAGATGACGTGGTAGAGAAGATTTCTGGTATGTTGTGGACTTTTTGTGAGACAAAGTAATTGGAAAATATTACTGATATGTATTAAAAACGAGATGATATTCGTTCACCCATTCATTCATTGATGGAGAAAACGCATGTAGGAGGAAAATCCAAAGATCCCTTTCTCCGGTGGTCCCCATTGATGGTCTCCACCTCATTCTGCGGAGACCAAGGCATTTCCAACTCAGAGGAGATCTGCAACCCTTCCAATGACTTTTGAGTCTGCCAGAAACACCTCTGCCGACCTGGATGGAGCTTCTCATTCCATCTTTAACACCGATTCCCAGCTTCCAGTTGAAGAAGCTTGTTTTAGCTGCTTGTTTCTGGAATCTTGCATCTTCAGTTTTGATGGACATCGCATGATCATAAGTGAGGGTTGGAATGTCGACTGACCGGTAAATCGTGTCACATTTTGAGTTGTTTCTTCACCATGACCGATCAGAGCAGTGTTACCGCCTTGCTCCATCCCATAATCACGTGAATAAATCTGCAAGTCACTTTAACTCCGCTGTTAGATTTAGAGGCAGACTCTGATCTGGAAGAGAAATCCACTGCACCACTGGCGCTGCACCAAGAAACACTGAAATGTACGACATGAGTCGCTAAGTGTCTCTAAACAATTGTCTCTCCGGTCTGCTTGACATTCACAAATGCATCAAACCACACCAGATTTTTTTTCTACCTAGATTATTTATTTCTACATAGATTTGTAGGCTGACCAGAGTTTGCCTTTTTGGTCCGCATTAGAATTTCATTGCACAGTAACACCTACCCAAACAAATAGGTCTTTCTAGGCAAATGAACTAGAATTTGATGAAAGCAGACTAAATGGGGTTGGTGTGAATGAGCCCTAAATGAAGCAGATATGCAATGTAGGTCGCTTTTACATTGCCTCAAGTGTAAGGAAATATATTTCCTTGTTTCTACACATTTCTTCAGTATTTCATACTCGTACTGCAGCAATGGCCGATAACTGATATTCAGCATTTTATATATATATATACACACAGTCCAGTCACATTAATGTGACCATCTGTCAAAAGCCAGAATAACCACCTTTCGCAGAGCGAACTGCTACGAGACGTGCAGGAAGAGAGTCACTTAGGTCCCTGAAGGTCTTCTCTGGGATGTTGAGCCATGCCGACTCTAATGCCGTGGCCAGCTGCGCTAGATTACGCGGTTGAGGATCCATGGCGCGAACAACTCGATCGAGATGGTCCCACAGATGCTCGATTGGGTTTAAGTCAGGTGAGTTTGCTGGCCAGGGGAGGACGGTAAACTCATCCTGGTGCTCTTCGAACCACGCACGTACACTGGCAGCTGTATGGCACCTCGCATTGTCCTGCTGGAAGATGCCATCATCCTGAGGAAAAACAATGCGCATGTAGGGGTGGACATGGTCCGCAAGGACAGATGCGTACTTGTATTGATCCATCGTGCCTTCCACAATAATCAGTGAACCCAGAGAATGCCAGGAAAACATTCCCCAGACCATAATGCTCCCGCCTCCAGCTTGGACCGTTCCTGCAATGGTTGCAGGGTGGTTCCTTTCAGAGGTTTCACGCCTTATACGCCAAAGTCCATCTGTCCAATGGAGCATAAAACGCGATTCATCTGAAAACGCTACCTGTCGCCACTCAGTGGACGTCCAGCTGCTGTACTGGCGTGCAAATTCTAGCCTTCGTCGTCGATGAACACCAGTCAGCATAGGTGCACGAACCAGGCGTCTGCTTCGGAGGCCCAGACGCAGCAATGTTCGCTGAATAGTGGTTTGGGAGACACTTGTGGTAGCCCCTTGGTTCATTTTAGTGGTCAGTTGCTCAACGGTAGCCCGTCTATCTGCCCGAACGCATCTCCGCAACCGTCGTTCGCCTCTGTCATCTATGGCCCGTGGTGCACCACATTTGCCACGTCGTTGATTTTGGACAGTCCCATTTTGCCATGCACGGTACACTTTTACCACGGCGGCACGCGAACAGTTCACAAACTCAGCCGTTTCGGAAATGCTTCCACCCTTGGCCCGAAAGCCAATGATCATGCCCTTTTGGACGTCGGATAAATCGCTTCGTTTCTGCATTACGCCAACGATTGAAATGTTTTCCGAAGCCCACACACACCCTTTATATACGCTCAACTGCACTGTGCTGCCACCTGCCTTCTGTGATGCAGAAGGCAGGTGCATGTGTATATACACATGCACCTGCCTGGTGCATGTGTATATACACATGACTGGACTGTGTATATACACAGTCCAGTCACATTAATGTGACCACCACGTACTTTCCACTTCAGAGTTAAATAACCAATCACAGAAGGCAGGTGGCAGCACAGTGCAGTTGAGCGTATATAAAGGGTGTGTGTGGGCTTCGGAAAACATTTCAATCGTTGGCGTAATGCAGAAACGAAGCGATTTATCCGACGTCCAAAAGGGCATGATCATTGGCTTTCGGGCCAAGGGTGGAAGCATTTCCGAAACGGCTGAGTTTGTGAACTGTTCGCGTGCCGCCGTGGTAAAAGTGTACCGTGCATGGCAAAATGGGACTGTCCAAAATCAACGACGTGGCAAATGTGGTGCACCACGGGCCATAGATGACAGAGGCGAACGACGGTTGCGGAGATGCGTTCGGGCAGATAGACGGGCTACCGTTGAGCAACTGACCACTAAAATGAACCAAGGGGCTACCACAAGTGTCTCCCAAACCACTATTCAGCGAACATTGCTGCGTCTGGGCCTCCGAAGCAGACGCCTGGTTCGTGCACCTATGCTGACTGGTGTTCATCGACGACGAAGGCTAGAATTTGCACGCCAGTACAGCAGCTGGACGTCCACTGAGTGGCGACAGGTAGCGTTTTCAGATGAATCGCGTTTTATGCTCCATCGGACAGATGGACGTTGGCGTATAAGGCGTGAAACCTCTGAAAGGAACCACCCTGCAACCATTGCAGGAACGGTCCAAGCTGGAGGCGGGAGCATTATGGTCTGGGGAATGTTTTCCTGGCATTCTCTGGGTTCACTGATTATTGTGGAAGGCACGATGGATCAATACAAGTACGCATCTGTCCTTGCGGACCATGTCCACCCCTACATGCGCATTGTTTTTCCTCAGGATGATGGCATCTTCCAGCAGGACAATGCGAGGTGCCATACAGCTGCCAGTGTACGTGCGTGGTTCGAAGAGCACCAGGATGAGTTTACCGTCCTCCCCTGGCCAGCAAACTCACCTGACTTAAACCCAATCGAGCATCTGTGGGACCATCTCGATCGAGTTGTTCGCGCCATGGATCCTCAACCGCGTAATCTAGCGCAGCTGGCCACGGCATTAGAGTCGGCATGGCTCAACATCCCAGAGAAGACCTTCAGGGACCTAAGTGACTCTCTTCCTGCACGTCTCGTAGCAGTTCGCTCTGCGAAAGGTGGTTATTCTGGCTTTTGACAGATGGTCACATTAATGTGACTGGACTGTATATATATATATATATGCATCTCTACTACATTTTTAAAGGCAGAATTGTATTATTGGGATTGAGAGATAAAAATAAATAAATGATCTCCTAAATGTAAATGATTTGAGCCAAATATGAAGAAAATACCAAAATGTTTTCCAGCTTTAGACAAGTAGCTATGAAGAAATTGGTTTCATCAAATCTGTTTCTGTCAAAAAGTCTAAGCAATACATGTCCAACAGCAGTTTACCATTTCATCTAAACAATTTTAAAACCAATTGGAGTCAATTTCCTTGTCCTCTGAAACATTAAGGTAGAGAACATAGCTTTGTAAATGATTTGATCAAAAAAATACACTAACTTTTTGGGCCAAAAGCAGACTTACTTAGTCGTCAAGCTAAAACAAACTCAACTGTGAACACCTGTGGTCAGTAGTTTACTTCCTTCCGGTCTCTCATTTAGTCCGTCTTTGTCACGTTTCAGAGCAATGGCGTACATCGTTTGAAAAATAATGCATTAAACCAAAAGAATACAGCAAACATCCCTTTACTTGTATTTCCCTGTTTATCCCTTCCTAAGAAATGTCTTAACACTTGTGAAGACTCAAAGCAATCATTTTCCAATTACTTGCAATAACTTTCTTTGAAATATCCCCAGACACTCATTGACTCATTTATTCACACTAGAACACAGCAGCTTTCAAGGTTTTATAACTCTTCACAAGAGGCTTTCGTAGAATGCGGTACATGGTTCTTTTTCTTGTTTTTCTTTTTTGCAAATCAAGTTTCTAAAAGGCAGATCAGAGCCAAATCTCTTCTGTAGTGTGACAATAAGCTTGATAAAGGCTGTTTTTATCTTTGGGTTACATAAATGGCAAACAAAATCCTGCAACTTATGCTAATAACCACTTGTGTACGCTGATTATTAAAATGCTGTGTGGTGCCCAAACACTATCGGTGGTAATGTTAGAGGTGACAAACTTAGACATTGTTCTCTTTTGGTTTTTGGACTACTTATTTTTTTCAGCTGGTTTAAAGTACCAGATCTAATACATGGAAGTTTATTGCTTAAAATGATATAGTAGCAACAAAAAAACAACTGGTGTACTAATGTGTAGCAGAGCATGTGACCACACATTATAATGCCAGAATAATAATATTTGGTTTGCATTGCACTGTGGTTGATTTTCTCTTCAGCTGCCGTTTGTGGTAGAATTGCATTGCAGATTTTATCAGAAGGTGCACAGTACTTTTAATTTTATTTTGTGTCAGTGATAAAAACACATGCGTTGGGTTTAGGAAATAAATGTGCATTGTATGGGTACAGAATATATTGCAGGTGTGGCGTTCGTGCAGTAACGACATGAAAATTAACTTGGCAGCAGCTGGTTGTAGTGTTTTAAGCTTCCAGTGTTTATTTCATTGACACACGTCCACAAAAATTATTTTATCATTCTCTCCCCCCAGAGCCCCTAAACAAAACATTTAATTTGTAGTTCATGTTAAAAAAAATGTATCTTCAATTTAAGGTGTAGCTTTATTCCTGTTAGACACAAGTCATGTAAAGCAGAGCTAGGGATCCTTCGATATTGGCTACGTTTTTCTTTTTTTTTTTTTTCCCGTACTTGATTTTGGCGATGTGCAGATGTTTGCTTCACCCAGTGGCCGACCAGTCCATGACTCCACTGTGCTCTGAATTCATCATTTGTTACATTTTCAGCTGCTTTGGTTCGCTTTCACACTACACTGTGTCCAACAAACCAAACCCTTTGAAAAACCTACTCACCCCCTTTGTCTGTGATGGTGCTACATCAAGAACCATCAAAGGAAATGCCACAAAAACCTCTTAAGAAAACATGAGCCCAACTACCTTCCTCAACAATGCGTACAGAAAAATGGGGTGAGGTTGGATTTTAGCAGTTGTAGCGTTTCTCTTTTGCCTTTGGCTAAAAACCATGAGCCATTTCTCTGCTGGTGCTATTGTTGTGGTTGTATTTACCCAGGATGCCCAACTCAACAGCCTGCTTCCTCCTTTTGGAGCGGTCTCTGGTTTGCTTGGCATTTCTATATACCTTCGATCTGCACCAGAGTTCACTTCAACCAGAACAAGACACATACACCCCCCCCACAAAAAAACAAACCATAAACTACACTTACCATGCAGCATTAACTACAGACTTTGACTTAATCTTTTCACCTTTGTTTGCCTGCAGTACTGGATCAATGAGTTCACCAGCTCTCTGGGCATCGGAGTCTTTCACTCAGGGATTGAGATCTATGGAAGAGGTAAGGTTGTTTCAAGGACGATGCTCCTGAAGATCAGGATGTATGATGCTTGTCAATTTTTCTTGTCAGACATGTCTAGAAACATATTTTTCTCCTGTGCTTAGAGTTTGCCTATGGTGGACACCCATACCCGTTCTCAGGGGTTTTTGAGATCACTCCGAGCGATGCCACTGAACTCGGCGAAACGTTTAAGTTCAAGTAAGCACGATTTTTTTATTTTTGGGGGGGAAAGGTTTTCAAAGATACATTATGTGCCTGTTGGATGTCTTATGATGGTTTATGAAAGTCAACATTTTTTATACAAATGGGAAAGTCTGATTAAGTCATTGTTTCCTGAGTAAAGAGTGTCAGGTCAACTTAGGACTGACGACAAAATTACCCACCGTACATTATATGGAGAGATCAAACAACTAACCACAGTTAAAATATTTACATACTTAAATGTTAAAACAAACCTAAAAAGAAAAAGATTGACTAATTGAATTGAGCAGAACTCTTATTCTATAGCTAAAACAGCAAAGGGTTTTATTTTGGTTGATCTCCTCTGCAGTTGATTGAAACAGCAGAGGATCAGTCAGTTCAGTATGTTTATAAGAGCCTCTGTTTATCCAGAGCTGCTGTGTGTTACTTCTGCTCTAGTTGATCTGCCCTGTGGCTTTAGAGACTCCGTCCCCACACACAAACACACACACACACACACTTCCATGGTGTCCTCATATAGACCAGTAGGCTGTAACTATGGATCATCTGGAGCAAATGGTGGACTAAAACTGGCTGATTTTTTTAACAAAAATATAATAAAATTCAGATGTTAAATCGAAATGTTTCACAAAATATTGACAAATATTTTTAAGTGAGTTGTTCTCCAGTTGATGTTAGATTTTTGGTTGTGTGTGTGTGTGTGTGTGTGTGTGTGTGTGTGTGTGTGTGTGTGTGTGTGTGTGTGTGTGTGTGTGTGTGTGTGTGTGTGTGTGGTGTGTGTGTGTGTGTGTGTGTGTGTGGTGTGTGTGTGTGTGTGTGTGTGTGTGTGTGTGTGTGTGTGTGTAGGGAAGCCATCGTCCTGGGCAGCACAGACTTCACGGAGGAAGACGTGGAGCGGATCGTGGAGGAGATGGGGAAGGAGTACAAGGGCAACGCCTACCACCTCATGCACAAGAACTGCAACCACTTTTCCTCAGCACTTTCAGAGGTGGAGTAAAACAAAAAGAAGGAAAAAAAATGACTACAAGCTTGCACAACTGTCTGTATTATGGCGGTGTGTTGACTCCCTTTCACTGGGAAAACTAACATTTCATTGAATTCATGGTGATGCATCATGTTATGGTGACTTCATCAGTGGATAAATAACTAGATTCTGTTACATTAAAAGATTTATGCCTTTGTGTGTGTGTGTGAGGTTGCGTGCGTGTGTCTTCAATCAGCTTATGCTGGAGTGACTAATGAGCAGGGAGACTTACAGTTAGCAGCTACTGCTCAGATGGGGATTAGGACACTGATACAAGCCTGGACATGCAGGGCCAGCTGGCAAACACACACACACACACACACACACACACACACACCCAAACAGCACATATGTGCTGTAAATACTACACAGAGAAATCCCCCCTAAGGAAATGACAGATTAGGGTTCAAACATTCACACATAGACGCGAAACAGAATACCAGTATGGTTAAAATGTTTAACAAAACAAGGGAGGTGAAGCGATTCCCTCAGGATGAAACTCTTCCACGGAGAAAGATGATCAGATAATCACTTCTCCACAGATAATATTTGTCTCTCTTCACAAATAATAGACAAATGTTTCTAGAAAGAGTAGTCTTTCTATCCAGATCTATGATCTGGATACATTTGGACTTGGTAGATAATTTGTGGAAGATAAATCCTGGTCATAAAACAAGTCTTGGCGTTTTCAGTTAGAGGTGGAAACTTTTTCACTTAGTTGCAGGCATTTATATTTGCTCACACTTTTTTTCTGTCTCGCCTCCTATTTCCGTATTATATCTTAGCAGACATCTCCTCAGATCAAGACAGAACAAGCTCACCTGCATGATGAAACAGTTTTATCTGATGTCGCAAAGCTAGCGAGGTTGGTAGAGTTAGACAGGGTACAAACTGCATCCATTGGTACGTTATTATGTCGAGAAAATGGGGAAACAAACACTTTACTGTTAAAATAGAGGGTAAAATACACAGTGATAGCCTCTTGTTTTTTTTTTCTTTCTTCATTTCCCATTTAACACTAATCGGTCTCGGCTGTTAAAAGGTCATCATATCTGCCATGAGCAGTGTGTGTGTGTGTGTGTGTAAATCGAGATATTTATGGATTAGCTGCTGCTTTCTGACAGCGTTAAGAAGATAAAATAAAGATTGGAAAGCTTTATACGTGTGACATCATGTGGATTGTTATCAGATGGAGGGTGGTGCGGATTCTTTTCATGTCAAAACATGTGATGAGGCAATTAACCTTCATCTTGCTCCATCTCAAAATATTGCAATTTAAATTGGCAAAGTAATTAAAAAATAATAAGAATCATTTGTTTAACCAGGAAAACACTGATATCCTTGTCCACATGTTGCCAGATCTTTATAACATTGTTAAAAAAAAGTTTGTACGTTGATTTATCAAATATTTGGTTTTGAAAAATTAATGTTTGGAAAATCAGGATTTTTTTTTTTCATTTTTCACCTGCGCACTCTGCAGGTTTCCATGGTTCAGAGTGATGTCATCGAGTGTGTTTTACCTCTACTATTTATGTGGACTTTAAATTCAGGTCAACTCTACGACAAAATATTAGGGTGTGGCTAAATTTTTTTGTTTGTTTTGTTAATTGCAAAAATACAATCATCATATTAGGAAAATTAATTACTAGTTTTAAACAAACTACTAACAGGACAAATAAAAAAATGAATCATTCAGACGTTTTTTCTTATTAAACAACTTATTTCTCGTGATGTTGAGATTTTCATCTGGTTTTTTTTCTCTGCTAACATTATGACTATTTTCTCATAATTTAAAAAAATTGTATTCTGGCCCTAATACTCTGTTGCAGAACTCAGAAGGAATGATTGCTTTAGAAGCCATTAAAAAAAAAAAAATCTGTATTTTGTTCTTTCTCTTTTTTTATTTAAAAGAAAGCGAGAAAACAAATCTATTAAAATTAGAAATTAGATATGGTATGAAAAATATGTATCAATATTAAGAGGGACTCAGCAAAAAAATCACTAGTAATATTTCTAATCTGATTCAGAATTGCACAGCATTCTGGAAAATGTAATCAGAGGAAAGACTGCAGCCCCTCCAGCTCTCACGTCGAGCTAAGCAAGGTTTTTGGTATTTGTTTCGAACCATGACCTAAACTGTTCTTCCTCTGTTCTTTTAATGTTTCTTCGTAGGTCCTGTGTGGCAGGGAGATCCCTCGTTGGGTCAACCGCCTGGCCTACTTCAGCTCCTGCGTGCCGTTCCTCCAGAGCTGCCTGCCCAAAGAATGGCTGACCCCTGCTGCCTTACAGACCAGCGTGAGCCAGGAGCTCCACGGAGCGGCCGGAGAGCTGGAGGAGGCCGAGGACGCCGCCGCCACCGCCTCCCTGGCCTCCATGTCGCCCTCCGCCACCTCCAGCCCCCACTCCTCTCTGCCTCGACACTGTCGCCCGCAGCCCCGCAGGTAGAAGCAGAGGGTGGGGGGCGGGGGGCCTTCACCCCCTTTTCTTAAAGAGACAGTGACCTAACGGAGAAACCACAGCAGCCACAGCCAAAAGTCCTGTCAGACCGTTGATTCAGGCACCCAGACTCGCTCGCTCCACGTGGGAGCATTGGGACAATCTGACCCCGCCTGGACCTGTGGAAGGGTTCTCACTGATCCCCCTGAAAACTCAAACCCATTTCCACTCGTTTCTCCTTTACCTACAAGCCACATGCAGGTTGTACCAGCATTTTACTTGTCACCCCCTCCACCTGGTTACAGTGTAAAAACATCTCCGGAGCAAACTATAAACTCCTTGGTACATTGACACGGAAAATTTTCTCTTTATTTTAAACAGTTTTCTAAAAGTTTTCTTCATGAAAAATGTCAATAAGCGTAGAAATAATCTTTTATCTATACCTGTCCAATCATTTTGAGGCGAATCTCTGGGTAAATTAAGTTTCTGTCGCTGCTGATTACGGTATGACAACCTGAATCCCTGGTAAAGGTGCTTCTGCACAATTCTTCACTGAAGTAGCAAACATTAGAGAAATCCAACCTTTAATTCAAAAATGAGCTTGAATCAGTATCCAAAGAACCATTTGTGAGTTGATTTCCTCCAGGTGTTTTGGTTTTCATTGTTTAAAATGTGCGGCTGTTTCAAAGAGTTGGGCCTGAGACGCTCCATCCAGGTTCCCAACGCATCACAAACGAAGCACCGTTTGTTGCTGCAGAGCAGCTAAAGCTAATTTAGTCAAACTCTCTACATCGTTACCTGATCTTTAGTACCTTTATAACTCCTCTCCAATAACCGGGTTGTTTTGAATGTCTTTGTTATTGTTCTGAGTGCAAATAAGAGCAAGTTGAGGAGAGAAGTTATTTTCTTGAACATTAACAAGCATCATCTGTCTTTAGCGCCATATGGTCTCTTGTCTTTCCTCTTTTGAAGAGTGGCTCTGCGCCACATCATATTTTTCATATAAGATCATCAGTTTGTAATTAAAAGTTCGTCTGCCATCATCTGATGATCTGAACTTCAAAAAAGTATCAAGTGAATAAAGATGTGGTTTTAAGCTGCGAGGTATTTTCTTTTTATAAATCTTGGCACACTTTAAATTAGACAAAACTTAACTTTTCAGCAAGATGTAGTTTTTATTTGTCAATTATTTGTTCCTTAATGTTGATTTTAAATTAAAGTACTAGTTTCACTGGCAGTTTGAGTAAAAAAATGTCTGCAAATGGAAGTGGTATTTAAAAAAAAATCTATATTAAGGAATTACTGGCTTAAAATAAACTCCTATATCTTGCTGAACTGTTACTTGTAAGTTAGTTTTGTCTAATATCAAGTGTACAAGAAACTAGAACAAAAACACTTGGTAAGATTTTATATTTTTGCAGTGTAATTTCCTACCGCTGAACAGATATACCCTAATTACAGGTTGGATAAATTTAATATGTTTAATATCAAATTATGCTGCTGTTCTAGAGCAGAAGTCATTTTAGGGCTTTTCAAGCATCTTTACCAAGAATTCGATCAGCACAGTGGTTTCTGTGTGATTTCCTTTGAGGCTGTTAAATGTCTTGGCAGCGATTGTCTTGTAAATTAGATGTTTTTTTTCATCTCAGTGGGAATTTCCTGCAGATAAAAGTAGTTCTGCAGTCGACTTGATTCAGCGTACCGGACGCCGCTGATGGGTAAAGTCATAGAATCAGCATTTTCTTTTTTTTCTTTTTGTATTTTATTTCCAGTGAAACATTTAGTGGTAGCTCAGGTCCTTCCAGACTCGTAAAAACAAAAAAACAATCTGATGATTTGTATCGACTCCTCAACCAACTCAAAGGAACAATTTTCTTAAGTGTTTAGGAACAAAGGTTAAGGCAGTGAGGTGGAGGGATACGTTCTCAGTAGCAGCTGCCATGGTGCCTTTAAACCAGGTACTTTCTTATGAAACCTATACATTTTGCATGTATGACAACTTTTAATATTTTTTTTTGTTTCAAATCAAAGTAAAATTGAAAGTCACGCTAATGCTGTATGGTAATCTACATAAAAAAAGCAACTTTTTTTACTGACCAGAGCTCAGTCTGCATCAATTATTTTCCTCCAAGGTATTGATGCCACAATCAAATTAAAACACTCTGAACTGATGGGTTATTTGCAACATATTTTCGATTGTTTTCATCACCACACTGACGAAAAAAATAAAATAAAGCTTTACATTTCACAGGAAGGTGCTAATTTTGATGAATGAGCGATTGGTTTTAACTACTGCAGGGCGAGTTCTGCTCTGACGCAAGAGCCGCTGACGTGCTGGAAGGACGTTTGCATTGACCGTTGTTTCTGACAGGTCCTGTTTTGTTGTTTTCGATTTTTATAAAATTCTGACTTTTTGTCAGCTTTGTTTATTTTTTGACAAACTCAGGACTCTTAAAGGCTTTGTAGTTTCAACTTTTTTTTTTTTTTTACAGGTTTTGTGTGTTTTATTTTTCTAAAAAAAAGTAGATGCTCAGTTTTATATTCCACTCTTGGAAAAAACAAACTTTTGTTTACTGTCTGTACTTTTCTGTCTACCTTAATGTGCAGGACTTTCTTTTCAAAACCGATTAGCATCGAACTAACCTTTGGGCCACATTTTCCTCCACCACACATAAATACTTGGACACTTTTACAAATGTAGCACCGTTTGAAAATTATTGTCAAATGTTATTTTTAAGGGACGGGATTCCTTTCTTCTTTTCTTTTCAAACTCAATCATTTTATTTTCATTTGTTTTGATGCTCTGTCACCCAGAGTAATTTGATTATTTTAGGTTTGTTACAAATAAACATCAGTGTTACAAAGAAAAAGTAAAGCAAAGATATTTTGTCATAAAACCAGCAGCTGACTTGGTGTGAGAGGATAAAATCGGAGCTTTATCAATAATGTAACTTCTGTTTTAAGGAGGACGCTACTTTGGCGCCCTCTGCTGGAGATTTGTTTTAGAGCTACTGAGGTTTCCTGGAAAGCAATGACAGGTTAGGTGAAATTTTTACTTAACATGTTTATGACATAAGATTATACTAAAAAAAAAAAGTTGAAGATGTCTATGACGTGAATAAAGATTTTCATAAATATGAGTTGTTTGCATCAACGTGAAATTTATTACAAAAGCAAATGTTCCAGAGTAAAATTAGAATTTATTGCACATCAGGAAATCCCAGAAAGCTGTTTTAATTTCCTCCCCCAGCACCCTAGAGATTTTAATACAGCCCAACACAGCTGGATCCCATCTGAATATTAAAATAATACAGTATATCACTTGTTTTTTATGTTGAGATAGTTTAACTGACAATAAATTATACTTATTTAGTTGCAGAAAAAATGACCAATAAAGCCTTATGTTTTCATTCACATATGTAGATTAAATTAACCCGTCTCACCTTTTGTCCATCTTTTGTTTCCAGCTCTGCTGAACCTATTAGAGATTAAAAAAAGAGAGAGAAAAACTGTCCATCTATTCACAAGCAGTTGCAGTTTTTGCTTTTTGGTTTAATCAAAATCTGGGGCCTATATCTTAACATAAAAAGTTTTAGTTCACCAATCATTTTTCATCAATCATTTTGTAAAAAAAAAGTGTAAAAATTACACTCATTGCCTTGCAGGAGTGTCAACACTCTTGAGAGTCAACAACACTGTAGCAGAAACACAGCATTGGGACTGTTTGAAATGTCAAATGAAAGATTATTGCTATTTATTAATGGTTTTACATATTTAAAGATACCAGTGTTGGCACATGAATTTTTATAATTCCAAGAATTGATTATTTAAAATCAAGTTTTATGTAATTATTTTAAGTTGGGATGTTATCTTCAATAACTCTGAAGAATCTAAATTAGAGAGTTACAACATTTAATTTCCCTTTGGGGTTAATAAAGTGTTATTGAATTTGAATGGGGGGCAAAAAATGTAATCAAGTAAAACTACCACATTAACATTTGTACTTAAATAAAAGTAAAAAAAAGTACTGGCTTTTAAAAATACTTATGTATTAAAAGTAAAAGTACTTGCTGAAGGCATTACCTAATCCCTAATGCAATATAAGTATATCGATCATATTTAATAATACATTAGGAACGTGCCATTTTAATAAACATTGCCACAGATAAAGCATGTTTTTATTGTGTTTACTTTCTGTAACATAGGTTAGATTTAGATATGTGATTCTATGCATCATAATTTCAGGGATGGAAACATTTCGTTTCCTGTCCTAACATAGCATTAACTTCACTTTTTTTGCCACTAGTGGCATTTATTTTTAAAGAAATCCAACAGAAAGGGGATGAAAGAAGGTGGGTGGGGAGGACATGCAACCGAGGAGCCACGTAGCAGAGTTGTAGTCAAGACCACCTACCCAAGACCAAGTCAAGACCAGCACCCCGCGCCAGTGGCGCAACTACACATTATTCAGGTGGATGCAGACATAAATCGGCTGTGTGTGCAAACTAAACGTTTAATGTAGTAAATATTTTGGATTGGAATGTCCAGACTGTTGTCGACATGTCTTACAAAAAGTTAGAAATTTGAAAATTAAAATGTGGTAGAATCCGCTAAGAAAATCTAGTTTTTTGCGAGGCACTGTACACACACACACACACACACCACACACACACACACACACACACAATGTGACCTTCACCTCAAAAACTGAAATAGCTGCAACATTTTGTCTGTGTCTGGTATTCACTACAGCAAACAAAAGACAGACATTCAGAAGCAATCATCCTTCCAGATTATAAAAAAATGTAGAAGTCTTCCATTATAGTTCTCTGGGAACAAACTTCACCACCAGAGGCTTGGTTGGTTGGAACCTCCAGTCAAACTGAATTGGGACCTGAAGACAAACAGACGGAAATGAAACACTGACATGGCAACAGAGCAGAACGACTGAATTGTTGCAGGCTGTCGGTCTTACCAAGGTGTCGCTGCACTTTTCCACAGAGTACTTCTGCAGGATGCGCACGATGACCATCTTCATGACCAGGATGGCGTATCGCATCCCGACACAGTTACGAGGGCCGAGTCCGAACGGCATGTACGCGTACGGGTTCAGATCCTCCTCATTCTCCTTACTGAACCTGCAGGGACCAGATTAAAGTGTCTGTTACATTTTATTTATTTTTTTTTAATCTTGTAATTGAAGTTGTTTTCTAAGATGTCAGGAACAATAAAACAGTAACTGCTTTACCATTAACCATAAATAAACTTGCTTAATGGAAACAAGTAGGGGTGGATAATATTAATTCTATGATATTTATAAAAGTATAGATTTTTCATCTGCAAGTATCGATACGTTAAATCATAGGGGTCCATAGGCTTATAGTTTTTTTAACAGGTTTGTGGCGGTGTAGCAGAAAGACTCCGCCTCCCCCAGTCTCACCTTCAGCTTGTACTTGAAGTGCACATTATAAACTACACACAAGTTTTTAAATTGTGTCAATAGGCCAAGTAAAACAGGAGTTATAGCCTACTAAAATAAGTAAGCCATATTTTTCCGAATGTCAAAGAAATGTCAAAATCAGGCTTTTATGCTTATGTGAAAGGGAATGAGCTTCCAAATGTAAAAAAAGAACATTAGATTTCTTTGTTTTTGGAATCTCAAATCTTGGATAATAATCATGGCTGTATTTTTGCTAAGAAATGAAGTTGTGCAAGTATCTGTGAAAGGGAAGCGGAACGGAATAACGGTGTGAACGGAGCGGCGGCAAAAGCAGTGAGATCGCGAAATTGATGCAAAGTTTGTAAATCAGAGCGATCGGTGGCATACACTTCATAATTAGTTTTTAGCTTAGTGGCTTCCGTTCTGAGAAGACGAAGAAGAAGAATCCGCAGCGCAGTGAGGATTTGCATGATGACGATGGCTGATCGATCATTCTTATTAGCAACTGACAAAGAGTATCAGAGACTGAGAGTGTGATCGTTGAGATCCTTGCAGTCTGAGAGGCAGCTTCTCAGAGATAAACGCAGGGGAATGGCAGCGTAGCTGCAAAGAAGTCGATCACTACGGCGTGAGGCGGAGTCACTCCCCCTGCAGCTAGTAGTAAACGGCTTACAGCCACAGCTAACTTTGAGAATTAGCCATGAAAATGCAGCTGGTGTTCTCTTTAAAAGTACCTCTCTGGTTTGAAGAGTTCAGGTGAGCTCCAGTACCGTGGGTCCATGTGCACCAAATGCACTGGGATCCCAACCAACGTTCCCTCTGGGATGGTGATGCCATTAATCTCCATCGTCTTTTTACATACCCTCTCAAGTCGAGGCGCAGTGGGAAGTATTCGCTGGGACTCACACAAAACCTGGTCCAGGTACTCCAGACTATTAAGGTCATCATAGGAAATGGAAGCCTGGATGCAGCAGAGTAAGTTGGATGTAAATGAACGCCCTAAAACTCAGAGATTATGTAAAATTAATCTACATTATTCTGTAGGCGGTCGTCGATTTCTTTCTGCAGCTTCCGCATGATATCAGGGTAGAGTGCCAGGTTATAAAGGAGGAACGATAGGGCTGTGCTGGTTGTCTCGAAGCCAGCGAAGATGAATATCGTGGCCTGGGAGAGGATCTCATGCTCAGTCAGACCTGCAACCAGACACACTGATGTGAGTTATTCATCTGCTTCAGATTATTCTGCTCAATAAGCAACAAATGATGCCTTGATCCACAACAAGTTCATGAAGGGATAAAAACCAAAAGACATTGATTGACATTTATCAGTTTGACAAGGTTACAAAACCATTTTCAAATTCGCCCAGTGAATCATCATTCACAAATGAGGGGTGGGGGGAAACAACATGGAACATGGCAAACCTCCAAAGAGGGAAAGTTACTGAAAGAAATTATTCCTCATGAGATGCAATTTCATTTGCATAGTTAAGGTAAAGAGGTTGCGAATAAAAGGCGTCCATGGGAAAGCTTCAAGACACAAACTACTGCTGATCAAAAAATAGACAAAAATAAATATCTACCCCAAAGTAAACAAATAATAATAAAAAAAACAAGTTTGGACCATTTTGTCAGGTTATTTCTAACACTTAAGAATAATACCATACCAACAGTCAGACATGGTGGAGATAGTGTGTTAGTATGGGCTTAATTTTGTTGTCAATATTGATAAAAACATTTTTTTTTAAAGTACAGTACTAGTTCCACTGGCATATTTTTTTCACTTGTAAAAATCTCCCAGCAGTGTTTTTAAAGAAGCTCCTATATCTTGCTGAAAAGTTATTTTTAAGTTACTGCACTTGAAGTAAAACAAAACTCAGATATTTGCACTAGAAACTTGCCCCCCAAAAAAGAGAGTTAGATTTTGGCTTTTTTTTGCGTTATTAGTGGAGCTTTTGATTGTAGTTTAAATTTCAGCCCCAGTCATTCACAGTCAGTGAAAACAGACCTTTACTTGGTTGCTCATGTTCGCTCTTTATGTCGCTTTCTGGGATCTCACTCTCAATCAACACCTGCAGGAAGTCTCCACGAGTCTGGATTTACATAGAACATATTTATCTACACGCACCAATGTTTGTTGTCATTTTAAATCATAGGAGATGTTGACAGCAAATCAACACTTACCAATACCTCTGCACTATGCTGGTCTTTAAATTTCTTAACGATGTTGTGAAGAAAGTTCACACTGGATGAGGGCAGGATCTCAACCTTGCAGAGCTTCAGCAGGTAACGACCAAAAGGAAAGATCGCTAAAAAGACACAAAGATGTCAAATGAAAACAGACAGTGTTCTACTCGTATTAAATGAAATGCTGGACCAACAAAAAGGGAAGAAGATGGCGTACAAGAGAGAAAAAGCGGCAAGAAGTTGATTTTCATAATCTTCTGCATGTGAACTATAACAGGGTCTTCGGGGTTGTTGATGGAGTCCGTCTCCACGCTGAACGAGGCGCTTGTCACCACGTCTAAACTGTATGGCGTAACGAGTCTGAAAAGGAAGAAAGAAGTAAAGGCTTGTGTTCTTATTCGTTTGGGGAGGATCGGTTCAAAATCAGGAGGAATACAACGGATCGAAACACTTACTGTTTGGCAAGAACGGGCTCATCCAGGTTCATTTTTCCGAGCTTCACAATGAGACGATCTGCAAAGCGAGCAACCAAGGGAAAAACCTTCAAGGAGAAAAAAAAAAGAAGTTAAAACTGTATCTAGCCGTGAATTGCTTCTATGAAAGGTGATACAGCAACTTTGAATACAACAGGTGGTGCTACAGATCAATTTTGCTGCACCCGCCGAATATTCATATATGGATCATACAAGTCCAGATCTGGGCAAATATCCTTCATGAGCAGTTTTATTGGTGATCAGACAATGTTTAAATGAGTCTTCATCAAATGTCATCAAAACCATATTGAATTACCTCAACCTCGAATGAAGAGAGAAGGTGTTTCTGATTCATTCTGTTGCTTTTAGTTTAATGAAACATTTCTAGTTTCAAATGCCACGAAACTTGACATTTGTAGTTTTCATGTTTTTTCTTAATTGTTGTCATGTCTCCAAGTTATTCATCCTATATGCACACAAAAAGCCTCTACCGAAACTGCAGCTGTAGTACAAAATGACTGACTTCCTCCCTGTTGCAGACCTTTTCGTGACACATAGATGTGGATAAAATTTATTTTTCTCATTAAAATGTGTGAAATATTGACTTAAAAAAAAACAACCTAACCTGTGCACTGTGGAACATTTCTTTTTTTTCCTCCATTGCCCTTAAAACGCCTATATTTTGACAAGTCTTAATACATCTTAATGCATTTGTAAAATTTGAAAAGTGATTAAACCAATATTTGATTAAAAAAAAGTACTCAAGTAAAAGTTAAAAGTGCAGAGTTGTAAAACTACTAAAAGTACCAATACGTTACTCAAGAAAATGCAACTGAGTAATCGTAACTAGTTATTGTTAAGAAATTAATTTAAAATAAGCTAGTTGTGAAAACTTAACCAGATGTTCAATATTGGGTAAAATTAATGATGTTTCAAATAAGGAAATTCACTTCAAATTATATCCATGATTCAATTAGTGTAATTTTTTATCTAGGATATTTCTAATGAAAACATTATACAGTTGATTTATTGAATTAAAAATAATCTCAGTTGAATTAAAAATAACGCGGCTTGTAGTTCTCTATAATTTAGAACAAAGCCAGTTTTTCTGTGTGTCTGTTTAATCTTTTGACCATTTTGATAAGATTTAACAGCTGGTGTAAAACAATCTGGCTCTCAACAGGGTAGAGCTTCCTCTTGGGACAGGGTCATAAACAATATCTGTCTTCATTCAAAAGAAAATAACACTTCTTTGATCTTAGAAACAGGTTTTTACTGGAACATAGTTAACTAGAACCTAGCTAAGGACACTCCCCTAATTTGAATACAGCATAGAAGGAAAACACGCCCTCCCTTTAAAAGAAGGAAACCCAGAACTTGGCTTCAGATCGCCCCATGGGTTCCCTTGTGACGCAGTCTCCGAGGAAGCATGCGTAGCGGTGAAATGCTTCCTCGTAATTTTTCGTTGTGTGTGTGGATGTCTGTCGTGTGAGGTAAATATGGCTGGTTTGTGATTTTATTCAGTTTCATTAGTTGTTTTTCTAATAAATGGTTTGGACTTGGAGAAACGTTTTGTCTTGTCTTTAAGGTTCAGCTGATACGACGACTTCAATAAATCCGGGCAGAAGAGAAAATAAAACGAGTCAAAAGGTTTGTAATTATTCCTCTTCTGTGTCATTTTAACATTACTGAGTTACTGACCCCCTTTTCTTGAAGGAGATACTAGTAGGAACTGTCCCCAGTGAAATTTTGATCATATTGTATTGTATTTTGATATATATATACACAGTCCAGTCACATTAATGTGACCATCTGTCAAAAGCCAGAATAACCACCTTTCGCAGAGCGAACTGCTACGAGACGTGCAGGAAGAGAGTCACTTAGGTCCCTGAAGGTCTTCTCTGGGATGTTGAGCCATGCCGACTCTAATGCCGTGGCCAGCTGCGCTAGATTACGCGGTTGAGGATCCATGGCGCGAACAACTCGATCGAGATGGTCCCACAGATGCTCGATTGGGTTTAAGTCAGGTGAGTTTGCTGGCCAGGGGAGGACGGTAAACTCATCCTGGTGCTCTTCGAACCACGCACGTACACTGGCAGCTGTATGGCACCTCGCATTGTCCTGCTGGAAGATGCCATCATCCTGAGGAAAAACAATGCGCATGTAGGGGTGGACATGGTCCGCAAGGACAGATGCGTACTTGTATTGATCCATCGTGCCTTCCACAATAATCAGTGAACCCAGAGAATGCCAGGAAAACATTCCCCAGACCATAATGCTCCCGCCTCCAGCTTGGACCGTTCCTGCAATGGTTGCAGGGTGGTTTCACGCCTTATACGCCAACGTCCATCTGTCCGATGGAGCATAAAACGCGATTCATCTGAAAACGCTACCTGTCGCCACTCAGTGGACGTCCAGCTGCTGTACTGGCGTGCAAATTCTAGCCTTCGTCGTCGATGAACACCAGTCAGCATAGGTGCACGAACCAGGCGTCCGCTTCGGAGGCCCAGACGCAGCAATGTTCGCTGAATAGTGGTTTGGGAGACACTTGTGGTAGCCCCTTGGTTCATTTTAGTGGTCAGTTGCTCAACGGTAGCCCGTCTATCTGCCCGAACGCATCTCCGCAACCGTCGTTCGCCTCTGTCATCTATGGCCCGTGGTGCACCACATTTGCCACGTCGTTGATTTTGGACAGTCCCATTTTGCCATGCACGGTACACTTTTACCACGGCGGCACGCGAACAGTTCACAAACTCAGCCGTTTCGGAAATGCTTCCACCCTTGGCCCGAAAGCCAATGATCATGCCCTTTTGGACGTCGGATAAATCGCTTCGTTTCTGCATTACGCCAACGATTGAAATGTTTTCCGAAGCCCACACACACCCTTTATATACGCTCAACTGCACTGTGCTGCCACCTGCCTTCTGTGATTGGTTATTTAACTCTGAAGTGGAAAGTACGTGGTGGTCACATTAATGTGACTGGACTGTGTATATATATATATATATATATATATACAGTATATATATATATACGTATATATATATATATTTTTTTTTTTATTTTTTTATTTTTTTTAATACGGTAAATACATTAGTTTCAGTCCATTTCCATCAATGTTATCATAGACCACAGAAGTGTCAATAAAGAAATAAAGAAAAGAACGGTAGAAGTTGGTTAACAACATTGTAGATCTTGACCTGCTTAAGTCTTCCACTGGTGAAACATGGAGATATGGTGCTGCGAATTCGCTTCCACCTTTCATCCTTCACCGCTGTGATTGCATCATACAGAGGTCCACTGTCTTCAAAGAAAATCTGCAAATGGACAAAACAGCAGGACATTACACAAACGGTACAGTTTCTTTTTCATTCAGAAACAATCTCATTTCCTAAGAATGCGAGTGCTTTATGGTTAAAATAGCGGTTTTCAACGTGGGCCGTACCGCCCCCCAGGGGGCGTTCAGAGGACGGCAGGGGGCGCTGGCGGACATTTTTATAAAAGGGGGGCGCTGGGATGCCTTAGGGGGGCGTTTGATCGAAGGTAAACTTTACACCTTAAATGCACAACAATGGCAGTTTAGACTTTGAGCAACTTGGTAAAACTGTATTGTGTAACATTAAATCATGTCTGGCTGCAACTGTATCAATGGCAGCGTTTCTTCTATTCAGTATTTGTAGCTTATTGGTGCAGCTCCGCTCCTGCTACTCTTCGCTTTATCGCATCAGTTCAGCGTTACACTGACTGATGGCGTTACTGTGATTCACTTTGTCTGGTATTTTTGTACATATGTTTTGGTAGTTCTGTGATCACGTTAAGCAGCAACTTATATTAAAAAAAGTATTTTATTTCCATTTGAAAGCTGCACGTTTCTATGGAAGGACAACAGAAAATTGGTTTTATAAAAATGTAATTACTAAAATCACGATACCTTCACTGTGTATCCCTCTGAAAAATGAACCCATTTAAGAAATAAATCCCTCCATGCGTGATACCACGATAGAGATCGTTCATATTATAGCATTAACACCAGCGCTGTAAGTGGTCCGGTATGAAACAAGTGTGATAGAACAACGGTACCACAGCACTTTTAAATTTCTATAATCAGAATACCAAAATTGTTTCTGTTGTTTTAAAAGGTTTATGTCAGTCTGCCTTTTCCCCATCAATACACTTCCAGACTGCCCTGCACCTTAGGAGGTTAAAAAAACAAAACAAATGAAGCGCACATTGTGCAAAACTCAACAGGAGAAGCGGGACATAAAATGGAGCGACGAACTAGATGTGAATTATAGCATAAAAAAGAGAATCAGACGCTAAACAGTGAAAAATCAACACATGATATGAAACACATGACAATTAGGTGGCGCAGGAGGTGATGAGTGAAGATTACTGATGGTCAATAAACGATCAAATAAATGTAGCAACAGGAAAGAAACTAAAGTGGACATAGCAATAAATCAAGAGAGGATAATACTAATCAAAGGAAACTAAATGGAAATTAATTAAGAACAAAATGCAAGAATAAACTAAGAAACTAAACTAAATACAGAGGAATAAACCTGTGTGACAAGGCCTTTCGATCAAAACTTAATACATAGGACTGTATGGCAAGAATAAACAGACACTATTTCCAGATAAAAGGTAAAATAATACTGTTGAAGTGCCATGAGTTTGTTGAGCCCATATCTACTACTGAGAATAAATATACGTTACATACATGAGGCTGATGTCTCCATGACACTTTCAATTTGACTCATTAGGATTTGATTAAGAGCCAGATTTGTTCTTTGTAATTTCTGTCCAGTAAAATTATTAATCTATAAATCAATAGACAGGTCTATTTAAAGATGTAATCCATGTTTCTGTCTCATATTTGTATGGCATTAAAAGGACCTGGAATTTTTTTTTCCACTGAAAGCTCTGGTTTGCACAATAAATGCCATGTGGGTGAAATTTTATGGATGATGCTCTGATGTCCCATTTCTCCTGAAGGCAGCACAGAGCTGCACCACCAGAAACCGACAAACACTGAAGAGAAGAACAGTTATGATTAATGTAGTTACAGTTCTATCCATGTTTTAACGTTGCAGAGCTTAGTCGATTTGCAAATAGTTCAAAGTTTAAACTGGCATGTTGTTCATCTTTTATCTGGTCATTTTGTGGAATATTTAACAACTAGAAAATGGCAAAGAATAAATATTTTTTCCACTCTGATTGGCTGCCGTTAGGCGTACCAATTTTAACTGAAATGTTCATTGCATTTTTTGTAGACGCCTGTATTATTTTTATATTATATGTATTATTTTTGATGATAAATACAGAAACAAGCATAAAAATCAAAACATCTACATTAGTGATAGTAATATTAATAATAAAACAATAGTCAGTGCAGAGTATCCTACAAATTCTTTGGTGGGGTTCGGTGAGGGACCTGGACAAAGGCTAGGGGGCACTGGCCCGAAAAAGGTTGAGAAACACTGGGTTAAAGAGTGCAGTGGGAACATTTAAGACATTCAGGTTTCATTGTGTTTCATTGGGGCGACTGTGGCTCTGTGGGAAGAGTAGTTATCCTGTGATTGGAAGGTTGTAGGTTCAATTCCAGCTTACTCCTGCCTTCCTTCCTTGGGAAAGGTACTTCACCTGAACTTGCCTACCAATCTGAGTATCGGCGTATAAATATGAATGGATGAATGCGACTGGTTCGCTGATGAGTAAAGCGCCTTCAGTGGTCAAAATGAATGGAAAAAGCACCATATAACTTCAGTCCGGTTGGACTAGCCAAGGGAGGGGACCCTGGCGGTCTGATCCTTGGCTGTAGAAGCTAGCTCTTGGGACGTGGAATGTCACCTCTCCGGTGGGGAAGGAGCCAGAGCTAGTGTGCGAGGCTGAGAGGTTCCAGCTAGAAATAGTCGGCCTCACCTCGACGCATGGCTCTGGAACCAGTCTCCTTGAGAGTGCCCCCCCTGGGGACTCTCTTGTTCTACTGTGGGACAGCACCAACACTGTTTATAGTGGGGATGGTGTGCTGCTGACCTCAACTTGGGACGTTGTGAGTCGGTGGGCGGAATACTTCGAAGACCTCCTCAATCCCACCAACCTGCCTCAGAGGAAGCTGAGCCTGGGGACTCAGGGTTGGGCTCTCCAATCTCTGGGGACGAGGTCGCCGAGGTGGTCAAAAAGCTCCTCGGTGGCAGGGCCCCGGGGGTGGATGAGATCCACCCGGAGTTCCTTAAGGCTCTGGATGTTGTAGGGTCGTGTTGGCTCACGCTACTCTGTAATATCTCATGGACATTGGGGTCAGTTCCTCTGGATTGGCATACTCGGGTGGTGGTCCCCCTGTTTAAAAAAGGGGACTGAAGGGTGTGCTCCAATTACAGGGAGGTCACACTCTTAAGCCTCTCTGGTAAGGCCTTTCAAAAGACCTGGAGAGGTGGGTCCATCGGATAGTCAAACCTCGAACTCAGGAAGAGCAGTGTGGTTTTCGTCCTGGTCGTGGAACACTGGACCAGCTCTACACCCTCAGCAGGGTCCTGGAGGGTGCATGGGAGTTCGCCCAACCAATCTACATGTGTTTTGAGGACTTGGGGATGGCTTTCGACCGTGTCCCCAAGGGGCTGTTGTGGGGGGTTCTCCAGGAGTATGGGGTACTGGGCCCTTTGATACGGGCTGTCAGGTCCCTGTATGACCGGTGTCAGAGTCTGGTCCGCATTGCCGGCAGTAAGTCGGGCTCATTTCCAGTGAGAGTTGGAGTCCACCAAGGCTGCCCTTTGTCACCGATTCTGTTCATTACTTTCATGGACAGAATTTCTAGGCGCAGCCAAGGTGTTGAGGGGATCCGTTTTGGTGGCCTTAGGATTGCATCTCTGCTTTTTGCGGATGTTGTGGTCCTGTTGGTTTCATCAGGTCATGATCTGCAGCTCTCGCTGGAGAGGTTCGCGGCCGGGATGAGGCTCAGTGCCTCCAAATCCGAGGCCATGATCTTGAGTCGGAAAAAGGTAGAGTGCCTTCTCCGGGTTAGGGGGCTCGTCCTGCCTCAAGTGGAGGAGTTTAAGTATTTGGGGATCTTGTTCACGAATGAGCGAAGAAGGGAGCGGGAGATCAACAGGCGGATTGGGGCAGCGTCTACCGTGAAGTAGGCACTGTACCGGTCCGTCATGGTGAAGAGAGAGCCAAGTCAAAAAGCGAAACTCTTGATTTACCAGTTGATCTACGTTCCCACGCTCATCTATGGCCATGAGCTTTGGGTCATGAGCGAAAGAATGAGATCACGGATACAAGCGGCCGAAATGGGTTTCCTCCGCAGGGTGGCCGGGCTCTCCCTTAGAGATAGGGTGAGAAGCTCGGTCATCCGGGAGGGACTCAAAGTAGAGCCGCTGCTCCTCCACGTCGAGAGGAACCAGTTGAGGCTCGGGCATCTGGTCAGGATGCCTCCTGGACGCCTCCCTGGTGAGGTGTTCCGGGCACGTCCCACCGGGAGGAGGCCTCAGGGAAGACCCAGGACACGCTGGAGGGACTATGTCTCTCGGCTGGCCTGGGATCGCCTTGGGGTTCCCCAGGAGGAGCTGGAAGAAGTGGCTGGAGAGAGGGAAGTCTGGGCCTCGCTTCTGAAGCTGCTGCCCCCGCGACCCGACCCCGGATAAGCGGCAGAAAATGGATGGATGGATAATTTCAGTGCATTTACCATTGTTACACTCCCAGCCTGTAATAATCTCAGTGAATCAGAGCCTTACTTCCTGCATCAGATGGTGGGAGTGTTTTGGATGTAATCCTTCTTAAGTCTTCCTTTTTCACTCAGAAACAATTAATCTCATTTCTAATCTCAGGATTTATTGTTGCACTCCCACCCCAGACGAGGTGAAAGTCTAATATTCCCAGGTTTCGTCACATCAGTGAATCAGAGCCTTACTTCCTCTTAAGTCACATGATGAGAGTGTGTGGGAGTGTTTTGGATGTAATCCTTGTGAATTCTTTGGAACAGGTTTCCTGTAAACCTTGCCAGAAATTCCAGAAAATCTAAATCTTCTGAATGAAACACTTTCTCCCAAAGTTCAAAACATGGAAGTTAATCAGATGGATATCATATTATTTATAAACAGCTGCCAAATTAAATTATTGTCCCACGATAAATAATTATCTCACTCTGCGGTTTGTAAATGCAGTGTAGCACTCCTTCACCAAGATGGCTTTTATCATCTCAGGGTCTGCAACCATCAACACAGGTCTTCGTCCCTCAAACAAACTGAAAAAAGGAGGAACATTACAGAAATACGGGCTACATAAAGTTGTAACAGTATGAATTGACAACAAAATACCATAAAACAGTTTTAACATTAAGACAGCTTGATTATTCAGAATGTCAATAGAGCAAAAGCATTAATGAAAAGGTTTGGCTTTTGTTTGCATATTTTTGCTAACTGTTTGCTGAAATAAGAGTCTCTCAGAGGAAGCAGTAGTTCTTCCTCAACTCACCCCCAGACATCCCCATACTTGGACTTGTTGTCAAGGTCAAACTGAAGTCCCTGCAGGGAGTCAGAAACATTAAAGAGGAGCCGAAACAGCTGAGAATAAAACATATTTGTTTCTGGTGAAAAACAGACATTACATAAGTTGTAAAAAAAATATACTTGTTTCTCATATTGAACTGTTTGTATAACTAATGTCTCTTAAAGAGTGGTCTCGGTTCGCTTAGGCTAATACCTTTCTGATACCCAACAGGGTTCCAATAAAAGGCAGAGGTCTCGGTCCGGATACGCCAAGCTTTTTGAAAAATCTGTATGGCCAGATTCCATATCTTATGTTCAAAAAGAAAAGAAAGATGCGACGTAGTAAGTTTTCTTTTTCGTACATGGTAAACAATATAAGAGCAGGGTACAAATACTCACAGTAATAAGAGAGTGACAGCAAGAGCCGCTAAAGTCCATGTAGTCGCGGAAAACAGCAGGAAATCCATTTTCTCCTCTCTGTATTACTGAAACCTGGGAAATGCTGTCAACACGCTCTTTAAAAGCCTCCCTGTTCGGGGAGGAGTCTTGAAACACGACACATTATGATAACGTCCTGCTCCAACCAATCTTCACCAACAAAGAATCCAGGAAATGGCTAAAGGGCGATTCCACCTGTAGCCGGTGTTCCTCTTCATATGGAAGACGCTGACAAAGCCCAGCTGGTTTGTTAAGGCCCAATATACTCTGGCGCACATCAGTCCGCGCGGAATCCGCTCGGGCTCGAAGCGGACGTCCGCTGGACGTATCGGCGCAAGGATAGATTTTAAGACCCCGTACGGAAACAGTGATCTTATCGAACTGGTTTTCATGTACACCGGGCTGATAAGGTTGATGACTACATATACTGTATTACATACATAAATACATTGTGACTCGGACCCAAAGCCACACTAGCATCCCTTCTTCGGTTTCACAGATCGCTGCTCAGTGTTACACCTCTCCAGCTCACACTGCCACTTTCTATTTCATCTTATAAAGGCCAAAGGGTGACAGGAAACAATGCGCAGAGCTTCCAATTTTCACAATACACTTCTGTGTCCAGTGTGATGGATTATCTATTTTCTATCAGGAAAAAAAAAACAACAAAAAAAATAGATTTTTCTTTCTTTCTTTCTTTTTTTTCAAGCTAGAAATGGATACAAAAAAAATCACCTTTCCGATTAAGAGATTTTATTTAAAATTTATGCTTTGTGAATAAAACTGTGATTACCATGATGAGGATTTAATCTGAATCTGTTTTATCCTTAAATAAAGTCTATAATTGCTTGTTTAATCACGGCCCTGTGTTCTACTTTGACAATCAGCAGCATTCTACAAAAAACCGTTTTTGGGGGTTTTTTTCTGCCTTGATGAGCTGAATCTGTTGTTTAGTTAAAGTTGGATGTTAAATCCTCTTAACAGCTTGAGGCATTTGCAACAAAGGCTTAAGTTGAGTTTCAAACTGCACCCTGGATGATGATGGTGATGATCCCCCCCCCCCCCTTCTCCTTCCCAAAACACCAGGAATGACAATGAGCTCCACAGCAGTTCTGCATCTTTCTGCATGTTACAAGAAAATCAGCATCTTTTAAGGTTTTCCTCTCGCTCGTGGAAATCCCTCTCCATCCTTATCTGGTCCATAGGTTTCTGAGTGGAGACTTCCACTGGTCTTATGTAATCAATGTAATGATTTCAGTGACCTGCTGTCTCTGCTCTCTGCTTGTACTGCAGGGACTAAAACTGATGCTTTAAAAAAAAAACAATAAAAAAAATCCGATCATTCTGAAAATATATTACATTAGCAAGAGCTATAGACACACGTCAATAGTTTTCTCTTATAAATTTATTATCTCCTTTTTTTAAATAAAGAAATATTGGATTATGTAGCCTCCTGTTTCCTGTCGTTGTGTTTATTTGATGCTGTCTAATAATTTCTGGCTACACTGAGACCTTTGCTAAACTGCTCACACCGTGGAGGTTAGTATACCGTCATAGTGATCATCAACTTACCGTTCATATGCCCAGAAATGCATGTCTGCCCAAATTTGCATCGACAGGGGATGCAAATTTGGGCTGACATGCGTTTCAGGGCATAACAGGGGCAAACCTGGGAGCCGAGCCTGGGTGGTTCAGGAACACCATCTGCCGGATCTGCAAAAAATAAAAAAATAAAAAAATTACACCTCTGAATGTTTTTTTTTAAATTGTTATTTACAACCAAAAGCTTCAATATATTTTATTGACATGTAATAAAAGTAATTTAAACATGTTGAAATAAATGAATGCCTGTGTCCTCTTTGTGCAAATAAAATTCTGTAAAGTGTGGAGTGCATTTTGTATTTGGCCCCTTTTATTGTGAGTTGCTCTATTTCTTTCACAGCTCACCTAATTGCAGTTCTGCTCGTTATTTAATATCAAAACAAATGCAGTTGCTCTGTGACTCTATTACCCAGGGCAGCATTCAAAAGCAGTTGTAATATTAGCTAACGCTATAAGCGTTGTAGTGCTTGGTATTACATACACCAAACACTTGTCCCCATTCAAATAAACATTAAACAAACAAGCAAACATAGAGCTGTTTTTTTTCTGGGCACTTGCCCAGGGCACAATTCAAAGGGGGATGGCATGATCACAGTGAAAAATATCTAACCTACTGCCTAATGTCTTAATGCGAATGATGTGACTGAATTTTTCAGAATATGAACAACACCTGACTGACCAAAAATACAAAGTTTTCATTTATTATGAATGTCTATGATTTTGATTTCTCTTATTTTTTAAAAGGAAAACCGGTTACCAAATGTAAATTTTGAAGGTAAAAATTGATTTAAGTATAAATCAAGTTTTAGCATTAACTAGCATGTTCAGCAAATATTGCATATGCTAGTTATGATTGTTTCTTCAAAAATCTAAGTAATTCCAGACATGAATTATAAGAACAGGGCAGTACAGCTAGACTTTAGTGCAGGTATTCAAAGGAAAACTGATCCTTAAACATTTTTTCAGTTTATACAGTTAATATAAACAAGATTTTTTTTACGTAATATTTGCTTTGACCTCTTTCTGTACACTGACATATTTTACTTGACAATGTAAAGTGTGCTCCCAATGTTTTTACATTGTATGATTGTTTGTTTTCACTCACTTTTTATAACTGAAGTCCATGTAAGCAGCCTGACCTTTGCAACGGAAGTCAAAGTAAAGCTAACTAGGTTACTGAGTATGTCCATACAAAGGCAAGTTGTACTTCAAATCAATGTTTGCCTCATGTGGCGTTTACTTGCAGTCAGTCCTTAAATGGTAACAAGTATGGCCTAAATTACAACCTCTTTCCTTATATTGCAGTTCTCACAAGAAGGCAAGTCTTTATCAGACGGGCCGTTTATCTCATGCCATAAAAGCAGTTTCATCACAACAATGCATTTAAAAATAATAAAATTCACTGGTTCAGATTCCAACCAACACATAAACTCTGGATGAAAATGAAAGCCCTATGATTTAAGAGTAAATTAGTCCATTTTTTCAGTGATATAATTGAGACTGAGCTAAATAATTTCTCAAATGGTTCCAAAATACTTCAACTTTGATCTTTAAAGACAACGGCTGAATGAATGCAACTGAACTTTAATTTTATTTTTAAATAAAGACTAAAATACAAATGACTGATGTTGGGCAGTTTTAATATAATGAGGACAAATTACACACCGACCTGTGACATGATATTTTTATTCCCACAATCACACATGTATTAGACGACAACATCTTTTACATCTTTTCAGACGAAATAGCCAGAATGACATAAATCAGAAAATATTTTGTTGGGAAAACCAGTCTTTGCGTTTAAAAAAAAAAAAATCGGCGTTAACTCGACCACATCTTGGAGATCCTCAGATGACTCAGGTGATAAATTATGCGTTTGTGTTCGGGAAAATTGGCGAAATTGGCCGCCTTAATCTGCAGCCTGGCCACTAGAGGCAGTAGTAGGCCCGAAAAGGTAAGAATGACGTAACCCTCAGTTTTATGGCTCCTCCCCTCAGTCGTGGCTTTAAAAAGCAGCTTGCTGGCCTCTCTAATGCATGTTTCATTCTGAAAGAAGAGAACATGGATTTCCTGATGTTTTCAGCAACAACATGGACTTTAGTGGCTCTGGCTGTCACTCTGTTACTACTGTAAGTATTCTGCAGTATTGTATGTTTCCTTAACAGTCCAGGAAAAGAGTCTCATTCCTTCTGTCTCTTTCTTTTTCCCTCTTTTGGACATTAGATATGGAATCTGGCCGCATAGGTTTTTCAAAAAGATAGGAGTATCTGGACCAAGACCTCTGCCTTTTGCTGGAAATCTGATGGGTTTCTCAAAGGTAATGCCTAAACAACCACAGAAAATTAAAAATGAAAGTGCTGATGAGCTTTATGGTTTATTACATCTGTTCTTCAGAAGGCAAACATTGATTGCTCTAAGAAAAAAAAAACCTGGAGCTTTTTTGTAATTATTTTCTTCAGGGACTACTTATCTTTGACCGGGAATGCCAAGCCAAGTATGGGGATGTTTGGGGGTGAGTAGACAAAGAAATGAAGTTTGTTTATTTATGGAGCAGTTTGTCAATGTTTCGGCGCTGAACTCAGATTACTTGAAAAGCTTTTTAATCCAGTGACATGAATTTGAGCTGAAATGCATGTTTTGTCACATACCTGTACTTTATGAGAAGTAAGCTTGCGATCTTGTTTTCTTTCCCCATTTTTTAGTTTGTACGAAGGGAAAACCCCGCTACTGATGGTTGCTGACCCTGAGATAATAAAGGCCATCTTGGTGAAGGAGTTCTACACTGCATTTACAAACCGCAGGGTGAGATGCTGGAGGAAACCATGGAAATCCAACGTTTTCAACTTCATTTTTAGGGAAGTGATACCTTCAACTGACAGCCTTATAAAACTGGCTGTTAATTGCTGTTTATTGTGATTAAAAACAACGTTAAATCCACCTGAAAACACAAAATTAACTTCACAATTTTGAGGAATACACATGTACAATACATTTTTGATTAAGTTACACAATGTCCAGAATCTGCATCATCAGCTGAAACTGGAATAATTAATCCATCTAAGTAAAGTGTGGTGACGCATAAAAGGCTATAGTGGAGAAGAGTCATGAGACTGGAGAACTGCCAAAGCTGAGCAGAGGCTTCGTCCGTTTACAGATCATCATCGGAGACGGCGGGCCTTTGGACGATGCGGTCACAGCAGTGAAGGATGAAAGGTGGAAACGAATTCGCGCCTCGATATCTCCATGTTTCACCAGCGGAAGACTTAAGCAGGTCAGAATCCACAGTGCTGCTCATAAATCACTTCTGTCCTGTGTTTCCCCCAAACATAAATTATTTAATTACCCGTTACTACATTTTTTAAGTCTTTCCTAGAGAATCAGGGTTTGAACGCAGATCTGTGTTTTTTCCAACGCTGGTCCTCAAGGCTCACTGCTCTGAGTGTTTTAGATGTGGGAAGCTTAGATCCATCAGAAAACAATTAAGGTGTTTTCTGTAATAATAGACAAAACAAACTGAATCTCACTTATTCATTTGTGTCTCTTTCTTCCAGGTTTTCCCATTGGTTGTTCAATTTACAGACAGATTGATGCAAAAACTTGGACAAACAGATTTGAATGAGTCCATTGATGTCAAGAAGTATGTCCCATCTGTTGTATAGTCAGATTACCGACATTTTTATTTATTTTAAACAAACATTGCGAGCTCCTACCTCTTTGCTTTTATTTTTCTCTCTCTCAGATTGGTTGCACCGTTCAGTTTGGACGTGGTGACCAGCGCTTCCTTCAGCGTGGAGATCGACTCCATCAACAACCCCAACGACCCTGTTCATGCTCAAATGCAGAAGATCATGAACTTCAGGTTTTGGCCTTTTGTCTTTATGGGTACGTCAACTCGTTGCCTTCTAGTATCGCACAAACAAGTCACGCTTTTTTAAATTTACCAGTTTCACTCTGCCTTTTTAGCGATTTTCCCCTTTGGTCGCCAACTGCTGAAACTCTTCAAAGTTGAGTTCATGCCCAAGACCAGCGTGGACTTTTTCTACGACATCATTAAGAAATTTAAAGACCAGCACATCAAAGAGGATTCGGTAAGGGTTGACTGGAAAAGTTTTAGAACGGTGACGGGTTTAGTTCTGAGTCAAATACAGATAATAAAATAATCCAACCTGTGATCTGAAAACGCTAAAATGATTTATTTATGTGAAACTTTCAACAATTTCTGTTTCCTATTCAGACTCGGGGAGACTTCCTGCAGGTGATGATCCAGAGTGAGATCCCAGAATCCGAAATAAAGAGCGAACATGAGCAACCAAGTAAAGGTCTGAAAGTCACAGAAACAAAGTCTTATTTTACATTAAAACGATTTGTATCAAATATTTTAAGTTTTCTGTGTTAAAGAATGAGAAACGTGAGTTCACAGGTCCCATCTACAACAAATTTTAAAGGATAATATGACAAACAAGGATAAGGGAAATAATTAACAGAAAGTTGGTGTAGTCTATGGTCATAAATGTAATAATACCATTAATAGTTAACCAGTTTCAGTGCAATACAAATAATCACACATGTCTCTCAGAGTAAGACGTAACAATGAGGTATCAACTCTAAAAATCATCTTTCTACCCTGGAAATGTAGACTTTTTTTATATATGCCTCAGAAGTACAAAATGTTTTAGTCTCAGAGACATGGGAAGCCAAGATATACCAGCTGTCCATCAGATGCAGAGCTCCACTTTGACTCAGACACCAGCAAAGAGGAAGTGGCACAGCAACAAGGTCTAGTATTAATACAGATGAGCTGAATTGTTTCAGGCCGAAGATGGACTCAAACTCAACTTACAGTTTTCAGGAGACACTTCCTACAAGCAGAGATATGTAGGAATAGAATCTGCAATGTCCAAGAAAACATCATGTTTTTATGGCATTGGTTTAATTCTGCAAGCTAATATACTTAGACATAGACTTACTTTATTGCCATGGCAGAGGAAAGATATCAACAGAATGTTGTTGCTTGGCCACTGAAGTACACAGAAAAAATACTAAACAATAAGTGTGACTGTAAATGCATAAAGAAATATAAAAATGTTGCCAACAAAATAGTTGCCCCATCGCATTGACGATGGTAAAAAATATCTAACAGTAGGAAAGCTTAAATACAACACATATCTGTGAATTACTATATGCTTGACAAGTTAATTTATGGGAACCAAAACAAAAGAAAACATTTAATCTACACGATGTGTACAACACAAAGTGTGTAACACCTCCATATATTAATTCAAAAATTTTGAATTGAGTTTACTGATATAAACTCTGAGATGAAGTTATGCTTTATTAAGGTGCATTGATGTTTCTTATTGCAGGTTTGACTGAGCACGAGATCCTTTCCCAGGCTCTGACGTTCATCTTCGGCGGCTACGAGACGACCAGCACCACTCTGTCTTACACCCTTCACAACCTGGCCACAAATCCTGAAGTCATGCGGACACTGCAAAAAGAAATTGACGGCTGTCTGAAGAAAAATGTAATTTACTTTAACATATTGGCTTTTTGAATCCAACGGGTGCTAGATTTTCTGTGCATGCCTTCCTTATTTACATCCATCTTTCTTTGATGGATCCAGGCTCCCATTTCCTATGAGGACCTGAACAGCCTGGAGTACCTGGACCAGGTGTTTTGTGAGTCGCAGCGTATGGTTCCCACCGCGCCTCGACTTGAGAGGACATGTAAAAAAACAATGCAGCTTAATGGTCTCACCATCCCAGAGGGAACGTTAGTTGGGATTCCAGTGCATTTGCTGCACATGGACCCACGGTACTGGAACTCGCCTGAAAGCTTCAAACCAGAGAGGTAAATAACAGAACACAGGGATTGGTACTGATATCTGAGAAAGAAAAGGCAATTTTCTCAAAATTGAATTGCTGTTTTAGATTTTTTTTCCTATTATCATTATTTTCGACTTCATAATTAGAAACTTTAATCTGGTTCCTGCAGGTTCAGTAAGGAGAATGAGAAGGATCTGAACCCGTACGCGTACATGCCTTTCGGCCTCGGCCCCCGTAACTGTGTCGGGATGCGATACGCCATCCTGGTCATGAAGATGCTCATCGTGCGCATCCTGCAGAAGTACTCTGTGGAGACATGTGCAGACACCATGGTAAGCCTGAAATAATTCAGTCATTCTGCTGTGTTATCATGTCAACGTTTCATTTCCATCTGTTTCCGTCTTCAGGTCCCAATTCAGTTTGACTGGAAGTTCCAACCAACCAAACCTGTGAAGCTGAAGTTTGTTCCCAGAGAACTGTAATTGCTATTACTTCAGACTTCTGGCCTTCTCGTCAAATATAATTTATTTTTGATGGGCCTGTAGGATTATTCTTCCTGTGCAAAGTTCTGTACTGTTTAACACTGATCAATTGGAATGTGTAATTCTTTCAGTCTACTTTTATACTGTCTTTGTTCTCTACTTTTACCTGACATTAAAGCTTATAAACAGATTGTTGACCTGCAGAAACTTTGTCTTCACCTACCTGATCAAACAGTTCATTTTCATTGCTAAAAAAATTATATATATATATATATATATATATATATATATATATATATATATATATATATATATATATATATATATATATATATATATGCATATATGCAGGAGCTGGGGTGCTACTAACAGTCTCCCACAGGAGAAATAAGGGATAAGACAATAAGCATAGATATATGTTAAACTAAAATTCACACAAAGTACAATTTGTTTCTTCATTCCTCTGTATTTTTTTCCAGTCTGATAGTGGAAATTCATACTTATTTATGCCACCACTCTAAAGTTTTCAATATAAAAATAAAACACTGGATTTTTATCTTTAGTGGCAACATATTTTGTCCCAAGTATGTGGATGTCTGGGGCCCGCACACAATACTCCCGTACGCGGCAGCTCAACATTATGGTATACCCCTTTACGTGCTGCTTTCACAATAAAAGCGCACGTGCTGTTGGATTTACTGCGAATAGGTTTCCAGCCGCTGCAGTTGCATAAAGAAATGATGTATCAGAAATAATTGGGGACATTATGCAGTGCTGGAAAACTCTGTTTCAAGGGATTTCTCTCACTTCTGGATGGAAGAGCGACACCTTTGGAACAAAACCAGCAAACGTCAACCAGATCTGATGTTTAATTCCAAAATAAAAACCTATTAAAAAAGCACGTTTTTACTTTTTTCCTCTAATTTGCCGTGCTTATTGCTTGAAAACTCTCTTTTTCCAGTGACTTCTCTCACTTCTCAGTGACAGAGGGACACATCTAGAACACAACCAGCAGATGTCAACCAGATCTGATGTATAATTGCAAAATAAAAGCCTTTTAAAATAAGACGTTTTTGCTTTTGCATTCAAAAATGTGCTTTTAGTTTGATCAAAATCAGGGGCCTATATGTTGACATAAAAGTTTTTAGTTCACCAATAATCATTTTCTTAAAAATGTTTTTTTCAAATGTCAAAAGATTATTAATGTTTTTACATACTTAAAGATACCAGTGGATACATGCCTTTTTGTATTTAGAAGTCCCCATTTTTCAACTTGGATTTGAACTGAATTGGGGTGAAGCAGTGAAAGAGCTTTATACGACATTCTGAAAATCAAAACACTGTTTAGTTTTATGAGGTGTGCAACCGAAACATTAAATTTTTTATGCAGTGAATATTTTGTATTGGAATGTCCTGATTGTTCTCAAAATGTCTTACAAAAATTAGAAATTTGAAAATTAAAAATGTGGTAGAATCCGCTAAGAAAATCTAGTAAACATGTTTGTTCACGTGAAATGGAATATTTCACATCTAAAAATTATTAAACATTTATTACAAGAAAATGTTAAAAAAAAAGCATAGATTTTTTTTATTTTCCACTGTCGCTTTGTGTTTCTCATTCACGTCAATGTCCAACATCCATATGCAAGTTTGTGGTTTTAGCTTTGCATATTTTGAAGAAATGCTAGAAGTGTGAAAATTTTTTGCAAGGCACTGTACACACACACACACACACACACACACACACACACACACGCACACACACACACACACACAATGTGGCCTTCACCTCAAAAACTGAAATAGCTGCAACATTTTGTCTGTGTCTGATATTCACTACAGCAAACAAAGATGGACTTTAGAAAGCACAGCCAAGTTACATGGTCTCTCAGCAGTGATTGAATTACACAACATTCAGAAGCAATCATCCTTCCAGATTATTAAAAAATGTAGAAGTCTTCCATTATTGTTCTCTGGGAACAAACTTCACCACCAGAGGCTTGGTTGGTTGGAACCTCCAGTCAATCTGAATTGGGACCTGAAGACGGAAACAGACGGAAATGAAACGCTGACATGGCAACAGAGCAGAACGACTGAATTGTTGCAGGCTGTCGGTCTTACCAAGGTGTCGCTGCACTTTTCCACAGAGTACTTCTGCAGGATGCGCACGATAACCATCTTCATGACCAGGATGGCGTATCGCATCCCGACACAGTTACGAGGGCCGAGTCCGAACGGCATGTACGCGTACGGGTTCAGATCCTCCTCATTCTCCTTACTGAACCTGCAGGGACCAGATTAAAGTGTTTGTTACATTTTATTTATTTTTTAATATTCTTGAGGTTTCTTTATTCTTCTAAAATGTCAGGAACAATGAAACAGTAACTGCTTTTTCATTAACCATAAATTTGTGCAATTTGAAATCACAAAAATAAACTTGCTTAATGGAAAGGTGCCAATAAAAAAAGAAGCAAAAGGACAAGTCGAACAAAGAATAAAAAATAACATCTGAACACCAATATTGTGACTATTATGGAATTATAGACAATCAGAATATGATAGCTCAGATATTGTGACCACACTGTAACTTAAAGTACAATACGAAACTCTACTAATTAACATGGTCTCATCTAAGAAGAGCTTTGACCATCTATATTTCCATAATAGTCGTAATATTAGCGGTGATATGTTACTTGTTATGCTTTTGTTTATCCCTAACCCACCTCCGTGTGCTTCTCTGGCAAAACCTAGGATAGTGGTAAAAGGCAACAGCGCCTCCTACAGTCGGTCGCAATATACCGCAAAACTGCAAGGGAAACAGTTTTTTCGAACCTCACTCCATACCAGTAAGTGGCGGTAATGCTACTAAAAGTTGGTTGCCGACTGCCAGCAAAACCAATAAGAGGAAGAAGAATCAAAGAAGTAGAAAAATAAACACTTTTTTGCATCACACAAGACACGTGATCAGTAACCGGATGTCACCAGTTGCAAAATTGCGCTTTTTCAACATTAGCAGAATATCGGCAAAGATTTGCGTAGCTGGTGTTCTCTTTAAAAGTACCTCTCTGGTTTGAAGAGTTCAGGTGAGCTCCAGTACCGTGGGTCCATGTGCACCAAATGCACTGGGATCCCAACCAACGTTCCCTCTGGGATGGTGATGCCATTAATCTCCATCGTCTTTTTGCATATCCTCTCAAGTCGAGGCGCAGTGGGAAGTATTCGCTGGGACTCACACAAAACCTGGTCCAGGTACTCCAGACTATTAAGGTCATCATAGGAAATGGAAGCCTGGATGCAGCAGAGTAAGTTGGATGTAAATGAACGCCCTAAAACTCAGAGATTATGTAAAATTAATCTACATTATTCTGTAGGCGGTCGTCGATTTCTTTCTGTAGCTTCCGCATGATATCAGGGTAGAGTGCCAGGTTATAAAGGAGGAACGATAGGGTTGTGCTGGTTGTCTCAAAGCCAGCAATGATGAACATCACACTCTGGGAGAGGATCTCATGCTCAGTCAGACCTGCAACCAGACACACTGATGTGAGTTATTCATCTGCTTCAGATTATTCTGCTCAATAAGCAACAAATGATGCCTTGATCCACAACAAGTTCATGAAGGGATAAAAACCAAAAGACATTGATTGACATTTATCAGTTTGACAAGGTTACAAAACCATTTTCTAATTCGCCCAGTGAATCATCATTCACAAATGAGGGGTGGGGGGGGAAACAACATGGAACATGGCAAACCTCCAAAGTAGGATAGTTACTGAAAAAATGAGAATGATTCTTCATGAAGAGAGCTGCAGATTTAATTTGCCATAGTCAATGGTTTTCTGCTTCCTTCAAGGACGTCTCCAGCTGGCACTCACTGAGAGCATCTGTAATCAGAACTGTGACTATAATAATAATAACAATAATAATAATGGAGGAAGTTGGGTTGTGGTCTGAGAGAGGAATTCAAATGATTGATTTTCCCACAAGAGGTTGTGGGAAATTTCTTTTTGAAAAATGGCATGCATGGGAGAGCTTCAACACAAAATCTACTGCTGATCAAAAAATAGACAAAAATAAACATCTCCCCCAAAGCAAACAAACAAACAACAACAACAAAAATAACAACACAAGCTTGGACCTTTGTGTCAGGCGTGAGTCATGTTGTTTCTAACATCAAATAACTAACAACACTTAAGAAGAATACCATACCAACAGTCAGACATGGTGGAGGTAGTGTGATGGTATGGGCTTAATTTGTGTTGCTAATATTGATAAAAAAAAAAAAGTACAGTACTAGTTCCACTGGCATATTTTTTTCACTTGTAAAAATCTCCCAGCAGTGATTTAAAAGAAGCTCCTATATCTTGCTGAAAAGTTATTTTTAAATTACTTCCCTTGACATAAGACAAAACTCAGATATTTGCACTAGAAACTTACCCCCAAAAAAGAGAGTTAGATTTTGGCTTTTTTTGCGTTATTAGTGGAACTTTTGATTGTAGTTTAAATTTCAGCCGCCGTCATTCACAGTCAGTGAAAACAGACCTTTACTTGGTTGCTCATGTTCGCTCTTTATGTCGCTTTCTGGGATCTCACTCTCAATCAACACCTGCAAGAAGTCTCCACGAGTCTGGATTTACATAGAACATATTTATCTACACGCACCAATGTTTGTTGTTGTTTTTTTTACCATAGGAGATATGACAGCAAATCAACACTTACCGATACCTCCGCATTATGTTGGTCTTTAAATGTCTTAATGATGTTGTAACAAAAGTTCACACTGGATGAGGGCATCATTTCAACCTTGAAGAACTTCAGCAGGTAACGACCAAAAGGAAAGATCGCTAAAAAGACACAAAGATGTCAAATGAAAACAGACAGTGTTCTACTCGTATTAAATGACATGCTGGACCAACAAAAAGGGAAGAAGATGGCGTACAAGAGAGTAAAAGCGGCAAGAAGTTGATTTTCATAATCTTCTGCATGTGAACTATAACAGGGTCTTCGGGGTTGTTGATGGAGTCCGTCTCCACGCTGAACGAGGCGCTTGTCACCACGTCCAAACTGTACGGCGTAACGAGTCTGAAAAGGAAGAAAGAAGTAAAGGCTTGTGTTCTTATTCGTTTGGGGAGGATCGGTTCAAAATCAGGAGGAATACAACGGATCGAAACACTTACTGTTTGGCAAGAACGGGCTCATCCAGGTTCATTTTTCCGAGCTTCACAATGAGACGATCTGCAAAGCGAGCAACCAAGGGAAAAACCTTCAGGGAGAAAAAAAAAGAAGTTAAAACTGTATCTAGCCGTGAATTGCTACATCTGGGTGTTTCTGTCACTACTTAAACCTCTGCGGAATGTGAATGTAGCCAGCAGGTGGCGCCCTTTGTAAGCTTTGAAAACAAAATTTATTCAGTAAAGATTCACCATCAAGCAAGATTAGAAAAAAAAGAGTTTCCTGTTTGGCCACTGAGAATTGGAGAGAAGTTCAATCCTAAACTGATGACCTGTAAGTTTCACACCATGCAACACAGCAGCTTGTTATCTGTCAATAAGCACGGTTTGAAGATAACGTGATCAACTGGGTCAAAGGGAAGCATCCGTGAGGAAAGCATGTGACTTTGTGTTTACTCAAAATGACCAATGAGATTTACACAGATCTTCTACGAAAGGTGATACATTGAATACAATAGGTGGTTTTACAGATCAATTTTTCACTAAATATTCATACATGGATACAAGTACAGATCTGGGCAAATATCCTTCATGAACAGTTTGGTGGAGATCCGACAACGTTTAAATGAGTCTTTATCAAATGTCATTAAATCCATATTCAAATACTTCGATCTTGAAAGAAGAGAAAAGGTGTTTCTGATACATTCTGCTGCTATTCGTGTGACATTTGTAGTTATGTTTTTTTCTTAATTGTTGTCATGTCTCTAAGTTATTCATCCTATATGCACACAAAAAGCCTCTACCGAAACTGCAGCTGTAGTACAAAATGACTGACTTCCTCCCTGTTGCAGACCTTTTCGCAACACACAGATGTGGATAAAATTTCTTTTTCTCATTAAAATGTGAAATGTTGACAGACTTAAAAGAAAAAGAAAAACTTATGTGTACACTTACCAATGCTTGATTAAAAGTGTTAAGTTAAAAGTGCAGTGTTGTAAAACAACTCCTAAAAGTACCAAAAACTTACTTAAGAAAATGTAACTGAATAACTAACTACTTTTGAACTATTTTTATTTATTTTTTTAACAGTAAATACATTAATTTCAGTCCATTTCCATCAATGTTATTAACATAGACCACAGAAGTGTCATTAAAGAAAAGCAAACGGTAGAAGTTGGCTAACAACATTGTAGATCTTGACCTGCTTAAGTCTTCCGCTGGTGAAACATGGAGATATGGTGCTGCGAATTCGCTTCCACCTTTCATCCTTCACCGCTGTGATTGCATCATACAGAGGTCCACTGGCTTCGACGATAACCTGGAAACAGACAAAACAGCAGGACATTACACAGACGAGACGATACAGAGTTTTTTCCATTCAGAAACAATCTCATTTCCTAAGAATCCGAGCGCTTTATGGTTTAAGAGTGCAGCGGGGTCATTTAAGACATTCAGGTTTTATTGTTGCACTCCCACCCCAGACGAGGTGAAAGTCTAATATTCCCAGGTTTTGTGAATCAGAGCCTTACTTCCTCAGATGATGAGAGTGTGTGGGAATGTTTTGGATGTAATCCTTCTGAATTCTTTGGAACAGGTTTCCTGTAAACCTTGCCAGAAATTCCAGAAAATCTAAATCTTCTGAATGAAACACTTTCTTCCAAAGTTCAAAACATGGAAGTTAATCAGATGGATATCATATTATTTATAAACAGCTGCCAAATTAAATTATTGTCCCACGATAAATAATTATCTCACTCTGCGGTTTGTAAATGCAGTGTAGCACTCCTTCACCAAGATGGCTTTTATCATCTCAGGGTCTGCAACCATCAACACAGGTCTTCGTCCCTCAAACAAACTGAAAAAAGGAGGAACATTACAGAAATACGGGCTACATAAAGTTGTAACAGTATGAATTGACAACAAAATACCGTAAAACAGTTTTAACATTAAGACAGCTTGATTATTCAGAATGTCAATAGAAGAAAAGCATTAATGAAAAGGTTTGGCTTTTGTTTGCATATTTTTGCTAACTGTTTGCTGAAATAAGAGTCTCTCAGAGGAAGCAGTAGTTCTTCCTCAACTCACCCCCAGACATCCCCATACTTGGACTTGTTGTCAAGGTCAAACTGAAGTCCCTGCAGGGAGTCAGAAACATTAAAGAGGAGCCGAAACAGCTGAGAATAAAACATATTTGTTTCTGGTGAAAAACAGACATTACATAAGTTGTAAAAAAAAAGACTTGTTTCCCATATTGAACTGTTTGTATAACTAATGTCTCTTAAAGAGTGGTCTCGGTTCGCTTAGGCTAATACCTTTCTGATACCCAACAGGGTTCCAATAAAAGGCAGAGGTCTCGGTCCGGATACGCCAAGCTTTTTGAAAAATCTGTATGGCCAGATTCCATATCTTATGTTCAAAAAGAGAAAGAAAGATGCGACGTAGTAAGTTTTCTTTTTCGTACATGGTAAACAATATAAGAGCAGGGTACAAATACTCACAGTAATAAGAGAGTGACAGCAAGAGCCGCTAAAGTCCATGTAGTCGCGGAAAACAGCAGGAAATCCATTTTCTCCTCTCTGTATTACTGAAACCTGGGAAATGCTGTCAACACGCTCTTTAAAAGCCTCCCTGTTCGGGGAGGAGTCTTGAAACACGACACATTATGATAACGTCCTGCTCCAACCAATCTTCACCAACAAAGAATCTCTTTATGAATTTTAAACTACGTCCAATTCTGTTTTAAGAATTTTGAGATATGATCTCAAGTTGAGATATGATCTCAAAGCCGGTTGCTTTGAGATCACCCTTCTTGCTTCAGGGCAAAGCAATGGGAGTCTTGGCTCTTTTCACGGATCAGAATAATTTGGCTCAGCTCACCAAGATGATTCTTTCTATTGAGAGCCGACAGACTCTTTCGGCTCTCAAACGGTCTTTTTATTTATAAGTTTTAAGACCACCTTTATGCCATCAACATGTACGAACTTAAGTAGTAACGTTACTTTATTATTATTTTTAAATTCTGTAAATTATGGGTTTGTTTTGTTCGTTTATCGTCCGAGCGTTCAACTGGAGGAATCAGCACATAGAACCGACTCAGTCATACAGTCAAATCTTTAGCTAGGAGTTTATAGCCAAAACAATAACGAAACACAACGGCAAGTGAACTGTTAATACTTTTTATGAATGCGTATGCTTCTCTTCCCGCTCTTTACCGTAATGACCATTTTACCCGTGAAATAATAATTGCCATTGCTAAGCAGACCAATTTTATTAAACGAACAATCGTAAATGTTCAGTGTCCTTAGACTGCCATGTCTAATATAAAACAGACTTGTATGCGATTTTATGTTTTCTTTCTGTGCTTTTTTTCAGGAATACTATTTGATGTACCCACAATTTATTCGTGCAAAGATTAAAAGCCAATAAAAGTATGAAACTCTTTGCACTGAAATCGAAAAACCAAATATGTTTCTAAATAAAATGTATTGAAAAAAAAGCTTACTGACAACCTCCTTACAACTGTATTGAGTAAAATATATAAGAGCGGTTTTGTCATCTTCTGCCATTCAGATTTTGTGTTTAAATACTTATCTAAAAATATAGAAACAAAATATGTTGCCACTAAAGATAAAAATCCAGTGTTTTATTTTAATATTGAAAACTTTAGAGTGGTGGCATAAATAAGAATGAATTTCCACTATCAAACTGTAAAAACATACAGCGGAATCAAGAGACAAATTTGGACTTTGTGTGTATTTTAGTAGGTGATGTTTTTCATTTTTATCAGTTCTTATAGTTTATTCTTCACTTTCAGGTGAATTTTTCTGTCTTAGTGCATAAAAAGCTTGTGGTAATGTGTAATGTGGTAATTATTATTCTTGTTATTCTTCACAAGAAGAACAACAATAAAGTAGACAAGCTAGTGTTGGTTGATAAAGGATACATGCAGATTAGCAACGTTTGATTTCATTTTTTACTTTAACATATATCTATGGTTATTGTCTTAACCCTTATTTCTCCTGTGGGAGACTATTAGTAGCACCCCAGCTCCTATATGTATATATATATTTTTTTTTACACTGCTGAGTGAACAAGATTTATACCTGCACAGGAAGTAACTGCATATTTCCAACTACCAGCAGCAATGAAAATGAACTGCTTGATCAGGTAGATGAAGACAAAGTTTCTGCAGGTCAACAATCTGTTTATAAGCTTTAATGTCAGGTAAAAGTAGAGAACAAAGACAGTATAAAAGTAGACTGAAAGAATTACACATTCCAATTGATCAGTGTTAAACAGTACAGAACTTTGCACAGGAAGAATAATCCTACAGGCCCATCAAAAATAAATTATATTTGACGAGAAGGCCAGAAGTCTGAAGTAATAGCAATTACAGTTCTCTGGGAACAAACTTCAGCTTCACAGGTTTGGTTGGTTGGAACTTCCAGTCAAACTGAATTGGGACCTGAAGACGGAAACAGATGGAAATGAAACGTTGACATGATAACACAGCAGAATGACTAAATTATTTCAGGCTTACCATGGTGTCTGCACATGTCTCCACAGAGTACTTCTGCAGGATGCGCACGATGAGCATCTTCATGACCAGGATGGCGTATCGCATCCCGACACAGTTACGGGGGCCGAGGCCGAACGGCATGTACGCATACGGGTTCAGATCCTTCTCATTCTCCTTACTGAACCTGCAGGAACCAGATTAAAGTTTCTAATTATGAAGTCGAAAATAATGATAATAGGAAAAAAAATCTAAAACAGCAATTCAATTTTGAGAAAATTGCCTTCTTTCTCAGATATCAGTACCAATCCCTGTGTTCTGTTATTTACCTCTCTGGTTTGAAGCTTTCAGGCGAGTTCCAGTACCGTGGGTCCATGTGCAGCAAATGCACTGGAATCCCAACTAACGTTCCCTCTGGGATGGTGAGACCATTAAGCTGCATTGTTTTTTTACATGTCCTCTCAAGTCGAGGCGCGGTGGGAACCATACGCTGCGACTCACAAAACACCTGGTCCAGGTACTCCAGGCTGTTCAGGTCCTCATAGGAAATGGGAGCCTGGATCCATCAAAGAAAGATGGATGTAAATAAGGAAGGCATGCACAGAAAATCTAGCACCCGTTGGATTCAAAAAGCCAATATGTTAAAGTAAATTACATTTTTCTTCAGACAGCCGTCAATTTCTTTTTGCAGTGTCCGCATGACTTCAGGATTTGTGGCCAGGTTGTGAAGGGTGTAAGACAGAGTGGTGCTGGTCGTCTCGTAGCCGCCGAAGATGAACGTCAGAGCCTGGGAAAGGATCTCGTGCTCAGTCAAACCTGCAATAAGAAACATCAATGCACCTTAATAAAGCATAACTTCATCTCAGAGTTTATATCAGTAAACTCAATTCAAAATTTTTGAATTAATATATGGAGGTGTTACACACTTTGTGTTGTACACATCGTGTAGATTAAATGTTTTCTTTTGTTTTGGTTCCCATAAATTAACTTGTCAAGCATATAGTAATTCACAGATATGTGTTGTATTTAAGCTTTCCTACTGTTAGATATTTTTTACCATCGTCAATGCGATGGGGCAACTATTTTGTTGGCAACATTTTTATATTTCTTTATGCATTTACAGTCACACTTATTGTTTAGTATTTTTTCTGTGTACTTCAGTGGCCAAGCAACAACATTCTGTTGATATCTTTCCTCTGCCATGGCAATAAAGTAAGTCTATGTCTAAGTATATTAGCTTGCAGAATTAAACCAATGCCATAAAAACATGATGTTTTCTTGGACATTGCAGATTCTATTCCTACATATCTCTGCTTGTAGGAAGTGTCTCCTGAAAACTGTAAGTTGAGTTTGAGTCCATCTTCGGCCTGAAACAATTCAGCTCATCTGTATTAATACTAGACCTTGTTGCTGTGCCACTTCCTCTTTGCTGGTGTCTGAGTCAAAGTGGAGCTCTGCATCTGATGGACAGCTGGTATATCTTGGCTTCCCATGTCTCTGAGACTAAAACATTTTGTACTTCTGAGGCATATATAAAAAAAGTCTACATTTCCAGGGTAGAAAGATGATTTTTAGAGTTGATACCTCATTGTTACGTCTTACTCCGAGAGACATGTGTGATTATTTGTATTGCACTGAAACTGGTTAACTATTAATGGTATTATTGCATTTATGACCATAGACTACACCAACTTTCTGTTAATTATTTCCCTTATCCTTGTTTGTCATATTATCCTTTAAAATTTGTTGTAGATGGGACCTGTGAACTCACGTTTCTCATTCTTTAACACAGAAAACTTAAAATATTTGATACAAATCGTTTTAATGTAAAATAAGACTTTGTTTCTGTGACTTTCAGACCTTTACTTGGTTGCTCATGTTCGCTCTTTATTTCGGATTCTGGGATCTCACTCTGGATCATCACCTGCAGGAAGTCTCCCCGAGTCTGAATAGGAAACAGAAATTGTTGAAAGTTTCACATAAATAAATCATTTTAGCGTTTTCAGATCACAGGTTGGATTATTTTATTATCTGTATTTGACTCAGAACTAAACACAGCACCGTTCTAAAACTTTTCCAGTCAACCCTTACTGAATCCTCTTTGATGTGCTGGTCTTTAAATTTCTTAATGATGTCGTAGAAAAAGTCCACGCTGGTCTTGGGCATGAACTCAACTTTGAAGAGTTTCAGCAGTTGGCGACCAAAGGGGAAAATCGCTAAAAAGGCAGAGTGAAACTGGTAAATTTAAAAAAGCGTGACTTGTTTGTGCGATACTAGAAGGCAACGAGTTGACGTACCCATAAAGACAAAAGGCCAAAACCTGAAGTTCATGATCTTCTGCATTTGAGCATGAACAGGGTCGTTGGGGTTGTTGATGGAGTCGATCTCCACGCTGAAGGAAGCGCTGGTCACCACGTCCAAACTGAACGGTGCAACCAATCTGAGAGAGAGAAAAATAAAAGCAAAGAGGTAGGAGCTCGCAATGTTTGTTTAAAATAAATAAAAATGTCGGTAATCTGACTATACAACAGATGGGACATACTTCTTGACATCAATGGACTCATTCAAATCTGTTTGTCCAAGTTTTTGCATTAATCTGTCTGTAAATTGAACAACCAATGGGAAAACCTGGAAGAAAGAGACACAAATGAATAAGTGAGGTTCAGTTTGTTTTGTCTACTATTACAGAAAGCACCTTAATTGTTTTCTGATGGATCTAAGTTTCCCACATCTAAAACACTCAGAGCAGTGAGCCTTGAGGACCAGCGTTGGAAAAACACCGATCTGAGAAATAGCTTGTCATCTACGTTCACTGTATTTCTAATTATATCTTAAATGAATTTTGACAGTAAAATTACATCTCCAGATATCTCTAATCTAGTTTTGCCAAATCATTATTTGCGTTAAAACCTTGATTCTCTAGGAAAGAGTTAAAAAATGTAGTAACGAGTAATTAAATAAGTTATGTTTGGGGGAAACACAGGAGAGAAGTGATTTATGAGCAGCACTGTGGATTCTGACCTGTTTAAGTCTTCCGCTGGTGAAACATGGAGATATTGAGGCGCGAATTCGTTTCCACCTTTCATCCTTCACTGCTGTGACCGCATCGTCCAGAGGCCCGCCGTCTCCGATGATGATCTGTAAACGGACGAAGCCTCTGCTCAGCTTTGGCAGTTCTCCAGTCTCATGACTCTTTTCCACTGTAGCCGTTTAATGCGTCACCACACTTTACTTAGATGGATTCATTATTCCAGTTTCAGCTGACGATGCAGATTCTGGACATTGTGTAACTTAATCAAAAACTTTTTTTTTTTTTATCTCCAGAATCATTTTGACTAACTGGACTAAATAAGAAATGTGTCTTTTTGTTGTTAAATTTGTCATTCACGTCACCTGACAGCTAACAGCCTTCCCATTTTTCTCCATGTGCCAAAAAACAATACGAATAATTTCAGGTTTTCAATATCTGTCAATCACAATCATCAAAACCAAAATAAAAAAAAAAGGCTTGGAATATTTCACAGAAAGTTGAATCTGTGTAATACATAAACTTCACTTCCTGAACAGAATAACCAGAAATATTTTTCCACAACATTCTCTTTTTTTGATATACTGAGAGAAACTGTACCGACTGTAAGACTTCAAGTTGTTTATAAGGTGTTTCTAAGTACCACACCAGTATGATTACAATCAGACTAACACCAGGGTTATTACTAGGTCAACTGTGAAAGACAGTTTCCTGTTTTTGTATCCTGAGCTGCCCTGGTTATGACCAGTAGATGACTTTATTGTACACACAAATATTAGCATTAAATATAAAACAGGCCATGACAAGTATTGCTTTGAATTTATGTGCAGCAGAGACAGTAACACTCTTATACTCCTTGTACACTCCCTGTAGTGCGACATTGTTACACTACAGGTTTCGACAGGTCAGTAAAATGGACTTTTACTTCCTGTTGCATCAGGTGTTGTGGCTGTGTGGGCGGGATTTGGTTATGACCCCTCTCAAATCCTTAAGAGAGGTTTAATAAACCTTGGCGAATTTTAAGAAACACCTCAACTACAATGAGAAATACAGTTAGATGTATTTCTCAAAGTTTAAATTGTGAAGTTAATTTTGTGTTTTCAGGTGGATTTAATGTTGTTTTTAGCAAACAGCAATTAACAGCCAATTTTATTAGACTGTCAGTTGAAGGTATCACTTCCCTAAAAATGAAGTTGAAAACGTTGGATTTCCATGGTTTCCTCCAGCATCTCACCCTGCGGTTTGTAAATGCAGTGTAGAACTCCTTCACCAAGATGGCCTTTATTATCTCAGGGTCAGCAACCATCAGTAGCGGGGTTTTCCCCTCGTACAAACTAAAACATGGGGAAAGAAAACAAGATCGCAAGCTTACTTCTCATAAAGTACAGGTATGTGACAAAACATGCATTTCAGCTCAAATTCATGTCACTGGATTAAAAAGCTTTTCAAGTAATCTGAGTTCAGCGCCGAAACATTGACAAACTGCTCCATAAATAAACAAACTTCATTTCTTTGTCTACTCACCCCCAAACATCCCCATACTTGGCTTGGCATTCCCGGTCAAAGATAAGTAGTCCCTGAAGAAGATAATTACAAAAAAGATCCAGGATTTTTTTTCTTAGAGCAATCAATGTTTGCCTTCAGAAGAACAGACGTAATAAACCATAAAGCTCATCAGCACTTTCATTTTTAATTTTCTGTGGTTGTTTAGGCATTACCTTTGAGAAACCCATCAGATTTCCAGCAAAAGGCAGAGGTCTTGGTCCAGATACTCCTATCTTTTTGAAAAACCTATGCGGCCAGATTCCATATCTAATGTCCAAAAGAGGGAAAAAGAAAGAGACAGAAGGAATGAGACTCTTTTCCTGGACTGTTAAGGAAACATACAATACTGCAGAATACTTACAGTAGTAACAGAGTGACAGCCAGAGCCACTAAAGTCCATGTTGTTGCTGAAAACATCAGGAAATCCATGTTCTCTTCTTTCAGAATGAAACATGCATTAGAGAGGCCAGCAAGCTGCTTTTTAAAGCCACGACTGAGGGGAGGAGCCATAAAACTGAGGGTTACGTCATTCTTACCTTTCTTCCATTGAACTTTTGTCTGGTTTTATTCTATTTTAATTTAATTTGTTTAGATGTATATTTTTGCTTCAAACCAATACATTCTTTTGAATGTATGTTCATCCCTTACAAATATAGGCTCAAATACCAATTAAGCAATATTACATGTTTACATAATTTCTCCTAAATCTTTATTGGGTGTTTATGACAAAAAAAGAAAAGAAAAAAAGAGTTATTATTATTATTATTATTATTATTATTATTATTATTATTATTATTATTTGTGTTTGAACCTTGGGAATTTAGGCTCTTTTTTTATAGATCGGAATCATTTATCTCGGCTCACTAGAAAACGAGCCGATTATTTTCGGTCATTTATTGCTTTAAAAAAAAAGTTTTGGTATATTATATAGACAAATGCATGCAAAACAATTTTCGAGTGAATCATGTGAAAAGTCATACTTATTTGAACATCGCATTCACTTCCTCGTTATTTGAATGAATCAACACATCGAGCCGACTCGGTTTCCAGCGACACGCCGCTGCTCCGGAAGTATTACATATGACCCCGGAAGCTAGTTAGCCGTCACATTTTTGGTGTTGACTTGTCTTATTTAATTCTGGCCGTGTTTCTAACTCAAGGTCGAAGATTTGACTGTATTCAACTCGTTAAAGGTGGGGGAAATAACACAATTGTCTCTTACAGTTAGCTTTCTGCTTTAAGTCTTACATTTGTTGCTTCTAATTCAGCTTTAGCTTGTAGCTTAGACAGAATGTTAACATGCTAACGCTGCTTTCTCCAGCTCTGTTTTGCATTAGTTTTTTGCGAAACTTCATACAAAACTGTGCGAGCTGCGTAAATATTTTATTTCTTCCCATCTTCTGCCCTTTCCCACAATAACCCTCCTAAACACGCAAAGATAAAGTCAAATTTTTTTAACCACGCTATCTTCCTGTTGTAAAAATGATTATCATTGTGACTCAATGTGCAAAGGGCAGATTTTAGTAAAATAATAAATTAGCTAGATTTATTACATTGGGAGTGAGACTCTTGATATGAGTTTTGTTATATCATTTTGTCTCAATAATAAGAAACGGTGCTACTGTTCAGTTCCAGTTAGAACAGTTAATATTTGTAATATGTTTACATCAGTAAAACAAATACTAAACTCCAAAACCAGAAAGTAGTGATGGCTAAATAGGTTTTGATGAAGCTTCAGGCAGCAAATGAAACTGTCATACTGTGTGGGGAAAAATTTTGCACGCCTATCGTTCCATTAAACTTTTTATTTTTATTATTATTATTGTTATTATTATTATTACAGAGAATATATCATTATCCTGGGAGGCACAACAAAATGGAAGATGCTCCCACTCTGTCCCACAGAAATTAAAATTGCCATTAAAAAATACAAAAATAGCAGAAAGAGGTACTTTTCCTAAATTGTGCGGCATACGAAATATACGCTGAATATATAAAATGCATGCAAAGAATTATATTAGTAAAGTTAAGATCTGTGTGTCATTTGTCCTTGTGATTTCCAACACAATGAAACAAATGTCGAATCAAGGTTCACTGAATTTACCCCTATTACTTGGAACATACTACTGAGCTTTGGTTCAAGTGTCCTAAACCTAAGAACTGATGCAAAATAAGTCAAGACTGGCATAAAATTAGTAAAATTCAGCAATAAGGATCCTTAACCTAACTCCAGTGTGTTCTTTTAAGTCTAAAAGGCTGCAAAGTGTCTTCTGTTATGAATATCAAAGTACTGAACATTGCACAGCAGCAAAATGATTAGCATTAAATAATATTTGTATTTATATTTTGTAGTTTTTTTTTTCTTGTACTTGCATTGTTTCCTCTGATTTGGACTGCTTACCACTTATTGAATAACCTGCTTTATTAGAGCAGTTATATGTAGTGTACTGCTAAACTACATAATAATTTCAAAAATACCGATTTCAAAGGAACAGCAGAGGAAAAGAAAAAACAAACAATACAACCAGTTAAAGTAATAGACACCAATAATGTGAAGGTTTGCGGAGTTTTATCCTTATCAAAAATAGTTTTCAAACGTTTTTAACGGCTCTCGTCGTTCCAGGTCGGATAATTTGCCGCCATGTTCCTCACCCTCATGCTGCTGCGCAAAGGTATTCCCGGGAAGCAGTGGATCGGGAAATACCGCCGCCCGCGGCAGATCACGTGGCAGATGAAAAGCAAGATGGTGAACCACCTGGAGCGCGAGGCTGAGAACGAGTACTGGCTCAGCCGGCCGTACCTGACGAAGGAGCAGGAGGTCGGCCACGCCGCCGAGCGCAGGGCCCAAACATGGCTGCAGATTAAGGCGGCCAACTTCGCCAACTTTCCCGAACACAAACGCATAACGGATCACCTGAGTCATCTGAGGATCTCCAAGACGTGGTCGAGTTAATGCCAGCAACAGATTTTTTTTTTTAACGCAAAGACTGGTTTTCTGTACAAAATGTTTGTTTCCTGATTTATGTCAATCAGGCTATTTCGTCTGAAAAGATGTAAAAGATGTTGTCTGTCTAAGACGTGTGATTGTGGAAATAAAAAAATCATGTCACAGGTCGGTGTGTAATTTGTCCTCGTTATATTAAAACTGCCCAACATCAGTCATTTGTATTTTAGTCTTTATTTAAAAATAAAAAAAGTTTAGTTCCATTCATCTAGCCGTTGTCTTTAAATATCAAAGTTCTTAAAAGACGAACCATTTGAGGAATTATTTAGCTGAGTCTCAATTATATCACTGTAAAAATGGACTAATTTACTCTTAAATCATAGGGCTTTCATTTTCATCCAGAGTTTATGTGTTGGTTGGAATCTGAACCAGTGAGTTTTATTATTTTTAAATGCATTGTTGTGATGAAACTGCTTTTATGGCACGAGATAAACGGCCCGTCTGATAAAGACTTGCCTTCTTGTGAGAACTGCAATATAAGGAAAGAGGTTGTAATTTAGGCCATACTTGTTACCATTTAAGGACTGACTGCAAGTAAAACGCCACATGAGGCAAACATTGATTTGAAGTACAACTTGCCTTTGTATGGACATACTCAGTAACCTAGTTAGCTTTACTTTGACTTCCATTGCAAAGGTCAGGCTGCTTACATGGACTTCAGTGAGTGAAAACAATCATACAATGTAAAAACATTGGGAGCACACTTTACTTTCTGAAGTAAAATGTGTCAGTGTACAGAAAGAGGTCAAAGCAAATATTACATAAAAAATCTTGTCTATATTAACTGTATAAACTGAAAAAATGTTTAAGGATCAGCTTTCCTTTGAATTCCTGCACTAAAGTCTAGCTGTACTGCCCTGTTCTTATAATTCATGTCTGGAATTACTTAGATTTCTGAAGAAACAATCATAACTAGCATATGCAATATTTGCTGTATATGCAAGTTAATGCTAAAACCTGATTTATACTTAAATCAATTTTTACCTTCAAAATTTACATTTGGAAAATGGTTTCTCTTTTAAAAAAATAAGGGAAATAAAAATCATAGACATTCATAATAAATGAAAACTTTGTATTTTTGGTCAGTCAGGTGTTCATATTCTGAAAAATTCAGTCACATCATTCGCATTAAGACATTAGGCAGTAGGTTAGATATTTTTCACTGTGATCATGCCATCCCCCTTTGAATTGTGCCCTGGGCAAGTGCCCAGAAAAAAAACAGCTCTATGTTTGCTTGTTTGTTTAATGTTTATTTGAATGGGGACAAGTGTTTGGTGTATGTAATACCAAGCACTACAACGCTTATAGCGTTAGCTAATATTACAACTGCTTTTGAATGCTGCCCTGGGTAATAGAGTCACAGAGCAACTGCATTTGTTTTGATATTAAATAACGAGCAGAACTGCAATTAGGTGAGCTGTGAAAGAAATAGAGCGACTCACAATAAAAGGGGCCAAATACAAAATGCACTCCACACTTTACAGAATTTTATTTGCACAAAGAGGACACAGGCATTCATTTATTTCAACATGTTTAAATTACTTTTATTACATCTCAATAAAATACATTGAAGCTTTTGGTTGTAAATAATAATAATTAAAAAAAAAAAAAAACATTCAGAGGTGTACTTTTTTTTTTTAGTTTTTGCAGATCCGGCAGATGGCGCTCCTGTTCCTCCCAGGCTCGGCTCCCAGGTTTGCCCCTCCTGCACAGTGCAGTGCGGTGCGTCCCGGTCTTGTTTTCCACTCCCTGCATGATGAGGCGGTGCGTGAGGCGCCAACGCATCCCACCGGGCTGAGGAGGAGCAGGAGGAGGAGGAGGAGGAGGAGGAGGTGGAGGAGGCTAACGAAGCACAGCAGACAGCTCCTGTCCGCGAAACGCACGCAGCTCCTTCAATAAAAGAAAGAAAGAAAAACACACACAGGAGAAAGCATGAAGAGCAGCGAGGCACTGAGGGGGACATTTTCATCTGCAGAGGACTGAGTGAAGCCGCAGCATGGCGGGGGGGCGGAGGGGACTTGTGGCCCCCCAGAATACTTTTTTGGAGAATATTGTGAGACGGTCGAACGGTAAGGATGATGATCACTATGACGGTAGACTAACCTCTAAGGTCTCAGTGTAGCCAGAAATTGTTAGACAGCATCAAATAAACACACAACGAAGGGAGACAGGAGGCTACTTAGTTGCACATAATCCAATATTTCTTTATTTTAAAAAAGGAGGGAAAAAAGTTATGAGAAAACTACTGAAGTGTGTCTATAGCTCTTATTAATGTAATAATATATTTTCAGAATGATCGGATTTTTTTTTAAAGCATCAGTTTTAGTCCCTGCAGTACAAGCAGAGAGCAGAGACAGCAGGTCACTGAAATCATTACATTGATTACATAAGACCAGTGGAAGTCTCCACTGAGAAACCTATGGACCAGATAAGGATGGAGAGGGATTTCCACGAGTGAGAGGAAAACCTTAAAAGATGCTGATTTTCTTGTAACATGCAGAAAGATGCAGAACTGCTGTGGAGCTCATTGTCATTCCTGGTGTTTTGGGGAGGAGAAGGAGGGGGGCGGGGGGGGGGGGGGGGTTCATCACCATCATCATCCAGGGTGCAGTTTGAAACTCTGAAACTCAACTTAAGCCTTTGTTGCAAATGCCTCAAGCTGTTAAGAGGATTTAACATCCAACTTTAACTAAACAACAGATTCAGCTCATCAAGGCAGAAAAAACCCCCCAAAAACGTTTTTTTGTAGAATGCTGCTGATTGTCAAAGTAGAACACAGGGCCGTGATTAAACAAGCAATTACAGACTTTGTTTAAGGATAAAACAGATTCAGATTAAATCTTCATCATGGTAATCACAGTTTTATTCACAAAGCAAAATTAAAAAAAAATCTCTTAAACAGAAGGGTAATTTTTTTGTATCCATTTCTAGCTTGAAAAAAAGAAAGAAAAATCTATTTCTTTTGTTTTTTTTCCTGATAGAAAATAGATAATCCATCACACTGGACACAGAAGTGTATTGTGAAAATTGGAAGCTCTGCGCATTGTTTCCTGTCACCCTTTGGCCTTTATTAGATGAAATGGAAAGTGGCAGTTTGAGCTGGAGAGGTGTAACACTGAGCAGCGATCTGTGAAACCGAAGAAGGGATGCTAGTGTGGCTTTGGGTGCGAGTCACAATGTATTTATGTATGTGTACATACATACATGTGTACATGTATATATGTATGTACATGTATATATGTATGTAAATGTATATATATATATATGTATATACTGTATATATGTATGCACATATATGTATGTGTGCACACATCCCATAGTTGCAGCTATATCTGTCAGAGGAAATTAGAATTTCGTCAAAAGCAAACCCTTCATTTAAAAAGACGTCTTCATGGGGTGTGCTGTGGTGGCGCAGGGGTTAAGCACAACCCACATATGGAGGCCTTAGTCCTCGACGATTCCCGGTCTGGCAACCTTTTCCGCATGTCTTCCCCATCTCTCAATCCCCACTTTCCTGTCAATTAACTATCAAATAAAGGCCACTAGAGCCAATAAAACCTTAAGAAAAAAGATGTCTGCATTAAAACGTACAATGGCGGAAAACAAACATCTTACCAAATATTAAAAAGATAAATCCAAATTTAAAAAAAAAATCCATTCTTATGACTTTGTGGTTATTGATTAGTAAGCAGTTTATTGCTACAAACAAACCAACGAAGAAGATGTAAAAAACATAGATCTTTAAATCTGCAGGATGCCATCAGGACAGTGGTGGTGGGAGCTCATAAACAATGAAGGAACTCGTCCTTTTATGTAACCCTTTGCTGGTAAATAAGCAACTCCTCACAATTGCCTAGACATATTGATTTTTGCATTCCTGGCCGGTAGTTTGTCTCTTACCACTAATTAAAAATGGCTACAAATCTTTGGCTCTAGAGAGATTTTTGGACTGTAGCTCACAAATAACAGAAATGATAAGTGAACGACTTCCTTTAAACTCAGACATGGAGTTTTAGAGCAGCCTGCAGATGTGGACATATTTGTTGGCACCTTTACGTTGATTTTTTTTTTGTGTACGCAAAACACTCTCTGAAAAAGGAAAGCACTTTTCTTTATAAGGTTATAAAGAAAAATCTTTGCGCATTCCTCGTCACAAAATCTCTCTAGATGGCGTTAAGTAAGGGAAACATGCCCACAGCATCATGGATTCTGCGCTATATCTTAACAGTGGGCAGGATGCGCTTCTTCACATCTTCATTCGTAGTTTCATGCCAACCTCACTTGGAGTGTTTCATAATCTTAAGCTGTAGTAGAGTTTGAAAAACAACACATGCTTACGTTTGTGAAGGTAGGACAGAAGAAGCTTTTTGGTGGCTTCACTCCCAAACAAATCAACGTACCATTTAACTGTTGCTATAGAAACTTGGCAGAAAAGGGTCGAGGTGTGTGTGCTGTCACGTTTACACACCAAGGAAGCAGAAATGTATAGTTTTTTAATTCAACTTTTTACAAACAGAATAGTTTCGAAAGTAGTACAAATTACAAATTTAAGACATACGTTACATTTATATTAAAGGGATATTTGCTAATATAAGATGGATTCCTCTCACCCCTCCACTAAAGATTTTTCTTAAATTTTCAGTTTCAGATTTTTTGACTGCAATAAAAGACTAGTTTATTTTCCACCAAGAGTCCAAAAATTTTGTCCACATCTGTATCTGTTTGTGAAAAAGGATGTTTTTAACTAGTTTATTAATTTGTATAGCTAATTTGCAAAAAAACAAAAAATAAAAAAATGATCTTTGGGCTGTGTTGGGTCTTATTGGATCCAGCCAGATAAAAAGCTTTTTCACACCCTCAACATCAGTGCTGTATCTGCAGTGAGTCAGCTGTAACACAATTACACGTGTCCGACCTGTTTTCTGTGTGGTGCCAAAGGGACAGGAAATAGAGACCAATAATCCAGGAAAAGAGTGTTTTCATGTAGCCACAGACTCATCAATCAGACTTTTTTTTATTTTTCGGCTGACGATTCCTGGTTTTCTCTGCCTGTTCCAGTTTTGATTGATTAGTTGTTGTTGTCTCTAGAGCACAAGTCATATAAAAAGAACAAAATGTGCTGTTGCTTTTTTCATATAGAAGTATTAGATTTAAATCAAGCAGAAAATGTAGGCATTACTAGATTATAGGTCACTAACCTTTATCTGGTTTTCATTCAACCCAAGAAAGTTGCATCAAACTACATAGGTTTGTGTGTTAATAAAACAGAAATTATGAAATGATGGAATTGCTTTGACGACTCAAGACATAAGTTTTAATCTTTTCATGGATCACTGGCAAAAGTTGAGAGTAAATCCCCTAATTCTGTCTGATTGATAGATGTTTGGTTTGACTTTTTCTTCTTTTGAAAGTGACTACAAACATTTGTTTAACCCCAAAATGGCATATTGTTGTAAAGCTATTTTACACCATGGATTTCTTTCCAAAGAAAAATTAACAAAAAAAAAAAAAACAAGTGAGATTATATATTTTTTGCTTCTTAAATGCAATATATGGTACTTTTATTCATGAGAGCTCTTTTTTTTTCTTTTTCCTGTCAGCAAAATAAAGAAGTAAAATTTGGATTTTAATCAAAGCGGTCTCATTGTCTGTTGCCACGTCTGTTTCGCATCGACACTAAATAGCCGGGTTCTGTTGCGTCAAAAGCAGCAGCCAAGAAAACGTTGGCAGTTAAAGCCGTGAAGCCTGAGCAGCATCTTCTGCTTGCTGCAGGTTATGCTGTTTACCGTCATTCGTTCATTTTTATTGGCACCATTGTTTGTGTGTTGAAGAAACAGGGTTGAAAATAAATTTGCAACAGGTTATTGCTTGTAATTGCTCTTGCAACATCTGTCAAGGTTCTTGCTCTCACTTCTTCTGTTAGGCATGTAGGTTGAACACATTTTTAAGCAGCTCATATCAAAGCTTACAGAGGAAAACTGCAGCCAGCAGAGTCAAGTTAAGGCTGAATATACGTACATAGGCCTTACATATGCATATTGACAGTTAGTGTCTGTGCTATTTTGATTACTTTAGATGTAGACATTCTGTTTATTCGGGCAGTGTTTTGTGACGTACGTGTGACACAATGAGCTGATTTGGCTAAAACATCAACAACACAACTCGGTAAGGAAGTTGCTAACTACAGAGAACTGCTAAAATGTGCCCACATTCAGCATCTTTGCTATGTTTAAAAATGAAAGAGAGATGCTACCAGTTGGAGAACTACATGTCAGCTGTTCATTCCGGTTGTGTGTGAGAGAGATGAGACTTTCAGTGGCTAACAAGAAGGCTGAAAAAAAATCCAAGTTTTTCAAAAAAATTTTATTTTTATTTTTTTATCATTTTGAGTTTCCAACTTCTGCCTGTCATTGAACATCCTGGATTTGGGAATGTTGTCAGCCTCTTGGAAATTTTGCAATAAAGAAAAAGGTCGACAGTCTCTTGAAAGAATACTAAACCTGCTGTTCAAGTGATGCTAGCTGTGCTAACAGCACTAATTCCTAACAGAAATGCTTAAGAGACATAAGTATATCAGTTTGACAATTATTCTATGCATCTTTTAACATAGGAGCAAAATAAATAAATAAATAAAACTGCTTCACAACGACTGCTTGCTCTGTGGGACACTGCCTCAGCTCCTGGTGCCATTAATTATTGACCACTCATAGCAGGGAACCAGGAAGAAGCGTTTTGAAGTCGTGAATTGCGTTTCTTAATGAGAATCAGATAAAGCAACGATTAGCAGGTCAGCGCTTTATAAAAACCACAGATCGACAATCAGCCGCAAAAATGATAAAGCTCAATAAATATTAATAAAGCTAACATGTCGCATTTACCCGAAAACGTTCAGTGAGTTAATGGAAAACAGCTGAATTATGGCTAAATCCATTGGGATTAAAGATCCAGAGCTGTGTGTGTCTTTTGTTTATTGCAGATCGTCATCTGTGTCTGACATTCTTCACTCATTCAAATGTTTCTCCCTGTTCTCTGTTAACTTTCTTTTCTTTTCAAACATTTCAGTTTGGACACTGCCACATAGACAGACAGGTACACTGTGAAGTTTAACATGGCGTGTTCCCTATCTCAGCATCTTTATCAATGTATCTGTATCCAATGCTGTCATTCAGTAGAAGGCGCCTTGTTAGCTCTGTAGTCGTTTCTATGACGTGTATTTTCCCACAAGTAAGTCAGCCAGAGAGTGTTTCAGTTCCAACCCCGTTTCTCACAAAGATCCTCATGCATGTTTCTGTTGTGAAGGACACATGGGCATGTGATGTGTTGTGGATCATCTTCTGTCACCGTGCTGATGCTTTAATTTGCTGTTTTGTGTTTACCGTGACTTTCTGTGTCGATGAAAGTTTTCTGTTTTATGTGGCCAGTTTTTTTTCTTCCCTTCCCTGCTCTTTTACTAACCCTACAAAACGCTACCAAAAGATTCCTCTCAGACTAAAACTCAATCTCATCAGTGAAAATTGGGATAATTAATTTTAAAATGTTTGATTTTGTTTGATTTAAACAAAAAATACTAATCTTATTCTACATTTAACTTTTGTTCTTGTGTTTTTGTTTTGGATATCTGCAAAACAAAAAGACAGATTTTTCTTCAAGTATTTATCTCCGCAAATTTTCCCTAAAATGTCGCCAGACGTTGCCAAATTATTAGGTGGAAATGTTTTATTATCCTACAAAAGTTTGGTCAATCTAATTAGTAGCACAAACATGTTTTAGTAAGTGTAGCAAATGATATTTACATGTTCTTATATTTACCATAGAAACAGCTAAAAACTGAAATAAATAAATATTTAAGGATGTCTGACAGACGAGCATGACTATAATGATTTACTAGAATTGTTCTTTCTCCCGGGTGGAATGATTATGCACTTGAACATTTAAATAAATTTGATCAACATAACTTAAAACGTTCTAAAAGATTAATTCAAGTGTCCTATCACTTCTCAGCCCAAGTTAGGTCTGTCTTTGGTAACATTGTCTTTAAGGAACATTTGACTGTGTCACAATTCATGAATCTATTTGTTGATTTGGAGTTAAGTCAGAAAATGTTTCAACTAATATCAAAAAAGCCGAACATCATGGTGCCTCCACCACCGTGCTGACCACTCGGTACAGTTAAAGGCTCATCTTGACTTTTCCAAATATACTGACGGTTGTTGTTGATTTTTTTCAAAAGGGAAAAGTTAAGGAATAGGCTTAAAAACAGGTCTGTACCAGCATGACAACCTATTTATTTCTGTGCAAGAGTGGTACAACATCCAGCCAATTGTATGCCAGACGCTTTTTGAAATCTTGATAATGTGCTACTGTGGTAACTTGCAATAAGATAAAGCATTTTAGAGGATACCGTTAAGTCCAAAACGACTCACACCCCTGGCAGATGTAAATATAAAATGAATGTCATTCAAACCAAGTTTGTTTCTGGTTGGAAGTGAGACAGACATCTCTCAAAACTCTGTAGAACAACCGAAAACAATCATTAGTTTAGAAAAACATTTAATTTGAGTCACAGTTTAATTAAAAAAAAGACACATTACAAGCTATTTATAACCTATGCTTCTCAAAACTCAACAGGAAAACCCTAATGAAACTACCAACAAGCTTTTTTTTTGGATGATTTCTTTTTTTTTTCTTTCATGATGATAATGATTTAGATTTAAATGATGAGTTCAAGGTTTTGAAGTAGGAAGGGCTCTTAACCATCACCCTATCTTTAGCTTTCTCAACAAATCATTTATAATATTTAGGTCAGGGCTCCAAAATGTTATAAAATATTATCTCGCTCAGAAGAAACATGTTGGTATAATCGAAAGATTACCTAATCATCCACATGATGAATCATCTTCATCTTAGTTGTTTGTTGTATGATCATTTCCACCCTTGGAAAATAACAAATCAAATAAACTATAATCCTCAAATTCATGTAAGTTCCAATGATCTGACAAGCAAACACAAACATTTGACTGAAACTATAACTATATCTGTATCTGAATATTTAGGTTTTGACCTAAATACTTAGAAACCTTAATCAAATTAAACCTCACACACTGGCAAAGTGATAAATTTGGTTTCTTAGACACTCTGCATAAAGAGCAGTCAAAATCAGAGTTGTTTGTGTTTTCTACAGAGAAAGTTAAAAGAAAGAAAAAAGAAAAGCTGATTTTATGGTGTTCTGTTCTTGAAGCAAGAGTTTTACCCTGTGTGAAGAATGTAATGAGGCGTAGACAATTAGAGATCCTAATGACAACCACTTAAAAAGGTTTTGGCTCTCAAAGGCAGAGTATTTGCTACTTTTAACTAATGCTGTAAGCGTTACTGTGTAAACACACTTTTTCAATAAAATCCACGTTTCACACAGCTTTCAAAGATTCAAATCATGAGGATGTACCTTAGCTAGATGTCGAAACCAATTAACACTTGAATATTTAAATATATTAAATATTACAAAAACAGGTTTAAGACATATTTAACTTTTAACTCTAGTTTAAACATGTTTTATGTCAGATTTTCTTTGAGTTTCCACAGAACTCGCTCGTCTCGACCTTCTCCTGAGCCAAAGTATCGTTTTAGATTGTGGATGTGACGGCTTTTGATAGCACCCTGTCATCTAAAGTTGCTATTTTCTTTCATGTCCTCTTTAAGACACCAACTTTGTCCTGGGCAACGCTCAGATAGTGGACTGGCCCATCGTCTACAGCAACGATGGCTTCTGCAAGTTGTCAGGCTACCACAGGGCGGAGGTGATGCAGAAAAGCAGCACCTGCAGGTAGGGCCGACGAGACGCATGCCTACAAGTTATAAATGTTGACGTTTGTGAACTAGGGGTGCACCGATTTATTTGTGTTAATTTCCTTAGTTTTGGGAGATTGATCGATTATTACATATGAAGCCAATCTTATCTGCCGATTTTATCTAGCGTGGCAAATGTGTAAGAATCCACCGCTGTCCTCTTTTGCTCTCTGGTGAGAGAGGTTGACTGACCTGGTCGTCCTCCAAGTCATGTCTGCACGTTTACAATTAACAATAGTGACCCCACCGTTGCCACTTTCTTTCTTGCTACATTGAGCAATGTTCCAGACAAAAAAACTAGGTATCAGCCAAAATCAGAATCGGCAGATTAAGGTTTTTAAGAGATCAGTAATCGGCGATGAGCCAGAAAACTGCAATCGGTTCACCCCGATTGTAAACCTTTACATTCCCAAATGTGAATTCAAAAAATATCTTAAAAGCCTTTCTGTTAGATTATCCATATTCAATTACATATTATTTTTGATTTGAAATAATAAAGTTGGTCAGTATTTCACCAGTGGAAATAGCTTTTATTAATTCATGTTTGAAAGTGGGTGCAATTCCAGGAATATCTTTCAAACTGTGTTTTTAGTTGGAACCTTTTTCAGTTTTTTTTACTGATTTTGTATCCTATTTATAAAGACTGGCATTGGGTTTGCTTAAAATGTTCTTCTGTTTTAATCAAGCAGGATTAAATGTCTGCAATAAAATCTCTGTAGTCTCACATAGAGCAGTAGCAAATGGGATAATGAACTACCATTATTTTCTAAAAATATATCCGATTATATCCAGAAATACGGTTGGTAGAAAAGATTTTCCACAACAGAAAGCAGTGTATAAATGCAAAGTGCAGAGAGACGGAGCCATGGTTTGATTTTTATTAAATACGACGACGGAAGAGATTCTCAAATGTTATTTTTGCTAACCTCTTTAACACATGGATAGAGAACATTTGTGAACATTCATTTTTTCAAATATTGCAGCACATTCTTGTTTATATTTTGATCTGAAATTTGAGTGGGCCATTCCAAAACATTGAACTAACACTAACTTGTGATTCTTTGACTCTTTATAACTTGAACCGCTTAATAAATGAGCCAAAAACTGTGGTTTTACTTCCTAAAACAACAGTACAGCTGCGGTTTGATTTTCCTTTGTTGTGAAAACAAAACAAAATCTCCTCCTTTAGCTTCACTGATAGTTGAAGCAATTAATTAATTTGTTTAATTATGTGTTCCTGTGATAACATTTGAATTAGGCTTCAGGGTTGAAGTTGATAATGTCACAAAGTGGCTAGTAGATGAGGGTTGAGACCCGGGGTAAAGTGAGTTTAACGATGTCCAACACAGAACTCAGTGCCAGGAAACACAGGTGAGGAACGAGACAACACAAGCTCAGGCTGACACACCTATGACAAGGATCCAGCAGGGACCGAGCAGAGAGGCAAGGTTAAACACACAAGGGAAATAATCAGGGGAACAAGAGACAGGTGGGATCAATCAGGAACTCAGCAAGATAACACAGGGACTAAATTAACTAATAATCACACACCAAAACCCAGATCCTTACAGAAAAAAGTAAGAAAACTCAAAGCCTTGACTGAAAACATGTTGTTGAAGAGTTTTGAAGAGTTTTTTTTTTTTTATTTTTGCACGTATTTGTTGGTCTTTTCATGATTTGCGTACAGCCACAAACAGATTTATGGAATATATTTTAGTTAACATATTAACTACATTGTTTTAAAGTGTAAAGTGTGGGAAAAAATATTTTGTTATTTGTCCATAATCTTTTTATTGAGCATAACAATTACTCAATCTGACTGGTTTGGCAAACTTAAGACAAGAAACATGTTTAACTTTGGTTTGTTATCACTTCCAAATTATGAGTCTGAGCAAAAAGTAAAAAGAAAGCTAAATGGTGTACCTGCACTTGCACCCGATTCTCTGACAATCACCTTTAAAATGTTTGTAGTTAATCTGCAAATGAGTCAAATTAACATTATTATTATTAAAGACTTTGTTAAAACTGGTGGTTTTAAGACCAAAAACGAGTCCATTGTTGCTCTTGTTGTTGTTCTGGAAGGTGAACCTCTGCCTGTAACAGATTCATCAGTCTTAACATAAACTAAAAGCAGTTTTCCTGTCCTTGCTGGAGAAAAGTATCCCTACTTCATGAGGCTGCCACCACCATGGCACACAGAGAGCATGTTGTGTTCAGGGTGATGCGGAGTGTTAGTTTTCCACCACAGATAGTTGTTTAGATGTTGACCGAACATTTAATCACTGACTCATTTGTACTTCTTCCACGTCTTTAATTTTTCCCTCATGACTAATGGCAAACTGCAGACTCAAATTCTCAGAGTGCTTTTATTTTTATTTTTATTACTATCTTCTCAACAGTGATACAAAATGGCCATATTGGTGAAGTGTCTCTTGTTCGTCTAACAAACTTTTGAGTCTTTCACAGAAAATCAGTATTTATACGTTGAATTTTACGTAAGGGTAAAATGCATGTTGAAAACTATGAATCATTTCCTTTTCCTTCACTGACCCATGGGCCGTTTGTCTTGGTCTATTGCATAAAATCCTAACGCAGCACATGGAAGTTGGATATACTGTATCTTAGAAAGGCATGGTATGTATAGTTCAGCTAAGAACACAGGATAAGCTTTGCGGGTTTTTTTTATTTTTATATTTTTAGTAAGTCCAGATGAGGAGTGTGTTTAAATGTTTTCAGTATGCATATAGAGTAATATATAAAAAAGTGATTGTTCATTGAGTTTGTTAAAACTTATAACTTGAATTCCTTTGTTTGTTTTCTTTCTTTCTGATGTAAATGCTCCATCTACATGCTTAAATAATATGAAACTGAATGCCTCTGGCTCTTGTTCTGGTTGATTTTAATGGGATTTGTGAGAACTCTCTTTGGCTTATTGTAAAAAAAGAAAGAAAGAAAGAGAGAAAGAAAGAAAGAAGAGAAGCAGTCAATTAAAAGCCTGAGGAGCCTAGAAGCAGCGTCAATCTGGACATTTTCTGCAGCTGCAGTGTTTTCTCTCCTGTGTTTACACGACAGCCTCTTTCTGCAGGAAGGTGCCTGGAAGGCAGCGCTGCAACACAGAGGGACAAATGAGGCAGGCCCGAAAGTTGTATTTGTGGAAATATTTCCACCTCATTTGTATCGACTGCAATTTGTGTACGATTGTTATTATTTTATTTTCAAAAAATTGATTTAATTGTCAAGATAGTTGCAACACAACCAAACAGCCTCTTCTTCTTCTTTTTTTATTGTCATTCCAAGAAAAGTCAATCTTTCTTTGGGAATTGTGATCATTGACCTAGTTTCCTTGAAATCCGTCCAAAGAGTTGTGGAGATATTAGGCTGGGCCAAAGTGGCAGACATGTTGACTGATCGACTTTGACAGAGTCACGACGTCGACAGCGCTCAAAGGCTGAGCTGTGACGAACCGACAAATTTTTCGTTTGTCTGTCGTTACAATAAACTTTAAATAGCCGTCAATTAAGTGTAGAGCCCCGGGCGATTATCTTAATGATTAAAGTGCGTGTGCAGAGTTCAGCGGCTAATCTCAGCCGCTCCTGACAGCATTAATTTTTTTTGTTTGATTTTTTTATTTTTACGCCAGACAATGAAAATCTGACGCGATATTCACTGTCCAGTAGGTGTTTCCTGTTGGAAACAACAGAGATCCGTGATGTAATCAGGCTGTAAGAGCTGAAACTTCATCTTCTTTGTCGCTGTAACCGTAAAACCGCGGACGTATACAGTCTCCCCCCTCTGGGCTCCCCGCCCCAAAACTGTACTCGTAAAGTGATAAAAGCCATTGCAAATGAGCAATATTTCGGCTTCAGGAGGGGGAGGGATGTGCTATTATCCAACTTGTGTTTTTACTGTGCCTGTAATAAGCAAGTCAGTGCCCAACACAAACAGGATCGCAGTTGGTGCTGGCAGATTTAAGAAGCCGTGGGAGATTTCATCTGCTCCGGGAGATGGTGTTCGTCACAGCCGGCACATCGGCTATTACTATTTTTGACATGCTGCCCCCCCCTAAACATAAGCTTAAGAACACTTGCCAACACAAATATAAAAAGCGAGTGTCAGATGATTTGTTTTAGGTTTATTTTCAGACTGCTGCGGGGAGAAGAGGAAGGAAAACAAACCTGGAAACGTCCCGACTGAACCGGGGAGCCGATTGAAAACGCTTTGCTAACATTTATTAATGTGTCTCACAAATGAGTTTGGAGGGTACTCGATACCACAACCTGGCAATTAATGAATGATTAATGACAAGTTCCTCCAAACCCCCGGCTGAGGTAATTGTTAATGAGTGAGAGGAGGGATATACTGTATTTATTTCTAATGATATAATCATTGGTGAGACGCCTTCCACTGATGGGCAACTTTCAAAGGAAGGAGAACATTCGCTAGTTAGTGCTGCTTAGGTCCACATATACAAATAAATAGAAGAAGAGATCCAAAGGTTTAGGAAGAAACATTATTTAAAAGGATATGTTTCAGGCATTTTTTCACACTTCCTGTCTTGCTTCTTTAAATTAGCCTCAATTCTCTCTGGCTTTTTATTTTTACTTTCTAAAACTTTTCACTCTTGCAAATGATCTCGGGTCTAAAACCAAGCCCTTCCTTTATTCTTTCACTAACATTTCTTCGGCAATGTTCCGGTGACATCAGTGCGTTATTGAAGGTGCACTGAGAACAAAGCATCCTGAAGTCAATAAAATTGGTTGGAAAGAAAAGCGGTTTGAATAGAAATGTCTGGACCTGTCTGGATGTCATATCCAAACTTTTAGCCTGAAGTTTAGTTAATACAAAAGAAAACCCCCCAGCAATTTACAGAATCCAAGACTCAAGTAAGGCGTAGGTTTTTATGAGGTGCCCCACCATGGCATAATTTTAGCTGCGCAAACATTTAAAACAAAAATCTAAAACAGTCAAACTGGATTAGGTAGATACGCAACAATTTTTCCTACTTCTGGTAAAAAAAAATGCATTGATATACTGATTAGAATACATCAGAATATTACCTTGTAGATCTAAATAAAATAAATTTAGATTGTCATTTTAGTGGATTGAATTAAGCAAAGCTGATTCAGACTGAATATTTTGGATGAATGTTAGCACACAATCTGTTTCTGTGCAAGAAATCACAACAGTTGTGGAGTTGTGTTAAAGTTTTCTTTTCCACATCCCTCTCACTTTGTCCTGACTCTGTTCCAATTAGCCTTCAAAGGTAAGCTGAAGTAGGCAGTAATTGACAAGAAAAGGTCAATTATATGAAAGAAAACATGAACAATTGTTCTCAAAACATCATTTGCCTTATGCTGCTTTAGCTGCTCAAGATCTTCTTTTGAACTTCTGTTAATGTAATGTGGTTATTAGGACTGATTGGTGCAGCATAGTTATTACAGAGTCTTTGCTTGGGATATCAGAGACCTTGTTGTAGATGGATTTTTTTTAATGGAGAAAAAAAGCTACCGTATTTTCCGCACTATAAGGCGCACCTAAAAACCTTAAATTTCCTCAAAAGCCGACAGTGCGCCTTATAACACGGTGCGCCTAATACACGGACCAATATTGAGCCACAACAGGTCTAGCAACTACGGTAAGCAGCTGCCGACTTCACTTTCCCCGTAGAAGAAGCGCACAGTGCATGCTGGGATAGTTGTCAAAAAACTGGTTTGTTAATAAAGTTTGACTGACCTATCTACCCATAGACGATGTCTATGTATCTACCTACCCACCTAATAATCAGGTAGTCTGCAGGTCATCTAGCATCACGTTCTCCACCAACATGCTGTGCGCGAACGGAGAAGGGTGACCATCGTCCAGATGCCCCATTCCAGTCGGAAGGCTCTCCTCGCCGACCGGAATCGGACTGTTTTGTTGACATTCTTTATGTCAACAAAGTGGCTTTAGATATTTATCCAGGGGGCTTCGGCTAGAGTTACCAAGGGACCAGCACCTATACATTTAAAGCCATGGGGGTCGGTGGAAGAGAGACGGAGGCTGCGGCGGCAGCGTGTCGGTTGGTCTGTGCTAACCAGAAAGCAGTTGGGCACAATTTCGCAACACCAAAACCGTGAGTGAAACAATGACTAGTGCAGATGCTATGTAAAGGACTCAGGGACCAATTTTTTATTATTAGACATCCATATTTGTAGTGACCGGAACAAATCATGTCCCGTGCAATACCGGACGGGTGGCAACATAACTGTGGTGTCTATTCTATGCGCCTTATAATGCGGTGCGCCTTATATATGAAAAAAGTTTAAAAAATAGGGCATTCATTGAAGGTGCACTATAACCGTGCATTATAGTGCGGAAAATACGGTATTTTAAGTAAGAAAATAAAAACCTGGAGTTATGCAGGATTAGTCTCAATCGTTTAAATCTGAACTTTATTTCCAAATATTCCTGTAAAAAGCATCTTCTTAGTTTTGTTATTAAATTATAATGAAATTATAGTGATTTCTTCAACTTTGAAGGCAGCGCCAGTTGCTTCCTGACTGCTGCCACAACATTTAAAAGTTCTGAAATAATATCCATTTTAGGTTGAATTGTAAAAAAGGATCAAATCTATCATTTATTGACGTCTTAACTATCTACATATAGATGTCGTTAATTGTTCAAACCTTTAATCATCCGCTTTGTCAGTTTTCTTGTACAGTCATCTTAAAATGAGCCAAATGCATGACTTGAACAGAGAAAAAAAAAAAAAAAAACCCCAAAACAAAACCTCAAATCCAAAAGACAATCTCCAAACATGCAAGGCGCATGTAGACAGACAGGAGTGAGGATTCAGCGCCGAACAATGATAATAAATGATAGAGTGAGGAGTGATTAGGGCAACGCATGCAGGTCCTGAGCAACGAGTAGGCGGTGGTGACATGGCAAGCAGGGGATACGGCGAGGGTAAGTGAGGACACCGAAGGGGAACGATAGGAAACAAACAAGGTATTTAGCTTGAGAGCCAAAGAGAGGCAATATAGACCAAGAACGAAACCAGAAAAAAAGTCATGAAACATAAAACCAAAAAAAAAAAAACTTAGCTGTTAACACTATTGACTTTGCTGGATTATTTATTGACCAGTTGATAAGGTGTTTTACTTTCTGAAATCGTTTAATTTACAACAAGTCCCAGCAAAAAGAAGTGCAGCAATCCAGCTTCACTACAAGCTTTCTAAATCATTTTAGTCTAGAAATATGAACTCTAAAGTTAGTGCAAATCCTGCATCCCTGCTACAACACACCTGAAGCAACTGAATGATTACTGATGAGGCCTTTGCACAGCCTGCTGTAATTCAGCCTTTTGATTCAGGCATTGTGTGTTTGGAAACCCGCTTACTTTGCATATTGAACATAGCTCTTAGTTCATCTGTTCCTTTTTATAATTTGATTTCACTTATTCAGTGCCACTGGAATAAATTGAAACATATTAATCATTCTAGAAAATATCCAGTGGGAGGCTCTGTTAAATCAAGGTGGTAATCTTTAGTTTTATCCTTTTTCTGGTCAAATGAGTCTGAATGATGACGGCTGGGATTACCAGGGAAATACATACTTTACAATGTTATCCTGATAAACCTTTAGAGTTTATGACTGTTTCATTTACTTTTTATTCCTTGTTTAGTTGAGCAACATGTGCTAATGCTAGGATCAGTCATGCTAGCGAGCTAAGCTTCACAATGGTGAGGGAGTTGTTGCCACATGGCGCATGTTTTCTGTGGCCATCTTAAAACGACATGGTGTTAGAATAGGGTGTTAGCATTAGCGCATCAGTTAACTGCTTGTCCGCCTCTCTGAAGGACGTACAAATCAGAGTGATAACAAGATACTGCTAGCAAAGAGACGCCACATTGTGCTTCTGAGCTGTGCTCTATTATTCTAATAACTGCTTTTGATTTCTCGCATTTTTGTGATACTTCAAAATTGGCTGCTACTGTTACGCTTACATCTTGTCCTCTGACACAGTGAGCTGTGGGTACATTCTGTGACATCATTGCAAACATCCCATAGATTTTTTAAGAGGCTTAATGGGTCTGCATACCTCTCCCTAACATGCTAATAGGCTCTAAGATTGCTCCCTTTATGCGCCGGCTCCTCCGTGAGCCTACCCTCTCAAAAGTGCAAGTTATTATGACCCCGCATCCTCTGAGCAGCTGCACGTTTGTCCTCCTCATCCTGATCAGTTAAAGTAGCACTTTAAGCTTTCATCTGACAGCCTGACAGATACATCCTGGATTCCAGTCTGCACCTTGGAGGAAAAAAAAAAAAAAACCCTGCAGAGATCCTGGATGTCTTCTCCGTCTCCCAGCAACCAGTGCCGAACTTGGGTACAGTTAATGAGCATTCACTGTTCCTTCTGCCTCTTGTTTTCCAGAGATAACCCTCTGATTTTGGGACTAATACAGATGAGACCAGATATTGACACTGTATGTTATGGTTACCAATAACCCAACATTAAGATCTGTATTGGTCCTGATATTGAAAAAAATTCTAGATCGAGTATCGGTGAAAATGTGCCCGAAGCAGAAGGGCGGATGAATTGAGTCTAAGTCTATGCTTTGCGCTCCGAATGCTTTAGTAATTATTTTACAATATATTGAGAATTCCTAATTGCACTTGCTGAACTATTTGAAAGAAAGTTTTGTTGCAGTTTATTCTTTACATGTTTGACCAAGATAGCTGCAGTGACTGAACAAATTAAAGTTGTGTTGTTTTCACGTGTAGCTTGTGAAGCTATTGGTATATTTTTAGTGTGCCTGTAAAAGTGTAGACTTATCAAATAAATTTGTATTTCAGTACACTGATGTCTGTGGGTTTTTTTTTAAAGAAACTTTTTAAGTCAATTTAGCGATGTTTTATTGGATCGGATTGGACGATGCTAAACTTCAGATATCTGTATCGGTATCGGAAGTGAAAAAGCTGCATCCTTTGGCTTAATTTCAGAATAATGAGAGTAATAATGTTTCTAGACACATTTTGTTGTTCTCTTCAAAACTAGACATTTACACACAATAGAAAAAGCCATTATAGTGTCATAGTTATATTAGCTATATTGTTTGTACCCGGATTGTCCATCCTTTATCTTCTCTTTTCCTTTGGCTTCACATGCCTTTGTGAAGTTTTGAGCACCAATCCTCCAAATGAAACTCTTTAGAGGTAGATTTTGAATGATATGCATAATTTGTGGAATTTCCAACCTTTAATTAGTTTTTAATAAACAGTCCTTCAGAAAGTTTCACTTCTTGCTTTCATTTCTCTTCAAACATTTCCCTCTGGCTTTAATCATCACATGGTCTTTGAGTCCTTTTTAGCTTCTGTCTGAAGCCATCTTTTTGAGCCTCGTTGTGCGGCCATAAAATATTCACTCATTGTGGCTCTTGGATGTTTTTGAGCATGATGCAAACATTAAATGTATATTCCTCCTCCCTGAGTCCAAAACCTAACTCCCCATGTGGTGCAGATGTGTTGAGATCAAAGAGGCTATTTCCATCTTAACTGATCTTCCTGTGTATCCGTGATGTTTTTTTTTATTTTTTATTTTTACCCGTGCTGGATCTTGTAAACACCGTGGCAGACCTTGGGGAATTTCCACACATGACAAGGAAGTTGTTTCAGAAATTATTATGCAATATGTTTTTTCTTTGAAGAAAGTCGCTCTCCTTCCGGCAAAGAAAAGACAGAACGAGAAAGGGGCGACATTAATCAGCGTTATTACATCAAGCGCCACTCGGAAAGCGTCAGACTGTCTTATTAGACACGGGCCTCCTTTTGTATTTCATAACAAGATATATTTAGATCATGCTGGAAACTGCTGCTTAAGGCAGCACTAACACACGAAGTGAGATGAATCCCTCTGGAGCGTGGCTGAAGACAATGTTTAGGTTAAACTCCTATTCAAGAGGCTCGTTTTGCCAATTAGACATCGCGGATGGCTAACCGTTTTATTGTTTGGTGGTACATTTCAGTGAGTTTGTGTCTACATATAAATTCAGTCTAGTCTGCAGATGTAAGGCAACCACTTTGGTTTCCTACCTTTAAACTCTGGTGGTTGTATTAAAATTGCCGGCTGTTTGGTTTTCAAGACATTTCAGATTTGAGAGACGATCTGTTGTCTTGGCTTGAGCTTATTGACAAAGCAAGTGAATTCAAAGTAAATCTGGTTCCACGCTTTCACGCCCAGTTACTTTTGGAAGTTACAAACAAAATGTACGCTTTTTGTTGAGATCAAGGTTCTGGCTGGATAATTGAGAGCTCCACTAATCAGAAGCTCGTTTAAATGAATTGGTTTCCTGGCTTTATTTTGAATCTTTTTTTTACATTTTTTTTTAACAGGTCTTCACAGCAATGTCATGTTGGAACACTAAGTTAATATTGATTATGAGTGCATGTAGTCTTCTGATTGTTTATTTAATTTTCTGTTTCATTTGCTTAATTTACTAACTGGTAGGTGGAAGATTTCACTACACAGTGCATTAATGATTTTTACTTTTTTTTTAGCTTCAAGGTTTTCAGGAGCCCGCAACTAACAGGTGTTGAAATAAAAAATAGAAGAATCTGTTCTTGCAGATTAGTACATTAGTAGAGTGATTAGTTAATGCTTATAAAAGTTAAACAGTTTGACCAATTCTCACTCCCATGATTAATATCTCCTGAATAAGTGATTGTAAAACCAGAAGTGTTGTTTTTCTTCAGCGACACAAAAATGACTAATTTGATACAATATTATGTCACATTCCAACAGCTGTACAATCTGCTGCACAGACACGGCTTGATATGGTTTTACTAAACCAAGTGAAGAAACTTTCCTGATTTCTGGTTTCCCATTCAACCAGTTGTTCCACACCAGGCTGTGCAAAACTTTGAAAGAAAACATAACTTAAAACAAAAAATGATTATAAGACTCACCGAATGATTTTATAAACACAAAGTGACTCATACTACATTATATGTACTGACTTATTTTATAATGTTAAAAAAAAACAAGACAGTGAAAATAAAAGATAAAACCAATATTTAACAAGATTTCACTTCATGTGATAAAACTGTGTTTATTGTAAAAGATTCAAACATTTGTTCCAGCTTTATGCCTGGAGGGTAAGCCTGAAAACGGGCTCTAAGTGACCTCAATGCGCAACTTTTAAACTTTTTGATGTTTATGGTTAGCTGATAAAAAATATGCAAACACACTGAAACCAGTATCTTCCAGTTACAGCCTATGGCAACCGAAAATGTGGCGTATTTTGCATGATGCAGAGACATTTTACATTTAGCAGAGTCTCCAGGGAGTTTACAACAATAATGACGGCAGAAGCAGCTGCTCATTTGGAATTGATGAGGGCAAATTTGGCAGCTTGAAGGTGGCGCTTGTCTGGAATTGACAGCCGAGCTGATTAGGAACCTGATCTGCATTTTGTCATTTGTGGACAAAGAGAAAAAGAAAGAAAGAAGAGAAATAGCTCATCCTCTCACATCCTTTTTTGCAAACTGACATACACAAACAAACAAAAAAAAGCTTCTTAGATACAGTCATAAATTTAGCTTTGCTCAGCAATCTTCATAGAGGTGTCCATTGAATGTACACATTTCCCCCTCCCCCTCTCTCTCCTCTTTTCAGCTTTATGTACGGGGAGCTCACCGACAAGGACACGACGGAAAAAGTCCGACTAACGTTTGAGAATTATGAGATGAACTCATTTGAAATCCTGATGTACAAGAAGAACAGTAAGTAGCGGTGGCAAATGTGAAGGAAGAGAGAAACGAGAGTCTCCTCTCCTTTGTAATGCAAATTCACTAGGAGCTTGTGCGGCGTGCAGCCGGAGTTCAAAGGCAGCCCAGAACATTTCGGTGTCTGTAGAAATGTGCTAATTGGTTTAAGAGCCAGACTGGAACTGAAAAACCTTCCAAAGGAGAATATGGTGCTGTTTGTTTCAACATGCAGGTGTAGACTAATACAATATTACAGTCCCTATTATGTAATAGAAAAAACTGATACAAAAGGAGAAACGAGGCCCACTGTAAAACTGTGATGAATGAAAATAGTCTTTTAAGTTTTTTATTGCTTGCATATAAAATCAGATAATAAATATTTCTTAATGTAAATTTGAAATACTTCCAAAGTTGCATGAATTTCTTTAATAATTAAGAAATCTGTGGAATGAGTTGACTTAAATTAGTTTAAACTGTTTTTAAAATACTTCCTGAATGAACCAGGTTTGTTGTTTTGCTAACATTTTTCCCTTTGATTTGACAAAACACGAACACTTCACAATCCATTTACTTCTTACCTAATGGTTTAACTTGTGCAGAGTGAATGTAGGCAGATCTGATGTCGCTTATTTGAAAAAAAAAAATTAATGCCTAATTTATTTAACAATCTGATTGAAATGAATTAAACCCAAGTCTATTAGAAAAAAGAAATATTTTTTAAGTGTTTCCTAAGTTTGCATAATTACGAGAAGAAAAAGAAGTATAGAAAGTATATCAACATTTTCAGAGTTTTTCATTGTCTGAAGATAAAAATGTAAGTTTCTATAAGTTGATTTAACCAGAGTTGTTTACTGTGATGATTCAGCCACTCTACTCTTCATCTATAAATAATTATCTTGATTTTATTATTTTAAATTAGCTTGAAGTCAGAGCAAGTAGTTTGATTCTGAAATTACTTTTAATTTTTAAAGTAAAAAAATGAGAACATTTGATTCAAAACTTTAATCAACTTTGAATTAAATATTATTATGATAATGTTTTTTTTTTACACTCATTCAACAAGTTGTGTTATTTTCTGCATTAATAAAAGACTAGTTCCTCCTAAAGAAAGCAGATGACGCAGCTAAATTTGTGTTCTGTGTTTCCAGGGACGCCGGTTTGGTTTTTTGTGAAGATTGCTCCCATTCGAAACGAACAAGAGAAAGTGGTTCTGTTCCTCTGTACGTTCAGTGACATCACAGCCTTCAAGCAGCCCATTGAGGATGATTCTTCCAAAGGTTAGACCGAACAGATCACAATTTCAGCAATCAACTTCAGAATGAGATAAGCAAAAAGAATAACAACCCCTAACAAACACATTAAAATTTATACCAAAACATTACTAATACGAAATACCTGGAATTTAAACCGTCAGCTTCAGAGTCACTTCATCTTTGCTTTAAAATCCATTTTACAGCGGCTACTCTCTCGCTGACGTGACGTTTCTTCTGGTTTTAATACTAATATTTGATGCCTGGCTAGAAAAGCAAGTTTTCCATGCTGTCCTAATAGCTTATTATATACTCAAAGAGTTGGAATTGCTACAATTGGGACCTAAAGTTTTATAAAGAAGGGGAAATATAAAACAGAAAATGAAAAGGAATACATGAAATATGAGAAAATAAATAGATGTACTCAAACTGAACCCTAAAGGAGAAAATTCGAAGTGAGTAGAGTATATGTAGCTTGAATGTGGATCTGTAGACTGCACTAGATATTTGGTGCAGCCACAAGAGAGAGGCCAAATCGCCGTTAGCTTTTAGTAATAATCTCAAAACATCAGGGGGAAACTGTACAAAATGTAGACCTCCTAGAGGACTGGTAATGTTAATGAAAATAACATGCTAAATAAGATTATGGCAAGGAACATAACAAGCTTTAAAGGTTAGCAAAGCATCTTCTGCGTAGTCTGGAGACAGACAGGGATCTGTTGCCTGGACGTGAAAATGGGGAAAAGAGACGCTACTAATGCTTTGTACCGGTTATTGTTGAGTAGGATTTCTGCAGTAGAAAGAGAGGCTTCTCAAAGCAAGGACTCCTAGGACTCAAAGGCATGTTCTTGGAAACATGCAGTACCTACAATCTGTTTGTGCGAACTCCAGGTTGGGGGAAGTTTGCCCGATTGACTCGAGCACTAACAAGCAGCAGGGGAGTCTTACAGCAGCTACAACCTACAGTTCATAAAGGAGAGAATGTCCATAAGCACTCCCGTCTCGCTGAGGTAAGACCGGCTTCAACCCTGAGGTGCAGCACATGTTGTTAGTCAAGAGGGACAAATGTGTGTATTTTTCTCCAACGTCTTCCCCGTTGCTCCCTGCAGGTGCTGCAGCTTGGCTCTGACATCCTACCTCAGTACAAACAGGAGACCCCCAAGACCCCTCCTCACATCATCCTGCACTACTGCCTCTTTAAGACCACATGGGACTGGGTCATCCTCATCCTCACCTTTTACACGGCCATCATGGTGCCCTACAACGTCTCCTTCAAGACGAAGCAGAACAACGTGGCCTGGCTGGTGGTGGACAGCATCGTGGACGTCATCTTCCTGGTGGACATCGTCTTGAACTTTCACACCACGTTCGTGGGGCCCGCCGGCGAGGTCATCTCCGACCCCAAGCTGATCCGCATGAACTACCTGAAGACCTGGTTCGTGATCGACCTGCTCTCCTGCCTGCCCTATGATGTCATCAACGCCTTCGAGAACGTGGACGAGGTGAGTCCGCTGTTGCCCGAAGAGGCGCCGCTCAAAGTTCAAGTTCGTCAGGCTAGATGAAAAGCTGCTATTTTTAAAAGCGTACCATCAATTTAAACAGATTATAACTTTTCTAGCTCCGTATTAGATCACGTTTAATCGTCAATTTACATTAGACCATTTAGTTTGGACACTTTTGTGTGGTTAAAACGATGTCAGAACGCTCATTTATGAATTATCTAAATGTCTTTTTCCATGGTGATGAGTGTTTGCTGAAGAGCCATCACAGGATCTTGAGATAATTGGCACATTTTAATTGGCAAAGCGGCGTTGCTTTGTTAAACTAGGGCGCACTCCAGAGCTCTGCGACACTGAAACCCGAAAACCATTAACGCCTTCTGAGAAGCTGACGAGGACTGACTCATTGGAGAATGTGGTTTAAAGGCTTCTCCTCTTCTTCTTTTTTTTATTGTAGTAGAGCTGTGCTCTACAGTTTTAACTTGATATGCTATTTTTATGATTTATTTCAGGTATAGTGAATGAGGGGGTTTCTGAATATCTGGCTGCTTTTTTTTTTTTTGGATTATCCCATTTTTCTCTTGGAGAAAAGAGTCCCATAAAGTTTATAGCACTCTCCAGAATTATTGGCAACGCTTTTTTAGAGCAAGGCCTTAGAATTAAATTAATCTTTTATTGCAGTATCATAATTTAACACAGATTTTTTTTCTTTTTTTAAAAAGAACGCTCTATCCCATACATATCGACAGCATCACTTTTGTCTTTAGCAAAGCACTAACTCAACATTTATGGTGTTTTACAGAGAAAACAAGGAAAATTTGAGAATTCCTCTTTGCAAAATCTCAATCATCAAGAGTACTGGGTCTTCGCTTTAGCTCATCCCACTTGTTTTTTTTTTATTCACATCTGGAAAGGAGGCATATTTTGTGTTTGATAAAGGAGATCCATTTATTTGGTCAAATTTGATGACGCGTTATTTGTTTTTTTCTTGGAGTTATCTATTTCAAAGAACTCACGATCTCGTGCACCCTAATGAAAATCCCTGGTTCTTTGGAAGAGAAACAGGCCCACAGCATCATTGATCATTTTAATGATTCTTCTGACTATAAGTGAAAGATCAGATGAGCAGCCAGAAACAGTTGGGTTCGATTTTATACCAATGTGTTTTAAAAATGTCAGTAGAGAACAAAATCTGTATAATGCTTTTTATTCCCTTACATACAAATGCATTAGGAATACTAATACTGTTCCAAGGAAAAACGGAATGAAATATTTATCTAAATTTATATACCTCTGCAGACAGTTGGGAAAGGCTTTGTCTGTTTTTTTTTTGTAAATAGAAAACGTTCATTATAATATGATCTAAAATATGCTTGACAATTTAACTTCCCCTTGAATCACTGAGCTAATTTTGAGTTTCATAACCACTGGCATCTTGGGTATCCTTAAACCCATTCGAAGTGTAGCGTAGTTTTCAGTTTTCTTCTGCAGCTTTTTTTTTGTTTTGCTTTCCTTTTTAAAGCATCTGAGAACATTTAGGCTGAGCAGCTTGTCATTTCCTACACGTAGATTTTCCCCCCGACATGTAGATTTTGTCAAAGTGCTCGGTTCTTCTGCAACGACCCATTTTACTCAGATTTGCAGAGGGGAATTCTCTATAGCGAACATGTACAACACTGGCCACCTTCATCCATAAGTAGACATAAGACTGCTAATTTTCATTGTTCAAGTTGCTTTCTAACATATTCTGTGTGTCATCTTGTGTTTGTGTTTTAATGCTTTTCTAAGACGTGGTCATCTGTGCTTATAAATAAAGTTGGCTTAAATAAGAGCCACCTGTCTGCTTTTTCACAGAATGAGCCACATTACTGATTAAACTGTTATTTTAAGCGTCCCGTCTGCCCCTTGCTTATAATGATTCTGTCACATTAACTTAGCATCAGCTAGCTGTTGCTAACATATCCAATGTGTTAGCAACTATTATGCTACTAGTTACTTCTGATTTCCTACCAAAATTGGAGATTCAGATCATTTGTGATGTTGATGTTGATTAGAAGTGTTTGTTTCAAACACTTCTAATCATTTCCAATAAGTCAACACATATTTGACTTAATGAATGGCAGATTCTTTTGTTTTGAAGAATAGCTTTAGAGCAAGGACACTTCTTCTTCTTCTTTAGATTTTAAACGGCAGCTTGCATCCATTATTGTTGCATTACTGCCATCTGTTGGATCCTACTACTTATTCCTCAAATTCTCCCGAGTCCAGTATTTTTTAAAAAAAACTTCTTCCCCTCGTTACTATTTAACTGATCAACCACATTCTGAAATTTCAATTCCCTATTAAAACTTAATTCCGTTTTTAGTAATCGTCTTTGATTTAATGCAAGGAAATCTGTGTCCTTGGAAGCCATGAAGAAAACGATTACTAATGAAAAGTACCTGGACCTGGATGCTGGGTATTGTTAATGGGCACCAGTCATTTTCACTTTGTTTGAAACAATTATACTTATCCTACTGCAATAAAAGATCATTTTTTTGTACACCACTCTTTCTGTTTGTATCATTTGATGTCAGTGAAGAAGATTAAATAAATAGTTTAAACCCCCCTTCACGGAGCCTGGAGAACGATTGATCAAGATCAGTTTGGGAAACTTATTGGACAGATGAAAACGGCGGTGGTTTAACAGTAATCCATAAGGAGATGCATTACCTATGTTTAATTCAATTCACATTGATTAGACGTAGCTCTGCGGTGTAACATTTGTCAGTTTTCATTGTGGACCATTGTGTGCTCGTGTCCCTCAAAGTGCTTAAACGTGTAACGGTTCCATGATTCACGTGTGTTATTGTGTCAGTGTAAACTGGTGTGATGGCATTTAATGTCTCAGTGTGTCGGAAAGAGTCGAGCCCTGGGTTTCAGCTCCTGGGGAGTATAAGGTTGCTCACAGAGTCTGAGGCAACGTGAAAATCGGCACTAAATCTTTAAAATAGGGCCTCGCGTGTGGACAGACCGCATTGATCTGTTTCTGCAAGTCCAGCATTTTGGTCCTTTCGGGATCATTCAGGGCTGCAGCCTCCGAAATGCTGACAAGTTCAAGTGTGGCAGAAATGTTCAGAGGTTTGCCTAAAGAGCAAAAGCGAGAGAACTTTTATGGCTTCAGAAGGTGCTGTTTGGGGTTATTGTAACTTTTTTTGATTTGCTGAGAAAAGCAAAAGTTTTAATAGCAGTAGAAATGAAGTTGTCAAAAAATCTGAGCAATGGTTATGTGGTCTAATTAAGTCGGCTAATTTACGGGACTAAAACCGCTACCCTTTGCTTTTGGTGTAAAAGAACAATGTTGAAATAACAAAAGTATATTCATGTTTTAGTCTCTGAAATTAAGTCAAATAAATATAATTTTGTGACATTTCTATGCAGGTTGTTGGACTTTTTTTGGAGGTTATTGAACGGATAATTAAAACAGAGGAAATGGAATAAAGAAAATGCCACCAAATTAGCAACAAAAGCAACAGCAATGGATATAAAGAGTGGGGGAGAGTGAGAGAATAAATCAGCGGAAAGAATAAACATTTGAACATTTCTGGACACAATATTGAGTGTTTTCAGGAAAGTTTTCAAATTTGTACTGTCTCCATAAATATTAGAAAAAAAAGTTATGTTTTTATCATTTGCATGGATTTCATAAAAACACTGATTCACTGGGTTTTGAATAATAACCCTCAACATTGAAAATTGGATTTTAAAGATGTAAAAAGGTTTGAGACTTTTGGTTCTCCATGTTTTTTTACAGTTTAACTGAGTGTGCTAAAAAAAAAAACATTTCTAAGATTTTCCTCCCACATTTCTGCCTCCGACAACTCAGTGAATCCAGTAAGCTTCATATTGGTTGAAGGCGATCGTGCTGCTGCTGCAGACCTAATGACTGGCATGAATAACTTTGATGGCTGTTCCCCCCCAGCAGGTCTCCATTAAAGAAAGGCTGGATGATGATTCAAGTTATTCATGGCGGTTTCTAAGTTATTCTTGTTCGGCGCATGCCTTGGTCACACCGTGCACTTCTATCAGTTTCATTTTTGATTGCTGGATTTCTTTTTTTTGTTGTTTTTTTTCCATGTATTTATTTGTTGCTTATCAGTAATTAAGTATTCTTTCTCATGTTCCTCGCTTTTGTTTCTTTCTTCTTTTTCCACCCCACATTCTGTTTGCATGGCCTCACCCTCTTCCTCTTCTGCCTGTGTTCATGCATGGGACGTGATGGGAAGAATTGGAACCACCGAGCTGTCACCCAAGTAGGCTTCAGTTTGATTGGAATATGATAATGCACAGATTTGGGGTTTTACTTCACTCATGCACTCTTAAACAGTTTGGATAAACTTCTTCATTAGGCTTCAGAGATGACATACGTTGCACACTCTGTTACTCTTGCAGCAAACGTTGAGAAATTTGTGGCAAATCTGAGCTTGGCTGCATCCTGTTAATGGCTGTCAAAGCTGGTCGAGTCACAAGACAAGACTTTCTTTTTTTTAATGTCAAGTTTAATTTTTAATTGCATTATATGATCTATGGGATTAAGTCTTTAAATCAGCGGTTTTGGATTGCTTATGACAAAGCCATTGTAATTCATTTAAATCATTCTAGCATTAAAGTTGCAGATGTTACTTCAGACCACAGTTTCATGAAACGGAGTTGATTGTCATCTGAAGGCTTTTCTTTCTTTCCTGCCTAACTGGGTGGAGCCTAACTACAAACTTTACTGTGTTCCATTTGTGTTTTAGTTGATAGAATAAAACAAAAATAGTACATATTTGTGAAGTTGAAGAAAAATGATGTGGCTTGTCCATTTTGTTTAACAAAATGACATGCATTTGGATTCAGTTCCACAAGTCAATACTTTCATTGCATTTATAACTATGGATCCACTTTGCAGTCTAGAGAATTTTACCTGCATTTATTTATTTATTTTTGCAAAAGTGCTCAAGTTCAGTCTGAACCATTTGACTGTAACGCTGTGTGTTTAGGCTTCTGAGGCAGTATCAAGTGTTTTGGCAGCCAGCTTTTCTTTCAGGATTATCCTGCTATTCATCTTCCTATCAACACTGATCGGCATCCATGTTTCTGCTGAATAAAGATGATTTCAGAGTGATGTGTAAAAATTAGTTTTCTGCCACAAAGGTCATTTTGAATGGAGACCAAGAAGTTCATTTTTGTTCTCATCTGACTAAAAGCTCCATCTTCCACATTTGCCATATTCATTAGATGAGTTCAACGAGACTCTTACTGTTTTAGTTCTTTAATCCACGCTTGCATAAAGACCAGATTTGTGAAATTCAAAACTAATAGTTGTTCTATCAACAGATTCTCCCACCTGAGCAGTAGAGCTCTACAACTCCTCCACAGTTACCACATACCTCTGATTAATCCTGATGGTCCATGTTTGTCGTTTAAATGTGTTGATAGGTTAGTACCTGGTCTGACTGGTGTGTTTATTGATCTTCATGACAAGCCTTTATGGTATGAGCAGAACAACTGTGTTTGTATTGTATTACCAATTGACTCTGTTTATTAATTAAACTGAAGGCCATTGGTTGCACTGAATTACAGTATATTTAGGAGTAAAAAGCTAAAGGCTCTGAATGCAAATGCACACCAAAAAGATTTGAAAACCAGATATTATTTTCCTTCTGCTTCACAACTATACATTGTATTGGTCTGTCACCTAAAATATCTGTATAATAAATTGAAGTTGTGGATGTAAAGTGACAAAATGTGGGAAAGTTAAAGGTATACCAATAATTTCATAAGGTAATTTATATTTAATATGAGGTGATAAGTAGCGAGAGGTCAAACGTCAATAGGAAATAAAAGACCAATAAAACTTTCTCCAGCAAAGGTGCATCAGAAGTACGACGAGTTTGAAGCCTGCATAAGGCCAAATACCAGAAAATCTACGATAAATAAGCGAGTCATAAGTTCAAAGCAGTTTGAATCTCAGCAGGGGCTGATGAGACACAGGTGGAAACAATAAATATAATCACAGGGACAGAAAAGTGTAGGAGCAAATCCAGATATAAAATCCACAGGGAGACTGCTGAAATAAAACAGAACTCGTAAGATAAACAAGGCACAGAGGGGCCTAATGAATTGAAAAAGACACACTTAAACTGAGACTCTAACGTTTGCACTTCATGACAAGTGAAGCGAATAGCACCAGAAAAAAAGATGGCATCGCTTTGTTGGTGGAAATGCCATAAAAGAAAAAAAAATCTGCTGATCCTAAACAGATTTTTTCATGAACTTTTCTATTTACTTATGAGCTTTACTATGATTTGTTGTTCATTATGAAATCCAATTACTCTTTTATAGAGCAGTATCAAGTTTTTTTGTCCTTTACTGTGGTAGTTCAGGTGTATCACCCAGACAAACACGTGGAAAACTGAGCAAAAATAACAAAAAGAAGATAGAGACTGAAAAATACTTTAAACTAAACAAAGTAAATTTAAAAAACTGTTCTTATGAAAATAGTGCAGATTCTTAATTTAGTGCAAATAAATTATAGCCTATATCTTAAAAACTGTTTAAATTGATTTTGGATATTTTATAAATATCCAGTTTGCAAAAAATATGGAAACCTCAGAAAAGAAATAAAGATATTTAATAAAAATGACTGAAAAATGAGCTGAAATCAAAAATTGTCAAGAGAAGTAGTTTCTGTGATGAGCTCGGCAGATGCGCAGATTCACCAGGTGTTTGCTAATTGCTGCTGCCGAGCTGAGTGGGTGAAATGTGGGGGAAACGCCTCTGTGGGGCGGAAGCTGCAGCTCCATGGACAAACTTGAGGGAACAAGCGTTTAGGCACCCTGAAAGAATCAAAGCAACCATCTGGGCATGTTTATTTTTATTTTTCAAGAGGGAATGACATTTAAGGTTCAAAAAAGTTGTATTGTTTTCCATAATACACCCGCTTTAAAAACTTGTTTGTTTAAATAAATGTAAAATACACCATTGAAAGAATAAAGCGTTGTCTGTCTATAGTGACTTTAAATTAAAGTGTTTGGTAAAAGCTTAATAATTGACCACAGCTAGCATTAGCCCTATGCTAGCTTGTTTGGCAGCTATAATGTTAATGCTATTCCAAGTAACGAAACAAGTTTTCTGTTGTAAATTAAATTCAATTCCACAACCCATTCACTTTAACATTATTACACAGCAACATTTCACCATCTTATAAGTTTTTTTATTCAGCCTATGAAAGAGGCTCAAGGACGTCTCATGGGGTCTGTTTTTTTTTTGTCTTTTTTTTTCAGCCCCAAAACTTTATTTGATAATAACAAGACCAGCTTGAGCACAATAAGACACCCGCTGGCCGTCTGGACTCACTTTTTGCCAGCAGCTTCCACACTGCTTTCTTGATTCCTCGCACTTTCTTCATTCTGTTCTTGCGTTCCTTGCGCTGTTTCCTTGAGGTCTTCATTTTCTCATGCAGAACAAACCTGGCAAGTTTGTGTGTGGACTCATTCTTCTTGGCAAGACGAGGCAAAGACGATGCAAAGCCTTGTCTTGCCACCACCAGACTGAGTCCTGAAGCCAAAGACAAATACAACATTGGGTGGTCTTGTACATCTTGGCAAGCTTCTCCCTGATTTCAGTCTTTGGGACTATGACCTTGCCAGGATGGAGGACATCAACAACCATCTGCTTTCCTCTGAATCAATCGGTTCATCTTAAACTTGCAGGTCCTGACTGTTATTGTGTCGTTCATTTTGACGCCGGCACCGCTTGGAGATGTAAAAGGGAAGTCTCATGGGGTCATTGTGTATCTTAAAAAGGTTGTGACGTATGACGAGGCTCCGTCTATTGTCTTTGTTAGCCCAAAAAAACTGGGTCGGCGTTTGTTTGAAACTGCCCAACTTCTGTCCCAACAGTACCAACTCTGCATCTGGGTTTAATAAATACCGGAGCTGTCATTCTCTAAGTCAAGCAAAAGAAGATGACCTGGAAGATGACAAAGTGACAAAGTTTCAGAAAGAAAAAACACAACACCAACAAACAGATGATGCTGCAGAGGAGCAACTAATTAGATTATTCTGAACAGGATGTGAAGAAATTATGAGAAACTTGTGGAAACTTCTTTCCTTTATTGGATTGGCCCCCGGGTCTTTGTGGTGCATAGCTGCTGTAATGCTCTTTCTGGTTTTCCTGAGTGCTATGAATAATCTATTTTTTCACCAGAAAGTGATAAGTTAATAATTTAGCCCTGACATTTGACACAAAGGGGATGTATTATGTAAAAGGTTGATAGGTGTCAAATGCGTAACTTTTATTCTCATTACATAAGATTTATCAACTTCGACTGAGTAAACATGCTCTCTTTAATTAAAATATGAAGAGGGGATCAAAAGCAGGCATCTGGATCTATCAGTAAAAGACAGATTGCCATACACTGTTTAGAGACACATGCCATTCTTTTCTCACTGTCTGAAATTTAAGCTGCAGTATATAAATTTTATAAAGATTTTTTTAAAACATTTGTTAAAGCTATTATGTCCTGACAGTATAGTATGAGACAGATCATCTATGAAAAAATAAAGCTCCTCTTCCATGTAGTCCTACTTCCATCTGCATCTGCTCTGTCAGAAACAACCACTCAGAGCCAGGAGGAGGGGCTTAGTGCTGTCAATCACCCTGGTGTACGTTATTTAAATTAGACAAATGTTATCCTGCTCTAGGTCATCGAAATTATTTTTATTTGCTAAAAGTCAGAATAAATAATGAGAAGCATTTTTGAACGATGTGTAGTGTCATCTTAAAATTCTAAATTTACAAACACTTAGGTTCTTGTCCATTTAAATAAACAGGGAAAACTCTTAATAGGTTCATTAACAACAGCTGAGTTAAATGGAGGCACAACTTTGGATGCATTTCAATGCAACAGCTCAAACACACTGATATCATGGGAATATAAAAAAACAATTCAGACAAGTTTTCAAAAACAGAATTGTGGACTTCTTCAAGTCTAAAGGTTCCGCTTTTATCTGTTCATACAACTATATCCAAGAATAGCCTCAGTGTGGGAATGTCTAACTACCATACCGTTCAGGAAACAAGCAAAAGGCCTTTTTAAGATGCTGACTGAAGCTGGTAAGAGAAAGAACAATTATCCACACTAAAACAAATCCATGTATTAGGCCAAAAGGTCACTCGGGGAGAAAGAATCTATTATTACAATAGCAACATAAAAAGCAAGATTGCATCTTGTAAGTGAACTTGGAGACAAAGACCATAACTTTTGGGGACATGTCCTCTGGTCTATAAAACTAAAATTAAAGTGTTTGCCCATAAAAGCCATCATTGCGTTTGCAGGAACAAGAAGGAAACTTGCAAACTTGGGAAACATCCATCAATAGTGAAGTATGGGGGTAGCAGTATTGTGTTGTGTAGCTTTTTCTTTTGCTATAGGAGAGACTGTTGCACTTCACAAAGTAGATTGCACCATTAGGACAGAACATTATTCCAAAATATTGAAGAAACCTCTCAAATCCTCGACTAGGAAGTCAAAGCTAAGGCATAACATGCTTTGGTTCAAAAGCACGGTGACCCCAAACCGTACCACCAAACGAGTTACAAAGAGGCTTTCAGATAAAAAAGTCAATGTTTAGTAGTGGCCATTACAAGTGTCTGATCTAAAGGCTGAAAAGTGATTTCATACAAACTGAAGTTTAGGTGTTTGATGGGCATCTCTGACAGATCAAGTGACAGCCAACACAGCAGTTGTACTCGCATTGCAGACCACAGCACTTTAGCTAAATCAATACCCAGATAGTGCACAGACACACACATAAAGAATACCACAGCACTGCAGAGCAGACTGATGGGATTGCAGTTGTCGCTTTGAATCAGTGAGCGGGCGTTTCAGGTTGCAGCTAAGCTGAGTAGACATTTAGCCTTTGGTTAGAGCTGCTTAGAGTTGTAAAGTTTTATCACGTTGTAGGAGAATGCTTCTGCAATCAAATCTTCATGATTTTTTTTCTTTTTTATTTATTATGTGCTTGTTGCTGCCAATAAAACATTTAGGGTGGGTTTTGTTTTAGTGGCTACTCTTAAAAGCTTTCAATTTTTTAAAATATATTTTCTGTTCATATTTGCTGTAGGTTTTATTTCAGTATTCAGATGTTTAAAAAAAATCTGTGAATCGGATAATGTCGGCCTCTTAATTTTATTTTGACATGTGTCAATGGTCTGTCATCCTGTTAAAAAGGAAAGCAAGTGAAGAAACTACAGATAGCATTTTGCCTCGTATTCAAAATATAGAGAAATGTTTTTGATTACCTGCAGCATAATCAAATCATAAACATTGCTCCAAATGTGCAACAGAGTAAGTAAAAACAAAAAAGAAAAATCTGTAGTCTTTATCTAGTTGTTAAAACTGTATTTTGAATTTAAGTTTATGTTTTAGTAACAAAGCTAAAAAGAATGTTTAAAAGCAATGTAAAGAGTAGAGAATTGAGTCAAAATGTATTATAATTGAGAAATTAATTTTCCTGACAAAAACAGATATTTTTTTATTGACACTTTTGAGCAAAAACATGAATAAACAAAAAAAAATAAACTTTTGCATATTTAAAAAAAAACTCTGAGAATCTCCCAATGCTCTTATCTGACATGTTTCCGTTTGGCCTTTCTTCCAGGGGATCAGCAGTCTGTTCAGCTCTCTTAAGGTAGTCCGGCTCCTCCGTTTGGGTCGGGTCGCCCGCAAACTGGACCACTACATCGAATATGGGGCGGCCGTCCTGGTGCTGCTGGTCTGTGTTTTTGGACTGGCGGCACACTGGTTGGCCTGCATCTGGTACGTCTGCATGTTTGTCCCAGATCAACAAAACATTACGTAACGCAATATTGCAGCGCATTGATTGCAGAGCCATTTCATATAAAAGAGGTCAGTGGTGAAGCTGATCTGCGCATTAATTATATATTTTTTGTAAACATGCTTGCTTTCACTCATCAAACCAGAATCTCAAAGGCTAAAGAGTTATTGCACTTTGAGGAGAGTTATTATTTTACTCATTAATATGCAGATTTATGGAGATGGGTCTCCAAAATCTAATCAGATCATCGACGCAGCAGGGGCGCTATAGAGTGTAATGGCAGCATTAAGTTGCCATTATGTGTTGTATCTGATTTATTGTGCTAATGAGAAGATCTACAAATATACTGATATGCAGATTATTTATTACTTTGTCTATTTATTGCTCCTCCCACACAGAAAAGCAGAAGAAGTCATTATTTTTTTTCTGTTGTTGTGAGTAATGCACTAATTTGCACTGTCTTTTATTTATGCTTTTTTTTTTTTTACGATTACACACTTGTTACGAATGTTCACTCACTGTCAGTTTCACTCGGAGGCTCCGAGCGGCATGGTTTGCATCAACTGTCGGTCCAGACAGCATAATCAGACCAGAATAAATGTACCTGATGGTGCTCCAAAACCAGACAGCAATATCTGTAAAAATAGCTCCTCTGTGGTTTCAGTGGTTGCCATGGTCACACGCGGAGTCGCGTCGGCGACTTGAGAAAAGTTTAACCGTCGTCAACCGGGATGACAGCAGCCACTGCAGGAGCTGGCTTCCTGCTCGCTGCCTGTCATTTTCTCTTACGTAGAAAACAATGGAGGTGGCTGAAGTGTTAGTTTTACTTTGGGGCTGGAAAAACAAAAGCATATTCTTGCTCCCGAAGAACACTGGAGATTTTTTTTATTGTTGCATAAAAAGGCCAAAAATATTTTCTAAAGAGTTAAATAAAGGAAATCAGGCAAAAAGGAAACGTGTAAACATTGCCTCATCCAGTTCTGTTCATTTATATTCTGGAGAGTAAAAAAAAGAGGGCCTTTTATACAGGAAGCCTGGTATTTTCATATGCAAATAGCTAACTCAGAGAGGTGCTGCTGATGATGAATTGTTTTTTTTAATGCACCCTGGATTCTGTCAGCACTTACAGTGAATTGCTCACTAAAATTCTCTCATACAAACTACATAAACCCGACAGAGTTTCAAAAGTGTCTCAAACTGCAACGGCTGTCGTTTGCTTGGGATTCCTGTTTTGACATTATTTTTTTGTTCTTTTGGCACAAATTCTTTATCATCTCTTTTTCTATGGCATTTATTGTATCGTTACTATTGTTTGTACTTTTTATCCTAACTTAAGGTCTTTTTTTGGTTTTCATCTCTGTGTGGTTAATCTGTGCAGTGTTAATTGTTCATTTCTATTTTTAGGGATTTTTCTTTTGTGGTTATTTGTTTATCATGTCAATTAGTTTGTGATCAGAGTAGTTTTCTATAATTTTTTTCTCAATTGTGTATCCAAGCTATTACTCTTTTTTTTGACACTATTCGTCTTCCTTTCAAAGAGCTTTCTTCTTCCTGGTCATTTTACATGAAAAACAATTAGCTTAAAATGTCAATGTTTTGTCAAACTACAGTATATAATAGACAGTTTTATTGAGTTCAAACAATTCAGACTTTGTGATAAGACTAATCAAGTCATGCAGATAGTCAGGGGATGAAAAGGATTGTGTGAAATGTTTTTCAGTGTGGATTCACATTTTTCTTTTCTTTAGTATGCGCGCAAAAGCAGAGGAGAAAAGAACAAACCAGAATCTTTGTAAGCTAAAAGTGTTTTTTTAAAAATCAAACATTTTGAAATGCTTTCCAGTCTTAGTGAATTGAAGTCAAACCTGCAGTGGAATGCACATCTAATTACATTTATTAATTACATAAAAGTGTATAACTTTTGTAAAAAAAATAAGTTTTTACATATTTGTTGAAACTGTGACTATGCCGTTACCATATGGTATGAGATAAATAATATGTAGAAAAAAAATCAAGTTCCTCTACCTAATCTCATGCTAACTTGAAACTATCACAGCCAATAGGCAGATCTTAGCGCTGTCAATCACCACTCCATGTGGCGCTCCTTCCCCCTGACAATCTGTTGCACTGCATCAAGAGACTGATCTTTTCACAGATTATCTGTCTCATATCATACTGTCACAACATGACAGTTTTAGCAAATACATATGATTTTTTTTAAATATGAAAGTTACATACTGCACATTTATGTGATTGTGTACTTTAATACAAACGTGTTCGTATTCTCAACTTTGCATCTCAGGAGAATATTTTTGTCATCTTGTTTATTTCAAAAATGATTATCTAGACTGGTGACATCTACAGTGTTACTCAAAATGTTGAGTAAAACTAAATATAAATGTCATCCATGTTGTAAACTAATGGCTTAACAGAATAGCAAATAAAAGATTTCCAATGATCTGACAGGATATGAAGGACATTAAGAGGTGAATTATAATAATGCAGGATGGTGACTGGCACATGTGTGCAGTGTGACGTCCAGGGATCCAGGGGTCTCTACTACAAAGCAGGATTAGTGGTTTAGTTCTGGATTCTCATGCTCCACAAAGCTAGTTCACTTCTTAAATAAGTTTACCATGGTAACTGATGTTGGTAAGCTAACCTGCTGTAAGCAGATTGGAGTTTTTAGTTTGAAGAGATGCATTATTACACCAATGAAAACTTAAAAATGGAGATCTGAGACCTGAGATGTTTGAATAAATGTTTAAAGAGAACTCTTTAATGTTCCTGTATTAAATCACGCCTAATGACAGACAGTACAAGACGAAGGGCATGTACTTAATGATAAAATTTAGTTTTCAGTCATGAGAAACTTGAGACTTGACTTGGGCTTGGCACTCAAAGAACTGAAGTGGAGTTGGATTACTGCTAATACCTGTTTGGAGGTGAAGACTCCAAAGGTTTTTTTTTTATCATAATAGCTTTTATCCTAGTAAAATAAAATAAAGGTTTAAAAAAAATAATTATTAGAAGTTGATGATAAATTTATTAGAAGCATCTAAAGTAAAATATTTACAGGCCATTTATCTATTACAAATTGTAGAGCAGTATCATAAAGGACTTAATTCTTACCAAACCACTTTATCTTAGCTTTAGCATATAACATAGCATATAGCATATAACATGTCCTTGTCTTGGTTTTGTTTTGTTTTTTTTGTCATTGTCACATGTTTAACTTGACTTTAGAGACACTTGACTTTAGAGACAGAAAATAATCTCAGATGTTTAAATTGTTTTAGCTTTACGCTTTGTCTGTGCTTCTTCGTTGTGATTGGGTCACAGATTCTAAATCTAGATTAAAAGTGTGGCTATTTGATATGTTTTTAGTGAAAAGTTGCATATATGCACATAAAGATGCAGAAGAAGCACTTTAACCTTTCCAGAAGGCGTTGCTTTGGGAGCTCCACAAACAAGTGTTTCAGTGAGGACATCTAACCTTCAGCACATTTACATAAGAGCAGTCCTGTGTGGACGTCAGCTTAGTTTTTGTTTAAATAAAAGTTTCATTATTGCTTCAGCCTTCTGAGGTGGTTGCAGTTTTACGCTCTCTTCACTCTGACTACACAAAACTGGGTCATTGGGATTTTTATCCTCATAGTAATTTACTGTGATTCTTTAAAGTCTCAAGATGATCTGGAAATTTTTAGTGTGTTTACTTGAGTTGCAAGACACACTGTTGGAAATAACCTTTTTCTTTAAGAAAAATGTTTACTTTCTCTTTGGCCTTTATTGATATGTTTACTTGAACCCAACTAGATCCTGTAACCTCTATCCACTAGAGCTCTTCGCCGCTGTGCCTTATGATGTAAAAACAACATTATGAAACACTATAATTGAAAAACTGTATCATTATTTACCCTCAGGTATAGCATTGGAGACTACGAGGTGATTGATGAAGAAACCAACATTGTCCGCATGGACAGCTGGCTCTACATCCTGGCTGAGACGATGGGCAGGCCCTACCGCTTCAACACCACTGGTTCGGGGAAGTGGGAGGGCGGGCCCAACAAAGACTCGGTCTACATCACCTCCCTGTACTTCACCATGACCAGCCTGACCAGCATCGGCTTCGGCAACATCGCTCCGACGACAGACGGGGAGAAAATCTTCGCTGTGGCCATGATGATGATCGGATGTGAGTGGAATGCGTCCTTTCTAGCGAGGCAGATGTGTTATGCTTTTAAAAGCCACAATGTTGACATGTGTGATGAAGTAAATTATGAATGGAGCATCAAAGTTTACAAAACAGAATGCTAACAGATGAGTAGCAATGTGGTCCATTATGCTGTTCAGTTTGAACATCTTAAAATTTATGGTGACAACTACCTGTCATTAAAATCTCAGAATAACTGACCTATATCTAAACATCCTTAAAAAGTCTTAAGTTTTAAATTTATGTATCTAAATGTCTTAAATTTCAGGTCTTATGATTTAATCTGATATATTCTATGCAGTGTACTTTTTCTTGCTGTGCTATTGTGTCAGGCAGAAGTTTGAGTTGCATGCAGACATCTTCACTGTGGTCTGTGACTTGAAGTGGTTGATGCTACTGCTAACTAGCTGCTAATACACCTTTATAGCCAGCTAGCTTTTTTCCATCAGTCATGGGTTAGTGTTAATTTATCGGCAGTTGGCTGGACAACATTTATCTTCGCCACTGGCTCAGTTTTGTTGCAATGATATTTGCAAAAAAGCTTAGTACTACTACTACGTAAAATATACAGTTTTCTATTGTACATATCTGTGATGATATACGTCTTAAATTTCATTCATAATGGTCTTAAATAGCTTTAAACTTGAGTAGCAGAAACCTCCGTCATGTTGTTCTACTCCTGTTCTTCCTGAGCTATAAACGAAAATGCTCTTCCTCCAACAAACGTTCGATTGACTCTATCGATAAAATTAACAACTTGAAGACTCATACCTATTATTTCTGAAGTTATGCAACAGCTTCTTGAAGATATATAACTGAATCTCGACTTTCATGTCAACTGCAGCACAAATTTAACATCATACAGAGAAAACTCTAATGAATTCCACCCCTTAGTTTTCTTTTCAATCTCATCAGCACTGCTGTCAGCTCCATTCAGTCTGATTTAATACAATGACATAAAGTAAAGTGACATTTCACTCATTATCTCTGTCTGCTTTGTAATAACGCGTTAAAATATTTAGATTTTCTAGCACATGCTTTCCGTTATCCTTCCTAAAAATGGTAGGCCTGAAATGGTAAATAAGACACTAACATAGCAAACTTTAGAGCAAATTCATTAGTTTACAGTGCCTTGTAAAAGTATTTACACCCATTAGACTTTTGCCACATTTTGTCACACTGCAACCACAAACTTCAAGGTTCTTTATGGGGTAATAGAGCAACACAAAGCAGCTCATAATTGTGACAAAAGGAAAAACGGCAAATTTGATATTCTGAAAAGTGTGGCACTCATTTGTATCCACTACCCCTTAACTTTGATTCCTCAAACCAAACACGCCTTTTGGAATAAGTGTGAAATGTTGCACAAAGGTTGCATCATCCTGATTGAGTGAAATATGGCAGTGGCAATCTTGGGAGAAAACCTGGGGCAGAGGTCAACCTCTCAGCAGTACAGTAGCCCTAAACAAACAGACAATAACAGACAGTGGAATAATTTAAATCAAAACATTTTCAGGTGTTATAATGGTCCAGTCAAAACCCAGACCTGAATACAAAATCGTCAAATCTGTAACCAGATTTTAAAACTGAAGTGCACTGATGCTTTCCATCCAATCTGACAGAGCATGAGCTCCATTCTGAGAAGAATGGACAAAAACAAAATACTTACTAAAATATTTGTTTGAGGAGAACAAATGATGAATATAAATACACGACTTGGCTTTAAAACGTTTTTTAAACTAGATACATGTATCACTTTATATTTCTGTTCAATAAGGTTTGACGTTTTAAAGTGACAACATTTCAGAGAAGTTCAAGGCGTAGGAATTTTTTCTGCACATCAATATACACTCACACTGCAGTAGTCTGATGGATAGCACTAATCTTGTTGTCGGGTTGCTCTTCATCCGTAGCTTTGAGCGGAGGTGTATCTTACCAAACAAGACTTCCATTGACTCCTCTGTCAATACTAATAAAACAATTGAGCAGGTTTGAAACGTCATTACTTCATACGCAGAATTACATAACAGCTTCTTGTAGACATGAAGCCGAACAGAGCAGCTCGATATGAGCTAACGTTCTGTTAGCGTGTAGCAAATATTTAACATGATACAGAGAGCTTTGATGAATTCCACCCCTTCCTTTCTTTTGCAACCTCATCAGCGCCATTGTCAGAACCACTCAGTCTGAATCAATACGACAACATGAAGTATGAGGACGTTTTAGTCGCTACCTGGGTCTGCTGTTTGAAAACGAGTTAAAATAGTGTTAAGAAAGGGAACATCTTCGACCTTGGAGCAACTTCAACAGATTACTACAAATGTTTTTGTGACGATTTGTGTTTTCTGTGTAGTTATTTTTGAGGTTTTTCTGTGTTTATTTAGTTCGGTTCCCCTGTGAGTCTCTGTCTTCAGTGTTGATTGTTCCCAGCTGTGTCCAGTTCCCTGATTACTTCCCTGTGTATTTAATAGGGATGTGCCGATTTGCCGATACCAATACCGATCACCCCGATACCGATCACATAAATGTTATTTATTTTTTATCATAAACACTACTGTTACATTATGTGGAAAAAGGAAGCATGAATTCACCTTAATTTAGACAAAAACATGTTTTTAATAACTTTTTCCAAGAAGGAAACTAAACCGTAGAACTGCTATCAATAATACTATCTTTAACAGACTGATAACATATGAAGGTTGTGAAGAGGCTAAATAATGCAAAGAGCCAAAATAAAACCTCTCAACATTGACAAAAAATTAAAGTATAAAACTTAACATTCAAAGGAAAATACAGGATCCATTACAATAAACAATCCAGAGTTACTGAATGAAAACTTCCTGTTAGCATAGCGGCTAGCTGGTTACTGCTAGTTCTGATTGGCTGTTTATGACTGAGCGGAGTAACAGGGAGGAGATCGATTTTCTGAGCGTCATGCTAATCTGGGTGAATGTTTGTAGCTGTGCTGCTTTACCTGCTGTCTGATCCTCCGTGTCTTTTTACTGCATTGAGCCTCGATGTAGCCAAACTCCGTCATTGTTTTTATGTCTATTTGCTTCGTTGTGTTGATGCATTTTGACCGGCTTCTATTTTCCGCCGCAACACGCAAACGTCCTCATTCACTCAGTGCGTTATAGTTACACATCGCTTAGGATTTGTTGCTGCGCGTTTGCGCAGAGTGAAGGAAAGACGAGACCAGCTGGACAGACGGGCTGAGAAATGAGATGCAGGTGATCGGTATCGGTAACAGAGCCAAGGATCGCCGATCCCGATCATCACCGATTTCACGGAAATCGGCCGATTATGATCGGTTACCGATTGATCGGCACACCTCTAGTATTTAGCCCCACCTGTTGTCTCTGTCTTTCATCGGATCCTTGTCGTATGTGCTTCTCTGTCTTCCCCGATGCTCCCAGAATCTGTTTGGATTCTGTTCATTTGTGGATTATTCATCATTAAACCTACTTCCTTATGACATCCTGGGCCAGCCTGCGTCTCTCTCACTACTCACCACTCACCACCACCAATCATTGGAAATCGGATCGGCCAAAATACAAGTATCAAACCGTATCAGCCCCAGCATTTCTATCCAGCACACAAACCCACTGATTCATGATAAATGGGTCAGTTCTTGTCATACATATTGTTGTTGACTATTGTTGTCTGTTTGAGTTATGTGACTTGATCAAGCCTTTTCTAACAATCTACTCTACAAAGTAAGTAATAAAATTTGTGCTGATAATGTATTGGACCAATATGAGTATTGACTAATTGTCAAAACTGCAATATCTGTATCGCTTCGAAAATTAAAAGTTTTATTGGGACACTTCTAGTTGAAACGACTACAGCAAATTGTGAAAAAGTTCAAAGGGTGTGAATAACTTTACGAAGCGCCAAGTATGTTTGCTTTTTTCCTCACCCAGTGTTCAGAGTTCTTGTTATGCTGCAATTGCTGGACTCTAAGTTAATATCTGCTAACAGGGGCTGGAAATATTATTTATTTCCACCGTTATTAATGAGGATCTTGGCTTTTGTAGCTCATAAAGCCGCGTGCAGCACGGTGCCATTACTGCACACAGAGAGCTACCTCGCAGCAATAACTGACGCCACCAGATCAATTTTGCACTGCTCTCCCTCCGATCCCACTGCAATCACCTCTCACCTCCGCTGTACTTTTGTCAGCTACTGTCTGCACACACATGCAGCGTTGAGACTGTACACCCTCCACCCTCCATTCCCCTCCTTCTACCTTCACTCCGATTTGCCTGTTGGGTTTATGAATGCTCTCCTCGGGGAAAGGGGGGGACCCGGCAAAAAACCCCCAACTCATTTTCAGACCCATCTTTGTCTCAAATTTTCATTGTGAGAGACAAATCACCTTAAATCTCTCAAAACCAGACCGCCTCGAGAGGATTCTGTTGTAGATGCAATCTAGTCTACTCCGTAGCTGTTCTCCATGAAATATGGATGCGCTGATTCTTGCTATTTTTACCAGCGGCATCGGATCAGCGCTGGCAGCAGAGGATCACAGCGTGGGGAGGGATTGTAGGGTAGCATGGGAAACAGTAAGTGGGGGCCGAAGGGGGGGGGGGGGAGAGTTGTACTGTACATTTGTCCTGTTTCCATAGCAACTGGTGGCCCCCAGGGCTGGAGTTTCTATCAACTATGCTTTAACTACCTTCAAATGAGCCAGCTGTTTGATGGCATTCAGGGAAGTTGTGTGCGGCAGGAAATACAGGAGGATGTTGCCAGCTAGATGAAGCTCCTCCGTGTGCAGCGAGAGATCAAGTTTCTTTTGTAACAACATTTCCTGCTCTCCAAAAAACGAGCAGTCGTCCCCGAAGTCTCGCTAAATGGAGTTAAAGCTGCAAAGAACTGTTTTAGGTCTGAAAACCTGTGATAACATGTCTCTACAGCTGAGAGATTGTGATGGTTCCCCCCATTAAAGGAGTCATGAGCTGTTTTTAATTAGCATTATTCCCCTATGCGGCTTTTTTCACCTCTTTGATTGAGAGCGAAATAAACAAACGTGCATTGGTGCGTGCGTAGGTTACTGTCATCGTCATCGTATGATAATTGAAATGTTTGGCTGGCATGTTTCCCTCTCCGTCCCTTCAAGCAGGGCTAATTAGGGCTGCATTGCCAAGAGAGCACTGCTCACACAGAGCAGACATCTGATAGCTTTGATCCACACGCGCCAGCTGTTGCCACCTCTGATCCGCTGCTTGACTCTTTCCTTTCGCCTTCCTTGATGATAGAAGAAACGAGTTTGATTCTTGCATCGACTTGTGATGTGGGACGCAACGTCCTGGAAGCAGCTTACAGCATCTCGAACTGAAGCTGAAACAGTAGGTTTTCCCCTTTGGCAAGAGGTCTTTGATTATATTTGGGCCCAGTTATGATTAATGCGCTGTAATTTCCCAATGGATTAATTTAAGCGTTCACAGCATAAAATAATATTTGGTCTGGAGGCATATTTGGTCCTGATAAGGCACATAAATATGAGGTGTTCATGCCTCTATAAACTTTCACTTTTTGACATGCTACAACTACAAACGTCACTGGATTTTAATAGGATTTTCCGTGTTAGATGAACACAAAATAGTGCATAAATGTGAGGTGGAGCAAGTCTCTTGCCTCTGAGTAACTCTTAGTAAATTCCAGAGTAAATAATTACCCTATTCAGTAAATAATCCAATTGAGTGTAGTTAATTCTTAGTACAAATCCAGCTGCTCTGTGAAGACCTCAAACCTTTGTTGGAGAACATTTGTATAAAGAAGAACAAGGAACACAGCAGACGAGTCAGAGAGACAGTTAGATTAAACAATAATGTAACATTTGTACATCTTAGAACTTTGGTCAATCCATCATATGGAACTGCAAACCTACTAAGGAATGCCTGTCAGTCTAAGCTGAAACGTTCTGTCAGGAGAGCATGAACTGGAGAAGCAGGAGGTGCATGTTGTACCAAGAACCACTGGAGGAAACAACATGGAAACCTCCAAAGAAGACGTGAGCGCAACGTCCTTTGCAAAATGTAAACAAAAATGAAGTGACGTCAGATTGTAGGATTCCTATTTTGTCTATGGTAAAAAGCCACGAGCCATTTTTCCCCACTAGTGCTACACACACGGTTTGTTTTGGTTGTAGTTACCTAGGTTTGCTTCCTGTTTTTGGAACAGTCTTCAGTCCACTTAGCATTCACATATGCCTTCCTACCGCGTCAAAATCATGATCTTCTGTTCTTAGGAGGACCAGAGTTTACTTTTTTGATCCGATTGAACATTCACACTTCCTCCAACAGCAAATTAGAGTTCAATTAAAACAAACTAAACAGGGCTGGTGTGACAGGACCCACACATTTCAGCACAGTAATGGCCTCTAAGCTTAAAGTCAGATGTAAATCTTATATAGAATCAGTAGTATGAAAACTGATGATTACAGTTGTTTTCCATCCAATCCGACTGAGTCTAAGCTATTTTATATATAATGGGCTAAAATGTGGTGTCTATAAATGCTTTCAGGTGTAACCAGAGAGAGAGGTGGTTCTTCAAAATGCAAGCTGCACTTTCCAGATTTTTGCCAACAAAGAATTTTGAAAACCTTGCACCGTTTTATTTCCACTTCACATAATAATGCAGTCTTGCGTCTATCACATAAAATCCCAATAAAAAACTTTAAAGTTTGTGATTCAAAATTTGAAAAGGCTCAAGAGGCGTGAATACTTTTTGCAAGGCACTAAAAATGGCAGAGTTTTTTAGAGCTGTAGCCATCAGCTCAGAACAATGAAACCTTCATGGACGAGTGGCCAGACTGAGGCCATTCCTCATTAATAGGAATTTGCCAAAAGGATCTTGAATTATTCACAGACCAAGAAACAGAAAATCTTCAGGTTTAATGGAGCAGATTACAAGATACTCTGATCAGGATTGTAATCTCTTCATAGCTGAGGCTTTATTAAAACTTTTCATCTTCACCCTTGAAGTAAACAAGAAATATATATAAAATGAGAAGCTAATTCTCTTTTTATTTGGTTAAGCAAGGACATTTTAAAATAAAGATGATGTGAGGTTTGTTTGAAGCTTCAGGCTTGAAAGCCAATATGTTGCACTGAATGTGAATGGGCTTTACAAGTGAAGATATCAAACTCTTCCTCAGGGTGCTGTTTTACATGTTTTATAAATGACGTGAGCAGCTAAACATGTCAGCACAGAGTCAAACGTGGATGGCTAATTTTGACTAAAAGTCTCACGCACTGAGGGGAAGTTTGGCTTTTGACAAGTCAATAACTTGAAGTATAGCTAAAATAAAACCCAAGTGGGGTCACGAGGAAAGAAAGTCTGAAGTCAAAGTCAGCATCACTGGAGGAATCTAAAAATAGTAACGCACTGATGCTCCTCATCCAGCCTATCCGGGACCGAATGTTTCCGCTTAAGGATACATAAAGAAACCCTCCAAGACAGTTTGATGCTTCTGCTGTTGCCAAAGTTTCCCCAGAAGAAGCATAATGCAAAAGGTCTCAAACTTGAAGAAGCATAAAAACCTTTTCATCTGCATTGTATTTATTGATCGGGAAAAGTTTTTTTCGGTTTTATTTTTTCTCCCAGAGAATATTTGACTTTGTATGAGTAACTTTCTTCTAGGTCGTGTTGAATCTTGAGATGCAAAAAAACAAGAAAAGTTTTTAGGAGTCTCTGGGCGTTAAGAGGGAGTTATCTTCCCTCTTTAACCTTTAAAATGGGATTTTTTTTTAATAAACTGAACAATTCATTAAATAAAGGCCAACAGTAAAACAGAAACCCTGCTGCAAGTTTTCTTACTTCTGCGTGTCACAGTTTAAACAAATTTTCAAAATAAAGATTATATATTTAGCAATACGCTGCACAGTGGCGCAGTTGGTAGAGCTGTTGCCTTGCAGCAAGAAGGTTCTGGGTTCAATTCCCGGCCCGGCCTTTCTGCATGGAGTTTGCATGTTCTCCCTGTGCATGTGCGGGTTTTCTCCGGGTACTCCGGTTTCCTCCCACAGTCCAAAAACATGACTGTTAGGTTAATTGGTCTCTCCAAATTGTCCCTAGGTGTGCATGGTTGTTTGTCCTGTGTGTCTCTGTGTTGCCCTGCGACAGACTGGCGACCTGTCCAGAGTGAACCCCGCCTCTCGCCCAGAACGTTAGCTGGAGATAGGCACCAGCAACCCTCCCGACCCCACCAAGGGACAAGGGTGTCAAGAAAATGGATGGATATTTAGCAATATGTTTACTCAATTTTTGTTTTGACGACAATTAACCGCAGGGTTTTCCCCTGTGTTCCCCCAATGTTAAATAAGCCTGGCGGCCCGCCATGTTTCACTAGCCCCGCCGCCAGGCTAAGCATTGCTTGTTTATGTTTCTATGTTTAAAGCCAGGCTGCAAGAGTCTCTTTTGCAATTAGCATTTCACTAGCAGATCAGATTTGTTCCTAAAGGATTGGTTAATAATAGGTTATAGTTTATGCATTTAAACCAGACAGCGCTTTGCCTCGCGCGCTGCCACTGCTTTCTTTACCTCAGCGGGATCGCGCGCGGCTCCTTTCACTCAAACTGGACACAAGCTGACCTGTATGGATGTTTACATAAAACTACTGTGAGGAATTATGATCCTTTGGAGAACTATACTAAACCCGCCACGTTAGCTCTTGCGCAGCTAGCTCAATGTGAACCACAGGAATAACTTGTAGCAAATTCAGAGGTCGCGTTGTGAAGCGGTGAGAATGATTTATCTTTGTGAACGAACAATTATATGCGGCGTTTACATCTCAACACGCTGCCCAGCGTGTGGCTCTGTGTCTGTCTTCCCTGTAAAGTTTATGTCTGTGGTCCCGTTGGCCGGAAAGTTTGTGGATAACAAGCAGCGATAATCTCATCATGCAGGTTGAGCCCGGTGAGGAGCTTTTGCGCTCTCCTCTGAGTCATTCATCACACTGATTTTATATTATTTTATTATTTTTAGTATTATTTTTCCGGTTACACGATGCATTAAAACCATATCAAATGCGTTGTCTACTTAGACTTAATGCGCCGCACGGAGATCTGAGAAACTCGTGACTGTCAGGCACGGTCGAGTCCCATAAACCCGACCAACCAGAATAGTCTCTTTCGCTTATTAAAAAATCAACAGACACGGAATGAAAGAGCTACTGAAGCCACATTAGCAGCACTGAATTAAATCTCCCGTTTGATGCGCAGTGCAGCGGATTACGTCATCATGCAGGGCCGGTCCAAGGCTGCATGAGGTCTGGAGCAGAATTTGATTTAGGGGCCCCTTGTGTTCCTAAAAATATCAGCACCTCTAACAGTTTCTGTTATATTTAGTGAAATCAGGGAGAAGGGAGTAGTTTAATTGGCCAGCCTAAAAAGCAATAAGTTATAATCGCAGTTTACTAATTTGTATTTGTAAATTCAAATATTAAACTCACAGCATCAGATTGTTGCTATGGTAACAAAACAATCTAACTATAAATATTGTTCTTTGAAGTTTTATGAAGTAAACTTGCCAGCTCCTTAAAATTTTGTATTTAAATGTTAAACAGTTTAAAATAATTTAATTTATGTATGCCTAAACAATTGAATAAAATTTAACAGCATTGATAATCTCAATAAACAAATGTTAAATTTATGTATCTGTGGCCTGTTTTAAAATATTAGTGTTTATGGGACCCCTGAAGCCCTGGGGTCCTGATGAAACCGCTGACTTAATTTGGATTAAACAGACGTGCAAATTTGTTGTTTTTAGACTAGTTGTGGGTTTAAATAGCATTTCACAGGAGATCTTTTCCCGTAACATATAATTACACAGTAATACTTTTACATTTTCTGTCAACTTAACATCTTTTAATATAAAAAGCTTAGCAAATTTTCTGGGGGAAACCCTGAACCGTGTTAAAGACGTACTGAATTTGTTTCAACAAATAAATGAACCAGCAAGTATCACAGTTTAAAATAAAAATTGTCATTAAATTGTACCATTCAAGCATATTACCAAAACAAACTTAAAATAAAAGAGTAGAACAATATTTTCCAGTAAACACTGTCATGTAAATACTCTGTGTTTCTACAGCCCTTCTTTACGCCACCATCTTTGGTAACGTGACAACCATCTTCCAGCAGATGTATGCCAACACTAATCGCTACCATGAGATGCTCAACAGTGTCCGGGACTTCCTTAAACTCTATCAGGTCCCCAAAGGCTTGAGTGAAAGAGTTATGGACTATATCGCCTCTACCTGGTCCATGTCACGGGGCATAGACACCGAAAAGGTACGTTCTTCTGTTTCTTTGTCCATTAGTTTAAAATATTTGAACTAAAATAGTGGACTCATGTCTTTTGGAGACTGTATTATTCTTCAAAAATCAAATAAGATGCAATATGCGAGTTTTTTTCTGATAAAATTGCCACATTCAAGTGCTTAATTATGAGAAAATAATTAGTGTGAAATTAATATAGCTCCTTGTTTGATAATGATTTACATAGCTTGAACTGTGGATAAAACAAATGAATCTCATCATTTGTCATCAGTTGGACACTAGTTGTCTTATTGACAGATCAGCTTTGCAGGATTGTCACGAAATGCTTTCATGAATCCAATCTGTGCACATCCAGTGAAATGGAAATCTTTCTGACTGCTTGCAGGTCATATCTTTGGGTTAATGTGTCTTTTGGGTAAAGTAGGTTTGAACACTCTTTAAGCTTCAGTGTGATGCATATTCACCCAGAAAATAACATTCAGTCTTGCTTTTTATTTATTGAATGTGAATCGTGTCCAAAATACATAGTCAGTTTTCTCCTGAGATAATTCCTGCTTTCCTGTTTCTGCTCCTCCAACTTCTGACCAAAAGAAATCACAGCAGTCTAACAAAGTCCCTGTGGATTTTCATTCTGTTTTTTTTAACTAGCAAGCTAAAAAAATGAATGTAAGGAATAATCCGTTCAATGTCATCTTTTCAGCTGAAAAGTTAACGGCACTGAACAGGAAAAGTAAACACACTAGAACCTAAAAGAGCTTTTTAAATGTTCTATTATTGTTGCATTTTTTTGATTTACTTAATCAAAAAGCTACATTTGATGTTAATTGCAAGAATTTAATAAGCATTCGGAGGCACATTTAACCTAGCCAGACGAGTTGAGTCTAATGAACATTCTCCAAGCGTGAGGAACCAGTGATTTTTGCCAGGCGCTTGCACAGTCTGCCTTAATTTGTTCCTCCCCCAAATTGCAGTAATCCACGTGGGATGAGCTCTAAATTAATATTCTCAATTAAACCAGAAGAAGAAACCATTAGCAATCTTGTTAATACACCCCTCAGTTTTTACGTGGATTTAATAAATTTGACATCAAGCCTTGAACACATGTCTGCAGCAACGGATTGTTGTTATTTCTTTAAAGCTTTTTGGTCGTCAAAGGCATAGCATGAGCTACTGCTCTTATAACCTAATCAGAGGTGTTTTTGAAGTGGGTTTCTGCTGAGAGGATATAACCTGTCAATATCTTACTTTACCTTCATTTGATGAAACAAACATTAGCTTTAGCAGGAATATTTTACGACAGCAAAAGAAAACCTCTGGAATTTTAAACAACTCCAAGCCAAGCATTACTTTGCAATCCTTAAATCTGTGTCACAGTTGCACAAGAAGATTACTTATATTAAAGTCCATGTTTATTTACAGCAAAGACCAGGGTTAGTACTCCATTTTATTGGTCCCATTTAAAACATGACTGTTGTGTGCCAAGAAAAAATATTTCAGATTTCTTCTGTTTTTGTATTATGTGTCACACTTAAACATTTATCATACACAACCTCATTTTATTATTAGGTAGAAATAACTTGGATAATAAATGCAGAATGCAGTTTGCAAAATTAAAAGAAATATGATATCCAAACCAACCTGACTGTGTGTGTAGAAGAAAATCCTGGAAAGCCAGTAACTGGTTGTGCTGTTCTTGATGGCAACAATCTCCATGAAGGCAATGAGTCTGATTATTTCAGAGTATTCATAGATTATTTCATCCCATTAAGGATTTTTTTCTTTTTGTTTTGCTTTGTTTTAGTGTTATTTTTATATATAGATATCAAGGGCCCATTAAGAGAGAGACTTACTTGTGTGTACTTGAGATTATTCTCCTGCTGCATGACCAACGTGTGCTTGAGTTTACGATCAAGAAAATAATGATCACACATTATTCAGGATTTTTTGTTACAGAGCAGACTTGAGGGCTCCATGAGTTAGAACAAATCATCCTGGTCACAAGGAAGCAAAGAAACTGTCAGTCTACATTATATTTTCTGGAAAATCTTTGGGACTATCAAGATGCTTTAATTTGGCAAATGTTCGTTGATCACTTGTTGATTACCTAGGCACTTCTGGAAAGATTCACTACAGTGTTGCATGTTTTCTCTGTTTGAACGTCATTGTTGCTATGTCTTTAAATCAGGATGATTTGTTGTTTTATAAGATATTTCAGCCTCTTTTGTGTTGCCAGATGTTAAGATTTCCATCTATGGGAAGTAAATTGGCACAACTACTGTTCAATATAATTCTTATGATACAGATAAGAGACAAAAGAAGCTCCCAGATGAACGTAGTTCTACAAATCTAAAAGAGCTTCACACTGGATATTTACCACAGGAGTTTATTTTAGTTGTCAAAAGAAAAGAAGTGCCACAACCAGCACAGTGAGTAACTTCCCATTCTTTTAATGAGTCATGATGAAAGAGACAGAAGGGTTAATTTATTGATCTCCATCCAGCAATTAATCAGGAGACTGCAGAAAGTGCTAACACTGATTAAGAAATTGTTTGGCCTGCTGGGAAAGCGGGCCAAACAATGTGTTTGAGGAAAAAATATGGACAGGAAAACGATCCAATAAGCAAACACTCAACCATTTGTTGAGCTCTCTACCAGGGCTCATGTCGTTATTTACTGGTGAAAGTAGGAGCGCGTCCAGATGTACAAAGTGAAGGTATTCCATCAAAACGGCTTTGGAGTTTCACGAGTAAGACTAATTGAAAAGAATGTGTTTAATTTAGTCTGGACTCAGGAGTAATGGAAAAGGATCATTGAGTCTTGGGGGCGGCTTTATCCGTTTTCGTAGTGATTGGCGTGTCTGGATGAGAAAAACGGTGGATGAAGTGGCCATTCCTGTCGGCTGCTCTTCAATTATGGTCTCACCACCACCAGCAAGTAAGGAAAGTGAAGTTTCCTGCCCAGGGACACAACGACTGAGACGGATGAAGCAGGGTTTGAACTGGCAGACCACCAGTTACAGGACGATTATATTGCTCAATGAAATATGAGTTGGTTATCTTAGTGAGACAAAGTCAGGTACATACAAAGGTGACACTTTTTATAAGGTTTATTGTATAATAATGTTCAGTCTATCTCTGAATTGTGGACACAACGGTGCTCACTCCAATCTGCAGTAGCTCTGAAAATCTCCTGACACCAACAACGCCAGGAGTTTTAGTTTTAAAAAAAAATACACCTTGAGAGAGTTCACAGATTTTTGCCCTTCATCAGATGTTTCTTGTGTGACACCTTGGTAATCAGGCACCTTTTTATAGACCATCCGCTGGGACTGACCCATCTGATATTAATTTGCACTAATTGGCAGGGTTGCTTTCTAATTGCTGATAGATTTCCACTGGTGTCATGACTTTCCATTCCCTTTCGCACCGCCGTTTCTTTATGTGTTCAATACTTTTCACCCCATGTCATTCCATTTAATTACACATCATTTATTGGTGCAGTTTAATTTCCTTGTATGTGTGTGGACTGCATGGGTTATTGTAGACATCTGGGGAGAATTTCAGGTCAGATGCACCTTCAGAAAATTGGAAATGTTTAATACTTTTTTCTTGTACCAGCTATTTAAGTGACATATTTTTGTTCAGATTGATCCTTTCCATGTAGTTTGTAGAAATATGCACACAACTCTAAATTTTAATGTTACTTTTTTAAATGATTTGTGTTGTTCAAATACAAATTATTAGCTTTTTCCATAAGGGCAATGCATAATGTTTCTATGCACTTATTTGCTATGTTTCATATTGCTGTCTTTTTGAAATGTTTATTTATGAGGCAAAATGAGCTTTTGCTGGTTAATTTGGGTGTGTTTATATCTAACTTAATTGATGACTGACATTTTGATTGAAATAAATTATAAACCATTCTGCTCATTGAAAATGTGCAAACTAATTTTTTTTCCCCAAGAAACTCACTATTTCCTTACCATCATCTAAAATGTTTTCATCAAATGAGCATATCTTCTCTTTTTAATGGCTCACATTTACATCTAGCATTTCAGCTGAATGTAGATGATGGTAAAATGAGCTGAGTGTTTGGAAATTAGGCATTTAAAGCTGTAACAGCTCATTTGGACTGTAGCCACTCAGTTGATTTGAAGCCAGAAAGTGTTTATTGCATGTAATTAAAATCCACTTGTTTGACTTCACTTGTTTGACTTTTTCATTTGAAATTAGAACCAAAACTTTAACAACGTAGATTTTTACGAACAGTATTTCTGTGTAACTTAATGATCGATTTGAAATTTAATGCAAACTAAAAACATTTTGTGTCCCTGTGGTCTTTTTTTTCTGAGTTTATGTGTTTTTTTCCCTCTGGCTGCAGGCTGCACTAACAGCGCTAAAAATGGCACATAATCTCTCTGTTTGGCATTCATCTTCAAAGAGATTTGTTTTAAAGGAAGGGCCGTGCGACAGCCTGGCATCCCGTTGATGAGGTGTATGTGAACAACATGATGCCACTCTGTGACACTCAGCATGCAGGCAAATAGACGCTGAGCTGATTGCTACCTTCACGCTTCCCTTTTGTGAAACTGGAATATAAGTGCTTAAGTCATCCTGACTCAATGACTCAAGCCGTAGCTGACTTTGTGAAATGAATCCAAACACAGTCAGATTTATTGGCATCCCCTGTGAAGCGAATGGAAAAAAATAATAAATCAAAGTGAAAGAAGCGTCAATATTGAGAAATAAACTGGTTTTATTAGTATTTTATGAAGAAATTGCATATCCAAAATTATTTAAAGTACAATCACACTTAATGAATTAGGTTATGTGTTCTGATGAGGTTCATTTGTCAGATTAAATTAAGAATCAAGCCCATATATCAGTGCTAAAAAGCTTCTTTTTACTGGTCTGTCGTTATAGAGCATCATATTTTAATTAGCTGAAGAAAAAGATAATTACAATTAACAAAAAAAGGCTTGGAAATATCACTGTGTGTATAATTAACCTATATAATGTGTTTCACTTAGGGAATTGAGATATTAAGATAAATTAATCTTCCAATAATACTGAAGTTTGATGAGATGCACCTGCATATTATAGCTCTCCATAACAACCCTTTGATTCTTTCTGCATGCAGAAAGTGATGGGATAAAAAAAACACTTTTTGTTATACCAGTCAACTTGTAGTTTGCTGAACGCTTTGGACAGATGAGACTAAGATTGAGCTTTTCAGCAATAAAAAATAAATAAATGGACAAATCATTGTCTAGAGAACCTAAAAGATGAGCTTGATAGATGAGGAGTTAAGAGAAGACCTGGTATTCTGGACAAACCTGTGAGATTGTGCACAAAGAAAAATTTCTGCTAAGGATTTTACCACGTTTGCAATCGGTCCCATTATCTGAAAATGATTTTGTTTTTCAGTCTTTAATTAGTTTTGAGTTTACAGATATTAACACTTGTTGCCCTGCAGCATCAATAATTGCAACTGATTTTCCATTTGCAACACTAATGTAATATTAAGATTAAATCAATTACTTTTAATTTTTAATCTTTAATATTTAAACGATATTCCTCCTTGGAGGCAAAGTATAAATGAATTTGGAATGACAAGAAAGTGTAATTGACAGATATGTGTGTCCTATTTAACTTCCCACTTCCTTTCTCCCCTTTTTTCTTCGGTTCTAGGTATTGCAGATTTGTCCAAAGGACATGAGAGCAGATATTTGTGTTCACCTAAACCGCAAAGTTTTCAAAGAGCATCCGGCTTTCCGACTGGCGAGCGACGGGTGCCTCAGGGCTCTGGCTATGGAGTTTCAGACGATCCACTGCGCTCCTGGTGACTTGATCTATCACGCCGGCGAAAGTGTGGACAGCCTGTGTTTTGTGGTGTCTGGTTCCTTGGAAGTCATTCAGGATGATGAGGTGGTGGCTATTTTAGGTGAGCCTTCAAAGAACTCTTGACTGTGAAGAAAGACAGAAAACAGGTTTGATGAAAATCATGTAACTGACTTTAATTGTTTGCTCTCAAAACAGTGCTTTCCATGGACTTGGAGCTCGTATGTGCCAAAGTTAAAATGAAAATTCAAATCTTCGTCTTCAAATTGCGTAACTTGGTAAAATGGTTCATTCAAAGCCAATGAATTGAATTGAAACTGACAAAATCTGACATTTCTGACCAGCCATGACCACAAAACCCAACATGGCTACCTTGCTATTTCTAAGTTAACGACACTGCTAAACATTTCTTAAAACAAATTAGGGGCATCCAGGGATGCTTTCATAACTACTTACTAGCTTACATCTGCAATGGAGTACATTACGCCAAGCGAAATAATTTATTTTTTCTTGTCATCTAAAAAGGTAATTTTACAAAGTGGTGCATTTGCGTTGATTTGATCTCATTAAATAGTTTCTTTCTAAGGCTTTGATGAAGATAGCGTTTGTATTATTTATCTCAGAACCTCATTAGCTTAAAAAACCTGTCAGCGATGATGCAAAACAATTGTCTTCTACAGTTTTTCATGATTACAAGAAAAGATTTTTGTAGCAACGTTCCAAATCTTGCTTTTCTGTTTTTGTGCAGCAGCACTTTGTAAACTGTCACAGACTGCAGTGAAAACTGAGCTGCTCCAGGATCACTTTCTGCTGAGTGATGATTCAGGATTTGGACTAGAATTTGTTTGCTCCAGTCTGATACACAATCCTCTCTGCTGCACTTTGTGACCAATCTGACATTTTCAGTCTCAACAACTGTCAGCCTCGTTACTTATTCTGGATCCATAGGCCCTTTTTACAAAGATTTATCCCAATGAATGCTTGAAGTGTAGAGGCAAAGGAGCAGAGAAAGATGCTAATGATTTCAATTCCGTACAATTTAATATAGTTATGTCATTACTGCAAAGTTTTCTTTGGAAATTGTCAACAGATAGGGTTTCTGAAGACAGAGATGAGGAATATTTCTTCCTCAGAGACATTGCTGTAAGATTTTTCCCTCTTTTTGAGCCGAACGCCACAATCAAGAACTCCTTATAGGGTTAGGATCGATACCGGTGTCACACACTCCTGACAGTGACATGTCCTGGACGCATGGCTGGGTCCAGTTTGTATTGAATTTCTTAGACGGCTTTGCCAATTTGTAGCTGGTTTGATACCATCTGTGAAATAAGGATCTTTAGGCGTCTAAATCAGTGACTGCTCAACATTACCAAATGAAGAGGATTAAAAATGTGGACCTTCATTCTCATGGGGAAAAGTTCCTCGTTAACCAACCAGAGTTATTCTCAAAAACAATATGCAGTGTAGCTCTTCATGCTGACATTTGTAAACAAATATCAGAGGATATTCCTGGTATCAGAGAGGATTAGTCATGAGGAGTCAATATATCTTTTTCCTGGTCAAAACATAATGTTGAATCATGCTGAAATGATGCCTCTTGTTTTTCACTCCCCATATGGTCACGTTGAGCCTTTTAACTCATAATAGTTCTGAGCATGAGTCACAACCGGCAGCAGAGCAAGCACATATTCATTTAACTTCACTATTAAATCAACCTTTATAAAAGAGACTAATCTATAATTCATAGTCATTTTCAGCATTAATAAATAACTTTCTGGATCTCATTATTGAGCAGCTGAAAGCTTCTTATCAGAGCAATCCACAACTTGCTTTATTTTAAAAGTTCTTATGAAGCCTGAGACTTTCTAGCTCTAAGATTTTATAAAAGTCATGTTTTTATAAATTAAAACAAAGAGAAATCTGTTTTATTAAGGCTGTATTGAGTTAAGTGTTTGAGTGAATGCAGCCATTTGAGCAGTTCATGTTTACGCAGACAGATTATATAAATCTGAAAAAACAAACAAATTGTTTGCCCCATAATGTTGTCTACAGTAAATGTCATGTTGGTGCAGCAGGTACAATTTATTGGAAATTATTTTGATCTATGGAAAAAATGTAAGCTGCTCATAAACCGTCTTTAAAAAGCCACTTTCATGCGGAGACTAAACTTGTGTTTAGACGTCCTTCAACATGCAGTAAAGTTGTAACCTTGAGATAAAATAGGAATCAAGTCTGACTGTATATAAGCAAAAATATGAGATCTGATAGATGAAATGCAATTCAGTGATAAAACTGGTTATCAAACACTTTTTAGGCTATTTTGACACAATAACTTGCTAAAAGTATTAATACCCTTTGATTTTTTTTCACATTTTGTCTTTTTATTGTTTTTATTGAAATTTTATGGGACGGACAGAAAAAAATTAATACACAACAGTGAGGTAGAACTAAAATAAACAAAGCTTTATAAGACTTTTTACAAGTAAATACTGAAACTCATAAATTGATACATAATTTGCTGACATTTCTGGTATTTAACTTGTAGCCAGGACAAAAAATATGCTTGGGGGAATTTAACTTTTTAAACCAGTTAACTCCAGAAAAATATCTTCAGATTCAATAAGATTAATAAGTTACGTTTCAGGAAAAAGATGATAAAGTTTGAGCTATTCACTTTCAAAATGTAACAAAACACACTAGAAGTTAAAACAGACCAACAAAAAGCAAATGCATAGGATTTTTAAAACATAAACCTGAAATCGAAAGCAAAGCTGAAACCTAAATTTGTTCTCATGAAAGATAAACTCCATATCCAAATCCTAAAACATTCTTTAAATATTTTCATACTGTAATTCATTCTTTTTTAGATCCATCAGACATGCTTTTGTCTTTGCTAAACCACATTTCAATGTAACTTCACTGTTTAAAATGTGTCCCCTCTGCAGGTAAAGGAGATGTATTTGGCGACGTCTTCTGGAAGGAGGTGACTCTGGCTCAGGCCTGTGCGAACGTCAGAGCGCTGACCTACTGCGACCTCCACGTCATTAAGCGTGACGCCCTGCAGAAGGTCCTGGAGTTCTACACGGCGTTCGCCAACCACTTCTCCAGGAACCTGCTGCTCACTTACAACCTGAGAAAGAGAGTGAGTGACCCTGCAGACGTCAACACGAGCAAAACACTCATTCGTTGCTTTATTTGGATTATTCAGGTCTAGCTGATTTCCAAAAGCAAACTGTATGGACTCTAAAAATGTTTAGCAATGCAAAAAGCTTTTTCAAACAGCCATTTTGCGTCTTTCTGCTCCAGCTGAACTTGATCAATTCTAAAATTATTCATCCCTCTGACATTTTTTTCTTCTAACTGGAAGTATTGATAACATTTTGGAAATAAATAATTTTTGACTTTGTTTTATTGTTTTATTCCTGCTGGAATCTGACGTCTTGCTTGAAAGATCAAAGAAAATAATTTAAAATGTAAATCTCCCAGAGACTAAAGGGGAAGAGAGAAGTACAGCTCCAAAGTCTCACAAATTAATTGTAATATTTTAATAGCACGGTATGCTTTATCCATACTGGGAAGAACTGTCTGGTCTATGACAGGTACTATTTCACTATTTAAGCTCCATACATTGAGGTTCTCTGTCCATTTAATATATTCAGGGCCAAAAGTTTTACAAGCAAAGCAAGTAGTCAAGCCATTAAGCAGCTTCTACTAAGTTGTTTTAATGCCATATATGCAGAGACCGCCCAGAAGCAACTTTTTAAAATAAAACCTTCTTGAGATGTAAATACTGTCCTTTCGCTGAATCGACATTAACTCAGTTTTTTTAATCACAACAGTCGTAATAACGCAATATTCCCAAATATTGTTACACATCAAACTAGGATTTATTTATTTATTTTTGTTATTCAGCTGTTGACTTGAGTATATTTATTCAGTGGGCGAAAAACATTTTAAAAAATATCTGTTTTAAATAAAAGCACTAGTAGATAAATTAGTGACGCCCATATAAATTCTTGTAAAATAAATTGAGAGGGCAACACTGAACAGTGATCTACTGGTCTGAACTCGCTTCTCTACAGAGAGAGTTATATTTTAAAAACTTTAAAACAATTGAAACTGTGATAAATAAAACTGGGCAAGGGGTCAAACTCATCTTGGCACCAGATAGTGAGGAACTGTTGGAAAACTGCAGCGTCTTAGGAGTTCAGGTTGCCATAGGAACGGATTATCTCAAGGTTTTTCAGACATCTTTGCTAGGGGCGTGTTTTCATTACCCTTCGGGTCGACTCAGCAGAGTTCTCTACAAACTGGAGGTTTCAAAATGATCAAGACATGTAACAGTTTTTATAAAACATTTTAATCTCTAATTCAGCTTTAATCATATCAAAGGATGAGGTCAAATCTGTTCTAGCAAATTGACTGCAGGTTCGGATGATGGATTACATTCTGTAAATGAATTAGTGATGACTTTTCCAGAGAGCCAAATCTTTTTGTGTGTCCAGTCACCTTAGGTTCACATATGAACATGCAAACAACTACAGCTATAAATTAGAGAGTGGCTCTCTAATACAAGCCGTCAGTTAGAGCACAGTTGGCATCACTCCTCCAATGGGTCTGACAGTTTTAATGGTTATCCCTGCTCTCACGGGGATCGTGAGTACAACAAAGGTCAGATGAATGTTGTAGAAACACAAAGCAGTCACATGGGAAGGAGCAGGTTGGGGAAAAAAGACAAATGGTGTTTGGTAATAAGGGGGGGGAGCTGAAAAAAACCATGCAGACACAACAAGAAGTATGCCTTAAACAGAAAAATAGGCAGATGACTCTGGAACAGAGTGTGCAGAGGGCAGAGCTGCTTATTGAGTGCAGTGTGATGAAACAGTGCTGGATAACTATCATCATCATTTATTGTCCCACATAAAAAGAAGGTCCTTCTGAAATTGCAGCATATTGATAATAAACAAGAAGGAACAAGCAGGAGTAACAGAGTAAACCTTGAAGATGATTGTCACCACAAAGCCCCCACATTTAAAGTCTAAAATTAGAGCATATTGTCAGTTGTATAAGAAATCCTGACGAGGTCAGCAAAATATACAACCAAACACATATCACCGTTGATATGTCAGCACACTTTTAATACAGAATGTCTTTTTTTATATCGATTACTTCAGTGTATTTTGGGTAAATAAAATTAATTCATATAAAGGATTTAAAAATCCCATTTCAACTAAAGTGAAATACATTGGACACTTTTAGATATAGGAATGACAGAAACCCAGTTCTGTAAAGATAGAAGTATTTCAACCTTTACCCAGCATAAATGCATGATTTTGAAGAACATCATTTCTGAAGCTGTGGGTTTACTTATTCTAAGAATTTTAAAATGTAACCTCATCTGTGTCTGTAGCATGAAAGCAAAACCACAAAAGGCTACTTTTCACTAAATATGTAATAAATTGAGTATTAATGGGACCCTAAAGTCAGGCTACAACCCCAGACCGGTTTAAAAATCTGTATTTATAATTAGATAAATGTGATCTTCAGCTTCTCCTTTACGTCTGTGTCTGTTCAGACTCTGTAGAGCAAACAGGATGGTGAATGACAAATAGACAGGAAGTAGTTGATTACCCTCCAGGAACTTCTTCAAGGAGAATCAAACCACAGCCAATTTGTTTCCTCGGAGAAGTAGCTGCAGAGAAAAACTGGGGATTGTTTCACCCGCAGGATCTCATTCTGCAAAAGAGTTAACTCTATAAGATGGAAATTCAGAAACTTTAGGAAACTTGTTGTCAGGATCCTCTTCTCAGGACAAACCGTGGAAGAATCAGTGGTAATAATCTACAATCCGATAATCAGCGGTCAGGGAAACGATCAGTCAGTAACAAGGCAGGTAGATTAGCAAGAGAACCCGTGAAGCAACACTCAGAGTCCAGGTACATAAATGAAGGGTCAGAGTCAGAATTCAAGTTGCTCACAATACAGACAAGAAGCATTCGAAGGCCAGAATCGAAGGTGTTGGTCAGGGACATAGACGTGGACGTGGACAGCTGGAAGGCTGTGACAAGGATGACGACAGACGATCTCGCGCTGAGTGCAGAGCAGGAGTTTATATCGGCAGCAGCACAGGTGGGAGCGATCAGCAGCCAACGGTAGCAGGAGGGTCAGAGCAAAGGAGCAGCATGAAACATGGCAGGAACACAGAAATCATGACAGGATATTAAGATAAGAGACACCAGAGCCAACAATGCAGATGAGCAATCTCAACAGGCTGGTCGCCTCCATGCTACATTGTGTTGATTCACTACTTAAAGGTAAATTATTGAGAGCATTATGGACATTCTTTCAAAAGGCATTATAAAACAAAACCTTTTCCGTTGGTTTTATGTGATTATCTAAGAAAGTGATGTGTTAAGTTTTCATCGTCTGTAAGCTACAATCATCAAACATTTTAGTTTTCAATCTGTGTGTAATGAACTAATATTGTTCCTTTTTTTTAATTACTATACTTAAAAAAAAGAAGAAAAAAAACAACAAAAACAGAAGTTTGTGATGAAATTCTAATTTATTGAGATGCACCTGTTTGAGACTCGATCCGTCCGCGTCCTGCCAGGAAGCCTGGCAGCTGCTCTGAGGAGGCAGCCAGCCCCTTGTCACTCAGCACCTGCGTGGTTGTAGATGTCGTGTTTCTATGCGGGAGATGAAAACACAGCACTTAATTTGCTAAAAGGAGGTCCCACAACAAAGGACCTTGTTTCAGCACATCCAGCTTTGTTATTTTCTTCATCTATCCTTGTGTGTGACAGGAAAAAAAAAATAAAATAAAATAAGAAATACTGCTCCACAGTCACAGCTTTGCATCTGCTGTGGGGGGAAAAGATACTCAGAGGAGCGCCTAAAGTGGCAGCTCTGCTCAAGTGGAGGATAGGAGGGGAGACATGTGAGAGCGTCGCTAGCAGTTCATGAGAAGAGACACCTACACACACACACATGTACACACACACACAAAAAAACAATAAGAGATGGCGCAGCAGGCTAGACTGCTCCCTGGATTTTATACCCAGTTAACCCAACATGTGTAATTAGCTGAACATGTAAGTAGTTGTGCACCTAGCAGGGCTTCTGCTGACCACACCCTATTCATTTTGTCTGTAGACCTTTAGAGAATCAACCATTGTTGCCACAACCGAACAACCAAAGTGAGTTTTTCATAATAAGCTAATCTCCCGACTGAAAACAGAATAAAATCAATATGGATTCTGATCCTAATCCTTTGTGAGTGGAAAATGTTTCCACCTAACACAGCATATTCACTGGAGGTTCGACTAGAACTATTCTTTTCTCAGCAGCGACTTAAAAGCATACAGGGTATTTAGGCTGTCAGAACAAACAGATCAGAAGAAAAGGACTACAGGGCACAAAGAGATAACATAGCTGCTGGCTTTGGTGAAATTATGAATTCGCTGCTCACACAGGAAATTATTTATCGCTGCTGCATTAAATTTCAAGCCAAAGCAGTTTTTCAGAAAGGGTGGGAATGTTTAGCACCTAAATGTTTCCCAGAGATATGCACTTCAATAGGTTTTGGGATAATTATTAGTTTTATTTTATATATCCAGGAGGATATGTGATTTTCTATTGCTTTTTTAAAGCTTCACTGTTAAGAGACTTGTTCTCACTGAAGCTGTTTGAGCTTGTTAGGTTCAATTGAAAAAGTCAACCACTTTACCAGCTGGATCTGTCTAATTAAAAAGACAAGTTCTTCTTTCTATAAATAATAGTTTGATTTTCACGTAGAAAATCCACAAATATAACCACTAAGCTAGCTCTGTCAGATGCTTAAGCTAGTGTCCATGCAAACTGTTTGTAATAATCTTATTAGAGAACATGCATCACATAAAACCTAGGTGTAATACTCAGTTACAATTTAAAGCTGCTCTTAAATCCTTATCTCAGATATAAACGGCTGTTCAAGTGTAGCTACCGATCATTACCTCATTCCTACAGTTAGCCTGTCCAGGAGAGTGTTAGTGCAATATTGAATTGCCTGCATATAAAAAAGTAATCTCATTTGCTGCATCAGAGTAACTGTTCATCAGTGTGTTTCCTAAATGTACACTGCAGGGAAAAACTGTGGACGGAGAGATGGATTGAGGGATTTAGTTTAATACTCTGTTCCTATAGCGCTTGTGAAACTTACCTCCTTTAAGCGTACAAGATAAAAGACCAGCAAATTACATGCAGTCCAGGTACCAGTTATAAGAACAGCTCGACTTTAAGAACAAAGAAATAGGACTGTCTTACTTTTCAGGAGAAACAAATGTTGTTAAAAACGCTATAAAAAACAAAGAATGAGTGAGGAAACTGGGATTTATTTTTCTGGCACTGTGTTTGATGATAAGCAGAGGTATAAAGAAGAAGAAAAGCCAACATAAGCTCTTCAATCGTGACTCTCAAATTGCAAAACTAGTACCAATGAACTAATGTTACACAACATTGAAGATATTGAATTCAAGTGTGAGTATGTGGCACAGTTTGTCATCATGGAGGTATATCAATGAAAGTACAAGGCATCACATCTAGAGCTGCACCCTTCAAACAAATGGACAACCAGAGTTTGGTTCCCTTCTTTTAAATGTCTTTGTAATTCTTTTTAGTTTCTGTTATCCTGGTTGCACTTGGCTATTTACTGAGCCACTCTTGTTTTAAACAGTGGTAGAACCTCTGCTGTCTGTAGAAAAAGGTTTGCTAAATATAATGTTTTGATTCTGTTTTCTACTTTGTGTGAAATATTCTTTGTTTGTGCTAAGAAGATTAATGATACTCTGACTAATATTCCAGTCAGTAGATATTGGTCATAGCTTAGTTTTGCACAAAATCCAGGGAAAACATCATTATGTGTTCACTGCTTTGTGGGTTTTATATGGACGAGTTGAAGAGTTGCCTGTTTTTTAGTGACTTGATGAGTTAAAATTTTCTGGTTGGCAAATCTGATTAAAGTAGCATGGGTAACTATGCTAGTGTCATGCCAAGGATACTAATGAAAAACTGTCATATTTGCAACTTAAAAGTTGTTTCTCCCTGGTAAACACATTTCAGCCTTCACGTTTTTTTCGAATAAGTGAAAAGCTTAGCTGATGGGCACTAATTTTAGCTGTTTCTGATTAACCTTTGAAAGCTTTCAGTAATTGTAGGCGTTAAAAATGTCATACAGATAGAGCAGAGTTAAATAAAATGCCAACTACCAGCATGTTGGATTTTTATTGCTTTAGTTTTCTTGATCATTATGTAACATACAGGAGGCTGAAGTGGAGATAATGAGTCACAGAAACACGTTAATGTTTTTTTAATTTTTTTTTATCTTGTTAGTGATCTTTATCTTTTGCTGACAAACTCAATGTACTCAAATCTGACTGGAAGAACATCTCATCTTTTGAGTTTGTGTGTATTGCTAAGCGATAGACAAATCCCCGCAGCATGCTCTCCTTATTTTCATTCCTGGAAGCTGGCAGTAGTGCCAGTGGACAGGTTGTTGGCTCCAGCTACACCAACATCAATGTGGTATTCTGCTAAGTTTGGCCAGCTGCATCATTTTTGAAGCTTTCAGCCACACGGCCCGTCACCCAGCCTTCTTCTGTGTGCCGCCTTTTCTCGGGTAGAGCTGCTTCTGCTTTTCCTCACATGCAGCAGCTGTTTTGATGTCGTTTGCTACATTAAGACTCGCTATATCATTTTGGATAATAGGTACTGCGTGACACAGTTGGTAAAGTTGTGATGTTAAATGAACAGAGGCTGCATTGAAGTTTGTAATGATGTTGTAATTCGGTATGTACGTTTCTCATCTCCTTATTCTATTAGAACTCGCTTTTATGAAGTTTTTATTCAAAAGCCTGCAAGATTAAGTGCCTTGAAATATGTAGTAGCAGCCAGCCGCCTGGTGGTACGTTCACTGTGTATCTTTGCCGAAGGCGTGATATGAACTTTCTATGTCTCTTATGGGAAATGTTTTCTTTAGGAGTGACATTTACAACATGCACACACTTTGAAATGTTGACAGTTTCCCTGACAAATCTCTACAGTCAGCATGGGCCTTCAAACCGATGTCTTGTTTTTGTTCCCGCTCCCCTTGAAGAAACATGGTTTTAAGACAGAGCTCTAAGACATAGCTGTGTGAAGAATACACAATACTTGTATAGATTTTTCTCGCTTTGTTACGTCACAAGAAAATTGTACTGTCTTTTATTTGGATTTCATGCAAAACAGGAAGAAAATCCTTAAAACTACAAAGCTGAAAAGTGTTTAATGCACTTATATGAAGCCTGTTTACTCTGATACTCCTAAATAAAAAGCAGAGAAACCAACTGGCTTGTTGTAAATCCAGCTGTTCTTTGAAGGTTAGAGAACATTAGTGAATAAACAGCATCATAAAAATGGCAATTTGAGAAAAAAATCCTGTCAGCGACTGATAAATTCTGGAGACTGAGAAAAAGATTCAGTTTTCACCAGGACAAGGAAGCTAAATTCATACCCGGGAGCGACGAGAGTCTTTAGGTGTTAGAAATGCATAGTGAAAGGTCATATTTAAGCACTACTGAATAATCTGTGGCAACTCTTAACAATTGCATGTTAACAGATGTTCCCCATCAAACCTGACTGAGCTTGAGCCAGTTTGAAAACAGTGGGCAAAACCTTCTGTAGATGAGCACAGCTGGTGTAAACTCAACAGAAAAGACACAGAGCTGTAATTGGAGGGAGAAGTGGTTCTCCAAAATAATGACTCAGGAGGGTTGAATGCAAAAGCAAAACACAGTTTGGAGTTTTATTTGTAACTTTTTGAAAACCCTGTGTTCATTTACTGTCAGTTCTCATTCATTCAGAAGTTTTCTCAATCACATAAAATCCCAATTAAACAACTACATGTAAAATGTGAATGTTAAATGTAAAAAAACATCTCAACCGTCTCTCACTTTTGCCACATTAATGAACTTAAAAACTACAGCATCTGCAAAGAAATTAAGAAAGAAAGTGTGTACTTGTTAAGACAAATAAGAACAGATGAACAGGTTTAGAAGTATGAAATAATTTCACTTTCAACGTTTTTTTCTGAAATCAAAATGTTGCTAAATGAATGAATGAGCTGCTCCTCTTCCTCCTCAACCAGCTGTACTGCTGCCGCTTCAACATTTGAAATTTCCTCAATTTTGTTCAATTTCACAGTCTCTTTCGCTTATTAGTCATGTGACTACACTTAACACTTAACGCAGCCTGCGTAAGCCTACAGATGCACTTCCTAAAAAAAGAACTTTGTCTTTCGATATCTAACAGAAAATATCGACGTGGGTAGAATGACGTTAATTTTTGGTTTATTGCTAGCAGAAGGTCTAATAAAACAATGTTTATTGTTTTATTAATCCACGCTTGGGCCACCAAATGTGGAAATTTTAATAGGAAAAAGCAAAGAAGAAGAAGAATCCCCTTTAAAGAACAGAATTTCTTGCATCTGCTCAAAACCTGTATCAATCAAATGTACATGATGCCTAACACTCTGGGTGATGTGAGCTCTGTAACTTCTGTTGCAGATTGTCTTCAGGAAGATCAGCGATGTGAAACGGGAGGAGGAGGAACGGCAACGTCGCAAAAACGAAGCGCCTCTGAACCTGCCTCCGGATCACCCGGTACGGAAACTCTTCCAGCGCTTCCGGCAGCAGAAGGAAGCCCGCATGGCAACCCAGAAACAGGAGGTCAACGAACAGGACGTGGAGAAGGGTCCGGTCTACGTGGACGTGCCGATGGTCAAAGCTCCTATTACGACCACCAGCATCGTCACGGTGACAGAAAGCCCAGCAACACCGTCCTCATCGGCCCCTTCACCTTCAACGCCAACCAGCTGCCCCCCCACAGACAAGGCGAAGCTGCAGGTGCCTTCAGCAGTCGCTCTGGCGGCGTGCCGACCCGCAGAGCCGGTCAAAGTCAAAGGCTGGGGCCGCTTCAAGGAGTCCATGGCCAAAGCCGACAACTGGAACAAGGTGGCCAAAGCCGAGTCCATGGAGACTTTACCCGAGCGGACCACCGATCACGAGCCGCACACCACCCTCAAGAAGACGGACTCGTGTGACAGCGGGATCACCAAAAGTGACCTACGCCTGGACAAAGTGGGCGAGTTCCGCATGACTCCTCAGGACCGCAGTCCCGCCCAGCCTCCAGAAACCAGGCATGCCTTCTACCCCATCCCAGAGCAGACTCTCCAGGCCTCGCTTCAGGAGCTCAAGATGGAGCTGAAGGAGGACATCAAGAATCTCAGCGTGCGAATGTCCGGCCTGGAGACGCAGCTCGCCGAAGTGCTCAAGCTCCTCAGAGCCAGGAAATCCAGTACCGGCTCGGAGCAGCCGCTTTTTGACATTTCGAGGCCCACTTCGCCGGAACTGGACAAGGAGGACATTTTTTCATGAGGAACAGAAGCGCTCGGTCAGGTAAACGACAATCCGTGAGCTCAGCTGGAATCCAGTAATGTCGAGATTGCTTGGATAGCTGAGGCAGCGCACAGCACACCATCTGCATGAGGCGTGGTCCGAGAGACCCACCCACCTTAACACGAGGTGTGCCCGCTGGCTAACGCGGGACCGTCAACGGTCACGGTGTTCGTAGCACTCAACGCTTGAAGGTTATGTAACAAAATGACAGAAAAATGTTTGTACATAATTTATTTTTCCACTGTGCCATGTTGGAAAAAAAAAAAAAAAAACTACCGTGCTTAGTTCGATTTTATCTCAGAACTTACTGCAGAGTCGTAAGTGTTGGGAAGCCCCAATGGAGGCAGCATGACCCGCTGGTTTGTTATTGAATCATTCGTATGAAACTCTTTGCATGTCATATAAAATAGATGTGTACCCTGTTACTGCAGACGGGGGCCATATTTGATTAATTGAGGCTGCAGAGCGAGTCATTTGCATTATTTCAGTCAGAAAGAGCCGACTCCATCCAGATGTTAGAACAATCTTGCAGTAATTTCCTCAGACACATCTCTTATTAAAATCTGCCGGGATCATTATGAATTATACAACAGATAACTCTGGCCGGGGCAATCCGATTTCCAAAAAGAAAAAGAAAAAACATTCTTGAGCAGAACTTACAACGTCATTTGCATAAAGCACTAATGGATGTGCTAGATAGAAAATGAATTTAAATGCTAACCAGTGAGCCTGCAGTGAGGAAGTTATCCATCTTTGCTGAAGTCTAGCATTTGCTAATCTCATCTGGGAGCGCTGCAGCCATATACATGATGCACTGTTGTGTGAAAGTTATGCGTTTTTTACCTTTGGGGATGTGTTGGGTAATCTGATCATGCAAACTGCAGCATTTGTTGTGGCTCTGCACCTTACCTTATTCTGGAAATCTCATGAGCCTAGAAAAGGAATGCCCACTGGGACGATGTTTCTAAAATAATATGTGCTAATGTGTATTTATCGAAGAATAGGCTGACATAATGTCTCATAAAACCACTGGATAATCTGCACCTGATAATAGTAACCTGCCATGACATAACAGCGTCACAGATTCAACTCCCTGCTGCAGTGCGTGATGCACTTCGTTTCCAACTTGACTACTTTTGCATGATTCTTATTTTTATATATTTTAAAGTCCTTTTTTAAAAAAAACAGTGACATTGTGTTGCAGCCCAATAGTTCAAAATATCTCCTAAATTCTCTCTAGTCCTAAAAGCAATACTTATATCTCACAGTTTTTGTTGGATGTAACCACTTATAAAATAAGCTGAGCTCAGCTTCTCTTGCTCGAAAAAAAAGAATTATTTTACATAAAAATGTTTATCATTCTCATAAGTGGAGGCAAAGCCTGCAGTTTGGTCTTTTTGAGCATAAATACTCCAGATTAATGTTTAAAATGCAGAAAAAAACATCTTGAATGCAAATAAACCCATAGACATTTACTTCTAAAATAGTGATATATTTACACTCTGATGTTGTTTCGGTGTTGCTTTAAAGTACACATTTATTTTTTTAACTCAGTTTTTGTGCATTAACCCATCAGAAGCTCACAAAGTCACGATTTCATCATCTGGCTTTCTAAAATAGCTAAAAGGCATTAAAATATTATTTTAGTAATCCTAAAAGACCGAAACCTGGAAAACAGGAAATAAGTGAAGAAAGAAAAAAGTTGTTTTGCTTCATACAGTTTATGTTTCGATTTGGTTTCAAATGAATATTTTAAAATGTAACATGAGATGCAACAAAAACATCAAGAACACATTTGCCACTGATGCTGCATGTTTAATTTACATTTACTTACATGTTTATATTTAATATTAAAAAACCCTCATGTACATATCTGACATGTAGTTGACTGTGAGAAGTCTGCAGATTGCAGTGCAAAATCGATTCTTTTTTTTACTTTGAGCCTATAATTGTCACTATATTTTTGGGCAACATTTTTATTGAAAAGATTGATTTCAATAACTCAGTTCACTAAGTGAAACATATTACTTCAATAACTGACACACAAACTGATGATTTCAAGCCTTTATTTCTACTAATTATGATGATTTTCTGCCTAATGGTGAAAAAAAACATTTAAGAAGAAAAAAATATTACATGAGAGCAATAAAATGACATTTTAAATACATACATGTGGGCTTAATGTTTAATACCTGCTATTTTTAAAAGCCAATTCTTTTATTCTGATAAATGATCTTCATCAGAAAAACACATATTCTAATATGTTCAATATGACGGTACACATGTATTTTACATATTTAACTTTTTAATTATTCCATAATTACAAGAAATTAAAAGAACTATTGTAGTTCTTAAATATTAGAAATGTAAAAATGAATAAGAACAAAAAAATGTTCAGGTCAGAAAAAGAATATTCACCAAAGAAATTGACAAATGGATGAGAGTTAAAAATTAATTGCCAAATATGTTGAATTTTTCAACAATCCTGCCATTTTTTTGGCAAATATTAAAAACCAAAGTAGATGCTCTATAGTTGATGGCTGAACTGAAATGCATCACACAGTCCAGTCATTTTGAGCTGATTTACAATTTACAGTTTCCGGAATCTAAAATCACAGCTAAAATCATTTTCTGCAACTAAAATAAGAAATTCTCTGTTATATTTAATGTTGCCTGCATGTTATTTATTTATTTTTCCCATTAAAGGAGCTACAAGGCGAGCTGAAATGGACACAGCAAAGGGAAAAGCCACGCTTCGGTTCCGTTGCATCCATTTTCATTAAATATTAAGCTCGCATAAATAAACGGGGATGTCTTCACAGAAGGGAGAACTTGTTTTGGTTTGGTGCCAGGTTTTTTTTTTCTGCTTCTACAAGCGATTCGGTTGCTGGGTAGGAAAAAGCGCAGGCGCCTTCCTGCGCTGAAACCACAAACGAGTTACAGAGATGCTGATCATGTTTAAGGATGATGATCAAAGGGAGATCAGTCGGCAACGTGGGGAATTTAGACACTTTGAGGATAAGAATTATGTAGAAGAAGATCAAAATGTGATCAAAGCCGCAAAATCATTTCTGACATATCCTAAACCGTTTAATAACCTCATTACATGTGAATTTATCACACGCTTCTCTTTTGAACATCCTGACGGATGGATGGATTCCATGAGAAACTACGGAGGATGTATTTCATATGTAGTCTTTTTGTTTAGGATTATGAGGTACAGGTTATAAATCTAGTAAAGAAATAATGCATAAATAACACAGATAACAATAATAACAAAACTATTTATAGCCCTTGAACTTTTCCAAAGTATTTTATTTATTTTTTAATGCGATGGGACAACAGAAAGTAGTGCAAAAAAATGTGAAGCGGAAGGAAAACTTTTTTTTTAAACTTTTTACCAGAAATAGAGCAAATCAAACTGAATCCTCTACCTACATTTCCTCTGCATCATGTCTCGACCAATTTTTTTTTCATATTTCTTCTAAAATAAATCCTGATCAATCAGATTAAGTGAAGAACATCCATCTGTTCCCCCACTGGGATTGGATTTAGGTCAGGACTTTGACTATGCCATCCTAACATATGAATATTACTTAAAACCACGTTGTTACAGCTGTGGCTTTAGGACGGTATTCATGATGTTTAATTGTTCTGTATTCTTTTAGGTTTTCCACAAGGGTTTCCTTCAGGGATTGCACCTCATTTAGCTCCATCCATCTTCTCATTAAAGGTTTCCCCACAGCATGATGCTGCCATTGCCAAGTTTCACCATGGAGATGGTGTGTTCAGGGTGTTGGCCTTAGTGCTTCGCATGTAGGTTGAAATGTGCAATAAATAGTTCTTGTTGCTTTCTCTTTGTCATTCACCCATGAAGGCCAGACTTGGGATACAGTTTAGTAACCCGACCCTGCTTCTCCTTGACATGATGTCCTCTAGATTAGCTTCTCCAAGTATTGGATTTTATTTATGGTTATCAGAGTAAAGGGGGGGGAAAGTAAAAACAAATCCTAATCTTCCTACCACTTCACTGTCACGCACTACTTTGTGTTTTTCTGCCAAATAAAACCCCGATCACAGCGAAGTGAACTTCCCGTTTCCAACGTGACGGTTGTCGGGGGTGTGAAAACTTTTCGCGAGTCACCGTGTGCGTCGTGTTTGGGAGCGGCGAGAACGGCGGCACTTTGCTCACTGGGTTTTTAAAGAGCAGGTGCGCGTAATAAACAGCTGAGTTCAGAATGAGGGTCGGAACGTGAGGCTGATTGATGGCGGCGGACGTTTCCCCCCCCCCGGACAGCGGCATTAAAGGCTTATTTTTTGCCCACTCTGATCAAATTGCTTTAAGAAAATGAAACCCAGCTAAACACTCGGAGCTGATGGATTGAGACAGGAGTGTAGACTCAATCCATCTGACTAATTACTGCTGCAGAAAATGAGGTATGTTACCAGCAGGAGCAGCAGATTGTAGACATTTACTTGTTGCTGGTTTTAGTATAAAAGCTGCTTATCATTACTATTTTTATTTAAACACTTTCCGTGGCAGTGGCCACCTTCGCTCTTTAGCGCTCATTTAATTTCTCAGTTAAACGCGTTTGGCCGTCCCACAGACTCGACTCCCACACATTAGGGATTCACTCTGCATGTTGCAGCAGCTCTCACTGTATTCACCCCTGACACCAACATCTTACTATGCAACCACTCCTGAATAACAGCCCCCAAATATAGCCAGGCTATTATTTCCCCTCTGCTTCCAGCCGGTGCGGTGAGCTCCGGCCTCCAGGACGAAAATCCTTCAAATGTGTCCTGATCCCATCCGACAAAAGGAAGCTTGTTTTCTATTAAATACAATCTAATGTTGAAATGACATGATTTCATCGAGCATGTGAAACGGTTTTAACGGCGGTGAAAGTGATTGTAAATGAGATGATTCTTTTGTTGTGGGAGGATTTTGAGTCTCACAATGACAGCTTTAAGATGAAAACCCCGAGTCACGGGGTTGAAACTGTATATCTTTGAATGTTAGAACTTGAAATGAAAACATGAACTTTTATGAACATTAAGGAGGTGATATTTTCCCTCTCTTTTCTTTCTTTGTCCTAATCCAGCTGAGAGCATATTTATTTTTTACAACAGATGTTTTTCTTGTACTTTGGAAAAAAAAATGTGAATGATATTATTCTTTCAACTTGTTTTGTTTCACCACTGACACAGATGAATGAAATGGTTTGTAAACTTTCTCTTATATTATCACTTTGACTATGTATTTTCATGTTATGTTAATAGGACACTGGCGACGCATTTTGCTTTTGTTAGATTCTAATGAAATCACGTCGTTTTTTTAATTGTAAAATTTGCATTTGTTTTTAGCTGAAAACTCGAGATTGCGTCACCGTTTAGAAAGCCCCAAACCAAAAGCCCCAAAACGGCTTGTGGGGGTGAGAGGGGACCATCTCCCACACTCTTGTTTCAAGGCCATAAATATTTGACAATTCAGATCCTTAAAAGCAATATGTAGCTCTGCGCTTTAACATTTAGACACACCTTGTGACGGAAATGCTTAAACTACTGCACTAACCCATCTCATCGACCCTCACGTTACCTTGGAGAAGCATGCAAACTCGTGCCTTTGTATTAATGTTTCCCCCCCACCGACTCCTCGTCCAGCCTGCAGACAGAAAAGCAGCGTTCATGATCCAAATTACCGTCGCTCCACTGAAATGATTTGAACAAAGATCTATTTTTGTGGTCAGCTCTAGAAAGCTGCCTAAAAGAAAAAAAAAGAGAAGATACAGATATAAACATATGCACAAGTTATAAAGCAATGATAGGATTCTATATAAAGAGCAAAGTTTGAATTTGGTGTATGTATTATGCACATGCCTCTATGTTAACACGTCCTGTGTTGGAGATGTACTAATTCAAGCACAATGGGAGCTCTTTGTTATGAAATGTGACATACTGTGCTCTTCATAATAAATATTTTATACATACTGCATCCTTTCTCTCTGCCCCCCACCCCTCCCCCCTCTTCTCCATGAGAGGTGTGTCGTTCTGTTTTCGGCTCCACTGCTGACGGTAAACACTAATCTTTAAGACGCTGTAACCAAGCAGGTGCATTCTTCAGCGTGAGCCTCTTATGTCAGATAAACCTCGCAGTTTTGTGCTCATTTAAGAGGATTCTTGGCTGACCCTCGGCTCGCCTTGATCCAACTTACTGCCACAGATGTGATAATCCCACAGAAAGAAATCAGCTAATGGAAACGGCCCCAGCTTCACCAGGAGAAACTTCACTGAAGAGTTCAATTTAAAACACGAAAGAAATTAATTGCTTGGAAATCAAGTTGGAAAAACATGTTTTTCTAACATGAAACTATCTTGAATAGTTTGAACATCTTAGAGATTGTTTTCTTATTGATGGAGATTCCTAACTGAGGTTTAATGGAAAGAGTGAAGCTGTTTTTAAAATTCATGGCTGAAAAATTCCTGCTAAGATTCTCGAACTATGGTTCAAGAAACACTGGTGGACCTCAAACCGCATTGATTTGGACAGAAAATGTCAGGAAACCTGTTTTTCTGGTTCTGTAATATTCAAAAATAAACCAGATTTGCTGCTTGTCTCTGTTATTAAACTAAGTACTATTGACAATACAAGCAAAACCTATCATGTTCACTGACAGATGTAAGGCGTGTATGAAACTCATTCTTTTTCTTGTCAGCATTAAGTTCTACTGTAAAAAAAAAACCTTTTATTTGTCTCATTTGAACATGGAACTATTAATAAAATAGCAAAAATAGCTTTTTTAAAATTCTAATCTTTATTAAAATTATGGACATAGACATTTGGCACATTGATAGTTACACATTTTCAGCAGTTTTTACCAGAAACAAATTAACATCTATGTAAATAACTTGTACCGACAGGTGAGTTTGGGGACGTTTTCTGTTCCCATCGTGTCTGTAACGTAGAGGAACATAACCGATGCGTTACTGTGATTTCACACGTCTGCTACATCCTAATTAAACGTGTATAGAGCAGAACCTAGGTCAGGTTCCTGCTGCTTCCCTCTGCAGTCCGACTGACCAGCGGCTTTTAGCAGTAAACATCGCACTTCTCCGATTTACTGCACCACTGAGAAACATCTTATCAAAGCTGTACAATGAAGACAGACTCCGGGGTCCAGCGGTTTCTTTGTTTTTTTTGCTTTGCGGTGCAGCTTTGCTCTGCAGCACAACTTGGGCTGTGCTTTGGACACTGGACGTGGCTGTCAGCCAGGTCTGCCACAGCTCTGCAGCCAGCGGGTTGTCCTGGTTGTCCGGCAGCAGGGATTCACACTTTTCCAGAAAGTCAAGGTGACTCACGGTGGGGAAGATGTTCGCTCAAGTCCAACCTGAGCAAAGCAGTAGAGGAAGGCGAGCATCGGCGGAGCGACGGTGGACCACCCTGAAACGAGAACGACGCATCTCGTTACGTCTGGTGATTACAGTCACGACCACTCATCAGATCTGCTTGTATCATTTCCTCCTCAACATAAATAAATACTGATCAGCTCAACTTGTATTCAGTTCACTCAGTCTCTGCTATAACGTGTTTTTGCTCCTGTTTTGCTATTTATAGCCAATTGTTGGAGGTTCGAGCGAAAGCAGCAGGTATAGGACGGCCGTCTGCGCCTCCTCCCATGCTGGCCTCCATCCAAATTATCTCAGTAACCTGCACCTGCACCCACAATGCTTTTCAAGGGTCTATTCTCTTCTATTCATGTCAAAATCTAATTCACATACACATGAGCTGCTTAAAGCGCAGCTGAGCCGTCGGCCACTTCTCTACAGTGAACAGTTAAAACAGGAGGATGAGGAGAAGACGTTTTATTTTCATTAAGTTTTATATTTTATGAGGAAAAAGGTGAATGTTGGGAATAATTCTGGAAATTAAGTGTAAAAAAGCCATTCTTTATGCAGTTGTGTAATGTCACATTATAATTTGAGTACATGCATTCAGTGGTTAAACATAGTTTATTTTTTTTACAGAGATGCCCAAGCAGGACAATTAAAGGTACAATGATAATCCTTTAATAACTGCGCTAAAGTTGGAATAGTTTTGAGTGGATCCAAATTTGGCCCTGCAGCAAATGGAGATAATGCAGATGGACGTTTTTTTGATTTTCAGATTGAGATTTTCAATGGAAAATGTAAATTTTCTTAATGACGTAGCAAGCAGGGTCATAAATACGTTACTTTTTTACAGAATATACATATTTGGGGTTATTAAACTTTGCTAAATACAGGAGCAATTTTTGCTGAAAGTTTTTTTAATAACCAACTAAATAGAAAACACTTTTCTTTTATTAAGACAAACATCAGAGACCCTTTCTACTGGATATAAAATTAGCTATTTTTTCCTTCCTTGTGTGTTCAATTTATTGCTAAAAAGGTGAAAAGAAAATAATTGACAACATATTTTATTTTTCAACTAAAAAAAATATTTTCTAACCTTTCTTTGACTTTGCGTAAGTAAATTTGCGGTTCCATCATAAAAAGTTATGTTGAATTATAGATGGTTCTTACAAAAAGTTTAATGCTTTCTACATATCAGGTTGTAGCCAACCACTGAAACTCCTGTTAAACTTTGTTCAACATGATGAATGATCGGCTAGTTAGTAACACAACAGAAATATTTGGATTAACCTGAACAGAAACCAGTTTCAGCAGCAGAAAAAACACCCTTTCAAACTGGAGGTTTCTTTTTCAAGAATGAATAAATAAAAAAAAGGTTGTGGAAGACATCTGTTGTTTTGAGTTCTTTGAAATACCAGGAGGTTTGAAATCTGGTACGGTGAAGTGAAAATGGGTCATCATTGGGTCTTTCAGTACTACAATGATCCAAACCATGTGAGCAAATCGACAAAGAAACGTTTCCCCGGATACAAAATAAACCGTCTCTCGTGGCCATCTCCAGAACAAAATATTAAAGAAAACCAGTAAAGTTCATCTACTGTTGCTTTAATTCTCTAAACATGGGCAAAACGTTCTACAAACAAAAAAATAAAATAAAATAAAGATTCCCATCTCATTGCTGGAGTTGAGCTGAATCCCAATTAGTTCATCATTTTTGCTCCAGACAATAATCTCTAGATGACTTTTGATGTATTGTCATCAACTGTTGTACAGACAGTCTGTATACCAAGGGAATAAATCTTATTGCCAATATTTCATTAGGCGAACACAGATGAACTGTCAAAACAGCTTTCAGTTGGGCCAGCAGAAATTTAATAATCATTCTGCCCTCTGGAAGAATCGTAGCAGCCCTTCACACTGACTGTAACGTTAGAGTCCTTCCCCCAAGGGGACATGGAAGAAATGCACACTGTGTGTGTCCATGGGCTCGGCCCACAGAGACGGGCAGCGGGATCCACTTTAGACGCACGGTGCAGTTAGGAAATCACAGACTTCACCCCGAGAGGTCAGAGAGCAATTACGCCGCTGCCAGAACAAGTGAAAATTCCAGTAAAGTTGATTTAAAAATATTGATCTCATAGTAATAAAAATCAACCCCCCCCACCCCCACCCCAGTCACCCTCCACCCTCTCCATGGACACCAGAGGGCATGAAAAGTGCTGGATCAGTTACATTCAGAGCTGAAGAAGAAAAACAGAACAGTTACTAAGCAGATTGTTTCATGGTCTTTTTTTTTTTTTTTTGAGAACGTGTCGAACGCGCGGCAAGCTGTGGGTACGTTTACTCTAGCCCTAAATCACCTGAGTGAATTCTGAAATTATTTCCAATATTCTGAATAATGCACAAGGAAACATTTTCCAAACTCGAGTGGTTTTGTTTTACTATTTCATTTTACTTTTTAACTCTACAGAAGTTGAAAACAGATCAGGAAGAAGAAGTGAAGACACCGTTCCCTATAAGCTTTCCAGCAATTTATTACTGTCACAACACAATTTATCTCAGGACTGGAATATGACCTTTATCTGAGGTCTGCAAAATGATGGCGACAAAGCATCCTCACACTTATTCTGCAATTCTTTATGGATTTTTTTTTTATCCGATGGCAGAAGGAACACGAGGTGGAAGTCATGCGCGGCGATGCAAAGCGAGAGAAAATTATAACAAGTGAAACATCAGCAGAGGCTGCATGCAGGCTGCGACCTACTGATTTTTTATGTCAACATTTCAGATTTCTCATTTCTTTCTTCCCAGTGTTATTGGGGTATTAATTCAAACTTTAATCAGATGGAGAAAAAAAAATAAACAACTGAATTCAAGGTACAGAAACAACCAATCAGAGGCAGGAGGAGGCTCTTAGGGCTGTTAATAATCCTTGTGTACGCGCTGCTCAATGTGCTAAAGGCGGAGAAACAACTTACTGTTACAGAAAGACTATTCATCAGCCATCACTGGTGATTATACCATACCATACCAACTTTATTTATAAAGCACTTTAAAACAACCACAGCTGGTACAAAGTGCTGTACATTAAAACACAACATAACAATAAAAAAGCTTCCTTGTTGAGAATTAGCTGGGAGCATAGAAGAGCATGATAGACAGCACTAAGATCCTCCTCCTGCCTCTGATTGGTTGGTTCTAATCAGGAGAAGATGACAGCAGATCCACAAAAAGTAGGCAGAGGAGCTTGATTTTTTCAGATTATCTGGCTCATACATTACTATCATGACATAGTGACATTTTGACAGATATTTAATTACAAACACTACCTACAAAAAGCCTTCACACCAGGAAAATATTGTCACACCATAGTTATATTTCTCTGATCTTTACTAGAAAAAATCCTTGACATTAAAAAAAATGTTTTTTACAACATGGAAAATAGTAAGTATTTTTATTTTTATTAAGTTTTAAATATTGTGCCTATTTAAGTTGTGGTTCCTACTGCTGCATCCATCCATCATCATTTCTTACACCTTGTCCTTATGGGTTGGGAGTGTGTGCCGATCTCCACTAGCGTTCCGGCGAGAGCGGTACTCCTGACAGTCGCCAGTCTGTCCTACTGCTGCATTCTTCATAATATCAGGATATTCATTTGAGTCCATCAGATCACGAATGTCTGCAAAGCGCCAAACGTATTGACAAAAACTCTCCATTAAACTGAAAATATGTGGCTTTTAGTGAGTTATTCTTAAAATTATAAAATATTAAACATCTTTTCACATCAACATAATTAAGACCCATAAAAACTGGAGGGCCACAAATGGCTATGGTGGGCCGGATTTGGCCCGCAGGCCTCGAGTTTCCCACGCAGTATCAGGAATGTGTGAAGTACTGATAAGCATATTTAAAATTCTTACATTTACACCTAGAAACAGTGTTTAAAAATTAGCATCAAACATTTAGAGGCTTTATTACGTCACTAATAGGTTTAGTGTCTTCTAAAGCCTAAACACGTGAAAGGTTTAAAATAAGCAAACTTCTTGAGGCGAAGGGTTGAATTTTCAGCTCTGAATCCCTCCCCGGCCCCCCAGGCCCCCGGCCCGGCAGTGAGTGCACATTAGACCGCTTATCATTAATGGACAGGCTTCCGGACGGCCTGCCATCTCCCTTTAGGTACCAAATGGACCAAATACAACCGCTAGGGAGCAAAATAGGCCCTGGCACATCCACGAAGCAGATGTGCCCCTCCGACGTTCACGACTCTAATTGTTAGTTTCGGGTCTTCGCTCAAAGTAGCGGGAGGCTATTCTGTGCACCTGTGAGGATAAATATTAGACTTGAGCATAAAGCAGTGGCACGGCAAAATAGTTTCATGATTTTAATTCACGTCTAGCTCAGGGCCGTCTCCGGCTCCTACAAACAAAGATTCGGTACTGACAATCTAAAAATCACCCCAACAACACGGTGGGATTAAAACACGCAGTGTCTTTGGAGGTGCAATTTACCCTGAACGAAGACGCGCTTCCAGAAGATTCTGCCCACGTGCGTCCCCCCGAGGAACACCAGATTAGACAGGATGAGCATGGCCGTCGAGAAAGCGCAGAGGAGGGCGGCGCAGCGCCTTCGCATCGCCAAGGAGAAATTCTGCTCCTGGGAAATCAGTAAATAAATAAGATAGACCACGAGACGTTCTCGTTGTTAGTCTGTGAGAGAACCCCAAAAAGCTGAAACAAATTATCCATGTGAACGTAAACTGGGAGGCTCACGCGGAGCCCCATCAGAGTTTAGGACTATTTTGAGGACGAGCCGACTCCCAAAGGAAGCCGGCAAAGAAATTCCCGTTAATGGGATGCAAACGGCTCACAGTGTTGTTGTGCCAATTAGACAAGGCCCAATGGGTTTGTCTGCTGTCTGCACTCTTGCAAAGCCGATCAACAGTCTGCTTTATTAAATGTAATAACACGACTTATGTTGCTAATGATTTCCTCCCTTGTAAAATAAGTGGAGAAACTTGATCTGTTGCTGCTGCACGGCTGGAATTTAAAGCCTTGATTAGGAAACTCACAACTACGGCGTGAAGGCGGGATGAGCCAAAGAGAGATCTGATGGCGTTTTCCACCAGAACGCCGGCCCAGTTCATCAGGGCCCAGTAGCGCAGGTAGTCCTGGCCGCCGTGCCAGAAGCAGACAAACGCAAAGGCGACGCCGGTGGAAAACACTTTGGAGAGAGGACCATGGCGGGAACCCCCAGAGGCACGTAGATGTATCTGGGAAGAAGAAGAAGAAGAAAAAGGAAAACTAAAGGATTTCACAATGTTACAGATGTGACAACAAATGTGAATAAAAATTAGACATGCAACAAGATATCCGCTGGCGGTGAGGAAATAAAAACACCAACATTTTTCTCATCAGTGTCAGCGAAGCTTCAATAACTTCAACAATCTTCGGTGTGGAAGTTATTACTGTGGGAAGTTTACTATTCTCGGCGTCAGAAGAATGATTTAACATTAATGCCAGATGAAGCAGAACAAAAAAACATTTAAAAACAAAATGACCGCTGGCTAATTGTAAGAAATTTCAAGCGTTTACAGAAATGTCTACTTACTCTTGTGGATACACACACAGTCACTTGTAATCGGTAATTATAGAGTCTGTGAAAAAAAATATTTTTGGATAGGTACAAATATATAATGCATGTGAATATGGTGTGTTTCTATATTTTGAGGAGTACAAAAAATACTACCACCTGTTTTATAAAAGAGAAAAGGAGATGAGCTGCACTTTACGGTAAATATGGATTTCCAGTGATGCGGAGTGAGGCGGCTTTGCGGCTTTCAGTTGTTTTGGAGAAAATCTTCGTTTCATTTTACTTTGAACATTTTGAAGCATTTGTTCAATTTCCAAACATTCCAGAAGTTAGAAAAAAATGCTGCTATTATATCTCGAATGATGAAATCTCTGCTGGCAATAACAGGCTGAACGATGCGCCGAATTGTGAGGAAGCCCCGACACAGAAACTATTGTGTCATTTTCACAATTTCTTTTTTATTTCATATAGTCAAATGTGGCTCTAATGTCCACTGAAAGCACAGAAGAACTCCAGGGAACAAAAATCCCTGCCAAGATGTTAACAATACAGCAGACTGTGTTAATGAATCCAAAAATAGAAAACCTGAGCTTCACACCGAAGCCTTGACACAGATTTGCTGCTCTATTGTTTTTCTTCCAATGTTTCTTTTTTTTTCTTTCTTCCATGGGTAAGTTTGCCCTTAGGCCTAATAAACAAGACGCGCGGTTAGATGAAAAAGCAGCATTTATGTTGTGGTATTTTATCAAACATTAAAAATTTAGTGCATAATTCATGCATGAGTCTGCACTGTATGCGGTGTAAAAATAGCAGCGCCGTGCTCCCGGGATAGCCCCACTTTATGTGCATAATGCAACACCAATCGGTGACAAATGGCTTCATATACCGGGAGCACCTCATCTGTCCGCGAGGAGCTGCCAGAGCCTGAAGAGCACGACACACCGCTCCGACACACTCAACAAACATCTCGCTGTGTGTGTGTGTGTGTGCGCGCGCGCCCGTGTTGGAAACTAATTATCTCAGCCTCCCTGTGGCTAATCAATGTTTGCGAAAGATGAGCCAGCATTTTCTGAGCCCTAAATAGAGTGGCCAGCTCGGCCATATTGCCGGATGAAAGTCGGAGCAAAAACAGATGGAGAGCGTCAGGACCCAAGAAAACTGGATACCTGAACACGCTCGGCGTCGGCTCATCATTGGCGATTTAATTGGACAGAAAGGCGCTGTAAACAGATGTTAGTTACAAATATGATCATTTTTAAGACATACAGGACCGCCTGACTAATCACAGTTATGTAACACCAATACACTTAATGTAAGAGGTTCAAATAACGTGCCATCAGGCTTTATGGAGAGAGCCATCAGACAGGGAGGAGTGCTTTGTCATTATGGCTGCAGCGTCGGTAGGAAAAAAGGACGATCAAAATGTTGATCAAGAACTGGAACGGGTACTTCCTGAATCCGCCGGACGCCGCAGCAGTTACTGTCATTGTTCAAAACGAGGATTAGGTAACAAAATTCATTCTGCCGCCGAACAAAAACACACAGAGAAATTTAAGAGCAGCTGAAAAATGATAAAACGCAAAAAAAAAAAACCCACTTCAATATGAAAGGACCAGATATCCCAGTGTTTTATCTGCAAGCGCTGCCAAATCCTCATCACTGCAGCACAGGGTGCCAAATAACTAGAACTGCCCAACATATGATAAAATGGCAAAGTGCTGCTTTGAATTAAACATTTGGCCAGAACTTGTATTTTCTGTGCCATGCATTAACACTATGCATGTCGACTACTTATATTTGGCCAGTTGGATGGTCTCCCGCTCTCCTTGGTGGTCAAACAAGATGCATATTTTGCTGAGATGATAGAAGAGAAGAGGGAAAAGTCAAGATGTATGGGTTGATTGTAATTGTTATTGTCACTGGAAAACATTTTTCTGACAGGTTTTAACTCTAAACAACTGCAAAAATAAATGACAACAAATTTCATAGGGAATTTTTCCAGCATGTTCAACAACAAACAGTGTGTGCAATAATAATAATAAAGAAAAAGTCTCTAGTAGCAGATGTTTTCAGAGCTATCCTACAGTTTCCTTGAGTGACTGTAATAAAATAACTAAAAGCATTTGAGTGCACCCCAGTCTGGTTTGGAGTCACCGTCTATACAGTTCTGTGAAAAAGTGTTTTTCTTGCTTCTGCTGTTGCTACAAGCCTTAAAATGGGGAACTCTGGCTTCACAAGGCTATGCAGAGAAATGTCAGCGCCTGCTTAAACCAGGCCTGACCTCGTTTTAAACAAGACACGAATAGTATTTATATTGTCCGGTCGCAGGTAAAGTGGTGTGCTGCACTAGAACATGTCACCGCTGCTCTGGACTACAGCTTCGGCGAATATCATCAGACTAAACAGAGGAAGAAGAGAACCAGACCAGTGATGTGCGGCTGCACTCGGAGGATTTGTCGTTAAAACAGTCAACGCTTCATTAATAATAGAAATATCCTTTTTTTAGACCAACCAAGGGGAAATTCTGGATAAGAAGTATCAGATTATTAATAGAAGATAGCAGAAGATAAGAGGCATTCAGAATAAGAGGCTTCGGTTCACATTAACAAATTAAAAAAAAAACCTAAAGTTTCAGGAGTCGGCATGGTGGGTCACTTTTATTTTCCATGTTTATTGGTTTCAGCAACAAAGTTCAATTTCAAATTCATGTTAGCCATTACCTATTTAGCCTTTTAACAACTTTTTCCATGTTGAATAATCGTTCTCATAAATATCATATAATGTCTTTATCTAGTACCGTTTAGATTTGTATTAGTTTGTTTTCGGTGTGCTTCTCGGCGTTTTATTAGAAATGAGGTTCACGCTGTGAGGCCAATATTTCCCAGCTGGTGAACTGTGAAATATAATGGGGCAATGGGGCAGAAAAACCTGACCCACAAATGTCTGCTTCTCCATGTACTCTTTAAGGAGACCACAGCCTCGGCTGACTGACAGATCCGCAGGCCCTGAGAGGAGGTGACACCGCTCGGCTCTCCCAAACTAGAGGGGACGGTTTGTTTTGATGTAACCCAGAAAAGAAAGGAGGTTAGATTTTTATGCAAGTTAATTGGTGTCTTTCTATGACTTTTAGGGATCGTCATTGACCTGCACAGCTTTATTAGCATGTATTGTATTTGATTTCGTTTTTTTTAAGGGGCGATATTCTGTAAAAATATACTTTTTTGAGTCTTTCAACATATTAAAATGTTATTCCGTCACCTGGAGCGCGACAATTAGCAAACATCTGCTGAGCTCACCATATAAACTACTTAGTGCAATGCTCCTGAGAACAGCTGTAAATGGCATAATGAGAAACACTGTTGAAGACAGAGAATCAGAAAGAGAAGGAGCTTCTTAAAGAGACAGAGGCCCAATTTTAAGGTGTCGAATTTCTATTAAGTCATGTTTGATATGTGCAGCATTTTCACAACAACTGAAGTCAACACAGTCACTTGATTGTGCTTTAAAATGGCACTACATGTCTGGAAAATACATAATGCTGTCCCTTTAAATGAGGAAGTTTAGAGGGATTTTGACATCCTTTGTACTAATCAACTACAACTACAACCAGGGCCAGACCGCCTGGGGGAGACAGGACATGAACACCCAGGAAAAGACAATATGATATTTCTGCTGTACTATTTGTTACCAACAAATGCAGTGAATCATAACCATTTTTGATTATATTGTGTTCTGAAAGGTTTCTGCATTTCAAGTCCTTTATGTTGTCTTTTGTTCACATATGGCAAAGAAAAAGGAGCCTAAAAAACTCTAGAGCTGTTTAATCAGATTCTCAGATGACATACTTGGTTTAGAAACAGGTAAAGTGATAAAAAAAAATCAAATAGCCATTTGTGATTTTTTTTTTTGCTCAACTTCTAACCGTTGACCTCTTAACCTACAGTCCAATATAAATATTTACAAAAAAATATTTGCAAGATCAAATGTCTGTCCTCTGTTGCAAATGTAATAACTCAATCAATCACCCCTGTACTTGATACCTGGTGGCACAGAGGCCTGGAAAGCATAACACAATGGCAAAGAATGAGGCACTTAGCTGCCCAGGGAGACGAGGTGCCAGTGACTCATGTGGAGCTCGTTGTTTAACACCTACACGCTCATCCAACCCTCTTCAGACGGCATCGGCAGAATTTTTTTGGAGCTGCATTAAAACATCTTCAGAAGAGGAACCGTGGAGGTATTGTGTCACGGTTATCATCTCGCATCTACAGAAGGATAATTGCGTGTGATGCCATTAAGCAGAAGAAAACCCATTTCCAGTGGGCTCTGCTTAAAATGGAAACACATATTTTTACAATTAAAATGGAAGGGACTTTGAGGGGCTGAATTAGAGCTACTCTAATACGTTTGTTAGGCTGTAACAACGTGATAAACAGATCTTAGCATATGTGTCAAACAGACTAAAGAGGAAAAAAATAGCAAATAATAAACACCACTTTTGTAGACTTTTTTTGCGTGTTCTGACAGCCGTGCAGCAGTGGAGTCGCTGTAACGCAGAAATGTGCGTCTAACAAGCAGACCATCAACTCCCAGCAGGCTGAACCCAGCCGAGTGTGCATCATTAAAAGAAAAAGTGAGTAATAATGTGTGTTGTCCAAAGTGAAAGTGAGAAATCTACAAACGCCTCCAATTACATGCATATATTAAACAATTCAGCCTCTCTTCACGGTGCGGGAGCAGAAAGGCGACAGCAGAAACGCTCACCGCCACATGAACGCAAGAAAGCAAGCGTGCGTGGAAACACAGCATCCGGCTCTGTTGTATTGAAACACGTGAGCACGGCAGCATGCGAACGGCACGCTTTTTCAAAAAGGTTGTTCCGCTGCCAAGCTCAGTGTCCCACAGGAAATACGCTCTTTAGAGCGCAGTGAGTAATGAGCACCAGGCAAAACTGCTGGCGATCATAAAGCAATAAAAGCAGACGGTGATATTTTGATATAGACGGCGCCTCACATCTTTAGTGAGTATTAACATGTGAATTAGTCAGTCCAGTGCTGATGAAGAGTCTCTTACCTGATGAGCCATCGATACAGCCCCTCGTCAAAGTACCTGAGCAAGAAAACACATGGATATTTCAGGCCCACATTTGCATATCTGCAGGTTTCAGCAAGTCAAATTTAAGTCTTTTTAAGACTTTTTGTTAATTTCGCCTTGAATGAAATAAAAAAAAAACACTATAGAATGGTAGCGGGAACTTGCTGCATTACAATCAAGCGTAGAAAAAACTGTGAACCCAACACTTCATATGGCTCTCTACAGCCTGAACCCCTACAGTGCCAAGCTTAAGTTTTTTTTTTTTTGTTTTTTTTTATACACCAAGACTTGTATGGACTGGAAGCAGAAGTCAGCATCAGCCAATTGGAAATAAATTTGCTTTTATCCAGGATAGATACCAAAAAAGCTAGAAAGCAAGTTAGCTAGCTAAAATGGGAATATTAGCAGCTAGTTTCTAGCCACCTCAACCACCTCAAGTCATAGAATGCAATGAAAATGTTTGCGTGTCACTCAAAATTTTGCTTCACAGAAAAAGTTTGAGGATATAAAAAAACTACATTAAATATCTCTACCTCGACAGAATTTAAGACCTCTAGCTAACATATTTTCTTTTATTAAGTAATTTTAAGGTCTTAAGTTTAGACAAACAAATTTGAGATGATTTAAGTATGCGTGGACACTGTAGTACGTAAAAATTTAAAAACCCCACAAAGTTAGAAACACCTGAACGCTGGGGCTTCCAATGGCGTGAACCTTCTGCTGTAGCCAGACTGTTTGGTGTCGAGTGATTGTGAGCCGGCGCTTTGTCATAACAACGATTAGATCTGGCAGCGTCTATAAACTGAAACTGGTTTTTCGATGGTGTCGGCCGACAGCTTTATGCATTCTATCAATGACGCCGGCATCGACCAGCTCAGCACATAAGAGCCGGATTGGAGTGCATCAGCGTCAGCACATCGGCTCTGACTGCTGCAGAGAGGACATTTTATCATGCAAAGCCAAACGCATCCTGTCTCCACTTTATGAGCTCACAGTTAAGCAAGCATTACTCATGGTTAATTACATTCAGGAGCAACAATGCATCTGAAATGTGAGCAAACCTAAAGGCCGACTGGACTTATTGCAGTAAGCAAGTGGCCGTCGGGTAAAACTCAAGTTGAGCTACTACATTTTGAAGCTCTCTGATAAATAAAACCAGGTCTAAATTTAGCTGCATTTGGAGAGAAGTACAGTTGTCAGCTTTATAGGGGATTATAGGAAGCTTTATTTATTTATTTATTTTTCCAACTTATGCTCAAATGATTTATGTTTTTGCATCCACCTGAATAAAATGGAGTTGCGCCACTGCTAACATGCTACCTTCAAACTAAACACTGAAATCCATACAGAATTGCAGGACTTTTTTAGATCAGAAATGTATTGATGTATTGATGTGCCAATTCCATTTCAGTATAACCGGAGAGTTATGCAAATCAAGTTCACACTGTTTTCAATGTCTTCTCCATCTTACAATAATGCTTAAATAAATCCTAATGATGTTTAAAAGGCAAAATATGAATGATTTTTTTAATTCCCTCTTTAAAGATTAAAGACTTTGTAGTTTGACAAATGCTGGTGTTATTTTGTTTTTAGTTAGAATTTTTTTATATATTAAATTCAGAGAATTGGTCCCAGTAAACAAACCATTATAGTGTGAAGCACACACAGCACCACTGCTGCTGATGTGAGGATGACCCTTTGTCCTCTTGCAGGTAATGACTCAAGATGAGACAATTTTCTCTGGCCAGTCTGGACCTGACTGCTAACGCAGAGAGTTGCACTTAAAAGACATTTTACATCAGAGTTCCCTTTTTTTTCCCCTCCTCAGAGGTCCCGGGTTTTAGTCCGGCCTTTTAACACAAAGATACCCTCGTTACTCACGTCACAAAGAGCGCACTCACCTCCACATCCCCATGAAGCTGTGCATGATGCTGACGCAGCGCGGGAGCTTCGGCGGGACCAGGCCGTCCAAAGTGGCGAGCATGGACGGAAGCCCGAACAGCACCAGGTACTTCACGTAGAAGAACTGGACGAGAGCCAGGGCCAGACCCCCTGGGGGGAGACAGGAGACACGGAGCTGAAATCACTTCAAGTTCTACAGAGACAACAATGAATAGTCGTCCACTTAGAGAATGCAACAGAGGAGCAACAGCAGGAGATTAATAGCTGCACTTTAACTTGGTTGAACATGATTCACTGCTGCGATTAAACAGCTGCTAAATTATTGATTACGAATTAGTGTATCTAACATTTACAATTAACTTCTTGGTTTTGACGACTGGGAAGAAAAAGATAATTGAAAGCAAAGCCATTATTTTAGTTAATGATTATTCTGTCAATTAACCTGACGGGTTTATTGATTAATCGGAAGAAAAAATTGGCAGATTCTTCAGATTTTTCACTTACGGATTTTTTAGACAAAATTAGAAATGCATTAAAAGATGAAAATAAACAAATAATGTCATCCCTTTTTAAGATAACAAATAAACATTTTGCTGTCTAAACTGCAATAATGCAGCATTCCTTTAGTGTATGCTTGATCATTTGTAATAAAAGATGCATCTGCAGCTAAAAAAATACTTTTAACATCAACATGTGAAAAGCTCAGGCCTTTCCACTTGACCTAACATCAACACAGCATCTGTCGATTATAATTTTAGATTAACCAGTCAATAATTGTATGGGGAAAGGCGCTCAATAGGTTTCTTTTTACAGAATTTGAACTGCGTGAAGCTAAAACTAAGACGTTTTGAGTAGAATATATTTATAGAAAAAGGTGGGTGGGGGGGTTTCTATCTTAATGCAAAATGTGTATATTTTTGTAGAGCTTTGCCTTAATTACTGGAATCATGTGGAAGCCCTAAACATGATAGCCATTTTTGCAAATGGCTCTAATCCAATGAATCGACGGCTAAACTAGTTGATGATTATTTCAATAAAACGATTCAGCCCAAGCAAAAACAAAAATGTCTGAATGAAAGAGCTGATGACTGGCTGTCAAAGCAAAGTCGCCCACATCAGATTAATAAAACCGTGAATCACAGATAATTAGACAATGTGTAATAGCAGCCTGGTCCAGAAGCTTCTGTAGATATAATCTCTATATTTTGTTCGACATATGTCTTCTGTGGGAGGAAAGTGTTGGATATAACGCCTCGTTTTAGCTGCGATGAAACACAACAGGCTCCGAGTGGAGAGGCTTACCCAAAGCCCAGGGAGGAAGCATTTCTACGTAGGTCTCATTGGAGTGGATGGAGTGCATGTACATGACGTGGATCATGTATTCTGCCAGGATCCACCACAGAATGACCCGGGCTGATCTGACCAGCACGTAGCCAAAGACAGATTCCTGCCTGCTGTTCTCGTCGGCCGACTTCCTCATCTGGCAGCGGAGAGACAGGAAGCACATACTGAAGGTTAAACATATGAGACGCATGTTGGGGTTTTCAGTGGAATGGAATATTTTTATATATATATATATATATATATATATATATATATATATAATATATATGTATGTATATACGACATGTTCATCAGCCGTTTGGTTGAACTGTTGTTTTTTATTGAGTGGTGTCAGAGTACAGAGGAGTGCACACAGATCCTTTTACATATTCTTCATGATAATGCACTTTGTGTGTTGGTCAATCACATTGACCAACAGGAGAACATATTTCTATTGATGTATTAATGATTCTACAAAATGCAACATTTAATACTGGCTTCAAAATTGATGACTGTAAGATGGGATTTCTTAAAAAATGTTTTTATGATGTAAAGTGTAAACTTGATTGATTGACTCATTCACAAAACTCCAATAAAATGCATCCAAAAATCTTGTTGTAATGTGGCACAACACGAAAAACATTCATGTAAATGATTTTGCAGAACATTGTATCTATGTACTGATCTCCCAGCTCAACTGTTTAAGTTCATTTTTATGTATTGGTTTTGTTGTATTGCTGGGTATTTATTGAATCATTTATCGTGAAGAATTTCTCATACAAGTGAGTGGATGGAGTAAAATGAATGCTGTACCATGCAGTCACAGTCATGCAGGTTCCTAAAAAAAAGCTTTTTAGTTAATCATCATTTTAATCTTTTTCATAACGGTACCACAAAATATCACGATAAAATCCTAAGTCAGTGTCGTCCACCTGTAGGTCAGGAACAAAATCCCAATAAAATGGGATTGTGTGGTTATAATGTGACGAAATGTAGAAAAATCTCAAAAGGTAAACATGAAAATGATTTTGCAGCATTTTGTATGTAAGCAAAATGTATTTATAAAGACTATACGTTTAGAGATTGTAAAATGTTCATGACATAAAGAGATGAGAAATGTCTCAACTGCAATCAAAATTTGTTTCAGTGTTTTTAAAACCAGAACCCCGAGCCTCTATTGCAACACCAGACGAGGCAATTTTACCCTCACCTGCTCAGCGTAGGCTTTGAAAGTGATAATGGGTCCGTTGTAGAAGAAAGGATGATAGAAGGTGTATGAAAACAGCCAGAAGAGCTGCGCGACTCGACCGCACTCTAAAGGGCTCCAGCAGTGCTCCAGGCTGAAGCTGATGAATCGCAGGCCACAGACGGCAACGCTGAAAAGTAGCAGGTAGTACTCCTCCTCTGTGCTGTACCAGCCTCTCTGAGTGACACAACGGTTCACATTCACTGGCAATTGTGATGAAAGTCTTACGGTACATTTATTGTATACGCTTCTCAAAAGGAGAAGCTTAAAAGTTAGGCCATCTCTTTACAAACCTATCCTTAACCGAGGAGTTTCTTTAGATCTGTGTGGCTTTGCTCAACTTCAGTACTAAACCATTATTTGCATAATTAAATCATAAATGTTTTCACTGTAGCATGGCTTGCTAGTTCAGATATTGTTGTTAGTTGCGCTTCCAGACATAAAATATCATAAATTGTTTAATTCAATCAATTCAGACTGAAATAAGGCTCAGAGTGAGGAAGGCTGCGCCAAAGAAATCCAACAAAACGGAAGAGAAAAGCCTCAATGGCTCAGCATCTTCTTAGTACATTCTGCCCTCTTGTGGTCTTTGAGGGTATAACACTCAGTGAAAATCAAAAAACATCCATCTGCTGTACCACGTAAAACAATTTTTTAAAAAGATTCACTAAATGTTTTAGCTTCTGATTAGGTAACTGACGTGCACTTTTGTTTTTATCTACACTTCCACTCAGCTAAAATCATGCTAACTGTAATTATCTTGAGGTTATGTGTGGTATAAATACAAACAAAATGCCTCAAACATTAGGAAAAAGCTACAGTGTGGCTCACACGGCTCACCTGGATGTGTTGCAGTGGCTGAATATGAATTGTAGAGAGCAGCAGAAGGTTAGCGATCCACGCCAGAGAAGGCTTTCGCAGCTGGGCCACTGAGAAGGCAACGGACAGCTGTAGCAGCAGAACCCCCACACCCTTAAAGCCCAGCAAGCTGCTGGCTGCCAAGAAGTCGAACACTGTGAGCGCAAGCACCTTAAGCTGTCAAGACAAAAAAAATAAATAAATAATACAGCTATGTTTCAACATACTCTATTTGCTTTAAGTGTACCATAGGATCACCTCACCTTGGAATGAAAAATGCCCACCAATCTTGATAATACGCCATGACCGACTAGAGTCCACAGTAAAGACTTTTTGGCCCACTCAGTCCAGAAACTCCACTCAAAGTCAGACGGGTCCTTTATTAATAAAAAAGAAGATCAACTTCATCAAACATAAGCCTCTCTCACACAGGTCTTGTATAAGTGGACTAATACAGAGAGGGACTAGTGTTTTATTATTTAAAATTATAACCAGATATTTAATATTGAGGATTTTAACAGCATTCACATCCCTTGAACTCGTTACATTTTCATTTGTTACAGTCACTTCAAAGCATTTTGTAACTGCAGAGAAAGTGGCTTTGCAAAGTAATCTACTGATACAGATAGTCAGAATACATTTCCAAGCAACTTAGATTGTAATTAGTAAAGAAAATGAAACTAATCTTTTCAATGCACTTTACAAATTATGTGCTACCTTGTGTTTGTCTATGAGATCAAATTAAGGTTTGTGATTAAAGACAGAAAAAATAAAATAAAATTAAGAAGTATTCTTTTTCACAACCCCTTCGACTCGAGCACTCAGCATGGAGTAGTGATGTTTTTAAAATTTCACATGTTAACTTACCCTTTTGAAGCCTTTAAAAAGGCCATTTTCCAACTGGAACTCTCTCTGTAAACCAGCTTCATGCTCTGAGGTACAAATCAGAAGAGAGCAGGGACATTTTTCTTATTCTTATTTCATTGAATCCAGTGTAACAGCCTGCTGTCTACTTTACCTTTGGAGAACTTGTGCAGCTGGTAAAAAGAGTAAAAATGAGAGCCCAAAGAGAGCAGCCAGTACACAAAGATCTCAGGCCATGGCAGCGGTGACAGCCGGGATGGCATCGGGTAACGTCACTCTGCTGTAACGCCTCTGAAACGGAGGGAGTCAGATGCACAGATTTAGTGCGATTTATCCAAAATATTTCTTTACATCACAGCAACTGCCACTTCAGTTCAGGTTAACCTAGTAGAGGATAAGGCTCAGTTTAGTAGTCTGTGAGGCAGTAATTGTTTTAAGCTCAAAAACATCTCAGAACACCTGGTCAGGTTTAATCCATGTAGACTTAACCTGACCATTGCCTTCCTGCGCAGTTCAGAAACCTGTCTGGATCAGAACCAAACCAGTAAACCAGCATTTAGTTTCTATGCTCCTCAGCTTGAGGACAAACTCCCTAAAAACCAAGGATGTGCAGAACCTGCTGGTTCCTTTGAATCCAAACTGAAAACACTGCTGTTTAAGACAGTTTCCTCAATGTCAAATCTATTTTAGCAGCCCACTTTTATTCATTTAAAAATGCATCTTTCAGTTCTTCATTCGATGCTCTTTTGTCTTTAATGTGATTTATTAACTTCTGATCCTTTATTTTACTGTAAAGCACTGCGAATAACTTTCTGACTGAAATGAGCAGTACATGTCTTACATGTAGTTTTAGAAGCTAAAACCTACCGATTCATTAAATATTGAAGAAAAATACGAATTTTGTAATCAAAATGACTAATTATTTTCTTATATTAACTGGTGTTCGTCAACTTGCTTTCTGTGTCTTTAGAACAAATCCAGAAGTAAATACAGAATTAAAGTATCAACTTCAGTCTACAAACATTTTTGAATAGTGACTATTTGTGAATATGAGTTGTAAAAAAACTAAACATTTTAGTTTAGTTCATTTATCTAGTGTTTATCTAGATAAATCTAGATGTTTTACACTACTAGATAATTTAACTAGTTAAACCAGCAGAATGCTTAATGTAAAGCGTCCTACTTACCGTAAATCTTGTAAATATCTTCCACAAAGGTTTTAATAGCTCCAGCATTCCGCACTGGGAGGTTTCGTTCGGTGTATTTTGCTGTTATTTTATGTTATAAAAACTATTTGCGATTAATCTAAATGTTTGTATAACAATTTGCGTTGTTTCCGCATTGCTAACTGAACCCGGAAGTCTCCATAAACTAATTTAGCTGTTCACTCCGTGAGCTGCAGGCAGACTGAGTTATGAAGTTTTACCGTATTAACTACTGCTGGCCATTGATAAAATGCAGACCGCTCTGCTGTAAAGTGGTTCCACAACATCAACTCTGAGCAGCAGCGCGCGTTCTTCTTCCTTTCTTTATTGTCTGATTGCAAACAACTTCACTGAGGTGCACTGCCCCCTGCTGTACAACCTCATGGCCTGCAACTACTAATTCCTGTGTTCTGTTGGCATTATGTAAAAATAAGAATATTCTATTCATAATCTTGATTCCTCTTTATCCCCTTCTGTTTCTAAAATTCGCTTTAGACTCCGTTCTGTATTTTATTTATTTTTTTCCTCATTTTCTGTTCTTGTATTTTTTTAATTTTACTATAAATAAAGATTAATTTAAGTAGCTATGACAAACTCTCAATCTTGTCATTGTTATATCTTCCTTCCTGTTTTCTTTATCCATAAATATTTTCTTTGTAAATGTTTGTTGTTAGTTTTCTTCCTTTCTTATTTGTTATTACTAATTATTGATTTACCCTCCCCTTTTCCAGTGGGATAAGCTCTGTTATTTCCTTCTCCAAAGCCCTTTTAGCAAGTTTATGTCTCATTTCCAACTGACTGGAATATGGATTTCATTTAATAGATGTTTCCTACAGTTCTCTTACAGGGAGTTTTTTTTTCCCCAAATATCCCTATAACCCTTCCTGCTTGCCATGCATGGTGTCTTTTTTTATTTTATTTTATTTTTGAACATTGATTTCCCCACTGAACAAAATTAAATCAAAGTTAACTTTTTAAAATTTCAGAGTGTGATTATGCCTTCAAGTTCAAAGCTTCCTGTCTGAATCAACTTCTCTAAAGAACAGTGGAAATTGTTTAAGTTCACAAAATGGATTTAAGACGACAAGTTTTCTTTTTGTCGCTCAACAAGAGGAGGGTTTATTTTGGCAAAAAATGATGTTGCTTCACTAGGATTTAACAAAAGCTTCCATTCCAAATCAGACAGCATTGCGGGCTGTGTTCATACCACTACACAGAATCGTTTTTTAACAACAACAAAAAAAACACAAACAAAACAAAAAAAAGGCAAAGGGAAACAACAAGTGAAGAAACATTTTAACATTGAGGGAGCACACACAGATATCACATAGCTGAAATCTCAATATCCAACCATAAGTTTCTCTTTTCTGCCAGTTTCATCATTTAGGCTCGACAGTCGACAGTTTTATCTCATAGTAGCATCTGCGGCTTTTCCTTTCCAACTCAATATAGAGAGAATGACGAGCTTTTACACTTTCAGTTATTCACACCGAGTCTCTCAGTTTGATCAGTTCTACACAACCGCTTTTAGCTCACCTACTGCGCGTGTGTGTGCGTGTGTGCATGTGTGTGTGTATGCTAAACTTAATCCATACAGTCAGGCCAACGTGGAAGAAATTGCAATCACAGTATCGGGTTTTCACAGCTCGTCTGTTTCTCCGTCGAAGGGCACGGCATCAGCCTCCATGTGGATGCTGCTGGGCTCGTTGCTGGTCACCCAGCCGATGGGGGTGCGGTTGAAGGAGGGACGGCAGCTGATGTCCTGTTGATACACCACTGCGGGTTCAGGCTCCTCTTTGGTCACCTCGGTTTCTGGCAACTGGAATTTCATGAGCTGGTTGGCCTTTTCAAATCCGCCGAACGGCATCGCCATCCTGGCCAGGCAAGGTTTCGAGAAGAGACAGATTAATGCGGCAGTGTGTCGTCGCAAAGCAACATAAATATACGATTTAAAAATAATAATAATACGTATTGAGGGAACCACCTGTTGAAGCTTTTGTATTTGGGCAAGTCTTTTCGCTCAATGGGGCCCGGCATTTCAGATTTTAGAGTGGCTAGTAGGCCCTCGTCACCCTTCATGGCCTTCTCCCACGGTGAGATATACGTCTTTACAACAACCAGCGTCTTACCCTTGCCGTCTTTTCCAGCTCCTGCATGAAAAAAACATATATTTCAATCAACAAAAAAAAGTCTAAATAAAATTATTTTTTTTCAAAATCAGAAGCAATATTTTTTCTTGTGGGGAAAAAAGTATGTAAACATTTTCACATACAGTGCCTGGAAAAAGTCCTTATGTCCCTTGAAGCTTCTCATATCTTGACACATTACAACTTAAATATGTTTTACAGGACTTAATTACAAGCACAAAAACTACTGCTGTGCTTTCACATTTAGCCCTACTAACTTTAACGCAGTGAAACTATTTATCTCCAGAAGTAAGCTACATAGAATCTGTGTGTGTGTAGTTTAGTCAAATGTACCTCACAAAAACCTCACAGGTTTCAAAGAGAACAATAGCAGAAAAAGAAAAAAACTGAATCGAGACCAAAACATGGCTGTGCACCGCACCTGACAGAGCATTGCTCAGAGAAGCAGCTTAGGCGCTCATGTTAACACTGGAGGAGCTGCATAAATCTACAGCTCAGGTGGGACAATTTTAAAAACTGGCCTTTATGGAGCAACGGCAAAAAAAAAAGAGAAAAAAAGCCAACTTTAAAGTGACACAACTTCAAACATTTCAAGACGTATCAACATTTTGGAAAAAATTGCCTGTTGCGTGTCAGCATGTTTTTAAGTGAAAAAAAAAAGTATCAACCTTTTGAGGAGGACCACGTTCCTTCTCCTTTGATGCCTTTGTCGACTCCTGCCAATCCTCCTTCTCCTGCACCTCCAGCACCGCCTGCTCCTCCTGCTCCTCCAGCTCCTCCAGCTCCTTTGCTTCCGGGCTTGGGAGGAGGCACCGGTGCTCCTCCTCCCACAGGTGAAGCTCCTAAATACAGATGTCTAGTCTCTTTGCTTACATGGTGCCCTCCGACATTGATAAACTGACCTCCCACCTGACCCCCCAAAGACGGAACAAACTTCTGGAAGTCGTCCTGAAATATGAGAGATCAATGAATATGGTGAACACAAAGTACAGGAGGACAGAGTCATTAGTGATGCTGCACTGTCAAAGCATTTCACAACACACTCAGTTGGAATCTGATCATAATAATATGGAGTATGAAAATTATCATTAACGCATCTAATAATCTGGACAGTCTTGGTTAACTTTGGGAATGTTAATTTCAACCCTGTAGAAAATAACTTAATGTTACGCAAACTAAATGTTTATAAGAATGATATAGGCGAGGGACCTTTATTTTTCTTCTTAAGATTCATAGATATTTCAATATGTTAGATTAATTATAAACTGTATCACTGTTTAATTGAAATGAACAGAAAAGTCCTCTGTTTCTGGTTTTGCCTCACCATCGAGTTGCTGGTGAAAATGTCCGGGTTGTTCTCGTAGATGAACTTCTCGACTCTCTGCTGCCGCATTTTGAACATCTTGGAGCCTCGGTTCTTCATCAGGGAAAGCTCCTCCAGCATGATCTCCTTGGGAGTCCTGATCTTTGTTCCCAGATCGAACTCGGATGCCTCTGGCTCCAGCTCAAACTCTACAGAAGATGTAGAAACGGCAATGGTTTCAGTAGAGCAACAGCAGCAACCCTAAATTTACATGGTAGCTGCTTTTTTCCAACAATGTTTTAGTGAACATTGTGTCTTATCAGTCAATGTTTTGCAATGAATGAATGAATGAATGAATGAATGAATGAATGAATGAATCAATGAATCAATCAATCAATCAATCAATCAATCAATCAATCAATCAATCAATCAATCAAACAAACCAGTAAATTTAAAATACTCAGGGCAATTTTAAAAGAAATGTAAAAACTAATTTTGAAAGAAATAATAAATGTTTAATATATTATTATTATTATTATTATTATTATTATTATTATTATTATTACTACTAAGACTTATTTTAGATGCCAATTTCATCAATTTTGCTGTGCATAATCTTTCTTTGTAATATAGTTAATATTTTGACCAAATTTTATTACATTTTTACAATATTATTATTTAAAACATGCAGCGACCAGGATGCCAATGAAGTCTGCAAAAGTTTTGAAAATTAAAGTGAGATCATGAAAAATAGGTTTATTTTGAGACTTTATTCAATGTCCTTCTGTCCTTCCCTCTTTGCATCCTTCTGTTTTCCTTGTGTTGCTCCTTCCTTATAATCTTTCTTCCTTTCTTCCTCCCTTCCTTCCTTCTGTCCTTGTTCCAACCCTGCCCATCTAAATTCTTAGAGAATCTTTGTTTTATACTGTGAAATGGCTGTAAAGGATGGAAGAAGTCTGGAAAAAAGAGTTAGAATTAGACTGAAACAAAGTTTTTAAGGCTTTAAAGTTGCTTCACAGCACATCGCCTGCAGTGAACAACCCTCTTCTGCGTCTGTGTACACCCGTTTTATGTCCTGATTGGCTTTTACTGAGCAGCGGTAATTTCATATTCACATCATTTTACGTCAGCCTTACCATCCTGACTGATATGCGATAGGTCGGTTATGATCTTGGAGGGCTTTTTCCGCTTATTTAGGGGGGCAGGTGTTCCCAGAGGCATGGCTGGAGGGAGAGGGAGAAACCATAGAACGTTACCGCCGGGTACAGAAATGCAGGACAGTATTCCTGCATTTGAAGTTTACTAGGCAAGAAAAGAAAAACAAGAGCTTCAAAAGATGAAATGCAAGTCGCAAACAGTTCTGAGGAGAAGAGGGGGTTTAGAAAAGGTTTTAATTTATGACTGATCTCCACCAGCTTCTCAGCATAACTTAGGATCATTAGCACCATAACCTACTGCCAACCCCTGCGAGCTCGAAGGAGATCAATGTAACACACTTGCAAGACAACACACGTCCCCCCTAGTTCTTCACACTCATGTGAAGTGTCAGAGACTCTGGATTCCTCGCGTTCCCGCGTGGGACGCACGTCTTCCCCCTCAAAAGAAACATTTAGCTCAATCTGTGCTTCAGCTTTTGTTTGGGGACACAAGATCTGTCCTCACATCCGACAGAGTCGATGGCAGTACGCCGAGGTTCACCAAGGAACTTCTCATCAGGTAAAAACGATGGGATACTGTCCGCGGTTTCCTATGCTGAGACCTTTCCCACCTGAAGCTCATGAACATTACTTTCCAGCCGTACCACGCAAACCCATTCTCTAATAAGCATTTTCCTTTATCACATGTACCTAATGTTTTTACTTTTCACATGCAGATTTTTTTAACGTCCAAATGTCTGCAAACTCAGCCATAAACATTTTTCTTTAAGGTCCATGTTTAGTGGCAAAACATCACATCACATCTACTGGCTGTAACTGAATCCGCTGCGGCTATTTTTAAAAGCCGTTTCCAGCCAAGACATTTTAGTGACATGCAATGGCGTCATAAGGCTATCAAACGGGCTTGAAGCAAACTCAGAAGAACACAAAACACCCCCCCAGAAAATCAGCTGGAACTGCCCATTTGAGACACACAAGGGTCAGAACGGAGTGCTTGTTAATGAGGAGGATTTTTGATGCAGTGCGATAATTTTGTGGCAGGAGAGCTGTGGAGATTTGGTGCCCACCTCTAAGGCAGCTCTGATAACACTATATAAAACTTCTGTTACAGTCAGCACATTCACCTCTTTATTTAGCTTTTTAAGGCTTTACAAAAAAATCTATTTCCTCCACCATCACTAGCCGAATAACCTGTGTAGCTTACGTTTGGGAAAACCATTTTGTTCTTTTGCCACTATGCAACATCCAGAGTTGAAAGGCTGCAGGTTTAGTCGAGTAATCTACAGAAAAAGAAAAAAGGAAAAAAGAAAAGAAACCAAAAGCACACCAACAGGTTTAGATCCACTCACCGGGATTCTGTTGTAATCCTCTGAGGAGAGAAGGACCTATAAATACCAAACAGAGAGGAAGATATTGATCTCAAACACAAAGGTACAAATCCCTTAGTGCCTCTGACCCCACGTTATGACTGGACTCAGGTCCCGGAAAGTGCAAAGCAACACTCAGATACCAGATCTTGCAGAAAGGTTTGGTTGGGGGGGAGGACTGGCGGGAGGTTTGCAGGGGGTGCGGTAGGAGTGTTGATGTCAAGGCGGGGAGGAGGAGGCTGAAGTTAGGAGTGTGAATACGGAATGGAAAGGGGGTCATTAAGCCAGGGTGGAGAAGTCTCTCTTGGCCGGTCGAAATCGCTGATGGCGATATTAAAGGAACAAAATCATTCTTGCAGATGGCTCTGCAGCCTATATTTAGCTGCGGAGAACGAGGGGGAACAGGACTTCAGAGCCTCTGGGGGACTCTCAAGAGTGTTTGGGGTGCGAAGAAAGACATGGAGGAGAGAGGAGGGGTCTAAGAATGAGTGCAGAGAGAGCAAGTCAAAGGTTAAGAACATGTGTGGATATACATGAAGGCTAAATCAGTTTGAGTTTCAAAGGACTGCTCATGTCCTTAACCGTCACAGGTCATTGTAGAATAATACCGACATCCAACATCACAAGCTCATCGGTTTCAATCACAATATAAATCAGGGATGTAGAAACAGAGTCCTGGAAAAAAAAGTTTAAAAAGGTAGTAGATGTATCTTATTTCTTTCTTTCCAGGGAATTCTGTAATCGGCTGCACGGTGGTGCAGTTGCACACTGTTGCCTTGCACCAGGACACCTCCAGAGTCCTGGTCTATGGTCTTTTGAATGTTCTCCATGTATGGGTTCTCCCCAGGCACTCTGGCTTCCTCCCGTAGTCCATAAACATTACTTTTAGGTCATTTGGTCTCTAAATTGTCCTTTGGTATGACTGTGTACATGAGTGGTTGTTTGTCCTGTGTGTCTGAATGTGTCTCTGCAATGGACTGGTGACCTGTCCAGGGTGGGCACTGCCCTTTTCCCCTGAGAACTGCTGGGGAACATTTCTGGGAAAACTTACCATTGGTGGATGAATTGATTCTATATACATGATTTTTAAAGTTGAAATTGATGCTGCACAAAACATCCATGAAATACATGCAATCACAAACTTCAGTGCATTTTACTGGGATAGAGTGATCTCATCCATTTTTTTAAGATTGTTATAAAATTACAAATCTCAGAATTGTCAGATTCCCAATAAGATTCAGGTCTGGATTTTGTAACGGTCCGTTCAAATACTGGAAATGCTTTGATCTTAACCATTTTATTTTATCGTGAGAGTGAACCTCCTCAATCATTTGCCGCAGATTTTCTCCGGGATAGAAAGATGAGTCTCCCTAATCTGTTCTGAAGAAAAGCATCCATTCAGAGTAAAGTGTTAGACTTTAACCAAACATGCTGTACCATGTAGGCTAAAAAGTTCAGTTTCCTGACCCAGTGTGTTCATTGGCCTCTCTGAGTTGCTTGGTCACCGATGTTCTCGAACAAACAAATTTATTTTAAATTTACTTACACATCTTTGAACTATTTACTGAGATGACTTCCAAAGGTAATTGACTACTCTTGATTATCCTCGTAAAGTGGGCTATAGACAACACTTTCTAGATGTTTTGAAATAAAAACTTGCAGGACTTCCTTTCAACTTCAAAATAGTGCACTGCTTTGTGTTGGTGTGTCACATAATTTTCTTTTTTTTTTTTTTTTTAGGTTTTGTTGGCTCTAGTGGCCTTAATTTGAAGGTAGTTTTGACAGGAAAGATGGTTATGGGAGAGGGGGAAGACATGTGGCAAATGTCACCAGGCTGGGAATCAAGCCTGTGACCACCAGCATGAGACTAAGGCCTCAATACATGGGTCTTGCGTTGTCACTGCACCACAACAGCACCCCCACATAAAATTTTAATAAAATACACTGACGTTACTTGTTGGGAAGACATAACATTAAAGAAAATACTTTTAAAAGTCAATGTGGAAAATAAGGTGTATATATGAAGAAAAATAATAATACATATTGAGACTACCCGGCTGCACAGTGGCGCAGTTGGTAGAGCTGTTGCCTTGCAGCAAGAAGGTTCTGGGTTCGATTCCCGGCCCCGGCCTTTCTGCATGGAGTTTGCATGTTCTCCCTGTGCATGGTGGGTTTTCTCCGGGTACTCCGGCTTCCTCCCACAGTCCAAAAACATGACTGTCAGTTTAATTGGTCTGTCTAAATTGCCCCTAGGTGTGCATGGTTGTTTGTCCTGTGTGTCTCTGTGTTGCCCTGCGACAGACTGGCGACCTGTCCAGGGCGTACCCCGCCCCTCGCCCGGAACGCCAGCTGGAGATAGGCACCAGCACCTCCCGACCCCATTAAGGGACAAGGGTGTAGGAGAATGGATGGATGGATGGATATTGAGACTACCCATGGAAACTGCAGGGTGTGCTATTTTCAAAAATGAGCTTCCCCAAAAACCTGACCCACTTGTATTTTTTGCTCGGTTTAATTTTGGCTGTTACATTAACACTTAATTCATTATAGCCATGTAATTTCCCTCGTGCATAAATAGTATTTGGTTTGGATTTTGACAACTCTATTATTAGGCACAGTGTGAGAGTAAATGGCAGGGGGGCAGCGTGCATCTGTCTGGTGCCACAGCGCCACTCAGTGGCTGCAGTTCACGTTAGAAAGAAAATAAATGACTGAAAGGAATTACTCACGATTTTTCCTATGATGACGTTCCAAGTTGCATGTGAAAGACATGCATGCTGTCTAATGCTGTCTAATGGTCACAGTAGTTTTATTTTTTTGTGAAACAAACAATAAGTCAGTTTAAATCAACATGCGACATACATATGTATGTAATTTTATGTAATGTGAAATCTACCCATAAAAATTAAACTAGAAATCAAGGCAAAAAAATTGCAATTGATCAGTTGCATTGATGTGCAACAGCTATTATGACGGTATTGTCTTTGATTCATTCAGTACCTCTTTGTTTGGAGTTTCTCTGCATCGCATGCCTTGACAAGACAATATTTGGTCGCTCTACCTGTTAAAGTTTCTTCAAACCTTTTAGTCTCATAGGACTTCTCTTTATCAGAGGCGTTTTCAGGCAAGCCCAGCGATTTTCTGTAAGATTTACTTCTACTTCTGATGCGTACCTTTCCGTTATGGCTCATGAGGAATACAGGAGATTATTGTCACACGTAGAAAACAAACAGTCCTTGTTGGATGGGCACACGGCGGTTCTAAAGGGACGGATTTGTTAGTCAGTTAAATTGCTTTAAAAGGGCAATTTATTGTGCATTCAGAGATGGTTTCTGATGCATTTTGTGATTGTCGGATTTGCTATTTGTGTCAGTACAAGCAATCGAATAAGAACCTCAATCCCACCACATTTCGGAGGTACAACTCTCCTGTTATCGCATTAAGAATTAATGCAACTCCGTGCTGTAATAAATGTTATGACTTGTTGAAAAGACTTGTGAAAATTATGCTGGCAAACGATAAAAGGTGCTCCAATAACATTTTGATATTCCATTTTATGAGCCAACTGAGAGTATTAAAACTGGATTGCTTGATGGTTGAGGTCAGTTGTTGTTCCGCATAATTTCCTGCAGAGGGCGGTATGGATGTGCAGTTCTTGTTCCTTTTTCGTCGAGGAGTTTCAGATTTCAAACCTGCGTAACTGAAACATTTCTGATGGGAGTTTGCATTTATTTAAGTGACTGTTTGGATGTTTTATAGGTGTTTGAATACCTCCCCGATCACCAAGCCCCAGAAGTTCACAAACCTGCATCATAGGTTATTTTAAAGCGGCTATGTTGGCTTCCAGATCCCCATTCTGGGACTGAAGGCTGATCTGACCAGGACACAACACCACATTTAACTTTCTCCCAATATCTCCAAATGGACACTAATCCTTTGCTCTTTTAAGGATAGAGAGAGTACATTTCATATTTTTATGAAAAGATTGCGTATCATGTTCAAATACTGCATGGATATACGTCACTTTTTAAAACCTGCCGTGGCATTTCTTTCCTTTTCATTCAGTTAAACTGATAAGTACATGTCTCAAAGTCATTAGTTGTATTTGTAATTTTATGTCTGAACACTAATTTTAATTTCATACTTGCTGTTTTTGTTATTTTTTCTTTTATTCTTCTGTGGCATTTTTTAAAATTCAAGTTAAGGACTGTGTTGATACAGTATAGCAAAATGTATGTTTAGGAACCAAAAGCAAGCTGACTGTAAGTTCATACACAGAACAACAGGTAGCGGTGTGAAATCAGACATTTCAGACAATCAAAGTTCTTCCAAATCTAACTTTATTTCTCCAAAATATTTGCTTTTCTTACTCAGTATAAACTCTAACTCAGCAAAAAAATAACAAACAGTTTCACACCTAATCTAACTATCCAGCTTTTTGAATAACATATTTTACACCTCAACATAACTATATGCAACATTTTACTGTCTTTAGCTGTTGTATCATAAATGCAAACATTAATCAGAAATTATATTTAACATAGGTAAAAAAAAAAAGAAGAAACAATGTAGATATGCCTTACTTGCTTCCATCAAAACACCCGTTTCAAGGTACATTTCCATTACATTTCAGCTTTTTGTCACAACTATTGAGGGAAAAAAAGATACAGATAAAGCCTCTGTCTTCCATCCGTCAGTTCTTTAAGCTCCATCACAAATTTACCTAATCATACTTCCCTGGCCATCCTGTTCACATCTACAGCCTGTGAGATTTTAATCTTCATGTAATGAATCAGAAACCTTAATTTTAAAATATGTGACCAAGTCCATTTCAGACAAATGGACAATGATCTAACTAAGACTCCATTACATGTTATTGCCCTCTCATCACAGCTGCTCTCGTTCCTTAAGCCCTTTAACAAAATTAAACAGCATCGACTTTCCATTAATTCCTCTAAGAATAAAAATAAAGTAAAATACAGATCCTTTATATTTAGAATTTGTTTAATACAATTTAGCAATGTACATATATCTGCAAACAACCACATTGCAAAATGAGAGTGTGTTGGTACCTGAACGGCATCTAAAATTAGCCAAGTGATAAGTATTGCTCTAACTGTGCTCACATAATGTGACCTGTGCAAATGAGAAATCATTCCTACCAGGCTAAAGTGAGCATTAGGGTTTATATTCCTTCTAAATGAATAGCATAAACTTGCAAATGCCTAATCAAAACTAGGTCCAGGGTACTACTTTACCCCATTAGCATCAAGGTATATGTCAAAAGCAAAGGTATAAGTCAAATTGTATTTTTTAATTTGAAGTTTTTTGAACTTCATAATGAAATAATTTTTTTAGTAGAACATTGCCTAACATTTTATTCTTTACCAGATAGGAAATACATTTTTAATACCTTGGTATTTCAAAATATTGTAAAATGTTAAAAGAATTCCAAAATGAGTATCCTCAAAATCCTTATCTTTGTTTATGCAGCCAGCAGAAACTTTCCTTTCGTTATTTAAAAGGAAAAAATGTGCTTTGACTAAACAAAGAAGCAATTATAACAGTGGATACTGATAGGTTTCATGTTGATAATTACTAACCCTAGAGGTGCATCACCTTTTTAAAATGCTCCCGGTCTCCAGACATGGGGCTGCGCACCGCCCCTAGTGGCAACAAAATGTGGTTTGGGGGCCTGAACCGGGTTGTTTTTCAGCGGGGGCAAAGATGCAAGAATGCTAAGTTCTGGAGCACTCTGAAACTGCTTGGCTGTCTGCAGCCCACTGGAGTATGAGGCTGGAGTGTAAGGTGTGGGGCCCGAAGGAGGTATGGGGCATGGAATAGGGGTGGCAGAAAACTTTGGCAGGTTGGGTAACCGTGTCGGTTGGGAGGAAGAAAAAATTGGTTTCGAAGTACCGACTGACTGGGGTGGAGCTGGAGCAAAGGCAACAGGAGGTGGAGATGTCATGCCTGAATGAGTCAAACGTTCTCCAAGAGTAGTAGCCGAGCGAGGAGCAATGACTTTAGGTGTGATAGTTGGAGCTGACATAGGTGTTGGGGTAGAGAAGCGCTTGATTTCATAGACGCGGGCTGTTTTGAGCGGTATTTGCCGAGGTGAGGTCAATGAGCTTCCCACCATTGTTGTTGTGTAGTTGTTCTGCTGGGCCTGGTATGAAGGCATGGCTGACAGATTGGTGACACTGCCTCCATACTGGAACATGGCAGAGTTCAGCTGATAAGGCTGCCTCTTCATGAAATCCACGGCCTTGATCCCTTCCTTTTGGGAGCTTCCTCTTGCCTTGTTGTCCGGGTTGCCTGTATCTTTCTGAGGGCCTGTGGGAAGAGAAGGGGCTAACAGCGGGTTGTATCCAATAGGCGGAGGTGCACGGACGTTCGGAGAGTATTTCCACTGAGAGGGATGGGAAGAATTGTCAGAGGAGTCAAACTGTTGAGATGTATTTTGCATGGCCACATCCTGCTGGTAAGGGGTCTCAGGTGGGGTGTCGACTACATACATACCCATGCGGCTCTGTCTTTTAGCGAACAATTGAGCCCCTTTGCCCCCAGCTTGAAGAATCTGTGGGGTCTCATGAATGACCCGAGGTTTTGGTGCAACTGGCGGTGGCACCCTTCCTGCAGCCTCACCACTTTCCTCCTCTTCATAGACATCGTCAGAAGTTGTTTGGCCATACTTGTGTCTGGTGGACCTTTCATCTAGGTTCTGAACCAATGATAATAAGTCAGGATTTGGGGATTTCTTTACCACTTCTGGCACATTAAACATAGGCTTAGGTTTGCCACTACGCCGTCTTGCTTCAAGTAAGATTCCTGTACGACCTGTTGGGCCAGGAACAGAAGTTGAGACAACAGCTTCGGGCTTTGTGATCGCAGATTCTTGAGTAACTGATGGTATGGAAACTTGTGGACCTGGTGGCTGAGCCATTGGCACTTGGAGTGGAGGCACTGAGGCAATTGGATCAGCTGAGCCATTAATTTGGGACAAAGGAGGAACAAGAACTGATGCTGTTTGTGGAGGTCTAGTTACTGAAGGCACAGACACTGGGGTCATAGTTGAAAATGGAGAATGATGAACACCACTTAATCCTGGTGATGACTGCATTGTTTCGAAAGGGGCAGAAAGAGCAGGAGTGTGAATAGTAACAGGAGCTTCTGGTGTCAGGGGTAGAGAAGCTTTAGGAAAGGAGTATGGCGGGGGAACCACCAGTGGAGGACCAGGTGGTTGCTGTGATGTTACGGATGTTGTGTTATTGGCTACGTCAGAAGCAGTGGAAAATGGTGGAGTCACAACAGCTGCTGAAGCAGGCCGCTGTGTCTTCTTTGAGACAGCTGGTCGAAACGTTACAGGAGCAGTTGCGGCTCGAATGCTGATGAAGCCAGGGTAAAAGGACGTGCTGTTCTGTTTAGAACATTGCTTGCAGGCAGTTCAGGCAATGGGGTTTCAGGAGGGGGTCCAGAACTGCTCAGAACCGTAACCGAGACTGTGGCTGGCTTTGGTGCTGCAGGAGGAGGTGCCATCACCATGCTAACTGCACTCACTGTAGAGTTAGGTAAGTTCCCTTGAGGTACTGCATGGGGGGAATTAACAATTTGAGACTGAACTGACTGTGCAGCTGTAGGACCAGATGGTGACTGTTGAGGTCCTTGTGTCGGTTGCACTTGTGCAGGAATTTCAAGATGCAACGGATGCATCTGACAATGCTCCTGTACTTGAGATTCAAGGGGTGAATGAGAATGTGCTGCCTCTCCTTTCTTTGCAAGTTCATCCACTCTTTTTCTTTGCTGCTCAAACAACTGTGCCCCCTTTCCTATAGCGTCACTCAAACCAGGATTCAAGGCGTTTTCTGCTCCGACCTCTCGACCTTCTGTGCCTGCTGTCGCCCTCTTTTCCAGTTTATCCAGGTAGTCGCTATCCCAAGTTGGGTCTGGAGCTCCAGAGAAGCCCTCCTCATCAAACTCAGATTCACTGCCAGGAAACCCCCGTCATCCTCTTGTGAGTCCTGAAACCTGTCCTCATCTACACTCCCAAAGCTTGTCAGGGTGTATTTTTTTGAGCGCTGTCTTCTTTTCTTGAACATCAATACTCCTTTGGAGTGAGGGTTCGGCGCATCTGTCAGCAAAGATGCAATTGTCCGACACTTGCTCTTGGCTTCCTTCACTTGCTTGTCCTGAAGTGTGTCCCCTCGATTCAGTTCTGCAGAGTATAAAAGTATAAATATTAGGAACATCAGATTAAGAGTAATGAATCTCAGAAAGATTTAACCTTCAAACCCATAACTGACTCTGACGTAAGTATCTAAAACTGTCCTGACCAAAATGTCTTTATCAGATATCTATCTCTGGACTTGCCATGGAAGCACTTCCGGAAAAAATTCCAGACAGGTCTTAAACTCTCCAATTTAGCTGGGGAAGGATAAATTTGAACATTATTAGACTCATATACTCTGACATCTATGTGGGAAAAACATGAATTGCGGTGATGTGAATGTTAAAGGATAAGTACCACATATGATTGAACTGTAATAATAACAACGATTAGCAACTATATTCTGCTTCCTTAGAAGTAATTGTCATCTGAATAGTATTCTTAATTTGTCTTGGCTAAGGTAGGACATTATATTTAAACCTGAACCTTGTGATGACTTAAGGGATTTCTTAAGGGAGTAAATTCATTTAAGTTCTTAAGAACAGCTGATTGCGCAGCTCAGTTGTTTATGGCTTATTTCTACGGATTGGACAATTTGAGCAGATTTTCTCCAGCTGTGTTTTATTATGCCCTGTCGCCGACTGAAATGTTGACATTTGCAACAAAGTTGGAGAAATTGTTATTTGTGTCACCAGTTCTTTCATATTTTTGGCTCCATTTTAGAAATTTTAACCCTAAGAGTATAAAAAATATGGCTCTTCGTGTTGCCACTTGACTCCTGAAAGCAGCTGCAGAGGCTTTTCACTGCTCACAGATTGATTGCTGGGGTTTTTACAGATATAGCTTGAGATAAATATAGTAAACTATAGCGTCTATATTTTGTTTAACAGGTTAGACTAACTTTTATTACTCTGTTCCACCATAGAGGAAGGTTGAATATTTTCATTACTTGGAGATTATCAGGTAAAATTTAAAGAGGGGAGGTAAAAAAATAAATAAATAAAATTTGCTGATAGTATTTAATGTGAGACAGGAAAATGATTCTTGATCTAGCTTGGAGTGCAAGTCTATGCCAGTGGCCCTCCTCAGCTTTACTTACTAGCTTGCTTAGCCTTTTCCATGTAGGTTGTTGTAAGTTCCTCATCAATGGGTTTATTCACAGGACCCACCATCGGCACAAGCTGGCTGCGAGAACCTAACATCAGAGCCTCCTTTGCCCTCTCGGGGGACACCAGCGGCACATTGGCCGGCTCTAGAAAACCACTGTCTTCCTCCTGTCCTCCATCCCGTGGCCCCTGGTCGTCTGCTGAGGAGATGATTGAGGAAGTTTCAGTGGACGTCTGGGAGGACCACATCCCCGGACCTGGCGGTTTGTAAACAACCTCTTTCCTTGTGACCCCAGGTAGGTTGCCTCCTTCATCTCCATTTCCTCCACGTCCTTCCAGTGAACGAGGGAAAGTCTGGGCATCTGGAGCACTGTCGTAGCCGCTCATCTCCGACGTCTCCCCTCCTTCGGGAGATGTCCTTCCCGATGGTTTCCCGGAGTTGGAGTTGCTGGGGCTTCTGCGTTTCTGTCGCCGTTGCCTCTCGTAACCCGCCACGTCTGCGTCGCTATCCGTCTCCCCGTAATAAGCTTCACTGCCAGGTGGGGAAGTTAATCCACTGGTCAAGGAGGAGCGACTGCGGTGGACCTCTCGGACAGGCGCGTGGTGGGGTTGGGTTGGTGACATGGCTTTTAGAGCAGCACGGTACTCTTTGTCTATCCGTGGAGATGGGGCACGGGTGACAAGGACAACAGATTGAAAAGCAGCAGGCGCCCTGTGAACAATTAAAGTTGTTAATCCAGTGGTCTGGTAATGGAGGCTCACTTTTTAAAATCTCAGTACAGGCAACAGTAATATTTGAATGCGTTAGGGTTTTTTTTGCAGATGTTTTCAGAGATATCCAGTATGGCTTTTTTTCTTTACAGGTTCTGAACTGCATGGCAGTAGTCTTATAACGTTTCTCCCCAAAGCAAATTCTGCATTAATTAGGCACAGAAAGGACAACAAGACCAGGTTCAAAGTGAAAGACATAATCACAAAAATGTTCACTGACATCTAAATGTAAACTATTTAAAAAGTGGTTGCAGTCAATCAAATGTGTTCTTATTTAGGTTAAATCAGGACAGTACATACTGGCTAAGGCAGGCCTAGTTTTCAATAGACATTTATCTGGGCTAAATGTAGACAAGTTTCAAGCAACATTTAAAAGATGCCCATAGTCACCCATCATGTAGAGTGTTGGTACACCATTACCTTCTGACTAGGATGTTTAGTATCCCCGGGGAGCTGTCGATGAGGTTCATGGCCTGGGCATGGGAAAGGGATCCACATGGTTGTTCGTTGATAGATACCAGCTCATCCGCTTCCCGCAGCCCAGCCCGGCAGGCCTTGCTGCGTTTACGGACCTGTAAAGGAGAAAGGATGTTATACAGATCTTGAATTTTGATTGATTACAAGCAAATGTGGCTTGATAAGCCTGGGGCAACTCTCTTAAAACACGATCAAGTATCTGACATTCCATCCTTATGGCAATCTGGAGTCTACATACATCTGAATACAAACCAGAAGAACATAGGCACACTTTTTCATTCGTCCAAAACAAATCTTCTCATTATGCTAGTCAAATGATTAATCATTTGTAATGTGCAGATGTGAATGGACTTCCTAGTATATTTTCAGTTTTACTTAAAAATTGGACAATTCTAAGGTGTAAGGATTTGGTTTGAAGGACCACTTGACAATGTTTCTGTCTTTTGTCAGGGCAGTTTATTGAAAAGGTTATTATTTCCCTGGGATCTTGAGGTTTTCACAGCTGAGATTGGAAATAAAAGGTTGACCTGAGCTGTGCTTCTTGTCCTGACTTGGTTTTTGACAGTGACTGACAGGAAACAGATTCTGGCATGACAGCCTGGTCTTGCTGTGGACAAATGCCACAAATTATAACTCGAGTGGCAGCACTCACACACACTTTGGCAGGGAAATGCCAGCCAGAGGCCATCTTCATGGGTTTCTTTTGCTATTTGTGCCTGACATCTATGAAGACCATAATGTTTAGCCCACAGAAAACTAACATGTTTCTTTGTAGATTTTTTTTTTTAATTTTGACAATTTTTAGAAAGTAATTTAGCGCTTATTTCACTAAGTATCTTGTATTTAAATGCGATCTAAAGCCTTGGTTTCCCTAATTAGTTTTTTCAGCTATTCTGGTTTGCTTGTAATGAAATCCCACCTCCCCATTTAGCTAAGCCTTTCAAAGTGATCTGTGCCGACTTGTGGCCCAGGATGTCAAGTTATTTGTTCAGTCAGTCACCTTGTGGTTGCAAATCATAACACTCATAATATCCCTGCATGCCTCCTTGCATGCACCACATGAAACGACACAGAAATACACTCGGTCTTATAAATGCACACACAATTACCTGCATGCAGGCTCACAATCACAGACCCAACTCTGACATAGTGGAACCCCAGGCTGCTCCACCTGTTTGAAACCATATAGTACAAGACCTGACAAGCGACGATTGTGCCTCGTTGCTTGCAGGGGGTGAAGGAGTAGGCGGTTTTGGACAGTCAGTCAGATCAGCTGTCCACTACCATAAAGGTCATCTGTCTGCAATATTAGCCAATAATTTCATGTAATGCCTCATAAAATATGCTTAGAAAGACAAATTGAGAGTATTTCCAGTGTAATAGAAAGGAGTTTTTGGATGGGTTAATGGGAGCAATATTTTAAAATCTTCACTGAGGAGAATGTCTGGATATCTATATATCTTACACTTTAGGATTACCTGCCAAAATTATATAAAAAGCAAAAAGAAAAAAAAACACTATCTGAGTCAGACCAATAATAATAATCATCAAGTTTTTAATTTTAAACCCAAAAGCAAAGGTTTTATGGATTTTTATTTATTACATGTTATAGATGTTCTATCACTCATAAAATGACTATGACAAGCATATCTGATTAATGTTAAGGATGAATCAGGATCAATTTTCATTCATGAATGAGGACGGTTTCTATGTGTTTTTAGATTCATCCAGTGACTTTCTGATAAAAGTTTATCTAACCCACTCTGTGATTTCAGATTTTTTTAGAGAGGAGGAACTTTGAAAAAATTAGAATAAGACTTAACTCAGATCAATTTGAATATACCAAGATTAAAAAATCCCCCCTTTTCTTGTAAAGTTTTTAAAATTCCAGAAAAATGGACGCATTGCTTTGTGTAATCCATAAAATCACATTTTAAATAAAGACCAGCATTCTTCTTGTTCCTCATCCATGTTATTTTCTCACATTAATCAAACAAATTTCATTTAATATTTTCCAAATAACACTCAGACAACCTCCCAACTAAAATGCGACTCCCACACACAGATATATGGTGTTGCATTTACAGTTTTGACCTCATGTTAAAAACCTCTAGTGCAACATTACATGCAAATAACTAAAAAGCCGGTTCTAAGGTTCTAATTTTTAACTTTGCATAATCTGCTTAAACTGTTTAACAAACGTACATTGGTGAAATATTCTAACACTCTGTAGTGCAAGATTAGACTCTGCCTAATCGATCATCAATCCGCTCGCTGCATGAAGCCTCTTCTTAAACCAAATCATGACTCATGTTCAGGCCCAGCACCAACCTGCACAGCAGCCAATGTTCCACTTCAGCTTTGTTCTCAGCTCTTTAAATCAGTGCCAGATATATCTTAGCTACTGCTGCAGCATGACTTCCTTCACTCTCCAAGATACAGTTTTAAACTTTTTTTTTTCCCCCAGCAAAGCAAAATGTAACAGATTTTGCTTCCCCTTTCTGGGTTACCTGCTTACCTTCGCCACTTGGAGCGGTTTCTGATGCTCCACGCCTCCCTGCAGACGAAAGCCCCATGGTGCCCCACCGGACAGGGTGATGATCACTTCTTCTGCAACCATTGCTCTTGTCTTTTTTTTTTTTTTTAAAGTTTTTTTCTTTTCTTGTTTATTTATCCGATATTGTTTGGCTTTTATATTTCATCTGAGGGCGGCCCCTCAGTGCTGTGGCTCCATGGTTAGCAGTCAGGGCCCCCTCGTAGAGCTCTGACCTGCTGTTCTTCTGGCGGACCGTCTGCCGTCTGAACTCCACGGCCAGTACTCACACCTGCACACACACACGCACACACACACCCCTCCTGTGCCATCCATCCATATGCAGAATGCTGCCTCCATCTTAGCTTCAGTAGAGGGGGGAGGAGAGGAAAAGGGATACATGATGTGGTTGTGTGTGTATGTGTGTGTGCATGTGTGTGTGTGTGTGTGTGTGTGTGCGTGTGTGTGTTTGGAGGGAGGGGGTGTCCTGACGCTGCTTACCCTGAAGAATGTCTGCCCCAACCGAGCGAGGGGACGGTCCAGCCCAACACTTGTCCTGTCACTCAGACCCATGCCTCTGGGTTGATGATAGCCCCTCCAAAAATAGGACCCTGACACCTCTTCTGCTCCACCATCTTCTCTGCAGACCAAGGTAAAGTTAGCATTGAAACCATCCTAATGGTGCTGCATTTCTGACATTGAGGCCATGATAGATCCTTCGGTGTGCCCTCGGCCAGTCTCTCAAATCTCACGTCTGAGGCTCGCGGCGAAAGGGAACACTAATCCCGGACAATTACGTTCAAATAGTTTTTGAAATGATGCCAAAGGGTGCTGATAGAAATGAGTGATGTTGAGAAATTGCAGACTGATTGTGTTTCTGGGCCCTTTCACTGCATGTCGCTCTCCTTGGAGACTATCAGTTTCTACTGCTGTTTTCTTGTGCGTTTCAAATATCAGAGTGGTGCCTTGTGTAAATAAAGCTTTCTTTTTTAACATCTATACTGCAACAAATAAGCACAATAAAACCCAAGATTATCAGATTTTGACCATGTTAATGCTGAAGTTGTGTGAAAGTGTGTTTTGGTTTTTACACTACTCTCTTTGTGTAAGCATGATTTATGGAAACATGCGGTTCTCTCACAATCTTCATCCTAAAATTCAAGCTAAAAAAAAAGGTAAAGTAATTGATTAATGAAAAACAAAATGGAGAAAACTTAAATAAATCTAAGCGAGCTGACTTTTTCTTGGAGGACTTGACATTAGAATAAATGTGTTCGTGAAGGTTACACTGCTATTACCAATGAGGCATATACTGATAGTTGCTCCGTTTGGCAGTCGTCCTCTGCACCTGTCTCCAGAACTCAGGACGGTAACCAAGATCAGCCCCGGGTCACATGCACTCTAAAACATGACAGTCCGCTTGTCATAGTCTGTTTGCTTTTTGTTTTCAGAAAAAATGTTCAACCACACATAAGAGGACTGCATGACAAGAGGGGGTTTTTTTTTGTATGAATTCACCAAAAAGTGCTATTATATTCAGAATTTAGTTGAAAAAAAAAAACTTCGTCCTTTTACTCCCCCTACTGGTCCAGAGTAGAATAACTACTTGTCAGTTCATGTTCCTCTGCTTACTTCTGAATAATATGATTATTTATCATATAGCACTTTCAGCATTCCGTCTGCATCTTTTATTAGATTTCAAATGAAATCAAATGAAAGGCAATTCTAGAAGAAAACCTGTTGGAGGCTGTGGAAAGCTTTTTCATACCTGTAGGATAAACTGAGGGAAGGTGTAGGAATGTAACAAAATGTAGCTGCAGCTTCTGATCGTCACTGAATTTCCATAACATATCAATTCAGGCTATAAAAAAACTTTTAGTATAGCCTATTAGTTTTTAGGGTTGGTGCTTCAGTTTTCAGTTACTACTTTTACATATTTGAATCTAGTCAAGTTGAAAGCCATAGGTCTAAAATACCAATTTAGGTCCTCTAAAAGACTGCTAGCACCTCCTGCATGAAAACACACTAAAATTCACACACACACACACACACACACACACACACACACACACACACACACACACACACTAGACACTGTGTCTAGGAGGGAAAAAAAGTCTGCTGCTTGTTTTTTTCACAAAAGTCCCTTGCTTACACCTAAAAACTGCAGTGTAGATCTTTGCTTTATCCACATTTAGGAAGTTCAGCTCATAAAAAAATAAAAAAAATAACAGTACCATTCAGTTTCAAGTTCTCATTAGCATACATGAAATCCAAATAAGCGTCCCACAGCATCGTGTGTAGCTTTTCTTTCTCCTTAAGTGAGTTATTAATTTACTGAATCTTAAATGTCCCAAAGGGTTTTTGCTGGTGTGATTCTGACAGCAATGATGATACTGCGGAGCTACATAAGAGGTTTCCTGTCATGGCCACAGATCATTAGTAAATGCATCCGACTGCCTACGCTGACTTCAACAGCTTATTAGTCATAAAACCTCCAATATGAGGTTGAAATACTCATTTCAGGAGCCGCACAGCCACCTTGATGTCATGTTTCAACCCGAATGGGAACAGGGCGAAGGCAGACGCATGATAGGAACTGAATTTAATGATGAAACTGAATAAACTTGCAGAACATGAGGGAAGGAAGTAATGGAAGAATCCAGAAGTACAACAAAACGCCTGTAGCTCGTGGAGATGTGATTGTGGGACCAGGTGAGCACAGTCAATGAATAAAGAACAGCTGCGGAAGACGCTAGGCTTGGTACTGAGAAAAGGTGAAATAATGGACACAAAAGAAACTGAAACAGGAAACGGAAGATCAAACTAAACAAAAACTAAGGATTGATACCTGTATAGGAGTCCAAACAATAACACACAAAAAAAGGACAACTACTAAGAAATTCAACACAAATAAATTAACTACTGAGAGACACCAGTAAAAAAAAAAAAGACCTAAACTGAGAACCAACGTGCAAACGCCCAAAGATTGTGACACACTGAAGAAAAACCATGAGCTGGTTTCGCCTTTGACCAATCTGGGCTTATTCAGAGCAATCTCTTGTGCAACATATTTCTCAGACAGATGGTCCCAATTGTTGTTTTCGTGTGTGAGCTCAGATGAGTGTGCAGGCATGTCCGCCTGACTCACCGGTGGTGGCAGCATACGCAGGTTTTCAGTGGCCACCTGGCTCAGTGTCTGTCTCAAGCAGCAGATGCTACTTGAACACTTCTCTCCCCGGGCAGTGGGAGTCCTCAGAGGGGTGCAGGTCAATCTGGGCACAAACCAGGGTCACATGAGTTCAACACATGACAGGGAGGCAAACTGGAAGCATCAAACAAACAAACAAACAAACAAACAAACGTCCGTATGGGGGGAGGGAACGGTTGCAAGCACTCCAGAGATGCCTCATGTTGTTAATGAAACTAATCTGATGAAGTGAGTGAAAAAGGTATTTCTACTTTTATATAAGATTATATGAAAGTATACAACTGATTTAGTGTATTAATCATTTATTTAGGCTGATGAGTTGGCCTATTAGAGACTTCACAAGGAGGAAAGCAGAAAAAAATTATTTTTTTTTTCAAAACCTAAATATCGTGGTATAATATCCCTTGTCATGGGTTTTGAGGTTCAACACATTTTTGGGTCATTTTGACTTTTTAAGCAATGGTCAATCTAAGCCAACCTCTGGGTAGTTTCCATAACCCAATATTCTGGGTCAAACCTACTGATTTGAAAGAAAACAACCCAGTGCTGGGTTGGTCCAAATTGGACACAAGCTCTGGGTTCTTGGGTTCTTTTTAACCCAGCGTTCTTTAGTGTGTAGTCACCGATTGAACTAATAGCATGCAAGTGTATTTTATTTAACAAGACAGAGAATATTGGACTTATAAATATCATGCTATACTGTAAAACAAAAATATTTTTGCTTGGTTTTGTTAAAATTCTGTAATTTTAAGGAAAAAACTGATGTCTTGGTTTCAATTAAAAACCAAATGTTTTGGTTCTGGTTAACAAAAGTGCTTGCAGTACTTTTTAAATCCCCTTGGTGTCTCTCTCCACTATCTGTGGCTCAGTTAAAACACACACACACACACACACACACACACACACACACACACGCACACACACACACACACACACACACACACACACTCACACACACACACACACACACACACGCACACACACACACGCAAACACACACACACACAAGCACTTGTGATTCATGATGTTGTTTTCATTGCATCTAAGCCAGCATGATGCTGCTGACGGGAGACGTCTGATAAGATGAAATAACCTGACCGTGAAGCCGCTGTGACAAAGTGGGAGAAAAAGTTTCTTCAAAGTTTAGCAGTGGGCTCTATGGCGTGAGCGGTTCTCTCACCCACACGGCCTCATCTCTGTCAATCCATCACAGAGCAAGGTGAGGAGAATAGGGAGTGGATAGAGTTTCTGCTGGCTGGAAGATGATCCTCAAGTATTTGAGGAGAAGCCGGGCTACGGTCTCTGTCACCTTCAAGTCTGATGGGTGTCTATGTGATGCGTCAGACTCTACTGTCCGTCTAAGAGGAGACAAATTTGACCTCGGCCATCGGTAAGTTATATCAGAGGTTTCAGATTGAGGTTTGTTGGAGAGCATCAGAAGAGAAACAAAAACTAAACTGGCTGGGCAGGGAGGGAGAAGATTAATCAGAGAAACAACCGAGACGTAACTCTGGAGGAGCTGCACACACACCCACAACTCAGGTGGGAGAGACTAACTCTCATTGTCCACTCCACAAATAAGGCTGCACATTATTCTGAACACCCCTCTGCCATTGTGAAACATGGTGGTGGTGCCGTCATGCTGTGGGTAAAAAGGAGAATTAAAAGAAATAAAGACATGCTAGAGGTGACTTTAAACAAACGGACACCACTCCATAGATTTTTATTTGCTGAAAGAATAAAACCATCAAGTTTGTTGTTTTTAATGAAACCAATGTAAAAGATTCAACAGATATAAATACCTCTGAAAGGCAATGTAATCTGTGAATATCAATAAGATGATATTGCTTTTGCTGTGTTTACTGACCACTAAGGGATTAGCTTACAGTGAATGTAGGATTCACAAAGACTCCAGAAATTGAAATGTGGCTAAAAAAAAAAAAAAAAAGGCACAGACATCCTCGCTCACCTTTACTGCAGCCTCTGAGTGACTCACTCATTCGTTGTCATGAATAAATCACACCCTTCCACTCAGCCGTGCTGGCTTTGCCGAAACCCACAAACAAACACAAACCTGTAGACGCACACCGATGTTGATCTTGAATTCATAAAACGAAGGCCTCCTCTGTGCTGCGATCTAGAAGCACGAAAACTTTTACGAGTCTGACTTTTTTTTTTAATGTGAAAGGTGCTTTAACAGTAGAAAAGAGAAATGCTTTATTTCTGGCACAATCGTTCGTCACAATGAGCTTTAAAAACTTGGCTTCACAGAACAGAAAACACAGAGACCATTTATATTTTTTTCTACCTTCTCAGCTCAGGCAGTTGTTGAAAAAAGTACAATCCCTTGGTGTACACCTCAAGAAGACTTTTGTCACTTTCCATTTTTAACACTCCCCAATCCTGCACTCTCCTGCTGGCTCACGTCGCCCTACATTTCCCTTAGGTGCACTGATGGCTAAACCCCGAAACCCCAACACCCATACAGCAAGGATGGGTGTTGGGTGTTTATTCCTCTTTTTTTTTTCTTTTTTTACATTGCACTCCCTTGTCATGAACAGTAAAGCTTTTCTGATCCCTAATTTTTCCAACGTTCATCTTGTTTTTGTCATGCCTTTAATGCCCTGTGTTCCTCTCTTGTTTGCTCTCATTTCCCACCATCTCCCGGTCTTGCGTATCGTCACCTTTCCCGATCGCCTGCTCTCACTTTGGGGAGAAAAGGCCTGTGAAATTTCCCACAGGGTTAGGCAACATGAGTTTGCTTCTCCGGCGAAGGAAATGGACTCGCGTCCGAGGCATTGATTTCCTCCGAGCATAATGGGAAGGAGATGGCGGTGAGGTGAGGGCTAAGAGCCCAGTGGTCGATACATTTTCTCATCACAATGCCTGATGTTCCCCTGATAGGTTTCAGTGACCCATACAGTGTGGGCGGCAGTTCTGATCAGGTAACTCTATTAATTTTGTAGAACAAAGCCACAAGGTAAAAAAAAATAAATAAAAAATGACAGATTATTTGATTTTCATTATGGATGTGGGCAATAATTTGAAACATGCAGTGCGGGAAGTTAAAGTGGGGATGTTAAATGTGTCTCGTTAGTGAAAATGGCAGCACTGATTACAATGAAAGAAAGACCCAGGCAAAATTGTTAGCAGCTAAAATTGTTAGCTGCTATGCTAACAATTTTGATTGTTGGAAAAAAACATGGTTGATATATTTTCTCTTCACTGTTTACAAAAATGGTGACATTGCTGATTCAGGTTTGTGGTGAATGTGGGAACATCAACCTTATTTCAAAAAATAACTTAATGGGATAATTTTTGGATTTTTAAAGATTTTGTTTAAAGAACTTTTCTCACCCAAAGTCTCTAACGCTATTAATGTTCTTATTTTGTCCAAATCCAGATTCATTTGTTCTGGAAGCTGAAGCTAATGGCCAAAGAGGACTTAGATATATAGATATTCATGTGAGCATTCATTTGAACCATTAATGCTACTTGCATTTAGAGGTTATTTACACTAAACGTAATAATAATTCATGCAGGAAATGGAGGCAGAAGGCAGCGTGCCATTAACTATGTTCCTGATGGAATATGTAGTGTTTCCAGTCAGCAAAACTAATGAAAATGTAAGTAATAATTCAACTTCCTGTGGAAAAGAGAATGAATCCTCAGAGCAGTTGACCTCTTTTCAGCAGGATTTAGTAATGTTAAGACAACTGAAAGTGAAAAATATTTATATTCTCCATGTGCAGAGTGACTTTGTGGCAGACATTAATCATCACAATGTTGTTTCACGCATGGAGCTCATTGGCAGGGCATCACCTCTAGCCTTTTTTCCTGTGTAAATCATTAGTGACCTCTGTAAATAGTATAAAGGTCAATAAAACAACATTTTCTTTTACGAGACATTTTGAGACAGGAGTTGATTTAAGACTTAGACCCCCCCACTTTGATCTTGGTTCTTCTAAGGCTAGCTGTTAGCTTCAGCTGCTTAACCAACTAATACGGATTAATGCTAAATGAAGACACCAAAAACTACTGTCAGGACGATAGTAGCTATTCATATCACCCCTTCATGTTTAAAATGTTTTCTTTGTTTGTTATTATTATTATTATTATTATTATTATTATTATTATTATTATTATTATTATTGTTCAACTCCACTAAATGTTTATTTTCAGACTTTTAAAGCTGAATTTTGATGGTGCAGAGCAGATTCCTCTTAGCTGTATTCAGACTATGAAGCGACATGTAGATGTTTTTCTGCTCCTCAGAACAATTCAGCCTCCTGTGGATCTTTGGCAGTCAAATATGAATTCTGATTTGCTTGCCTGGCAGTCCTACAAGTAGCCTAGAAGTATTTTTTGGTCTTCCTGACCTCAACTTGACCTCCTACGTCGTTGCAAACTGCCATTATCCGAGTGCAACAGAAACTGAGCAAACAGCTGAAACGACCATAAACCTCCAGCACCTTACTTTTTTTATTTTTCTATTGAGATTGCTCTTCAAAGTCGGTCTGACTCTTCACCAGCTTTTTTTTTAGAACATGCAATTAAATTGTTATGAGGAATGAGGAAGTAATGTAACAGGGGGTGAAAGACGATAACTTAACAACTTGTGTTTTTTAAACACCATTTTATCAGAAACATTTTTTTCTCGATTACTGTCAGTTTGTTGTACTGTTGCGTATATAAAAGGATTTTTATATACACACAGTTTACAGCGTACTGTAGATTTAAACAGCAAAAATTTTACTTCACAGACTTATCTAAGCCACCTTATGAAGCACCTGAGCCCTTCACAGGAATGTTGCGAGTTGATGAAAAAAGTAAGCCTTCCTTTCCCAAACATTGACCTCTGCCAGCTTCTCAGTTCACTAAGGCAGTTTTCCTCCACCCACTGCAGCAGCCTCCATAAAAGCCCCTCTGGCTCATCCTGAATTCAGAAGAAGTACACTGAATGAACTTTTGGGATATGCAGATCACTTAAAACGTATTTAACAACTGGAGTGAACTTTGCTGAATAACATAAAAGACTGAGAGGATATCAGACTATTTGAGAGCATGGCGAATGCATTCTGCTCCGTGCTTCTCCCTTGGACAAGCATAATCTTACTGAGTGGTCTCAGCTGCTTGTGTGAGCATGATGGCAAAGTGAACACAGAAGGCGTTGGACAGTCGAAGACGCCTCACCTGATTTTCATCATGGTGGACGACCAGGGCTACGGAGACATTGGCTATCACGGCTCAGACATCCACACTCCTGTGCTGGACCAGCTGGCAGCAGAGGGCGTCAAGCTGGAAAACTATTATGTCCAGCCTATCTGCTCTCCTTCTCGCAGTCAGCTCATGACAGGACGGTAGGCTCCTACTTGTTATCATCTGATGACTTTTAACTTGGCACCAGAAGGCTTTTTGTCAGCATATATCACATTCATAACAGGAAAACAACAGTAGTGCCTTTTAAGTGTTTTTTCTACACTGCAAAAGCACAAAATCTTACTTGCAGAGTATTTTGGTCTTGTTTCTAGTGCAAATATGTCAGTACGCTCGACATAAGACTAAACTAACTAACAAAATATAGGACCTTGTTTTGAGTCAGAAAATCCTTAACGTCGATGAAAAAGTATTAGTTTAGTACTAACTAGTACATTTTCATCTATTACTTCATTTTATTTGTCTACTTTATATGTGCTGTAAGAGAATAAAGTCAGTTTTCCTCAATTTCAATGAATTGATTATAAAATTGGTGAAAGTAATAGAGAAAGAGACCAACACCTCCACCTTCAGTTCAAAGGACAAAAACAAACAGCACATTTTTAGAGTGAGATATATAATCAGAAATCACCTTAAAATCAGTTGCATCTTGGTTTCAATAGACTAATGTAGTGTTTCTGTGGCTGCAGTTACCAAATTCACACTGGACTACAGCATTCGATCATCCGACCACGTCAGCCGCTCTGTTTGCCCCCAGACGTCCCCACTCTGCCCGAGCGCCTGGCTGAGGCTGGATACGCCACACACATGGTTGGGAAATGGCACCTGGGATTCTCCAGGCCAGACTGCCTGCCCACACGGCGCGGATTTCAGAGCTTCCTGGGAACCCTGACGGGCAGCGGGGACCACTTCTCCTACCAGAGCTGCGATGGGGCTGAAGCTTGTGGGTTTGACTTGCACGATGGGAACAGACCCGCCTGGGAGATGAGAGGAAACTACTCTACGCTGCTCTACATTGAAAGGCGAGGAATAAACAAAATTATCCATAAAGAGGGAGCGAAGCCTGGCCCAATGTCATGCAAAAGCACTGATGCTTTTAAACCTTTACTTTTATAACTTTTTACTGTTACAACCACAAATCATCAAATTCCTAAAATAATAGTTAAATGTCAAAAAAGTGATTCTTTTTTGTTCCCTAAAATATCTAAATAAGAAAGAGGTGGCCATTAATTTAGGAAAGTGACAAAATGATGTTGACATTTTGTGTCAAAAAGTAGTGCAAAATTGTCAAGTGGAACAAAAATGTTTTTGCTAAGGGTTCACCGCAACCCGTTTCATCTTCTTGAAGTTCACCACTGCATGATACTGCTACTACCATGTTTCAAGGTGGGGACAGTATGTTCCGGTGAAGGTGCAGCGGTAATGTAGTTTTCATGAAGTCTGGCTCACCAATAGGACCTGTTATGACTTTCGGGTCTTTATTATGGCCATGTCTCTTTGAGTAATCAACGATTAGTTGTTCTGTCTATGTTTTTCCCCACCTGAGCAGCAGGTCTCTGCAACTCCTCTAGAGCTACCAATGGAGTCTAGGTTCCTTTTCTGCTGTATGTCCCAAATTCTTTCCATTTCTGAAGAAGACTGACACGGCAAGATTTTAGTTATTAATAGCAAGAATAGATGGAGCATATACGTACAAATGAATACCCTAAGTTAATTCCACTTATGGAAGGATAAAGTTTGTTAAAATAAACTCTATCCATCCACTGTCTTCCACTTATCCGTGGGGAGACAGCCTAAGCAGGGAGACCCAGACTTCCCAAGATGGCATAGTCCCTCCAGCACGTCACACTGAACAAACAAACTGAAGCTTGTTTTTGAGACATGACAAAATGTAAACAAAAGAAAGTTACTTTGAAAGGTGTTACATCTTACAAAGTTCTGCTTTTCAATCCAGAGTCAAGAAGATTTTGCAGAGCCACAACTCCCAAAGGCCACTCTTCCTCTACCTGTCCCTGCAGGCTGCACACACTCCTCTGCAGGCACCGGACCTTTTCCTGCACCACTATGACGGGCAGAGCAATCGTCAAAGGCGTCACTACGCAGCCATGCTTAGCTGCTTGGACGAGGGGATTGCGGAGCTTGTCAAAGAGCTGAAGACTAGCAGCCTCTATCAAAACTCCGTCTTGATCTACTCGTCCGATAACGGAGGACAGCCGCTCTCAGGCGGGAGCAACTGGCCACTGAGAGGAGGGAAGGGGACCTACTGGGAAGGAGGGATCCGGGCGGTGGGGTTTGTCCATAGTCCCCTTTTGAAGAGGAAGGGGATCGTAAGCAGAGCCCTGATCCATGTTTCTGACTGGTATCCCACATTACTCTGGCTTGCAGGGACCCTGCAATCCCACCACAACCTGGACGGCCATAATGTCTGGGCTAGCATCAGTGAGGGTTTGCCTTGCCCCCGCACGGAAATCCTTTTAAACATTGACCCCATGTCTAGGAAACCCGGGGAGCCCTACGACAAGGCGCTGGAACTTAATGGCTTCGGGATCTGGGACACAGCAGTGAGAGCCGCGCTCAGGGTGGGTGACTGGAAGCTACTGACAGGAAATGTGGGTGATGGAGACTGGATACCACCGCAGGCTCTTCCAGTCGGCCCGGAACGGTGGCAGAAGCTTGAGAAGCGGCGCAATAAGCTGGGGAAGTCGGTGTGGCTGTTCAACGTCAGCGCGGACCCGTACGAGAGGTTCGACCTCGCCGAGGTTCGTCCAGCGGTGGTGAAACGTCTGCTGGCTAGACTGGCGGAGTACAACCACACTGCTGTGATGGTGAGAAACCCACCCGATGATCCTATGGCTGACCCGGAACTACATGGGGGAGTATGGAGCCCATGGCTGGGCCTGGAGGGGTGGGGAAGAAAAAAGATGGAGAAAGATGGCAAAAAGGGGAAGATTCCAAAGGTTAGGCTTTGCAAATTGTGCAAATTAAAAGCCCTATTTAAAAAAGTGGAGTCACGTCTGGAAAGAAAAACCCTTTTCTAGTTGATAAATGTACACACAGTCCATACCAAAAGGATTTTGTTTATTTCAAGTTGATGTTTGTTCATTTACAAACCTCTGAGCGCTCAGTTGGACTCTACTACTGAATGCTACTAGTTGCTCTGAATTTTGAATACAAATTATTAAAATGAATTTGTAAAAAAAAATTGAAAACCATGTTTTAATTCACAAATATAAACTATTTTGTGTCACATGAAATCCTAATAGCATAAATTCAAAGTCCTGGTTGCAATGTTACACAGAGTGAACAAGTTCCACAGAGGCAAATACTTTATCTGGACAGAGTTTATACATTTTTTAGTTACTGTAAATAATCATCATATATGCATAACAAGTGTTACCAATTTATTTGAAAAGATAAACAGCTAACATGTTTAGAAGTTGTCTCAGGGACGCTGAAAAGGAAAATAAAGGCCAGAATCAGAAATTCGAATCCAATAGAAACAGCGAATAAAGAAATATTGAGTCTTGATGAGCAGTAAAAATAAATAAATAAATAAAAAATAGCACAAATCACATAGACGAAAACTCAAAACCGAATCCTGAAGGTTGTCAGATAAAAAGGCCGACAAGCAGAGATGACTGCCTGTCTGGCTGAAGACGATGACTCATTCCCTGTCCTGCAGCCAAACTGCAACACAGGGACCGCAGACCTTTGCCGGACCGAGCGGCCAGTGTTGTGTTTGTGACTGCGCATTTATTTCCTACATTAAGAAACGGTTTGATTCGTGCAGATAGAACAGGAGTGGTCACATGTGGAAGTGAGGCCTGATGTGACCTCCTAATCATCCGAGAGGATTTTTTTCAGGCTGACATGAAGATACCCACCGTGGGGCTACTGTCAAATGTCATTTTGTGCTCTTATCCTTGTGGGGACACACACACACACACACACACACACACACACACACACACACACACACACACACACACACATACATACACACACATACAAGTATGATTGCAGTTCTCTCTTTTGGCCTTCAAAGACCTCTGACCTCTACATGTCTCTTTGTGGTGGCCCTAAAGGTTCAGCAGTCGATACAGCCAGACTTCTGTGAATGTTTACATGCTTTTATAAACTCATGTGTTGTGTAATAAAAAGCTCAGAGATAAATAGTTTAAATACAGAAATAAATCAAAAAGCTGTTTCAGAGTTTGCCACGATGAACACTTGAGAACCTATTTGGTCTGAAATTTGATAAGGCCATTCTACCACATAAGCCTACTTGGATTTAAATTATTCAATATCAGATTTAAACCCAAAATTATTTGCACCCCTGCGATTAATAATTGGCAGACTTATATTGAAAATTATACAAAAAATAATGAATTCCCAGAATTAAAAAATTACTGTGAAGTTCATCAAAATCTGACTATAGAAAACCCAGTGGACAGCTGTACAAGCTTTTCTCTTGTAATATAAAGCTATATTTTCTGTAAATACCTCTGTTACCTCCATCTCACCACATAAGAGAGAATATCTGCTCATGCAGTTGAGTTGTTATCAGTGTGAACATCCGTCCCCAGGACAGCGGTCGGGGGAAGCCGCAGCTTCTTCCAGCGCTGTCTGATCCGCTGTGATGTTTGGCCTGTTGGTGAGGCTTCCTCTGTAATGCAAAGTGATGGGATCAGATCACAGATGGTGCTGTTGGTCTTTTGCCCCATCCACCCCAACCGAACGCTCCAAAATGGTTAGTTTTTTGCAGCTCACTGTTTGACACAATCTTTTTGAGGTATGTATGTGTGTGCGTTTGTAATACCTTGTGTAATAAATTACAGTTTTTCTGACACATACCACATTGTGGGGACCCACTGCTCCTTGTGGGGACCAAGGCCTGGTCTGATCCCCACAAGGGGAAACGCTGTTTTTGGGTCAGGGGCTAGATTCTGGACTAAGGTGTGAATTGAGTTTTGGTTAGGGTTAAATAGGGTTAGGAAAAGGTAGAAATAAATGGAAGTCAATGGAAAGTCCCCTCTAAGATAGCCATTCAAACATGTGTGTGTGAGTGTGTGTATCTCTGACTGATTTCGCGACGCTTCTGACAGCAATCCCACACACTCCAGCAACAGGGCTGCAGGTTTCTCTTCACGATGAATATTCAACTGTCCTTCAACGCCGTTTTGCCCCTCGACACGGCCAGCTGCCATGCTTTCCTCTTTTCCCTCCTTTTTCTCCCTGTGTCCCTCAGCTCTTCGCTCAGTCCCTCTGCGAACTACCCTCTTTGTTATTTTTTTTCCCCTGGTGTGCATCCCACTCACTTGTTGGTGCTCATTTGGAAGATCAAACTGAAGTGGTGTTTTGCTGGGAGATCTGTGCTGTACAGTTAAATTTGAAGAGTGGAGGAGGAAGGAAAGGCGTCCTCAGAGGATGCTGGGAGGCTGCGGGGGGCTACTGTGTCTTTGAGTGCTTGCAAACGTGGTTGTGATCAGATTAAAGTTTTGTTCAGTGAAATTCTCAGTGCATGTATCACACACAGACACAGGCTACCACAGAAAGAAAGGAGTGTTGAATATTTTATTTAAGTTGTTATTTTCTGCTAAATTTAAAAATTACTTAAGACTTAAGTTTTAAAAGTAGTTTAGTGAACATTGGTGTGAATGAAGTATTTTTGACAGCCTTGTTTATTACAGTAAAATTGCAATGAAATTACAGTAAAACTGTAAAAAAATTATAGTGTGGCTACTGTAAAAATAATTAAAGTTGTATTCTACAGTGACTTTTTTTAACAGTGCTTGCTGTTACCCTGCTGTTTATGAATCTTAATTGTGTGGATGTTTTGTAATTAAGTTTTGTTCATAAATGATAAAAATGTACATAAATTGCCAGTGTAAGTCAACATAAAACTGAAAGTTAGTAATTGAAAAAATCAAAAATTTCAAAAATGTTTTTAGAGTAAATCCATTTTACTCGAGATTAGTTGGAGTTTAGCTACTGTACACTACACAGCATATTTAGCTGTTAAAAGATGCTACATCATTTCTGTGTATAAGTATTTAGCTCATCCCCCAAAAATTGATTCAAACTATAAATCAGTTGCGTGTAACTGTTACAGTATGTTTTGTCAGTAACTGCACATATATAATAACTTCTCCATTCTTTGGGGAGTGATAAAATTACACAGATAAATGCAAACTTGTAACTGAACGTTTTCAAATCCAAGTCAGAGCAATACTTTAAGAACAAAAACACCAGATGGAGCTGACTGTTTGACTCCTATGTCATCAGGAAAGTAAACTTTGCTAGCAAAGGAGTTCCTAGTGCAGATATTGTGCTTTTTAACCAAAGGAAATTCTGGATGGTCCATGTGACGACGAGATCGAGCTGATCAGGTAACTCAAAACCTGTCAGATCAGACCTTCACTTTTTCTTCTGTAAGCTTGATCTGTTCAGCTCTTCCTCAAATGACTAAATCCAGAAATGTCAGCTCTTGATAAACGCTCAAACATATCAAACTGCAGAACTCATCTCTTATATAGCAAATATAGCACTTTAAAAAAATCAAAACAACGGGTGTTAGAATCAAAAAGAGAGACTTTTTAATGATTCCTGTGCTTGTGGGATGCTGCTGAAGACAATCAGTAGTTGCCCACACATCTGATTCCCATAAACCCTAATGGCCCCCAGAAATAAAGAACCGTCAGGGGATATATATTATGTAGGAGGTGCCACACACACACACACACACACACACACACACACACACACACACACACACACACACACACACACACACACACACACAAACAGACACAGCTATCTAGTACGTAGGAGGGAGCTGTCAAGTCGACTGTTAATTATCAGTGGAATGTGAGGCTAACTTCGGATCTGATCTGAAAAACTTTTTGTCTAGAAATGCCTCTAAAATACATTCCCATCTGATGAAAGCTGTTATCCTGAAAGTGGCTGTTTTTCTTCCGGGGCTATCATTCAATCTAAGAGGTGTCAAGACTTGAATATGACGCAAAGAAGGAAAAAAAAAGAATGAAAGAAAAAAGCCTCTGGTATCCGTAACCTGACACACATTAAGCACTGATGTTTCCCTGACAGCACTGCATAAATCTTCCTTGGGACACAGTGACCATCTGCTAATTGAAAAAGAAAGGAAGTAGATTTACTGGAAAGTTCTCGCGCTGACAGAGCGGGAAGCTGTAAAAGGTGAGAAGAGGAACCGACTTTCTCTCAGCGGCTGAGCTGCAGACCGGGATGGTTTTTGACTCCCGGGCTGTTTGTCAACATATAAACGCCGGAGAAACCGTGAAAGCCTTAAGATGGTTACAGCGAGAGGGAGGAGAGCTGCCACGGGCCGAGCTGAAAACATTCTTGCTGAATGAGTCACTCGCCTTTGGCCTCCGCGGTTCCACAACAACTCTGTAGTATTTTGAAGAGGAGAAGGTCTGTGGAGCAGAGGGAATTCAAGGGGGCTTTTTAAAAACCTAGTTTCGTAAAAAATTGCAGAGCCATGCCGAGTCTGTATGGGGGCATAATAGTGACGGAACTTACGGGTCTTCGACGGGAACCGAATCTTTGGGATTCAGTGGACCCGTTTATGAAAATTGTATCTCAGAACAAGCCGCTTTATCCACAATAGAGTTTTATTCTAATTGTTTTTGTGGGTGTAGTTCACACAAAAAAAGTTGCCATCTTTATTTAGTAAATAACCGTTTATGTTTTCATAAAATATACAATTTCTAAAAAAAAAAATTAATTTGTGTGAATTAATCACATTTTAGAGCTATTTGTAACATTGCAACAAAATAAAAGGAAAATGCAACAAACTGTAGCATAGGTGCCCAAAGTCGGTCCTCGAGGGCCGGCAACCTGCATGTTTTAGTTCTCTCCCTGGTTTAACGCAGGTGGATCAAATGATGGCTGTTAGAAGGCCTAAGAGGAACATTGACAAGCTGAAAAGGTTGTTACTACCACCAAGGAGAGAACTAAAACGTGCAGGATGCCGTCCCTCGAGGACCGACTTTGGACACCCCTGCTGTAGAGGCAGAAAGTTGCTTTGGTAGAAAATCCTCTTCTCTACAATTAAGGCAACACACCAAGGTAAACAACACTTAACAATAACCAAAAAACCACAAACAAGAATAAAGGAGCACGTCGTGACTGACCTCAGCCTCTCAGTCGCTTCATGAAGCCCGTGTCAGTGTAGCAGTCAGGTCGCACACAGTGCCGCTGCCGCCATGACACATAATGAAACAAATGTTGAGCGAAGAGAATTAAGTCTGAGTGCGCACACATTCAGACCTTTACTCTATTTTATTTATTTACCTATTGAACAAATGTATTTTTAAATTAAGTAGAATAAATAAGCAAGTATAGTTGTAAAATAGTTGTGGGGGGAAAAAAGCCGTTTGCCGTTTGAGAGAATCGCGTAGTTTGTGAATGCCACATCACCAGGTATTAATATTTTTAAATTACTATATGGGGACCTCTTGCCGTCCCCCTCACCTTCACACATAATTACTGTGATGCCCTTACCGCACAGAGATGTGACATTTGGCGATCCACCAAATTCAACATAAAGTCCCAAAACCTGAAATCTTGACAATGACACAATAACACAATAACACAGAGATTTTTCCAAATGAGCCAAAACTGGCATTGATAATACAATTTTGTAACTATATGTATATAGATATACAATTTTTACATAAATTTTGCATTGCCTCTGTGAGCACCAGCATCTACTTTGCACACTATTCCACAGTCTGCTCAGCTCTTCTTCTGTCCTTCCTCTCAACATTTTTTTTTACTTCGTAATTTATGATGCAGATGATGTCAGTCATCGATAAAACCTCTGTGAGTTCAGGATTCACATTTAGGGAATGTGCACAGAGTTGCCATGAATGCAGGCAGTTGGGCAGATATTGCTGAGCGAGTTGTTGGAACGTCCCCTGCTGGCTGAGTTTCAAAAGATGTGACCCCAAGTCACGTTTGATCTATTGATATCTACTAGATTGTTAACCAGCAATGAGAAACGTAATCCTAGACATCTTTAGAGATTGGTAATATTTGCAAGCTTAATTGTTTTTCATGAGTTTTAAAAGAAAGAGTTTAAATCTAATGCTCTGCGCTCCACCGCAACCACCCACCTTTCAAAAAAACAAATAAAATCCAAGACTCGTCCAACAGCAAGCACATCAGCACATCAGCAGCCATTCAGCAATTAACACAACGGCACCCCTGCAACCCCGCTAATTAGGCTTTCATATCAGAGCGTCTCCCTGTAATTATGGCACAAACTGGTCGCGCAGCTCCTGCTCTCCGCTGAAACGCTCATTAATCGTCCACTGTGCTGTCTGAAAGCTCAGTGCAGAGGCGAGGCAAGAAGAAATAGAAGGAGGAAGAGAAGACATCTGTTATTAATTTTTCCACAGTGAAAGGCATTGTCTTGGAATGGAGCAACAACCCAGATTGTGATATAAATATATATGTATATATTTAATTGTTATTATTATTTTTCCAGCATCACTGAGTATTTGGCTCTGATTTCTTTATAATTGTTGCTTTTCTTTCTTTAACCTCCTGATTTCATGGAACTGTAGCTGGCAGTTGTTTGGTCCTGTTTGAGGAATGTATTTACTTCCTATCATTACGCTTCTGGGAAAATATTATAATTTTCACCCCCCCCTTATCCTCCCCAGGGCTCCTCTCTGAGCTGTCATTAGATTTAGAATAACCACCAAGTATACTGATAAGCAGCTGTTACATAAAGGCTTTGCTCAGAGCAATGTCAAGAAATACAAATTAAAAGCTACAAATACGATCTGGGAAAGATCCAAAGCAGATTACTATCAAATAGCAGTAGTGCTTAAAATTCATGATTTCCTCATTTTTCTTTTCTGTACAGTTAGAAACTCCATCTATTGATTCAGTTCAGATTTTATTACTAAGAGAGGAAGTGTGGGGGTTTTTTGCACCAAGGCTCCACACCACACCGACGCTAACCTAATAAAGACATAAGGAAATGGTTTCAAATGCATCAGCAACACGAAGAATTGATTCATAAGATGAATAAAGATCCAATGAAGAGGCAGTTTAAGGTGTGTTGCAGCACAGAGCTCTTCAGAAGCACACAGTGAAAACCTTTACTCAGTGTTCCCATGTTTTGTTTTGTTTTTTGCTGTGAAAGCAAAGTGTCAGCTCAAAAGCCCAAAGGTTTGATCACATCAAGGTGACAGCTGTAACCTCTCTTTGCCACAGAGCCATCGGATATTATAATTAAAAGTCACACACTTCTAAGTTCCTGTTGTGGGACTGAACGGTACAGCTGGGACATTTCATTTTATCTACATTGTTCTATTGGAACCGTGGTCGCATGTTTAAGACTGAGAGATGAATCTCCACCCTGATCTCAACTTTATACGTTCTCAACCAAAACTTACCCAAAAACAGCTACATTTGTGTTGAAATTAAGTTACACTTTTTTACTAATTGGGTGATTTGTGGAGTCAGTTGAGTGAACTTGATTTTATTTAGCGTGTCAGAGTTAGAGGGGCTAAACAGACACACGACATGCACCATTTTCTTTGCATTTTATGATATTTTGCTGCTTTTTAGCGGTTTATCACCTAAAAACTGAAAATGTCTTGGTTGCAGAAGCATATCAGCGAACGCTATTTCAATAAATGAAATGATTTATCATAAATTGGAAAGTGGAAAACCATATGTTCTGATTTACTTCTTTCTCTTGGCTCTCCTGGTTTTTTGGGGTTCTGCCCGTGTCCCTCAGTTTGTGCACATAATTGCTTTGTGCTAGAATGAAAATAGTGCAGCATCAAAAATCAACATGCTTATTGAGAGATGCTTTATTTGTGAACTGCTCTGGTGTGAGCTTTACCCTTTGAGCATCTGGTCTTAAGTGGGTTAAAGGGATTATAAAGCTGAACATCAACCTGCAGCTGGCTATTTGGGTAGAAAAAGATCTCGTGTGGCTTACATCCCACCTCTGCCACTACTGGCTGAGCGAAAACCAGAGGGAGGTCTCACTCTACTGCTATTTCAACTGCAAACACCAAATAACTTCAGACAAATTTATACTTTACGTTTAAATGTCGACTTTATGCATTTGCAGGAGTTTGCTTTGAGGTTGTTTGCACTCAATCAAGAAAATTTTATATGTGGAAAATTCATCAGAACTGGCAGGTCACTGGGCTTTGCAGTGCAGCAAGAAGTAAATGCAGCAAGTTTCACAGAACAGAGAGGAAGTCAAAACAAAAAAAATGAATACAACCACGCCAAAAACAAAAAAGCGCCTGTATCCATCACCTTTTTTTATTATTATTTGTTTCATGTGTGTATTTTAAAAGTCTCAACAAAGTGTTTTGAACAATTTGCATAATTTACCAAAAGACTCCAGATTTAAATTTACAGGGAACAACTTTCAATCTGGTCTCAGTCTAAGGAAATTCTAATAAAACATAAAAATAATCAATTAATTAATTGATTAAAATGCCAACTTTTGCACATTCTCAAATAGAACAAAGCTTTAATAAATATATTATTTCTCATATTGTGATATGAAGATTCTCAATTCAATGTGGCTCAATTCCTTCGTCTTAGTACCTCAAATCTTTGGACGAAGTAAGCAAGAGAAAACTCATCCTAGTGTTTTTGCAAGTGGCTGTGCTGCCACCCCGATTGGCTGGCACCCTGGGCAGTGAGCCGTGTTTCCCATATCACATTGAGTAATTTTAGTAATTTTAGTTTGTAGGTGGATATTATATCTCGCTACAGTTAAAAACCCTGAAAGTCTGAAAGAAAACCAGAACTGATCTGCTGTTCTAAATGTAAAGAAAAAACACCTGATCACTTTAAACACTAAGTTCTGTTGGATTAGTCTCTCAGTTAAACAATCTCATTTCACTTATCACAATAGAGATGATTCGAGTAAATGAACTCGAAGATAGAGTTACAGAAAATGCCTAATCTGTGACTCTATTATCTAGTCCGTTTCACAAGATGAAATATGACAAGGATCAGTATATGCTCTGTAAACCGAGTCGGGTCATGTGGCTCTGTAGATGTGAGGAGAGCTTTCAAAAGGTTTCAGGGTTGATTTTCTGTAACCGTCATGTGAATACCACTGGGTGGAAAATGACAGATACGACTGACAAAAACAATCAAAAAGGCAAATAAACGTGAAGGTTCAGCGGCAGCATTGACGGATCCTCGTCCTCACATTTCTGCTGGTTTCTCCTTCTTCTGACCTAAACTGTTCATAAATGTTCTCTCAATAGCAAGATTTAAAAGACATTCAACTCATTATGCATTATAGGTTGCTCATGCATGCTTCATTTTCCTTTTTGCAAAAGTTGAAAGAGAAAAAAAAAGTAATTAGCAAAGTCTAAGAACTCAGCCAAAGTCTTCTGTGAGTAATATCAAAATACGGCATTACAGTTTTTTTAAAGCTTTTTTTCCCCGTCAAGCTCAAATTCAGATTGATTCAGTTCAATTTGTTCAAAATATCCCCTTTTCTATATATTTTAAAATATTTCTCTTCAACATGAACTCTGCCCTGATTATTGGTCACCAAACCGTCCAAACGAGAGAGAAGTGGTGATCAAATTAAGAGGGTGTTCTATCTGAAATAAACAACCTGCAGTGCACAATGAGAATACTCTGCTGTTAAGCAATAGGGAAAAACCAGGAAACATGACTCAGATGTGTTGTCTTTCTGCTAAACATTTGTAGCTCATGCCTCTTTAATAGACTTTAAGAAATACCATCTTGAAACACCACTTTGTTCGTGTCAAACTGTGTTAGTCACAAAGAAGTGGCTTGGTTACAAACAACATGTGACAAAGTGCTTAAACACCAAGCTTAAAACTGGTCGCCTTAAGGGCATCCACTCGTTTCCTGTCTAATTCTGCAAAATAAACCCACCAGTGCCACAAAAACCTTTGAAAGAAACTGCTTCTTATATCAGTTTTCACATTTTCTGATGTTATCACTGGGAACTTTGTTGCAATTTTATTATTTTTTAATCGGGACATACACATATTTCTTAATAGATTTGCAGTTGTGTCGACCTCTTTCAAAGTTCAGATAACAAATTGAACAACACTCCTTGAGATGTTCAAAATTTGGGATAGTTTTGTATAACGTACTCTTTTAACTACTATAAAACTTCATTTAGGACTGCACAGTGGCGCAGTTGGTAGAGTTGTTACCTTGCATGAAGAAGGTTCTGGGTTCAATCCCCAGCCCGGGTCTGTTTGTATGTTTTCCCTGTGCATGTGTGGGTTTTCTCCAGGTACTCCGGTTTCCTCCCACAGTCCAAAAACATGACTGTCAGGTTAATTAGCCTCTCCAAATTGCCCCTAGGTGTGTGTATGGATGTTTGTCTTGTGTTGCCCTGTGACAGACTGGCAACCTGTTCAGGGTGACCCCGCCTCTCGCCCGGAATGTTAGCTGGAGATAGGCACCAGCATCCCTCCCAACCCCACAAGTTCCTATGTCAAAACTGCATTACATTCCCTTCATTTCACAATAATTTACCACGCTCTGTAGCTCTGGCTCATAAAATTGCAACAAAGTTCCCAGTGTTGTTCAATTTGTTATCTGAACTTTGAAAGAGGTCGACACAACTGCAAATCTATTAAGAAATGTGTGTCTGTTCAAACCCGAAAGGCCGGGAAAAGAGAGCATTTATCGGAAAAGCAGCCAAGAGGTAACTCAGGGGTGAGAGTCTCTGTTGACAGGACATCTGTTGATCATGAGTCATTTACTCTACAAATGTGGTTGTTATTTAAGAGTTACAAAAATAAGGCAATTTTGGGGGGGGGAGGAACAAAAAACAAAAAGAAGTTCCAAATTCAGTCTTTTGACGAGCCGTAAAGAGGACGCAGCAAACATGTGGAAGAAGGACATCTAGTCAGATAAGATCTTTTTGCCTAAATGCAAAACATGATGTTTGGCAGAAAGCCAACACTGCACATTATCACATTATCACATCACAACACAGTGGTGGCGGCATAATTCTGTGGGGTTGTGTTTCTTCTGAAGGGAGAGAGAGATGCTAGCTAAAGTTGACAGGAAGGTTATTATGGAAGAAAACCTGTTAGCAGCTACAAAATACAGTAAATGATGTGTACATCAAGCATGACTTTAAAAAAATCATCTTCCAGTTGCACCAGATGCACTGTCCTGGTAAAAAACCAGCCCCTTGTTCTGCACGTCGCTTCGTACAGAGAGTCTGGACTCTCTGCTACTGAGAAAGATTGCTTGCTGGAGGCGTGGACACTGTTGAAGTCTTAAATTTTACCCAACCTAATGTTTTTATAATCCTTCAGTTCACCTCTATGAAAATAACTGAAAATTACCTGGGCTGTAAACAACCATCCCCCATTGCAAAGCGAGAACTGCCAAGCAGAACAAGATGGATGTTAATGTTAATTCAATATTTGGAAGCGTGACCAACATGGACGGAATGGCTTTGTTCACTTTCAATACTACTATTGTTGAAAACTACAGGCGGACTACAATTCTAAATAGTGCAGAAAATCGGCACAACTTCTCCTTCTGTTCATTGATCGTCCCGATTGGAAATCAGTCGGAGAAATCCATTTCAATGGGAGAAAGGCCTGCATGGAACACAGGTGAGGCTCAGGACAGGTGTTTGCTCATTCCTACTGCCGCTAGTCTGAAGGAGCTGAAGGCACAGTGGAGGGTGCTTTTGCCTGCCGATTAAGGCACTGAATATGTAAGGATAATTATGGCATTTTTATTTTTTTATTTGGATTAAACGACTTAACAAATAAATGTTTCCTGTAAAAACGGCCAAGTTTTCGTAATCCCCCCCCAACAAAAAACCCAAACAAACAAACAAAAAAAAACGGTCGCTGTAGTTCGGAAACTTATGTTAAATTTTTTTAAAAAAATCCTCTCCAGAGTGACACCTCTTGTTAACAGAGGATCTGTGTTACTACAGCTCCCTCTGAGCCTGCTCCTCCCCCTCCCTTCCTCCCTCCCTCCCTCCTCCTCCCCTCCCACTCCACGCTCTGAGATCAAGCCGCTCTTCCCCTCTCCGAACCTTCACTTCAGTCAACATGGCCACACTTGTAACCTCCACCAGGTTCACAGACGAGTATCAGCTGTACGAGGAGCTCGGAAAGTAAGCGACCGACAACAACGCCGCCGTTGCTTTTCTTGTTGCATTCACTCTGTGTGTGTGTGTGTGTGTGTTTGTGTGCGCGCGCGCGCGTGTGTCTACACGTTTTCCTCCTCTGTGTTGCCGCCGCCGCCGCCGCCGCTGCCATTGTGTGCGCTTTACTTCAAGTGTTGACGGGGGCTGGAATGGGTCTGTCAAAAAAATCAAACTGGTGGGCTGCGGGCGATCTGCCGTGCAACAGTAAGCTGTCAGCGGGCTCCCGTAAGCGCTGCAGAGGCTTGTGTTTAATCCCGAGTGTGCGCGTGTTTTTTGTTTTAAAGGTGCAAGGCGCCATTGTGGCTCTTTATTAAAGGTGAGGAACACCTTGTGTGATTTCGCTGCAGGTAGCACGCCTCGATACGTGGTTTGCATTTGCCCCGTTGTCTTGTGCAATCTCCACTCAGCTCTGCTTCTGTGCATTCCCCCAAAGCAGCCTGCACAAGAGTCACGATTATTATTTATTTGACATGTATATTTTTTTTGCTGCAGTAAGATTTTGGTGTTTGCAAATTGCAATGCTTAGAAACATGAAAAGCGCCACTTTAGTTTTGCAGCGTATGTGCAGGCAGGGCTTCAGAGCCACTTTAGAACATCCTATCTCTAATAAAGCTGCTCCTCCTATCAGCACAGACAACAGCGTGACTTTAAAGAAGGCGTCCGTGCAAACAAAAAACTAAAACAAAACAAAAAAAACCCCAAATGTGGTCAGGCTGCGTAGATAGCTGTTACTTCTAGCTTTCACTGCAGCCCCTCTCACATTTCCTTCTGCTTTTCCGGTTATGCACTAACAGACCAAAATCCTAAACCCAATAGGTACATCAGTGTGTTTAATATGAATGCCCTCCCTCTGAAGGTGAAAATTAAGAATGCCTGGCTTTCTGTGTGTGTGTGTGTGTGTGTGTGTGTGTGAGTTTAGCAGTTGCTCATGTCTGAAGTTGTCCTCCTCACTGCTCTCTCAATCTCTCCGTCTCCAGGGGGGCCTTCTCCGTCGTCCGCCGCTGCGTCAAGAAATCCACCGGACAAGAGTATGCTGCTAAAATCATCAACACCAAAAAGCTCTCCGCCAGAGGTGAGTGCAAGCAGTGTGAAGTTTCCGCACGCTGACGAGGTGCTAACGGTGCAGCAGCTCAGCGGACCTGGGTTTGTTTCCTGGAGAGCAGCGAGCCGGGCGCAGGTGTCCTCCACTGGAGAGAGGAGATTCCCTGAAAAGCTGGGGGCCACTTGGCACGGCCCCCCCAAGGTGCTGAGCTTTAAGCCTTCACAGAAAGAATCGTTGGATTTTGGGCTCTTGTCTGCTACCAGTTTTGGGGGGATTGTTATGGTTGGTGTGCAGCAAGTGATCGAGCCTGAGCTTTAGATATCCTCAACTACTGTTTTTGCAACTTGTGACCAGTTGTGCAATCTGCCGATGATCAGAAATGTTTTAAGACGAGGTTTGAATAAAGACCGACTTCCTGGTTTTACACATGTTCTCAAGTCTTCTGTCATCTCATTTTTTTACACTCAATGACCTTGATTAAATAGTAGTTCTTGACAGCAACAGATAAAACATCTAAAGTAAGTTTCAAGAGTCTCTTAACAGCCACAACTATCTTTGTGGTTTGTCATACCAATTTTTGCTGATCTTTAGTTTAAGTCCTGTCGAGCCTGACTGAATCCAAGTGTGTTTTTTTTTTTAAATTTAAAACTGCAGATTATCAGACATTGTCTGATGTAGCTGAGAAAAATTGGACTGTCTTCAGTTGTTATCCACATTTATATGACACAAGTGGCTAAAACAGAATGAAAACTGGAACCATTTAGTTATGGGTTGGGGGAATGTAAATGTTTATGTATTTTTAAAGAGTTATTCCAAGTTCTGTGGGTGAAAAAAAAGTGAGGCGCGTTCACTAATGTAGGAACAGTATATGAATTGGGTGCGCTTCTAGTGACAAAGGTAAAAACGGCAAAGCGAGATCCCATCCTGTTTGTGCTCACAAGGCAGACTCGTCAGTTGCAGGAAGTCAGTGACGTCGGCCAATTTATATTAAATATGGCCGCCGTGCATTGAGAAAGTTCCAGTAGCTCCACATCAAACCTGTCACAAGTAAATTCATTATAAATTTCTATTCATGAGAATGTTCAGCTTCTGTTTAAGTCCGTTGAATTCAGAGAATGCTTTGTGGTCGGCATGTATTGCTCTGTGGTGGTTAAGGGACGACAGTTGCTAAAGTCCAAGAATATTTGAGACCCCACGGAAAAACAATTATTTTAATGGTTCACACACAAAACATGTCCTAATTTAATTAGCAACCATAGTGAAAATTGTCTTACCAGAGAAACATTTACAGCCTTCCTTATTTCCACGCTTGGCGGTATAGCCAATCAGTGCCAAGGAAGATAAATGGTGCTGCTGGATTGGCCGATTTGAAAACGCCAGCCAATAGCATGTCAAGTAGCTTTGCGTCTATATAGTGCAGCTCACCAAGCTGCATTTTCTTTTAAGTATTTTAGATAAACCCTACGGGAAAAAAAAAGTGAATAAAGGGATCTCTTACTTTGGCGTCACGTTCCACAGAGACAATTTCGAATAGGCGAATCCGCTAGTATTGAACCATGACAGCTGTAGTCCTACAGGTTTTCTGGTTCAGACATGCTCAACTCGGGTTTGATGTCTTTCCCAGATCTGAACTCTTGACTCCCAAACAACCCAGATCTAGCATCTACTTTTGGTTATAATAAACTTCATATCAACGGGATTAGAACTGCAAGCATAACAGCCTACACCGCCACCTTCTGGCAATAGTAGGCAACCAGGGTTATTAAGGTTAAAGGTCGTGAAAGACATCTGAAATGACTAATTTATAGTCCAGGCAATACGTATGTAGGCAGTTGTATCTCAGCCATACAGGTGTGACGTTAAAATGAATGATGGTAGTCGCAGGATTAGCAAAGCATAAACAAATAGTAAATGTCTCATTCATCACTCAGTCATGTCAGACTGGGTGTTGGGTAGTTATGGCATAAAGCGATGAAGATGCTCCAAATTTTTATTTTTTCATTAAAGCACATAAACTATCTCTTGACCCATAATCAAATGAATATTAACGTAAGCATTTAAAACAGAAAAATACTGAAAACTAACTGAGACTAGACATTTTGTAGTATGTTATTGTTTTTTTGGGAATGGGATTTATTCAATTTAAACCTAGTCACTCTGGACTTTAAGTTAATATTTTTTACTGTGATGAGTAATTATTACAAATCAGGGCGGTCACTTTTTAAAAAAAAAAGAAGTCACAATCTATGTACAATATTAGACGACACTGACAAAATTACTAGACAAAAAGTGCATTGCCATATTCCATCGTTGTTGGTTGTTTTGTTTTCTTCTGTGCTATCTCTTCTGAGAGATAAGCAGCTTGTTGTGTCGCAACAAGTTTTACCCGTTGTCTTTAATTAAATGAATTTGCATTTGTAAATGTCGGACTTAAGAGCCGCAGCCCCGGCAGCAACATTCCTGACGTTAACACCTTTGTTTTTATCCCCAAGGCTTGTTCCGCACTGGCAGGATTGTGTGTTATCTGTGTGTGCAGCACATCAGGCCAGCCTTCATGTTAGCAGTTCTCATGACGCTTCAGTCGCAGCCCGGGTGAAGCCTTCGCTTGCATTTAGCCTGATTCCAAGCCCCAGCTGGCCAAATCTTAAATGTTTACTAGAACTGCACCAGTAAACCAGCAAGAGATCAGAATCATCCAGTTTCCCCTTGATCTGCTCCGACTGGTGATCGTAGGGTCAAATACTAATGTTTTTTTAAAAAAAAAATTACTACATGCCTCAAGACAAGCAACTCGCACAAGTTGCATTAACCAGCTGGTTGTATTTTGATACAATTTTTGATAGAGATGGGATAATCCGATATTAATATCTGTGTCAATCCCAATATTGGAAAAAAAATCTAGTTTTGGTATTGCTGACATTGTGCCCAATCCATCATAAGTGCAGCTCTAGTTAGTGTAATGCTTTGCTTTGTTCTCGTGCTTTATTACTTATTGTACATTATATTCAGAATTTCTAATTGCACTTTCTGAACCATTTGAAAGGTTGGCTGCAGTTTAATTTTTGCATGTTTGACCAAGGTAGTTTCTCTATTATTTATTTGAGCAAATTGAGGCTGTGTTGTTTTTACATGTTTGTGAAGCCAGTGGTGTGTTTAAATGTGCTGTACTGCCACAGAGGTCCCAACTTCATTTTTTTTATTTAGTACATTCGGTACTAAATGCTAAACCTCAGATATGACTATTGATATCATAATTTCAAAAGGTGGATTGGTGCATCCCTAGTTTTTTTACATGTAAAAAAAAAATTGATCAAGATTAGAGACCAGCACTTTGATGCCTAAATATTGATAGGATAGTTTGCTTATTAGGAAACTATTGAGTCTATCTGAGAACCTGCAGCACTTTGTCTTTCTTTCATATAGACTTGAGGAAACGTCGCAGAACTACTGGAAATCAGTTTTCACTTGGAAAATCCTCTTCACTGCATCTCAAAATTACCCTTCCTTTCTGTTCATTTTTGGCTCATAGCCGTAGGAACCCCAGGTTTACACATCTTTTGTGGACGGTAGAGCGGCCGGTGGTGGGAACACATCCCTGCACACAGCTGTGTAGCTGCGCAGTTTGCCTTGGACTTGGACGAGATGCTACTGTGTTTCCTAACACTTGTTACGTCAGGGAGTTTGATATACAACCCAGACTGTGTGTGTTTATGCCGTGCGGTGTGTGTGTGTTCAGCAGCAGCAGCAGATAAACGCATATTCAAATACCACCTCCTGTGTTTTGGTATTTGCAGCAGATTTGTTGTCGCCGTCTGCCTGCTAAGCTGCGCGTGTGTCATAGAGTCTCATCTGCCATGTAGCCAAATCCAAGCATATTTAATCCGTCGGTTGTTTTGGTCAGCATGCGCGTTTGTGTTTGCACATGCATCTCACTGCTCCTCCTCAAGTCTTGGAAGTTTGCGTGTTCATGCTACATAATGTGTGTGTGTGTGTATGTGTGTGTGTTTGTTTGCAGCATGACTGGCCCAGTAAACATCAGAGCAGCCCGCCAAAGGCTTGACTGATGATGTGAGCTGCAGATTAGGGCCAGTTTTGAACCGATTGGGCTGCCCTGGTCTCCGGGGAGACAGGCTCTCTCCACGCCCATGCAATTCTCTTTTTCCCTTTTAAAGCGTTTTTCTCCTGTCCCTCTGTGCTTCTGTGTCTGTAAACAGATGATTGATTTGAGCAGGGATCTTTTATAAAAAAAATCCCCTTTCACCAGCCCATTTAACGGCGTCTGCATGCTGACGCTCGTCCGGAGCAACCCATCAATGGCGGAGATGAAACTCTTGGCCTGATTGGTTGTCTGGCAGAGAAACTCATATCTTTGTGGCTCAATGCGTCAGTTTTTTTTTCTTTGTGGTCACAGATCTCATAAAAAAAAAACTACAAAAAAAACGTACTAACAGATGGCAACTTTTTTCTCTTACATGCTACATTTTTTGTTTCTCACATCATAGACGTTATATTTAACCAAGCATAAATGTCTATGCGAGTATAGTTTCCCATACTGTCCTTTGGTGCACAAGGATCTTAATCAGAGCTGAAATGTGTTTTCTTCCAACATGCAGCTCAGCTTCATTCACACTGCAGTGGTGTGAAAGTGACATTGATGCATGCATGTCTAACAGATGCACCAATCATGCTTTTCCTTCCTTTGTAGCAATTTCTGTTTCCATTCCTGAGTCTGTCCTGCTGATTCCAATTTTATTATATATTCTTCTTTCTAAAGTGTGTAACACATAAAACAGACAAATGGGCTACAGGTTTTTTTTTGATAGTGTTATTTCTTAATCCAACAAAATAAAATAACAATCACATGCCATCGGCTAGTGAATTTGTAACCTGTAAACATGGCCACTTCTGAGTTTTTGATGCATTCAATGAAAGTAAATATGTGATTATTTTGGAACTATTGAGGATTTATTTGTTTTTTAACTTTTACATGTTGTCCTAAATTATCTGATGTAAGCGTGTTTGCAATGGACAAAAACAAACACGGCTGTGGTGAGCTGAGCAATAAATCAATAGCAATATATGTTGTGATAGACACGTGATCAGTATTAATAAATAATACCTGTTTATTAGTTCGCAATCGATCAAAAAAGCAAACTCCAGTCTGCCTAAAAACCCAGGTCTCGATTCGGTTGAAGTGAACTCTGGTGCGGCTCAAATGCATATGTGAATGCTAACCGGTATGAAGACAGCTCCAAAAGCAGGAAGCAGGCTGTAGCGAAGTGCATTCTGGGTAAATGCAACCAAAATAAATGCAAAGAGTCAAAGATGGAGGAAGAAAAGCGTTAAATCAACCACTAAAATCCACTGCTACTCCATTTTCATTTATATTTTGTGAAGGAGGAAATTGCGTTCATGTCTTCTTGTGAGGTTTTCATTTTCTTCAGTGGTTCTTGGTGCAGCGCCACCACAGGCGAAGGGGTGTAACAGGTTTGTCAATTAGTTTCAATGCAGTGTTAAAGTGAGCGAGAGCAGCTGAAATCATCACAAATGTGGCAATTTTGATCCCCAGTCAAACCGAGTTTACCAGACTATCAGGCGTGAACACACCCTTAAATGTGTCCCTGGTTCAAATGAATCAAATGGCTGAATTACTTTCTCAGTATGCAGTCGAGTTCTGCTAATTAACTAAATATCTGACTCAGGTGTGATGAATCAGTGACACGTCTAAAAGTTGCAGGACATCGACTCTTGAGGCCTTGATTTGAAAACAACTACTCTCCTGTAGGGAGGAAAATGTTCACCAACTTAACTGAGTTAGCCAAACCCTGAATGCCTCAGCAGTCAGATGGACAAATGATTCATTAAGACATGAATCACTGCCTCTGCTCAAGATGAATCTAGTTTTAATCTTGTTTCATCCTACCTCCTCCATTTAGTAAAGACACAAGGTGTTGCATGTTTGCATAAGACTTTACCTTTGTCTCGAGATCGGAAGGTTGTAGGTTCAATTCCAGCTTCCTCCTGCTGCATGCTGTGCTGATGTGTCCTTGTGCAAGGCACTTAACCCCAAATTGCCCACTGATCTGTGTATCAGTGTATAAATGTGTGAGCGTGCGAGCGGTGTGAGGGTTTGTGAGCGTTAATGGGGGAATTTAACTCTAGTGTAAAGAGCTTTGAGTGGTCAAAATGACTGGAAAAGCGCTATTTGATTGGGTGTTGGTGTGAAAAAAATCCTGTGTAGGTAAAACCAGATTTGTAAGTATGTGAGACCTGTTGCAATTTATTGCAGCAGCTTGATCCAAATTTAGTGCAACATCATGAGTCATCATAAAAAAACAAAACAAAAAGCATCTCCCATCATACCAGATTTTCTTTTTCTCCTTTGGGAGGAAAAATGAAATAAAAAAAGAAATAATATCCGCACCTCCATCATGCTGGCAACAGAAGCTGGAGGTTCACCATGTCGACGCGGTAGCTGCTCGTGAGCTCCTTGTCCCTGTTTACAAACACCGAACATACTCTATATTAGCTCTGCTAGCCTGATGTCTGGGCAACTTCAGGAGGCCGTCTGTGCCTAAGAGGGCTGTGTGTGTGCGTGGGCGTGTGTGTGTGTGTGTGTGTGTGCGCGTGGGCGATCGGGCTTAAGCCCTCATTCGCCGCGGCTCAGGGTTGGGCACGCTGACGGCGAGGTCGCCGATTATGGCTGGGTCATGTGACGTCACGAGCACGTGCGCAGTCGCTGCAGCAAAACAAAACATGCGGTGCATTTCCGGTTGGATTTCACGGTGGGATTTATCTGTGTTTATTTCCGAAACGGGGCCCAGGCTCACCGCTGCTTCATCTGAATGCTCTCGGGATTCTGACGCCGGTTAGCTCTGGCCCCTCACTCTGCCAAGTCGTAGTGACGTTCTCACATTTAAACCTCACAGCGGGGGAACACACACTGCTGCTCTGTGTCGCGTCAAACACCTGTGTGTTTTTAACCTGTAGGTCTGCGGAGGGGAAAGGGTAGCAGAGCTTTCATTACAAGCTTATTTCTGATGTTTTTCTCGTTCTGTATGAAAGTCTTGTATGTTTTGTTTTAGCCCACAATGACAAGCGATCTCAAATTTAAAGAAAATCTGCCTGGTTCTGAAGCCGAATAATCTAGCATTTCATAAAAAAATAGTATTTGGACATGTCTGTGTTTAGGTCACTAAATGCAAATCATGCAGCTACTGCATACAGCTACTCACTATTAAAAGGTTAATTAATTCTACGTTTCACTCAGTGATAACTTTAGCGTCATTTTCCAGCAGTATGATGATTATTCTCACCTTGAGGCAACAGTGGCACTGAAGAAAATCCTAAGGAAGAGCTGGGATTAGAGCTGCTTGTTGTTTTGGTGTCTGATGTCTTTCACTTGCTCTTAATAAAAATAGCTAAAAATAAAAAATAATATTGTTTTCTCACCTTGTCTTTGTGGTGACCCATGATTTCTGGAGGCAAAAAGTGTAGAAACAAAGTAGATTAAGATAAAATGTCAGATATCATTTGTGTGTACATGCCAGATTCATGGTTAAGATCTTAATCTTTATATCTTTTATAGAAATTGAGTATAAGCAGGAAGTACAGATTCTTCTCAGTTCTGTAAAAAAAAAAGCAGATATATCATCCTTACTTTGATATTTTCAAGAATAAAACTTTGGAGGAACTATAGGGGAAAACCGCAAATGACCATATCTATATATGCCTATAATAAATTGAACCGTGAAACGGTAATTTGTCGTAATTCAAAGGAGACGAGGAATTGAAACAAATGTTACAAAGTTCAGCTTGTGACAGTCCACCAGTTGATCTGCAGATTCAAAGGAACAGCACGCTGAGATAACCCTGAGAGAACTGCAAGTTGTTCACAAGCTCCATACTTCCTGAAACGTTCCATCAATAACCGAGCTGCAGTTTGTCACACTACATATTACACAATAAATGTGTCATAAGTTGCTCTCGTCAGCTGTGTGACCATGGGAAAACTCTTATTGTTCTGATGTATGGCACTGGTGAAGAAATTGTCACTTTTTTTTTTGTCTGTTGAGCTCTTCAGCTCTATATCTGATTTGACCAACTTGTTTGCTTTCCTGAAACTGTGTCTGAGATTTATTAGACCTTTGGGCTAGAAAACAAAACTGGTTTCAAGAAAAACATCCAATGAGACTGGAGACGTGCTGCTACAGGTAGGAGCATTGGAAGGTTGGCTTGATTGTCACGTCGATGAAAACACTAAGCACCACTGAGAGGGCCACAACGAGTTTGCAGGTCTGGAAACCCATTATGGTGGATAGGTGAATTGTTTCCATCTGTCCCAGTATGTGTGGAACAAATCCAATAAACCACAACATGTACTGCGTATATGACTTCTTTTTTTTCACTTGCTAATCTAAACCTTTGAACCTGAGCTTTGTTATGATGAGTTCATAGGTCATATGATGTCATCTGCTACTTCCTCTTTTTTTTTTTTTTTTTTGAGTAAACGTCTCATTGAAAACTCACAAAAAGTGAATCCAGCCTTAACCAGAAGTGGCGTTAAAGCAACCATAAACCACAATGTGTTAGCAATTCGGCAGCCCCGCTACTTTGCCCCTTTTTGACTTATGACGTCGTCAGGCACAGAAATAAATGTAGGTCACCAGCATGTACTGTGTACAATGGACAAAAACCCAAGGAAATGGATGCAAATCTGCCTCGTCTGTATTGCTGGCTGATCTTTGCTGTCAGACGGAGCTTTTATTTTATTGTAGGCAAGAAAACTTGAAATCTGCACCACATATTGTTCCAGGTTGCGATGTGGTTTTAGACTAGGCCTTCTGATGTGAAGATAAGAAACCGGGATAGGCTGGCGGCACTCATCCTACTGCTGAATTATTGAAGTACACGCTGCTTTCCTCTTACTGCACATGGGCAAGAGTTTAAGATTGGTCCCTCACGTTGCTTTTTTTCCTCCTTTTTATTTTTTTTACTTACATTCCTCAAGCAGTTTTCCTTCATGTCTCGTTTCATCCTCAGCGTTCTCTCCGTCTCTCTCCCTTTCTGTTTTGTCTCGTTCTCCTCCCTTCGTCTCGTAATCTCCTGCCCTCTCCTTCTTCTCTCCGAGCCGAAGCATCACAGGCCACACAGGCGTGCATGCCGTTTGTTTGTGCGTGTGCGTGTTTTTTATTTTTTATTTTTCAGCCTTTTTGTGCACTCTCTCTCGCTGTAGGCTCACTGGCGAGGGGGCAGATAAACGTGGCTGTGCCCGCGGTCAATGTTTAATGGGACAACAGTGAATATTTAATGATTGAGAGAATAGGAGAGCTAGATATGGAAATGGAAAGATGTAGGTCTGGAGACGGTCAGGGTTGTACAACAGTCAGTGGTTCTTCTCGTCTTCCCACAGGGTGGAAACATTCCTCCTTCACCAGGGCGTTTGATAAAAACAATCTCTGGGCTTTGCGATAGTCTCCTAATGACCTGAAGAAAAAGGCAACACAAATAGAAAGTTAATTTTCTGTTTAGTTTTGTCACATTCCTGGAAATGATTGTCAGATGCAGATCTTACTTCTCGTCATGTCCAAAATAGGAATTTTAAAATGTTAAATTAGGACATTCTCTCAACATCGGCAGCACTAAGTGTCGATCATACACACTCGCGCACACACACACACATCAACAAAAAATCACATATTTCACCAGCTCTGCACAATGTATTGTATCAAAGTTAATATCTGAATCTCTAATTATGCAGTTCATGAACATCTTGGTTGCGATATTTGTCTCTCAAGTGCAAATCTATGCAAATTATGCATGTCAGGAATATAATTGACTTTTACTGCCCTTGATGTCAACATCTGACATCATGTAGGTCTTTAGAAGCTCGTCACAATGTTAAGGACACCGTGACGAGGAAACAGAGTTGTAAATATAATTAATTATATTATTATATAAATATAATAATATAATTGTCTTTTCAATATTCAGTGTTTGTACACTTCCCGCGTCCCGATTCTGAAGTTTACTCACACAAATTTACCTTCGATTTATTTTGAGATTTTAAATCTTTAAAGGTTTAAAACATAATACCGACAGCATAAGATAAATTGATGAAGGCTGTTGTGAGGTTTTTTTTCGTTGTGTCGATATTTCCTATCTGAATCTGCAGAATAACCACAGCCTGATGCTGAAGTTTGCATCAAAAGCATATCTCTGTTAACGGAAGATGACTAAAATATATTTTAAAAACTTCTAAAATAGTCCACATGCACATAATGAAACCTTGTCTTAAACCTTTAAAATGTTGATGGTTGATGACACAAAGAATTTGTTTTCACAAATATAAAAAAAGGACTGTAACAAGTCTACTTGATAGTCTGACCTCTGAACAAAAAGGGGTTAATTATCTGGGATTATTTGTTTACCATGTATGACATCTTAAAGTCTTTGAAATTAAGTATATTTCTGATTATGGAGATCATGAAAGTTACCAAATTTGAATGGAGAAAAGTCCTGACATCATTAGTGATACATCCCCATGTGATACAGATAATTATAAAGTGGTGGAAGCTTTTATAATGGTTTTCAGAGAACTGTCAGCCTGATAGAGATAAACCTATTGGTCAACCATGTCAACTCAACAGGGCAACTCTAGAACTACTTCCTTAAAAATCAGAATCTCTAACGTTCATATGCAGGAATTGTAATAGTTATAATGATGTCATCTCAGACGTACATTTCTATCCACTAGCAGATTTGAGTAGACGCAACGGTGGTCACGTGTGCTGTGTTCAAACTGTCTGCAGCATAATGCCATTTCCCAAAGGAAGACTTGTTTTCATAAAGATTATTTATTGCAATAGTCGCAAGAATGAAATGGCAATAAAACCAGGCTTTGCTCACGGGAGAGGTATCCAGCCATAGTGACAGTCAGGGTTTGAGTCGCTTCGTGCTTGACGGTTTAATCGCTTTATGCCAAGCCTGGGCTCATATTGAGATGCTTTGCATTTTGTATTTGTTTGTTGTTTTTTATTTTATTTTACTGCCATGCCTCACAAAGGTTTACCTAAAGTTTTATATGATCCTTTAATCTGTGGTGGTTTCTGATGCATTTATTTAGGTTTTCATAGAAGCCGAAGCAGCTATTAATCATAATTATTAGCATTTTAACGATGGCGACAATAATAAAAACGTCACTACTAAAAGGGACAATAAAAATTGGTCATATACATGCCAAAATAATTTAGTCTATATATGAAATTGTTGAGGTTGTTAATAAAAATAATATCCTAATTATGAGTAGTTTTCTGTGAGTTATTCTTCTAGTTCTTTTCTTTAACTATATATCAGGTTACATGCTCTTTAAATTAGGTTACGCAGAGTTAGCAGGTCTAAATTCTTCTAATTTGATGTCTTCTTGAGATCTGGAGCACTTTTACAAGTACATCAGGGGTGTGGACTAATAATAGCTTGCAAAATATTTATTTAACTTGCCTTTTTTTTCTATTTTGACACAATACAAACACAAAATGTAATGTATTTTAGTGGGATTTTATGCAATTCTCCAACAGCTGCTACTGCTGTGCAACGCTGATGGAGACAAGCCCAAGTAGAGACTGACTTTGATTTCATTTTTCTGTGCAAAGCAGTTCAAGCTCAGTCAGGTTAGATGGAAAGCAGCTGTGAACAGATATATTTTAATAACAGCCACAGATTCTCCATTGGATTTAGCTCTGCTCTCTGAATGGGCTTGTTAAATATAAACTTCTGGCTGTATTGATGCCCTATGGGAAGGTAAACCTCCACCCCAATGTAAAGTTGTTGTTTTTTTGTTTTTGTTGCAGGTTTTTTTCAAGGATAATTCAGTATTTTGTTCTGTTTACAATATTTAACCCAAGCCATGTGTTTTTGGACTGTGGGAGGAAGCCAGAGAAGCCGTTCGTGTCCAGGGAGAAAGGGCTTTAGGCTGGGATTTGAACCCAGAGCCTTCGGGCTTCAAGTTTTTAAAATAAAATGTATATATACTTGTGCCTTTTGTTTGTTTTTCCCAGCTCCTAGAGAAGCAGTGAATTTCCATGGTAACTGCTAATTTACAATCCATGTAACAGGCAGCCAAAATTACATAACATGGTCACAATATTCCCAGTATGTCATCTTGCAGGATTTAATGCAGTCAGATTAACTTAATCTTTTCAGAATACCTCTCATAGTTGGTAATGTCAACATAAATGTTTTTCATCTCCATCATCTGCGTTACTTTTTCATTAGATTGTCCAAAAAAATACGATTGCTATTTGCAATACTGAGGCATCTGTTGGCTTATTACATTAGATTTGTAGATTCTTGTCAAAAATTATTAAAGACAAAAAAAAGAAACTTTTTTTACTATAAAGCAAAATGTGGATTCCTACACAGTTGAAGAAAGTCTGGAAATTGATTTTAGTCCTTTCTTGATCTGAAGAGTTATGAATTATTTATATTTTTAGACTCTCGCACCTTTTTTCTTGTCTTATTTTCCATCCATCTGTCCATTCGTCCATGGAGAAGGCATTAGATACATGCAGTGACATTAAATGATTGTTTTTTTTCAGTCTTTTTGCCTGAAAATAAAAAGTGAATGCAGATTTACGTTAAAAACCTCACGTGAACTCACCACCAAGTTTGGAGAAATCTTTGACAAGATGAAGTCAGATGTGGAGATGCTATTCTTTTTTTTTTGTTCCTAAATGAAAAATATAATAAACTTTGTCTAGTTTTAGTAACCTCCATCTTTGCCAAGTGCTTTTTTCCTTTGTTCAGTAATTTGTTCACTATACGAGGGCTCCTTTGAAAACCAGATTATTATTTTTTCGTTTTGTTTTTTTTGACCAATACATTTAAAAGTCTGTGTCAAGTACAGACCAACCCATAAAAAAACATGGGATAAAAAGACCCAACCCACACAGAAACACAACCCATCGATCTGTTTCAATATTTGCTCACCTTTTGTTGCCGTTCCCAATTACAGTTGGTGCTCTGCAGAGAGCAAAGCTGTTTTCCCAGGAGGAGGATGTTTAACCAGCGACACACACACACACGCCCACAGATCATCGCATCTTCACACACATTGTGCTTTTCTGTTTACTGGCGTCTCTGTGATGTCTGTTTAATAGGAACAGACGACACCTCGCCTCGCCTCCACTTAGATCTGCTCTGCAGCTCCAACAGCTGATAATGAATATGCTCAGCAGAGTCGAGTGTGTGGCGGCCACATTATTTGGTTGAAGTGTTCACTCCCGCAAACTGGCGCAACCATCAGCTCGGTTGGTGCTTTTGTGTCTGCTTCCAAGGTTACAATCTGAACAGCCTGTTATATTAGGAGTCTCTCATTCAGGTCTCGCTGCTTTTACGCACTTCTGTGCCAAAGGTTTTTTTATGAAAGCTGTTTTGAATGAAGAGCATCTTCCATCTGCTCACCGACAGATAACATTTAAAACGATCTGAGGCAATTTCCAAGGCAGCCAGATGTCTGGTGTCTGCAGTCGTGCAACGCTGCAAGATTGTTGGGGATTAAATGCATTTCATTTTTACAGCTGTTTAGGCTACGTTTGTTAAATTCTTAAATTTATATTTAAGTTTGTATGTAGCAGATTTTAACCTGTAGGCCATGTTTTGCAGCTGCAAGTCATTTTGTCTCAGTTCAAGTTTCAAAAAGGAACGTGAAGGTTGAGTTTGTCCTTAGTTGAGTGTCAAGTCTTTGAGGAAAAGGTTACAGTCAGGTTTTGAGTTTTTCTCCCAGTCGCCAGTTTCAATTTTTTTAGGGTTAAGTCCAACTCGAGACTTTTAAAGTCTTTTAAAAGACTTTTGAGGGTCTTTCTCGGTTTACATCAAGACTCAAGTCTTTTATCCCAAGTACAATTTAAATCTAAACTCTTTAAGGGGAAAGTCTAAGTCAGGTTTTAAGTCTTGCCCCAAGTCAGAGTCTAGTCTCAATTTGTTAACGGAAAATGTCAAGTAATGTATTTTTCTATCAGTTCATATCATGTCTCACATATATTTGACCCCAAGTCCAAGTCAACTTTAACTCAAAATCAAGGATCAAGTCTTTTAGAAACGGTTGCATGCCAAATCTTAGTTGTTTTTGTTTCTTTTTACATAAAGTCAAATCTTAAAGCTGCAGTATGCGCCTTTTTTATAAAAAAAAGGGGGGGTCTTAGTGCTGCCAATCAATCTCGTATACAGGCTGTTAGTGACATAGAAACGACTGCCATTTCAGGAAAACTGTTTATCCGCCGTCATGGGTGGCTATGCTAACTAGCCTAAGCATTCACGCCAGGCTCCATTGTGTAAAACGTGTAGTGCTGCAGAGAGTAAAGCAGTGGAGATAGTTTGAGCGGCGCATACATTAGAATGTTTGACAGCACTAAGACCCTCCTCCTGGCTCTGATAGGTTGTTACCGACCAAGAGACGTGCATTTCTTTAGATGGCTGACATTTATTTTTTATTGTTGCAAATGCTCTCCAAGTTATAATTTGTCTGAAACAACATGGATGTTGAGTAGAATTTTACAGCAGCACAATATGTTGCAGAATTATCAGTATGTAATAAATATACAGATTTTTACAGATAAATCATGTATTCTCTTGGTTGATGACACTGCAAGTTTTCACAACCTGATTAAGTTATTTTAGGAATTCAACCTAAAAAACTTCTCCTCGCGCCTCACTTGGCACAAACGCTGATAAGCATAGAAATATACTTTACCTTCAGAGTAGTGATGAATCTTATTTACCGTTAATCTCTTGTGGCGAGTATCTGCCGTCATATGGACTCGCTGACGCTCTCCCGGACGAGTCGACGTCTGTGTTTTCACTTTGACAATTCAGAGGACTGTCGACGTTTTACATGCAGAGTGGCTCCGGCTCTCATCCATTATTTCAAACGAGCGGTGAAAGTAAGAACATTAGTTTGGGTTGACTGGACAAAAATGATAAGATGATGATGCAGCACTAATGCCAGAGATTTTCTCACTTCCAATTAGATGAAAAATGCAGGTTCAAAAAGGGATCCCGTCTAGTGCGAGTGAACGCAAACACCCCCGTTTTTCTGATATTTTTGCAGCTTTTTTTGGTACTTTTTTAGTATTTTTTTTTAAACTGCTTTTATGAGCTTTTTTAATGTTATAATGTTATTCCCTCATCAAAGACATATATGGAGCATTTCTTTCTTTTTCAATGTATGTTTAAGGAATTCTTGAATCTCCCGTGGCAACCATTCGTGGATATCTAAACGTTTGCTCTTTTACCCAATGCTCCGCCTCACAAAACACCCACGCCCCACCATTCCCCGCTCAGCTCCTCCAGAGTAACGGCAGCAGCAGTTAGAAAAGACATAGTGGAGCAGCGAGTCTTCTGAGCTCATCATACAAACTATCCATCCATTTTCTTTACACCCTTGTCCCTTAGTGGGGTCGGGAGGGTTGCTGGTGCCTATCTCCAGCTGACGTTCTGGGCTAGAGGCAGGGTTCAGGGGACAGGTTGCCAGTCTGTCGCAGGGCAACACAGAGACACACAGGACAAACAACCACACACCCCTAGGGCACATAAACCTGACAGTCACGTTTTTGGACTGTGAGAGGAAACCCACGCATGCACAGGGAGAACATGCAAACTCCATGCAGAAAGGCCGGGGCCGGGAATCGAACCCAGAACCTTCTTGCTGCAAGGCAACAGCTCTACCAACTGCGCCACTGTGCAGCTTGTCCATCATACAAACTACTTATACAAAAAACAGTTGTAAGCGGCTTAATGGGAAGTTTTTTATGATGATGTGCTGAAGATGAAGATTGTCAAAGGAGGACCTGTTCAAAGGCCCCATTTCAAAGCATTAATTTGCAAAGCTTAATACAGCAGGCAACATCAAAATGTGTTAAGATGGCGCCATGTACCTGGAGAATGCGTACTTACACGTAAGTGTTTTTCTACTTCTTGTTTGTTTTTCTCTTAAATTATTTTCATTTTGTATTTTAAAGTAATTTTGTAATGCACATTTTAAGACAGAAACTGATATATCTAATATTCACATTTTAAGACAGAAACGGATATATCTAATATTCAATGAGACTGAAGTCCTTGTGTCTCAATACTTATAAGAAAGTGACATTGCCGTTGTTTAGATCTTCTTTCTTTCTTGTTTGTTCTTTATCTGCTTGGATGAGTGGTTTTTTTTCTCAAGGGTCCAGTAGAGCAGAACTGAGGCCTAATTAGCTTGCTACAGAGTAGACGGATGACGTCATTGGTTAAGGTTGAAGAAAGCCAGGCCGGACAATGGAAAACACCTTATACTTACTAAGGATTTATAGGCTAATATTTATATTTTCTTTGTAACAGACATCCCTCCCGCCCCCCACATGGTCAAGCTTCCCCCCTATGCTGCAGTGCTGTTGAACTCTGTGGCGATCCTGACGGCGCTCTGACACAACGAAGTGAAGTCACTTGTCTTGGATCTAAGGAAATCTGTGTGAGAATGTGGCCTGCTTTTGCCAGTCTGTCACTTTCTGTGTTTGCTGATGCAGGCTGGCCCGGGTCACCGTGATGCCGGGCTGTAAGCTGGAGGAGGAGGATTGGCATACTCTATTTATAGTCCCGTCTGCTCCGGGCCACACTGACCTAAAGTCGGTGTCTGCTGCTCTTTCTTTTTTTTTTTTATTTTGCTTGTTTGGCTTTTGGCTCTTTGCCATTATTTACCTCATTATAAGTTCATCCTTGTTTTATCCTGAGAATCGGAGGAAATCTCTGTCTCATTGTAACTGTGAGTAATGTGATGTTCATACCCAGTCATCCTATGATGTCAGTTCTTTCATATCCTTGACTCAGAAAAATTTGATGTACAATCATCTGTGTTTACCTAATGCCTCACAAATTTATCATTACCTAAATATCACTGCCTCCCGATATGCATTTTACAAAGATGAGGATTAAAATAAGTAGTAATAAAATAGATAAAAATAGTGTAGCTTAATAATAAGCTAGTTGACTATTTAAGCATCAGGTTCTGTATTAGTGTGTACAGTATTTGATGACACTTGTTGGTTAATGCAACATGAAGACATTTTAGAAAGTAAAGAAGTGATAAGGTGGTCGAGAAACGACAACCAAGTTGTTTATGGAGCGATAAAGAAGACGTCTACCACAAGCTACTTTTTCAATAGAACCATGTGATTGAGATAAAATGATTAAGTTAATTTTTTTTTATTATCCGGGTAGCGTCTCGTTCTGGGGTCTGTGTTTGCAGTGGACCCAAAGTAAGAAGACATTAAAGTAAGAGGACAGGACACAAAGGAGTTCCTTTGTGTTCCCTGAGTCGATTTGGCTTTCTGCTCCGGTTCTGTCAGATCTCCTGACTTTGTTTCTCTCAACTGGAAGGATCATCAGCTTTTGGGTCACTATCTGGCTGAAAAACTCAGAAAGATTACGGTCTATTAAAATCAACACAACCCAATTTGATCAGGGCTTGGTTAATCCAATTGTACACAACGTCTTGGTTCAGTCCATCAGTGGCTTTCTGATTCTTTCCAACACAGAAGGCAAAGTGTTTTTAACGATTCCCGCTTAACCTTACCACAAACCTGGCTGAAATTTATTTTTAAATAAATAAAAAACACATTTTTATAAACATTTTGTCATTAACAGCTTCTTCACCTTTGCATTTGGATCATCTCAAGAGCGCCATCTGTGGAGTTAAAATGTAATTTAGTTCAATGTAACGTCATGACAAAGGCCTTTTGCACAACCTAGGTCAGCATGGTCATATCCATATCTGTACATAAATTCATCTTTTCTTGTATCCATCTTTCTGTTTTTACACAACACTCTTCCACAGTAATACACAGAAAGTTCAATATTGCCACCACTAATGGCAACATCAAGACATTTCTTAGCAATAAAAAACAACAACCTTGTTCTAGGGTTTCACTGCCAACAAAAAGCAGTAGGACATTATATGAATGTGTAGATGAATGTTTAAGATCACTCCAGGTACAAAAAGATAATAAAACTGTATCGTCATTATTTCCTTATTATAACAATGCTTCTTAGCATTTAATCTGGTATTTTTGATATTGTGAACTTTGAATTAAGCAGTAGAGTTTGTGGATTTCTGACATTAAAACTGGACAAATCCACTCTTCCAGTACCAAAAAGCTCATTCTGCTTGAGATCCTTGTTTGGGTTTCACTTATTGGATTGAATGATTGAAGTCTGAAGAAATTGTTGCATTGGCTTCGCCAAAAGCTGTTTGGCATAGACAAAAAAGTTAATCTTAGGTGCAACCTGTATACTACATGTGCATTTTCCTTACAAATATGGCGTCATTTACAGACTTTCCTAGTGGCATCCAAGAAGTGTTGCTACAACAAAGAAATAATCAGCCAAACGCATATTTTCTCAATGTTTGCACCAAGTGTGGCTCCTGGGAAGTTGAGGTTCCAATGTCTGAGGCTTAAATAGGACTTATGATAAATTTATCATTTGTTGTAATGAATTTCTTCTAAGAGTTTCAAGGTTTCCCCCCAGAAAACTTGCTAACCCTGGTGGTTGGGCACTAGGGCAGTCATCCATCCAGCAGCGTTGTTTTTGAGTTAAAAAAATGTTTAAAGTGGACAGGAAATCACTGGATAATTATGTGCTATGAAGTACTATGAAGTCTTAAAAAAATGCAAACATTTTAAAAAGACTTAAGAAAATAAGCAATGCTTATAGCCAAACAGTTACATAAAAGAACCAATAAATAGTTCTTAATGTCACTTTTATTGTTATCATAATAGCACCGCTAAATATCGTGATAAAACTTTAGATCCACCCTTCGCTGGTTGATGAGAATCCAAGCGTAAGACCTTGACGAATCTGCAAACTGACGATCTGAATGTTTACCGGCCGGCGGTGACGGGCATGATGGGGAATATATCAAAACCTCGTCCACTGACACTGGAAATGAGTCCAAAGCCCGAATAGTTCTTTCTACAGCGGGTTTGGTGTTTGCTCTGGGAATTGCTTATGTATCGTGTGTCTGCCTCCCTGCAGGCAGAGGTTAATTCATGTACACCAGGGAGGGGCAGGGGTCGTTTTTCAGAAAGCCAATGCAGGCTGAGAGACGGCATCTATTCATCTATCTTGTGCCGTTTTCTGTTTGGAGCGTCTAGATGAGATAAGCGGCGGGCGGGGTGGATAAATGAATACCATCATTTACCACGCCTTTGATCATTACTCAGGCCTCCTGGGCTAAATGCTGTGCACAATTTACCCCGTTGTCCATGAAAAAAGAAGACTTGTATCTACATGGGTATTGATGTTGGGTGTGAATGTGTTGGCTTGTGCTTTTAGGATTTTTCTTTAGAGGCTCCAGACTGTTTCTAGATCTAAACTTGGTCTGCATGTCTTGAATGTCACTTCTGTTAGAAATGTTCTAATTAATTTTCCTTCATTTAGCTCAGGTTGTCTGCTGCTTTTATGCTGAGTTGCAGGCTCGGGCAGTTTTAGTTAACTCCTAAGTGATTCTTCTGTTTTCTAATTACTCTCTGTTGGTTATTTTTGATCCACAAATAGCATTCATTTGGCATCTGTCACAGTTTGCCTTCTTTTTTCTCTCTTTCTCTTTCTATAGAATTGGTTCCTTTAAAGACGGTTCGTGTTCTCCAACTAAAATATCTTAACTGTAGTGTTTCTGCACAGCCAGCTGACAGGAATGTTTGCCATCACACGCAGAATAAAGCTGTCATCTTAGGCCGGTGATAAAGAATAGTCCTATTTTTACAGGCACGTCTGATTTCTAAGAATACGAGCAACCAAAATAGTCCTTTATGGTTCTGAGAAAAGGGTTGTGAAATGTCTGCAAAGAGCTTTGATTGCTCATCCTCTGAGCGCACTGGACTAATCAAAACTTGCTTCCATGTGTGAGGTCTGAACAAAAGCTTGTGTAAGGCGCTAAATAGAGCAGGTTTGCGTGTGCACGTCTCAGGAAGTTATGCAGCTTATCGGTCTAGCAGTTGTTTCTGGGGGTACTCTGTTGTTTCTCTTCCTGATTTTTTTGGCTGAAACTTGCAGTTGGTTTTGGCATCAGTGTTCACAAGAAATTCATCAATGTGCTAAACATGTTTAACGTCTGGTTTAGCTTTTATGTATTCAGTGACATCAGAGTCTCAAACCTTTTGTTTTTTAACACGTGCCAACTCAGAAAATACATTTTGGAAGCATCTCGTCCATACTGACACATTTTGAGTCAAAAACAGAATTTGGGATAGGTTTTTTTTTTTTTTTTTGATTTGTCGTACATATAAAAATAAAGTTTCATCCATTGGCTTTGTATGTTTAGTTGAAGGAACCAGTTTCATGTTTCATTTTGACTCAGAAGTTGAAATGTCCAACCTGGAACGATGTCAATATACTCTTGAGTTCCAAGTGTGAAGTGAAAACACAGACTGTAACATTGCTGGTTGGATATGTCCCAAGTTTTTTTTGTTTTGTTTTTTCCTTTGCTTAGACAAGACTTTTAACCAAAGAATATGTTCATTGAGTTTGATTAACTTGTATATTGGAACCAAAATCTGTAACTAATTTTCGCTCTTGGAATTGCTTAGATTACTTTTGTAACTTTTAGTGCCTCCCATTAACTTAAGAGATCCACTTTCATCTAAGTTGTAGGAGATTTTTAGTTACTGTTTTGTCTGTTTTTGCTAGAAATAAGCTACATACATTGTCCAAACCATCCAGCCAAGAAACAAAACTCGCTTGCAGACCAAATGTGTCTGGATCTATAGAAAATGATCGCAGAAATAATTCCAGGTGGTTCCCATATTGTAGCTTTTATAATATGGGTTGGTCTTAGAAAGTCCTTTGACAAGGAAAATGTTGATATATTGCAAAAGTCCAACTCTGAACGCGTTAAGAATCTTAAAGCTGGATTTTGAGTCGAAATGCAATGTATGAACTAACCCATTAATTTTGTGAAGAATTAGAAGCTACAAATCAAACGGCAACTTCAGGGTCATAAGACACCTTTGGTTCATGACAGTATTGAGCCTGGACACAATCCATTTACTGGACATGTAAAAGGACAGTAAAGAACGTGTTTGAGGTGCAGCTGACAGTAGTTGTTGTTGTTCAGTAAATTTATCTTAAATCACTTTTTGGATTGCTTATGTGCCCGCTGACTGAATGACGCCCTGGGAGATGAGCCATATGGGTTAACACACGTCCCTTCCAAATGTTTCATATAATTTAAGGCCAAATACATAATAAATCAAGGTGTGATATTTTGGGGTGAAATGTTTATTTTGTCATTTCTACACCTTCTCTGCCTCTTGAGAGGAGAGAGTCTGACTCGTTCATAGCCTTCAAACCGGTGTGCAGAAATCAGGAGTACATTAATAGTTTTGATTTTGATGCAGGATAACTCGTGCTGGTGTTGGCAATTCTTTTTATTATTATTATTATTATTACAGTATTATTATTATTCAAATGCTGTCGAAATATTTCACAGATCTGTCCACATGATTTAAGGTAATCAAGGCAATAAATCACAATGATACATTTAAGTTGATGGGTTTTTTTTATTTTATTTTTTTTTTTAGATTTCATGCATAATGGCCCAAAAGCTTTGTGTGGGATGGGTCGGGGGGCAGATTATGTCTGTTCTGGCAAGTGAGCTCATGTGCCGTCTGCGTCGGAGAGCAGCAGCTGCTTCCTGACAAGACGGGCATGACGAACTTGACCTCTGACGGTCGCCCAGGCCATCCATCTACTGTCTGTTTTAAAACCAATCTGTCTGCGCGCATGGACTTTCTCATGTCATTATAGTCATTAAGTGGACAGTGATTAGATTAGAGCAGGACCCACCGGACTCATTTCACTAAGTGCATAACGCCTGCGCTCGTATTGTGTGTGTTTGAGTGTCCCCTATACGTTACGTGTCGCCGTCTGTTCATGATGGAGCTGCTGCCTCTTCTGCTTTTTTGTGCTGCTTGTGGTTCTTTCATGTGAAGTTGTTGGATTTGCTTCTGATGCTCAAACGACAAGTTTAATGGAACGGGGAATAAATGGAACTTCAGAGTTCGCTCTTGATTTTTACATACGAGTCTCTTCAAGAAACAAATGTTCACATATAAGCTAATTCTTTTACTTGAGAGCAATATGGGCGAAGAAATCAGTGAAAAGTGATACGAGAGAAGACTGTTTTCAATTTACTGTACAGCGAGTGTGAGATGCTGCTGTGTTTACTTTATCTTATTGCATTGTGCTGTTTAAGGCTGACTCATTCAGAGACTTTCCAAGAAGTGTTGCTTTTTCTTTGTTGGGATTCTTGCCATCTGTAACGGAAATGAAAAAAAAAGAGACTGTAACTAAATAGCTGCTGATCCTGGAACCGACTGGATCTACTCCTTTTTCCTTTTTGTCCACAGATCATCAGAAACTGGAGAGAGAGGCCAGGATTTGTCGAATGCTTAAACATCCAAACATAGGTGAGTCCCCTGTGACGAGCTAAAGATGTGCAGCATAACGATGCTTACTGACCAGTTTTCAAGGTTTATGTCAAGTTTTTTGTAGACCTAGAAATTCACAATCCCTGTAAGTTTTGACTCACCTCTTTCATCGTCTTAGTTTTTCTATTTGATAATAGAATTAAAAGTAATATTAAAGAAATCCAGTCACTTAATTTTGCCTGTACAACTAACCTTAGAGTCTTGTGTGGGAGTTTTGGTCTGGCATGTTTCACTGCGAAACTCTTCTGACAAAAATGTTTGAAGTTAAAATTGAATACTATGCAGAGGTATTCATACTCTTTCAACTTTATCCCATTTGGTTCTTCCTTACACTTCAGTGTTTGGTCTTGAGATAATTTCAATAGGTCAAAATAAATCAGTGTCCGAAGTGTGGTGTGCCTTTTTTTTTTTTTTTTTTTTAAATTAAATGCTTTCTTGTTTTCCCTTTGTGGTTTGTGACAAACTTCTTGAAGCTTCCTCTTTCTGATTATTTCTGCCTCTTCATTTTTGGTTAAAATCAGATTTTATGTAGAGATCTTTAGGGAGTAGGCCACACTTTTTCAGATTTTTCCAATGATGTGCCACTTGGTGTTGTTTAAAAAAATCTTATCAATATGAAAGATTTTTTTTTTCTGCCTTTTGTAGAGGACCAACCATACAACGGCCGTGATTAGATCTGACCCTAATCAATGCAATATTTCAGAAATGGACCGAGTCGGTCAAGACTGAGAATATTAGGTATCATCATTCATCATTCCAGTATTTCATTAATCTGCCTCATGTCTTGCTAAAGAAAAGCGCAGTGGAGCTCAGAACAGACACGACTCAGTCCTGTGTTGTCGGTCCGACGTGGATGTGAAAACCCTGAGTTTCTCGTTTCATCTGGAACCCCTGTGGTTGTCGTTTCACATCCCAAACTGTGTGCGGGAGAACAGAGCAGAAACAAAAGCATTGTTGAGTTCGACTCTGGCACTAACTGAGTGATAGTCAAACTAGCCGCTTCCCTGTTGGGTTTCTCTTTGGGAAATTTGCATGTGACAGCCGGCCAGCAGCCGCTTCCAGTTCAGACGACTCCAATGAGCCGCAGAGTTTCTAAACGGCGCTGACATCGTGTGTCTCGTGTGTAAACCTTAATCTCGCTAATCTCATTACTAGCACACTTTATATCCACCACCGTCCTTTACGTTGCACGGCTTCGAAAACGTAGAAAGCCGGGTTCACCTGCAGAAGCGCAAAGCGCCAGGAAACTCCTGTGTCGTCAAACACAGGGATATGGGCTACCTATTCCCAGGGAATCGCCTCGAAAGGTCCTCTGACCTTTTTCCTCTGTTGCCGTGGGAAATTCAAACAAAAGGCAGGGGTCATTTGGAGAGAGGAAGGAAATGAGCGTTTGTTTGACATAGCATGTAGTTCTTATCACAGCATGTAGCGCCGTGCAAACCAGACCCGTTAGAGGCCGGTTTTCATTGATCAGTCGACTTCATCGAAACGACAACAGGCTGTTGCTGTTATTGCCATGGATCGACAGGAAAAACAAAAGAACTCGTGGTGGACTTCCGCAGGTCCAAACACTCTCCTTCTGTGCCAGTGAACATTCAAGGAATGGACATTGAAATCGTGAGGTCCTACAAGTACCTGTTTGTCCACCTTAACAACAAACTTGACTGGACTGACCACACAGCTGCCCTCTACAAGAAAGGACTGAGCAGACTACATCTCCTGTGGAGACTCAGGTCCTTCGGTGTGTGGGGGGCTCTTCTCAGGACCTTCTCTGATGCTGTGGTGGCATCAGCCATCTTTTTACGGAGTGGTCTGTTGGGGCAGCAGCATCTCCACTGCTGACAGAAAGAGACTGAACAAGATCCTCAGGAAATCCAGCTCTGTCCTGGGGTGTCATGTTGACCCAGTGGAGGTGGTGGCAGACAGAAGAATGAGGACTAAGCTTCAGCTGTTGCTGGAGTACCCGTCCCACCCCATGCACCTCTCTCTGACAGCACTGAGCAGCTCCTTTAGTGCCTGGCTGCGGCACCCTAAGTGCATGAAGGAAAGATACCGCAGGTCTTTCCTTCTGGCCGCCGTCAGACTGCACAACACCCGCTGCTCTCAGTAGTTCACTGCTCTCCACTACAAGCAATAAACCTGGAATTTATTCATTTATTTATATGTCAAACAATACTGTTTCAGTATTTCTATATTCACTTGATTTCACTGTGTATACAGCGTATATAGATTTTTATATTGGTTCTCCTCTGTCCTTTATACTGCTGTAACTATATAAATTTCCCCATTGCGGGATTAATAAAGGAATATCTTATCTTATCTTATCTCTCTTCATCGACTTAGAGTACATTACATGTTTAAACTTGCACATTGCGTTGAATTAAAAATTTGATGGACTGACAGTGAAATTTTGTTTAGCTGTCAGTCCATCAAATGTCAAGTCAGCCAAGTTTCAGTCTGACTTGACATTTAATGTCACCATATTCACCACTAAAAGCAGCACCATTCCACTGCTAAACATGCTGGGACCATTCCTAACATGATTTCAACCTATCACAGCTGCCCTTCCTTCAAGAGCACATTCAGTAAATCTTACCCAACCATGTTGTGCTTCTGGGATCCCAGTCAACTCTGCTTTTGCATTTTTATTCTTCTGGTGCCCTTCACCTGGGTTGCTTCATTTAATCTTTTTTTACTTGGGTGTTTTTTTTTTCCAGGGCTTGGCTTTCGACAACCACCTTTGTCTCCTCAGTCTCTGATTGTAACAAGCTTGCCATGGCAATAACAGCAACAGCCTGTTGTTGTTTGGATGAAGTCAACTGAAGTCCTTCACTGTCATTAAAGGCATTTTATCCAGCTATACACTGAACAGATTAATGCCAGAATGGGCATCGCTTATGAAGCGTGAAAGGTGTATCGTCAGTATTGTGGTGTGATTTTAAACTATAGCTGCACCTAAACCGTAGGCGTCACTAATGAAACTTTTTATACAGTAGAAAAGACTCCAAAGGAGAAACTCTAGTCCAGATACCCAAATTGGGTCAAATTTGTTGCAGTTTGTTTGTTTTATTTTCAATAAATCTTACTAATACAACACTGCTCCTTCTTATGTGCACAAGAAATCTTGTTGTCATAACCTCTGACCCGGTTGTCTGTTTGAAACTTTTGGTTCATTGACGGTACATTGAGGTTTGCTTTATAGAAGCTAATTAGCGTTAGCGGAGCTTTCTGATCCAGCTAACTGCCTCTTAATTAAAGACTCGCTCTCTCTTTCTGCCTCTCAGTGCGACTCCATGAGAGCATTTCAGAGGAAGGCTTCCATTACCTCGTCTTTGACCTGTAAGTAAATCTAATTAGAGCACCCACACTCACTCACACGCCATGCTTTCTGCTCCAGACTCGTTTCTAAATAACGGCTGTACGACAGGGTTGGTTTTTGTTGTTGTATTAAATCTTAGTGCTAGTAATGCTTCTAATTTTATCTTCATGTAATAGTGCTCTGCTTCTGGTACTTTAATTGTATGTTTTCACAAAGCTGCGTTTCTCTGACATGATTGCTTAATCCGTCAAAATTAGTCGGTTTAGGTGTAAATGAATTTTTTTTTTTTTTACTTTTACCAACATTTTTTTTTCCCTGACTGGAAGTGGCCCAGCAGGAATCTTGGCTTGAATCTGAAGGAGTCTGTGGAAGGAGCTAAATATTGGGGTGATGGTAAAGAGGCTTTCCAGCTTAAAGATTCGTAATCTAAATACTAATAAAACATGCAAAAAGCTGGTTAAAGATTGGAGGAAAAAAAAGCTTTCTATGCCGAAATGCTAATGAGAATTTTTCCATCGATTATCCAGAAGGATAGAAATCATTTTTGACTTTTTTTTTTTTTTACAAATAAAATGTAAACAAAACAAAAGTATTATGTTGAGAAATGATCTGCTCGATTGAATGAGAATACTTCTAAATTGAAATCTCTTAGGGGTATGAATAATTTTGAGCTTAACTACTGCATGCAATATCTTGTATAACTCAGCCAGGTGTAAACTGTAAATTATTGATTTAATGTAGAAGTAAATTTGAAGCATGTTTTTCAAATTGAATATAATAGACTCATCAGTATTGGTTTTTAGATCATTTTAAGCAGCAGAATTATTTGGGTTTCCTTCACGTATATATATGTTTCTCATTTAAAAGATTTGTGCAATTGTATTTATTTTTCTTTTATCTTTTATTTCTTCTTTGCGGTTTTAATACACAAAGAAAACATAAAATTTTACTAAAACAACATTAAAACTGTTTCACGATTGCAGCACTCTATGCTTGGTGGGAAGCTTAGGACAAAATATATATATATTTTTGCTATTATTATTATTGTTATTTTTTTGTAGCATTTGTGCCATATTATTCTGCTGAAATATCTAATGAAAATGCACAGAAAAACTGCAAAAATCTGTCTTTTTGTTGCGTTTAATTGCAGAATTTAGCAAAAAGAATAAATTCAGCTATTCAGCTGCGTTGATGTCGCACACGCTGCTCTGTCGAACAGACCGGGACAAATGAATTAAGCATTAGATTATGTTTTAGAACAGATAAAAGCCATCGGTAATATGCTAAGTGGCTTCTTGAAGCACAAATCGAGCTTCACTTGAACCTCAGACGTGTCACCACAAGCGTACAGAAAACATCTTGCATGAGCCCCTTAAAAGGTACTTTATTTAAACAGAGAAAACAAGAAGTTCCCTAATATAAGCATGTTGACTAATTTATTGTTGCATCCGTCTCTGCAGCGTCACTGGAGGAGAGCTGTTTGAGGACATTGTTGCGAGGGAGTACTACAGCGAGGCGGATGCCAGGTAAATCATGACGGTTTTCTCCAAATTGAGGCCACAATAGATACTCCATAATCATCTTTTAAATTTATTTTATTGTTTGAAAGAAATTGATGTGATTCCAGAAAAGGCATCCTGCTGACTGAAAATGTACTTCAGTGTAATGCAGAAGTGATGCATATTAAAAAAAAAAAAAGCTGTTAGTGACTCTTTTGTCACCTTTTTGTCACTTGTCGATTTTTTTTTTTTAAAGACACTGTTAAGCTACAAGTCTAAATATGAATCTACAGTTTGAAACTTTGAACTCCCAGCAGGTTTTAGTGGAGGCTTTTCTTGTCAATGCAGAGAAGTTATGAAAGCACAAAATGTTCTGACCGGCAGAATTGGTTAATGTAGTTTGTGCTTATGGTTTCAACTGTGCTACTAATCTGCTGGTTGAGTTTTACTTCTGGCTGAGTGACTCAGACCTTTTAAATTTAATTTCATGAATAAATCATGACAAAGCTGTTCTCTTATTTTTAGGTTGTTGTCTACAGTAGACCTTTGCGGTATTTTAGCACGTTACCTCTAAATTCTTAACTAGGGGTGTGCTGTGGTGGCACAGGAGTTAAGCACAACCCGCATACGGAGGCCTTAGTCCTTGACGCAGTCGTCGCAGGTTCTATTCCTGACCTTGGCAACCTTTGCTGCATGTCAAATAAAGGCCACTAGAGCCATATATGTAGAGAAGTCCCTTTACAGGCCCCTCTGTGGTCATAATGTGGGATGAGATAATCAAGATGATCATCAAAAAGTTTTAGATTTGCTTTCATGCTTCGGTCATGATCATAACTCGTGGATATTGGTGAGGGTTGGAGTGGACATAAATTGAAAAATCAAGAAATTCACCTGCTGCTGCATTGTTTTAAGAAAAACTAGTTTGTAAATTACAGACTTCTCTAAACATGGGGAATCGATATGTAGTTTTATACTTTTTCTTCCGTTTTGCTCTTTCCTTTGGTTTGTTGTTTTGTTTGTATTTCTTTCTAATTCACGTAAAGCACTTTGAGCTCAGCCTGGATTCTAAAAATGTGCTATATAAATAAAATGGCCTTACCTTAAGTTTGTTGTATATATTGTATTAATCTCTGAATAGATGTTTTTAAGTAGTTTTGGAAAGTTATCAAAGTGCTTAGCATCTTAACCAAATACTAATAATACAAGTATTTTTAAAAGTTTTGTCCGTTTCTGAATGAAAACATTCCCTTTAAGTGTGAGATTTTGTGTTTTTTTTATATTATTATTTGGTAGGTTGGGTTTAACACGGTTTCGTCCAGTGCTTGACGGAACCGTTTTACTCTTTATTACAGCTCATTACAAGACATTTATTTCTCATTCCCAACGATTTTTTCCTCCTCAGTTTAAGATTTTACTTTGAAATTTACACAGGACTGCAGGCCGTCTTGTTTGAGGAAGGAACTATTTGGATCATACAACTATATTGACTCCAAATGTGAAGGTTAATGACTCGCTCCTCTCATATAAACTGTGATATCTGAGCTGGTTAAATTTAACGTGACAATATAATTTAAACTCGAACGGAGCAAAGCTGAAGTTATTCTCTGTAGATTAAGACAAATGTTTGGTTTTGTGCTCCAGCTCCAGCAGCTTCTGAAATCAAGTCCACATCATCTTTTATGCTCTCGTTTAAGTTACACTGTAACTTAAATTAACGTAACACAAAGTGTTGCTCTTTATTTCGTTGGTTTACAAAACATTTAACTCCAGCTGAAACAAATGTCCTCTGCTCGGCCTTTCAGCGCTCGATGATTCCTTCCTGCAGCCCATTAGAGCTCGCGTATCTGCATGAGAGCACTATCTGCTCAATGTGGTTTACATCACTCGACTCATCACGGGCTGTTAAGACAGAAGCTGGAGCTGAATTGATGCCCCCAATTTGCTGAGTGTGGATGTTTGTTACCAATTTGCTGCCCATATTCCAGGCCGTCTTCCCAAGAAGAGGCTCATTTGTAATTTTTCAAATCAGTCCGTGTTATTATGAAAGCCCGAAAAGACAGATGATTTTTATTTGTTTTTAAGTTTTTCTATATATCCTTAAAATCTAGTCTGTATATTTTAAAGTCTCTTGGTGTGTGTGTGTTTTTTGTTTAGTTTTTTCTTCTTTTTCTTTAATATTGGTCGTCGTGGCGCCGCGGTTTGACTGACGTGTCTTGCCTTGCTGTCTCTTTCAGCCACTGCATCAATCAGATCCTGGAGAGCATCAGTCACATCCACCAGCACGATATCGTCCACAGAGACCTCAAGGTGAGCTACCAGACACTGATGAATATTAGAAGAGCTTTTATTGCATCCGACAAAGTAAACGCCCCGCACACCCAGGGCGTGCGAGTGCGGTGGAAAGGCGCGCCGGGCGAGACGGATGCACAACAGGTCTCGGCCTGCGCCGCGCGAACGTCACGCAGTGACGTCAAGAACAACTTCTGGGATGCGCGTCATCGCTCGCCTCGGCAGCTTTTTCCTCTCTGCTCTCCAACTCTCTTGGCATCTCTACATCTATATCCTTCTTCCTTTTTTTTCATCCCCCCCTCTACCCCACCTCCCCTCTTCTCTACCTCCTCTACTCTGCCCCCCTCCTCTTCTCCTTGCTGCATTGCCGAGGAGTGACGAAAGCAGACCAGCTGCTATTAATAGCGTGTGTGCGTGTGTGTGTGTGTTAGATGACGGCCAGTTACTGGTTACCGCATGAAAAAACCTGCACACCTTTCGGAGCAGATTCCTCCTCCTGCCCTCACATTTGCAGGGGTTTTAATTTGAAAACACGACGAGGTTAAAACTCCCAGACTGAAAAACCCAGATACCTGCGCCCGCTCGTTGATTCGTCAAACTTTAATTCAGCCTCCAACTTTTAGCTTTAAATAATTCAGTTCTCTTTGAATAAGTAATTCAGCATGTTTCTGTTGTTCTTTTTGTGACGGTGCAAAAATGTGTCCTTTGACAAGTGGGGACACTTTTCAGCTCATGCAGATTTTTATTTTTTTCCCTTTGTACGTTCGCTCATGAGTACAAATATCACAAAATGGCAATATAGCAATATCTCTCCACACCTGACTGTGGAGAGATGTTCTTAATACACACCTGTCTTTCCATGCATTTATGCTCTGCTGCTATTGCATTCAGCTCATTTTTTAAAAGAAATTATAAATACCTGCCAAATTAAAGTAAAATAAAATAACCTGGTACTTGTGCGGAGGTTAAAGCATCACACAGGAATAAAAAACAAGTTTCATTTTATCATTCTTGACATATGCTTGTGTGCTTGTGTCAACTAGTGCATATGCAGATGTAAAATTGTGACTCTGAGGTAAAATTTTAACCACGAGAGCAAACGAACACCAACATTGATCTGTAAATATTAGCTGTATAGCGTAGCGATGCACACATCTTTTGAGATATGACGATATTTGGCTAATTGAGAATAGTTTTGCGGTATTCTTGGTAAGTTCTTTTCCTGTTTAATTTTCACAAACTGACTAAATGTCAAACAAACTTTAAATGCTTCTAGAAATCTTGCATCAGTGTTGAATTATCAAGTCTGTTAGTCTGCCTTTTGCCTTTTATGCTTGAGACTTTTCAGGTGGTGCCAATGCCAAAAAGAATTTTTCTTACTTTTTGTGTTCTCACAGACAGATCAAAAGGTTTAATGCATGTTAAAATGCAGCACTTATCAAAGACAAAACAAAATTTTAAATAATGATTGCATTTATTGTACAATCATTTAAAAACAAACACGAATTGCCTCTTTAGATGAATCACAATCTTTCAATCAAATTGTGATTCGTTGTTCACCTAACCAACATCCTGCTGATGTTTTCTTAGTAATGTAGCCACATTGCTTTACGGTGGACTCTGTGTAGAGTAATGAAAATTACTTGGGGGGCCCAGAAATACCAGTTAATGTGTCAAGACGGTACATTTTCAGGTTTTTGCTGGAACAGTTCTTAAAGCATAAGAGAATTTATTTTTCCAAGAACACAGAGGAAAGGAAGCAGCTTTTGCATTCAGGAATCAGGAAAACTGAACCGGTGCAAACAAATTCAACCTCCTGCACACGTTTCATATTTTTTTGCCTTCTTGCCATCTTGGGAGGGCCGCACGCTTAGAGGAGAGGGGTGTTGGCAAATTAGAGAGGAAAGAATTGAATGCTGGTGGCAGGCGGGGTTGCCATGGTAACAGAGGGGGTGAGGTCACCCGGCTGCTGCGGCGCCGGTGTAGGGACTCATTATGCCACCTCCCATCTATCTATCTCTGCATGTCTGGTTCTGTTGCTTCAGAAAAGCTCTCTGGTTCCTCTGCTCCCCCCCTTCTCTTTATTTCCTATTGTCAGCTCAGGGCCCCGTGGGCTTGATGGGGGGTCGGTAGAGGAGGAGGAGGTCGTAGGAGACATGAAGGATGTGCAGCTAGATGACGAAGGCTGACATGTGAAGAGAAGCAGACCGAGGAGAAATTACGCTGGTCTTACAAGCGTAGCAGATGATAGATACAAAGATCAACCGGTTTGAACTTTGGTTGTGGAAGAAAACGTCTGTGGATAGAAGGTGGTTACCAAAGTGCTACGTGCGGTTATGTTGGCAGAGGTTTAATATTAATGGTCAAGTAGTCGTCAGGTGAAAGTTGTGTGACGACCGGAGAATCCACACCACAATATCTGCCTTGAATAATTGGAGTCATGCAGGGAAACTGCCCTCCTCACGTTCTTTATGCGTTTTCCAGGCACGTAGAATAATTATATAGCATAATCAAGCAACAACTGTTAACTTCAGTTGTTATAAAAGTACTATAGATATCAAATATGACTTCAAAGGAAATTTACTTTGTAATTCAACACCTTGAAATTGGGCCTCTGTCTCGTTAAAAACTCCAGAAGTAAGTTCCTATGTGCAGATCCATCAGGTGTTTGCTAACTGCTGCTGGCTAGTCTGAAGGAGCGGAGGGGGGAGTTGGGGAAGAGCGCTACTCTGCGAGGCAGCTTCAAGGAGGAGCTGCATCTGGAAGGCGGTGCCAAGTCCAGCTGGGTGTTTTGCACAGCTGAACGGTTGCCATGGAAGATTATAGGATTTCTCAAACATGTATGTAAGAGTCGGGGCAAAAACCCCAGGTCTGTTTTTGATGAGGGGATAACATGACATATTTCGGTGGCCTCCACAGTCGCCACATCTTAACAAAAGATAAGATGTTCTGAAAATCTGTGTATGTTGGTACCTGAGTTGGTGAAAAGAAGATGCTGTCTGGTTTTTGCAAAAAATTTGCGAGAAAGCCAAGAGTCAGAAAACATCAAATATCAAATTCAAACAATAACTGAGTTGTTAAAGATCGCATAAAGCGTTGTTTGTTTGTAGTCCGCAGAATTGTTTTTGCCAGAGACCATCCTGGTGCTCCATCCAGCTTTTTGGAGTCGTTTCACAAAATGGAGAAAAACTAAACAAATTAAACACGAAATCTGTTAGACCTGAGGGTTGATCTGTGTCCCGAAAAAATATTCAAGTTTTGTAAGAGAGGAGAAAAAAAAAGTTGGATATTAGAAATTCTTGCAACGGGGATATTATTGGCAAATATTGTGTTACAAGCTTATTTTCATCACTGTGACAACAATATAACCATAATATAGGTGCTGGTCATAAAATTAGAATATAATGAAAAAGTAGATTTATTTCAGTAATTCCATTTAAAAAGTGAAACTTGTATATTATATCCATACATTACATACAAACTCATATATTTCAAATGTTTATTTCGTTTAATTTTGATGATTACAAATGACAACAAATGAAAATCTCAAATTCAGCATATCAGAAAATTAGAATATTACTGAAGACCAATAAAAACAAAGGATTTATAGAAATGTTGGCCAACTGAAAAGTATGAACATGAAAGTATGAGCATGTACAGCACTCAGTGTTTAGTTGGGGCTCCTTTGGCCTGTATTACTGCAGCAATGCGGCGTGGCATGGAGTCGATCAGTCTGTGGCACTGCTCAGGTGTTATGATAGCCCAGGTTGCTCTAATAGTGGCTTCTCTTCTGAATTTTTGGGTCTGGTGTATTGCATCTTCTTCTTCTTCACAATACCCCATAGATTTTCTATGGGGTTAAGGTCAGGAGAGTTTGCTGGCCAATTAAGAATAGGGATACCATGGTCCTTCAACCAGGTACTGGTAGCTTTGGCACTGTGTGCAGGTGCCAAGTCCTGTTGGAAAATGAAATCTGCATCTCCAAAAAGTTGGTCAGCAGCATTCCTGCTGCTGGCCAACTTTTTGGTCTCCTCGGTCTGCAGCAGGAATGCTTCCGCATGCTTCATGCTTCCGCATGAAGTGCTCTAAAACTTCCTGGTATGTGGCTGCGTTGACCCTGGACCTCAGAAAACACAATGGACCAACACCAGCAGATGACATGGCAACCCAAACCATCACTGACTGTGGAAACTTTACACTGGACTTCAAGCAACGTGGATGAAGTGCCTCTCTTCTTTTCCTCCAGACTCTGGGACCTTGATTTCCAAAGGAAATGCAAAATTTACTTTCATCATAGAACATGACTTTGGACCACTCACCAGCAGTCCAGTCCTGTTTCTCTTTAGCCCAGGCAAGACGCTTCTGACGCTGTCTGTGGTTCAAGAGTGGCTTGACACAAGGAATGCGACAGCAGAAACCCATGTCTTTTATACGTCTGTGTGTGGTGGTTCTTGAAGCACTCACTCCAGCTGCAGTCCACTCTTTGTGAATCTCCCCCACATTTTTGAATGGGTTTTGTTTCACAATCCTCTCCAGGGTGCGGTTATCTCTCTTGCTTGTACACTTTTTTCGACCACATCTTTTCCTTCCCTTCGCCTCTCTATTAATGTGCTTGGACACAGAGCTCTGTGAACAGCCAGCCTCTTTAGTGATGACCTTTTGTGTCTTGCCCTCCTTGTGCAAGGTGTCGATGGTCGTCTTTTGGACAACTGTCAAGTCAGCAGTCTTCCCCATGATTGTGTAGCCTATAGAACTAGACTGAAAGACCATTTAAAGGCCTTTGCAGGTGGTTTGAGTTAATTAGCTGATTAGAGTGTGGTACCAGGTGCCATCAATTTTGAACCTTTTCACAAGATTCTAATTTTCTGATATGCTGAATTTGAGATTTTCATTTGTTGTCATTTGTGATCATCAAAATTAAACAAAATAAATATTTGAAATATATGAGTTTGTATGTAATGTATGAATATAATATACAAGTTTCACTTTTTAAATAGAATTACTGAAATAAATCTACTTTTTCATTATATTCTAATTTTATGACCAGCACCTGTATATTGTGCAGCCCTTCGATGATGTTCATCTAAAACTGTAAAAAGTGGTCGTCTTGTCTCCTGTTTGTGTTTTTCTGAAGCAACATAAGAAATTTTAACCTTTTCCAAAGCCTGGCTTTTATGCCTGATGATGTGACAAAACAAGACATGGTCAACGTGTCGGGGTAAATACCATGACATCTAAATGAAAAGGTTCTTTCTCTCAGGCAGTCGCCAGTAACCAACTCAACCTCATCACGCTTCAGTACAGATGTAGATGTCACCGCACTCTTAAAGCTTTCTCAAGTGGCGAGACATTTCTGGAAGGAGGATCCGTGCTTACTGCCACTAATTACACACATCTTCTTGTTGTTGCTCATCATTCTGCCAAAGTCTGTTTTGCAGTATTTAATGTTTCTTTTTTTTCCATAAGTAAGATATATGGCTTGTCTTTCGTTTTACAGTCAAAGCTGTGTTCCTGTATTTGAGTTTCTGACATTTCAAAGTAAAACTAAGCGAGAGAGAGAGACAGGAGCTTGCTGCTTCACTTTGGGTTTGGTCCTTTCAAATGATCCGCCTGCGTGTGTTGCAGCCAGAAAACCTTCTCCTCGCCAGTAAGATGAAGGGAGCAGCTGTGAAGCTCGCGGATTTCGGACTTGCCATCGAGGTGCAGGGGGACCAGCAGGCGTGGTTCGGTAAGAAACAGCCGCTTTCTGCTTCCTTTTGCAGCGTTGGTGACTGCAGCAGCATTTCCTCCTAGTGTTTTTGTCAAGGCCAGTGGAAGGGATTCAAGACTTTTAAAAGCCTGCGTGCAGCTACACCTAAGGCCATGTTTGACGACCACCACAGCCTCAAAATGATTCGACCCCTTCCTGACGGCCATGTTTAGTACTTGGCGGTTAATGTTAAGTGTGCAGACCCCAAGAAGATGTAGATTCGGGCAACTGCAGTTAATGTGGGTCCAGATAAAGGAAAGTGAAGCCTTTTTATGATGTGATGTTCATCAAACCTGTTTTATACCTGGACACCAGCTCCTGGCAGCCCTCACTGTTCATTTTAGTCCAGGAGCCGTCCAGCTCTGGGTTTGTGTGCCCAGAGATTTTCTTCACTGGAAACATCGAAGGTATTACTTCCTCCCACTTGCTTGTACTTGAATTTATTTGCTCACCTTCATCTAAAATCAGATGGCTGTCCTTGATGGTGTCCTCTGTTTGCAACTATGATACACAGACACTTTCCTTTCAACTTTAAAGTTCTGGATTTTACTTTTAGCTGCTCCTCATGGAACATTTTGTTTGTTTGTGCAAGTCGATGATTTATTTATTTATTTTTTTCCTGAACGTTTTTGGACATTTTTTTTTGAGAAACTGTACACACCGTTTACTGTTCATTTATTTGAGTTGCTCTATTTTAAGCACACCTGTTGGAATCAGTCCAGCTTGTGTTTAGTTGAATCAAATGTGTTTGAAACTACACCTGATTTTCAAATCTATTTTTAAATCTAAAAATTTGCAGTGTGGATAAGATTATTATAGACTCACCTGTGCATTGTCGATCCTTGCTGAAAATTTCTGTCCAGGTGCAAAATTGAGATTAGATTTCACAGCAGCTCCCACTTTTTGCATGGGAAAAATGAGAAATGTTTATTTTATCTAAAGGACCACAGACATATTGATCTCCCCCCAGCTTTATTAGCTTCTTTATTAGCTTTCTTTGAAACGGTTTCCACAGAGATGGCTTTGTCTTTGACAGGTTTCGCTGGAACACCAGGATATTTGTCGCCCGAGGTGTTGAGAAAGGATCCGTATGGCAAGCCGGTGGACATCTGGGCATGTGGTCAGAAAAATTTTATTTGTTTTTTTTTTTTTTTTTTTTTCAGATTACATACACAACCCATTCATTTCAAACTGAATGCATTTTTTATTTCATGTTCCCTTGAATTTTATGTCAGTTTGTTTTATTTATTCATGTTCAGTCTTACCCTTCCATCTGATGAAACTTAACAGGAATCCTGTGCTGTTCAAGTGAAACTCATTCATTTCATCTTCCAGCTTTTAGGTTGTTGAATTTTTTAAATGTGAAAGTATTTTTTAAATTCTGTATAAATTCAAAGAGGAATCATTTATCATTTGATAGTCTTGCATTTACTTTACCGTTGTGTCTGGTTTTGAAAGCCACATGGATTTTATATTTTTTCATTTCTAACTTTTGATGTTTGCTGTTCAGGGCTGTTACAAAATACTATATTTCACTTACTTTTTTAATATAAATATACTTGCTTTTTATGTGTTGTTTTTTTGTGAATTTTTCCAGGTGTGATCCTCTACATCTTGCTAGTGGGATACCCTCCATTTTGGGATGAGGACCAACACAAACTGTATCAACAGATCAAAGCTGGCGCCTATGATGTGTGTATTATTCTTGTATTACAGTATCATTATAACCTCTATCCCTCACCTTTTTACTGCTGTGTGCATTTGCAAGATTGTTCACATTTTTGCAAAACATTAACTCCATAAATGTGTTATGAACTTTAGTATGTTATATTAAGAAGTAAAAGAAAAGACTGGGAACTTTGGAAAGCTGAAAAATCTCGAATTTGTACTTGAAATGCTGAGGATGACATGAACAAACTTGCACTTTTGGCGCTCCTGGTCAAAGACGGGTCAGAACCTGAGGCTGTTGAGGGCGGACCTCCACGTTTACAGCATTTTTATGTCTCATATGTAATTTGTAAATTGTACTAATTTAAAATTAGCTGGCATTTTGATTTTCAGCACCTCCACCATTTTACCTGGCGTTTCTGTTGTTTGCTGGCACTCGGCGATGAGCAGCCTTAGGTCTTGTTTAATCCTTCAGTACCTAAGTTTTGATATATTTTGGCTTATTTTAATTGTACGTAGTTCTTTAAATGTCCTGTGTGTAAATATTTTTGCCCATTTATCCATAACAACTGGAACTTTCAATATCTAGCAAGTTATTTTCGTAATTTACCATCTATTAAAAGAATGCCTCAGATTAATTTCACTCCCTGTTACGAAGGAGGTGAAATTACCGTAATAACCCGATTTTGGCTAGAAAGCGCAACATTCCCCCTTCCAGAAACAGTTGGAATCTTTCTGATAGCGCACCGTGTGGCGGGATTACGGTACTGCAAATTTGGCTGGACAGTCTCCGCTCCGTTTGGTCTGTACTGTTTAACGATTACACATTTACGACATTATTGAAATAAATGAGTGGAAAGTGTTTTTTGAAAGTGTAGATTGACTCATCGTTAATGGATAAATTTTAATAGATGCATTAAACCTGAAAACCGAAGAGTGTAAATTTTATCCTCAGATCGGGGCGGTGTTGCTGTTCCGACACACTCACACCTTTCACGGGTGCGTCCACATATCAATGTGACATCCCTGGTCTGAATTCCTCTGCAGAGCGTCGTAGTTAAAACTTGAAAACTAAAACAATGTCTAAGTTGGTATAAAGTTGGTTCCAGGAGTTAGACGCAGCCCATCAGCTCCACTTTGGCTTCACGTTATCTGGAGTTGCACTACTTGCTCAGCAATGCTTTGTGAAAAATGTTGCTCTAAAAGCATTAATTTCACATCAGTGAACTCCGTCATGACTTCCATTCGTTTCCTTTTTTGAATTTCAAATGTAAGCATCAGAAGTTGCGTCAACTAAAGCCCATAAAGTCTTGTTTGTGAAACCTGAAAACCGACAAAACTTTAACGTCATTTCATGTTTGTATTTTAGTGATCCTAGTGGTGTAAAACAATCAAGCACGCAGAACAAGTCCCGTCTACTAAGAAGCTCGGATTTAAGTCTTAGGAGTGATGTAGAAATGTAAATTTAGGTTTTAATTACTGTCTGCTTGTTACTGCAGGATTTCCATGCTGTTGTAGAGGGAAGAAATGCTCCATCACAGAGCAATGAGCATATTTTTTAGATCATACAATCCTCCGGGAAAGGAGAATTTATTGCCTGTGTTAATTTTCAGAGTTTGAAGCAACCACATCTAATGATTGTGCATAAAAAGAGATAAAGTGGTTGAGGCAAGCACCCAGTAATTTACACTCTTTGAATAACATTTCTGTCAACAAGATACTTTTAATTTTTTTCTTTCTTTTTTTCAGTGACTAGCAGCTAACTTTGTTAGGACGAGGTTTTTTTTACTTGTTTTTTTTCTATATATAATTTTTTTCAACGTCTATATTTCATTTTTGTACGCATTTCTTTATATATATATATATATATATATATATATATATATATATATATATTACCACATTTTACATTATGTATTGTATAAAACCTTTTGTAAAAAGCTCTTTATGAAGAATAATTTCCAATTATTTCTCTTCCTCTCCTTTTGTGTCATAATATATTCAAGACTATTATCAGGCTGTCATAATTCACTAATGCCAAAATGGTGATTAAAAAAAAAATTAAATATCTAGGATTTTACTGTTTATTTCTCCATAAATTCTAAATACCAAACTTTACAAGGTCACAAGTAAAAAAAAAGCCTGATTTTTAAAAGGGCACATTAATGCACTTGCATCCATTTTTATTGACGATGGAGGTTTTATTTAACACTGCCTCGTTTTGCCTCGTTTTCCTTTCAGTTTCCGTCCCCAGAGTGGGACACGGTGACCCCTGAGGCCAAGAATCTGATCAATCAGATGCTGACCATTAACCCTGCCAAAAGGATCACTGCTGACCAGGCCCTCAAGCATCCCTGGGTCTGCGTAAGTCATACTCTCACATCCGAGGAAAGACCTCCGGGAGCTTTAGCTCTATTGTTTTTTTATTTTTATTTTTTTGTGTGATTGGGCAATTTATTTCTCTATAATGAGAAAGAAATCTTCAATGATTTTCAGTACAAGATTGATTCAGATCTTATTTAACAGATAAGGACTATTTTTGAGTCATTCAGAGATTAGAAATCTGAGCAAATAAAAAAAAAATCACATGTGGAGTTCCTCAGAGTCTTGTTCTCGTGCCACCAGCTCAGAACATTGCTTGCATGTAACTCTGCTGATGACATTCAACTTTATATTTTTCACCATGGCCTATTTATCTTACTAAAACAAGCGTTTCCCAGTATCACTGGGTGAACGTTTCTTCAAAAGTGTTGGTGAAAAGCTAAAAACGGGAGCAAAAATCTCGAATGCCATTTGTGACGATTCATTTACACAACGTCGCCACAATAGTTGTGCGTTTATTTGGCCAGAGCACAGTCTTATTTTTATTTTTTATTTTTATTTCCATGAAGTCTCAGAAGTTGCTATTTGTATCTAAGGGATATTTTCATGAAGGTGAATGAGTCTGTAATAATGCATCTTCTCTACATGCAGCAACGCTCCACTGTTGCCTCCATGATGCATCGTCAAGAAACCGTTGAATGTCTGCGCAAGTTCAACGCCAGGAGAAAACTTAAGGTGAGTGTTGAGATGATTAAAGGTCCTCAGATATATATATAATATATATATATATATATATATAACACCTACAAGGTATGACATTTATTTATTTATTTTGATTGTCTTGAATACAGGGAGCTATTCTCACAACAATGCTGGTATCCAGGAACTTTTCAGGTGAGCTCGGCACTTTCTTTTTAAAGCTATGCCCACGCTAAAACAACCGCAAACCTCGTATCGATTATACACGGCAAATAAGACGTCAGCGTTGCTCTGCTGCGGCTGTCTTCCTCCTCTTGACGGCACAGTTTCCGTTTCACGCTTTGGGACGGTAGGCTTAGGTTTCGTCACGGTAAGCAGTTCGATCACTGAGAGCTTAGGCTGTGTTTGAACGTCCAGTCTGCGGGCTGAATGATGGCCTGGCAGGCCGACGCGCTAATGCTATCGACTCTGTGTTTACATGCTTTCACGCGAGCAACGCGGCTCCAGTGGATTACTGCCAACCACGAGACAACAGACAACAGACTCATTGCGTTTCCGCATCACTTAAAGTTTTTTATTTTTCCATATAAGGAAATAATCAGATTATGCAATTAAACTCTGAGTGTTTTATTCCATTTTCTGCTTCACTTCCAATTAAAGAGAGTGCAGTGAAACTTGGAAAATGTTGAAATTCAATGATCGCTCTGTGCGATGAAATGCATTACGGTAGAAAGTGAAGTGGTGCTCAGAGGTTTATGTAGAGAAAGTACCCAAACGGCCCTGATCAAGAGTTTACCTCCTACACACACGGGGAGGGATGTGACCAGCAGGATGATTGGTTTGCTTTCTAGCCTCCAGCCAGACTCTTGCATGTTTTATTATCAAAGAATCAGCAGGACAATGCAATTAAAATGAATCTAAAAAAAATTGGTAATAACTGCAATTAATTGGCACATACACACCTAAAAATGTCTCAATCAGTGTTGCTTGAAGCGATTACCTTGGTTGAACTCAGGAGTCCAAAATAAGTGATGTACCTGGACGTTCCACCATGATATTATTATGAAATAGAGTTTAGTGTCCAAGCCCAGTTCGACCCGAAATGATCGACTTTGATCATACGCCTGAGCTCAACAAAATGTATTATCTTAATTAAGATTTTACCGCTTTCGTTTTTAGACCACCATCTAAGTAAGCAGTGTAACCTCTCCTGTTTTCAGCTTTTATTTAACGTCTTCCAGCTCCGTCTCGTCGCTTGTTGTAAACGCAGCGTGAGTCAAGGGCAAATATTGTAGGATTCTGAAATGCGCCGCAGAAGCCCAGGCCATCAAGCTAATCAGTTTTTTTTGTGTTTTTTTTTTCCCTGACCTGAACTTTGGGTCATGCTATCGCTGTCTCCTAACCTCAGCTTTAGGAACATCTAAAATGATAACTGGAGGCTTTTCACCTTCAACGCCAGATTTTACCACATGACAGAATGGCGTGGGTGGAAGAGTCCAAGCCAGTCAGAGTCGTCTGGGTAGTTTCTGTTTTCACTGCGACTTAAAAAGAGCCAACGCAATATAGAGTTTCACATCAAACAACTAATCATGAGCGAAAGAAAACTTTAGTATCATTCATGTTCTCTGGGGGGGAAAAAAATGTGGCGAAAATGAGACGTTTTGCCAGGCCTGTGTAAACGTCCGAGCACAACTGTAACCGGAGGAATCCCCCTCTCTGTCCGATAGTGGGCCGGCAGCACACCAGCCCTGCCGCCACCACCAGCACGGCAGCAATGGCTCAGGAAGGTACGTCTGCTAGAAGCGGGTGTGCGATTCGTATTTGGACTGCCGGCATGCGGCTGCTTGAAGGCCCCACCCTGAACCCCTTGCCTCCGCCTGCTGCCTGCACGCTGATGCACTGTGGTCATCACAGCACAGAGGCGTCCCTCCCACACACTCAAACACGAGCTCATAAATGGAAAAGCGCAGATTGAAGTTTGTCTCTTGACCTTTCGGGTCTCCTGCTGCTGCTGCTCTTGACGTTCTAACGAGCGCGCCATCCTTTCCTGGTCAGGATGTTTTCATTTCCTGCGCAGAATGCGGCAGTGGTTTACCTGAAGCCCCCTTCCCCCCCTACTTTCCTCTCCCCCCCCCCCTCAGCATGACCCTTTGACCTCCTTCCAGTTGCCGCCTATTGAAGCATCAGCTCTGCATTAGCTCAAGGGATGCTGCTGCGCTCTTTCACCCTAAAGCCTTTTATATTTTAAACATAACTAAAAACATGAGCGGTTTTGACTCGTTTGAGAACCGACGCCCGCCCGCCCGCCTGCCTGCCTGCCTGCTTGCTGCCACCTTCCTGCAGCATGGCTCTGGCAGCCAAGCATGTTTCCCAACTCGAGGACTTTCAGTTTGGCATCGTGCATGGAAAACTGGATGAAGAGAATGCAAAGTGTTTCTCCTGTCGGCCGTTTTTCTTTCGTCATCTCTGCTCTTCTGCCTGCTTTCTTGTTTGCGTTTGGTGGGCTAAGCTAAAACAGAGCCTGGCGGCGTCTGTGTGCTTCGAGCAAAGCGCTTCTGTCGTCGTCAGAAAGAAAAAAGACAAAAAATAAAACAGGCGGGAGATTTGGGTCAGCTTATGGAAGATTGCTTAGTGGGAGTAAAACAGCACAAAACAATGCATAAGTGTGCAGTAAAAGAGAAAGAACACATGGTTTTTAGATTACTTTCAAATGAAAAAAATCTGAAAAGTGTGGCGTGCTTTTTGTGTTCAGGACCCTTGTGGAACCACAATACAATCAGAGACGCAGAAATTCTTAACCAGAACCTTTGCAAAATAGTTCAATAAAATAAAAGCTAATTTCATCATAGATTCTCAATTAAATTTCTGTTTGGACTTTGACTGGGCCATTCTAGCACATGAATATGCTATCTATTGTAGCTCTTCCTGTATTTTTAAGGTTGAACCATATCGTTTCCAGTCTTTTGCAACTTCCAGCAGGTTTTCTACCTGGATTCTTATCAAAGTTTCCAAACCTAGCAAATAAAAGCACCACCATATCATGATGCTGCCATCACCAAGCTTAACCACGATGGCAGTGGGCTCAGGTTGAGGTGCAGCATTAAATTTCCACCATGTTTTCTTTTCTTTTTTTTCTCAGAGGTAGTACAGCTGTTTGCTGTTTGTCTTGTGGCAAATTGCAACAGCATTTTAAGTTATTTTTTTTGTATGTTTCTTTTTCTAACAGTTTCTTTTAATGCTTCTCCTTAAAGATTTGTGGCGGGAACGTAACAAATTCCCTGAAACTGGAACGGCGAATCTCTGCTGCCCTTTTGGAGTTACCAGGGGCCTCTTGGCTACTTCTCTCAATAACGTTGTTCCTGCCAGGCCTGTCACTTCATCTGCTGACAGCTGAAGTTTTTTGGGGGGTTTTCAGATGACGATTCGTACAGTATTCAGTGAGAAACCCATAACCTGCTGGGGTATTAATAACCAGACCTGACACGAAGTCACCCACAGGTGCAGTCTTTGTTTTGCTAATGAGCCGAATATATGCACTCCACACTTTTCTGATAATAGCAGGCTTCACCCATTAGCTCTGATGAATCATATATATAAATATATATACATATCTCTCTCTATATATATATATATATATATTTAAAAATGTGATCAATCGCTGTTTTTGAATCGAGGTCAGATTCATGTTGAAACTAAAGGCGCTCCGGAGGTTTCGTCCCTCCGCAGCGTTTTGCTGTGAAGACTTTGAAGTGGATGCTAGTGCATGCTGCGCTGCATGAGCCAACCACTCGAGTGAAAATGGTCTCAGGAAGCTTTTGGAAGTGAAAGCCCGACTCTTCATCCCTGCAGTTCTCCCCTGTTTTGAGTTCAGATCTTACGATGCAGATATTAAACGCGGCACTGTTTTGTTTCTTCTTCTCTGCTCTCCTTACCTCTTTGCAAACGGAAGGTAAGGGTGGCTCATCGGGACGGGTCTAACACAAAAACGGTTTTATGTTTCAGATTTATTTAAGGGCCGTGCGTTTTTGCATGTTTAGTTTGCATGTCGGTACCATTGGAAATTTACATAAAGAAACATGAGCACATCTGGTTGAGTTTGATGCAGTTTTTTTTCCTTTTGCTTCTTTCATGGACATGGCAAATTGAACCAGAAATGAGTTCATTTAGGGGTTTTCTTTCCAAATGTTCATGTTTCTTTTTAGTTTATGATGGATCGATGATGAATAAATGCGATATGAAAAAAAAGCTAAACAAATAGACCTTTAATGATCACTGCTGCATTATTTATTATTTATTATTGTTTCTGCTGAACAAAAAAATGTCTTTAAAGTTTCACAAAATGTTGCGAAAATATCAAAATATTTTAATCTGGTTGTAAATAATGGCCACTAATTATTGGAAACAGTTGGAATTTATAAACCGTGAGTTATAATTACAATAAAACGTAAAAAAAAAAAAAATCTTTAATTAGGAAAATGTTTGCTACAATGCAAATTCATTATGTACAATTTAAGATGCTGAATTGACAAATGAAAATTTGCAAAATGAGTTATAAACCTTGTAAAAATCATGTCACAACTTTAATGATTAACTTTTCATTTTCATCTAAAAGTTAAAAAGAAGAAGAAAAAAGTGGCAGATTTATTAAAAAAATGGGCTGAAAGTACATTTAATGAGGCTGTTGCTGCCTCCTGTAAGAAAACCTTAAAGATGTATATTTAAAGATTCTAAAAAAGTGATTAAACTTCTAAATTAACGCACAGGAACCGTTCTGTTCTCGTATTTTGTTTTGTTGTCGTCTGCCTGTCGTGATCCTCCTTCAAAGCGTCTTTAATTAGTCTGATTGCCCCCTGCGGTGCGGCTGTCGTGCCGTTTGTTGTAATCATCCTTCCCGTGGCGTTCTTGCTGATGTAAAAGGTGAACGCGACGTGAACTTTTTGTGTCTTCGGCTTTGTCTTGCTGTCTTACACTGTCCTCGTCTCCTTGTCCTACTTTCTTTCAGCGTGCAAAACCTTACTAAACAAAAAGTCGGATGGCGTGAAGGTAAGTTCTCTGAGCCCCGTCGGGGCGCACAGTGATTTACTCCTCTGATTTGAATCTGTATTTATCAGAAATGCGTTTTTATATTGTGTATTCTTAGGGCTTGGTTTCCTTACGTAGAGTTAGTTGCTCTTCTTTTTGTTGTTGTGTTTAGGTTTAGAATTGAACTAGAATTTACAAAATCTCTCATGTTGACTGAGAGTGAGAGTCAGTGCATGCGGTGAAGCGCCATGATCGCCAGGGCCGGAATAAAACTCCCACTACACACAGCGATTTAAACATTAGACACCCACCTCTCCCCTTCTGGACCCTCCCTACATCTGCTCTCTATTTTTTTAGCTGATTCTCTTTTGTTTTGTTTTTTCTCCTCTACAGCTTTAGTATTTCTGTCTCACGTTTTCACCTCTGTAAGCTTGTGCAGCTGTTTTGTTTTTCCTCTCTTCCCGGGATCAACCTGGCAGCTTCACTTTTTTTAACTGCTTCTGATGCGTTCCTTGTTTCCCGATGACTCCTTGTTTTATTTTTGTTTTTTTCCTCCTCCTCCTCCTTTCATTGCCGTCTGTCAGAAAAGGAAGTCCAGCTCAAGTGTTTGTTTGATGGTGAGATCGCCTCCGTTGTTTTTTTTTTTTGTTTGGGTCTTTTTTTTTCCTTCTTCTTTCTTCTTTTCAAATTTACCTCTGTCTGGTTATCCTGCTTGCTTTTTTTCCAAATTTCTTTCCTTCTGGGGAAAGATGTTTCCCGTGTCTTTTTTTCTTCTTCTTCTAATTCTCTTTTCCTGTTGGATTTCCTACATCCAACATCTGTACGTCTCCCCCTCCCTCCCTCTCTGCCACCATATTGGTCCCATGATGCCGTTTTATCCGCAGACAAACGGCACATGCCCAGACTGTGATTCTTCTGCTAACCACTAAAACTTAAATCCAAAAGCATCACAGATGTGAAACTTTTTCCCTGCTGCAAACTTTACAACCATGTCCCCCTTTGTCCCAGTATTTACATTTTGATTGTATCATCTTTGCGTTTTATGTCTGAGAATTCATCCTTTAGTTTTTTTTTTGTTTGTTTTTTTTGTCCTGTGAAAACGGCTGTCTTGGTCACCTGCGCAAAATAGTTGGAAAATGCTATACCTTTTCAGATTTAATTGAGCTTTTTAGGGCGTGTTCAGTGCATTTCTACAGTAAATTATAACCTTCAGTGCTTTTTACACACTGACACACTCTAAATATAATAATTCAAAACTTGTCAAGCAGAATGCTTTGCAATTTCCTAATTTTCCGCTGAGTTCTTATAGCAAACCTATTCTAACTCAAATTTCGGATTCACGGTGCTTAAACTATTTCAACTTGTACTTCATGGATGTTTTTTTTTGTATGATTTTTTCCCGGTTACCAAACTGAATGCAAACAAGGTAAGCATTCAAAATGTTTAAAATGACAATGAAAAGCGTACCTAAAAAATGTCTTCAATTGCATTCAGAGGCCGCAAAATGATCCAAAAGGGCCACATATGGCCCGTGTGCCACCCTTTGGACACCCCTGGTTTAAAATAATCTGAATGCGTCTTAGGAGGAAGTGTTGGAGGGGGCAGGGGGAAAGCACGAATGGTCCCTTTGTGAATGTTAGGAGCACTGCCTATTAAAATTGGATAGTAACTTTGTTCTTTTAGCCGAGTAATAATTAATGTTGCTTTTCCTTTTCATAAACGAAAGCATTAGATCATGTGCACTTAATTTTCTCCTTTGCATTTTCGTAAAAAAAAAAAAAAAATCAGTGAATCCATGATATTTTGCAGTCAAGGTCATACTGTCGCACCGCGCCTGACATGAACACATCCCTCTCTGTGATTAAAGGACCTTCATCAAGGCCTTTCACTGCATGCACAGACCTGCACTGGTTTATTATTAGCACCTTTATTTCAGATTCGTAGATTTATTTTTGTTGTTTGTTTTTTTTTTTGTACCTGTGAGATGAACTCGACTTGTTTGAACATTTTTCTTTTTCTTTTATTCTTTTGTCCATCTAGCAGAGGCCAAACTCTTTTTTTTTTTCCTGTAGGCAAATTAAAAATGTCTCAGTTTTAAAATATTTGTGCCGAGTTACTATTCTACACTTTTCCCTCAACCTTTTATTAATACCTTTCATTGTTTACAAATTACTATTCAGTATAACCAAAATAAGTCAGAGGTAGATTCATAGCAGCGACACATGCAGGGTCAGCGTATGGAGTGTGTAGCTCTGTTCCTGTTTGCCTCCTTGTGGCTCCCGTTGGAGGCCGAACGCCTTTAGTGGGAGTCATTCTGTGTTGTGTTTCTCTGACCCCAGTCGCAGGGAAACGACAGTAAAAACAGTGTAGTAAGCAGCAGCAGCACCAAAGACAGCAGCATGTCATCGTCCGCGCCAATGGTACCACATCTGTTTACGTTCACTTCCGTTGCTTTTTGTGAACTCATTTCATGTTTTCCTTCTTTTTAGCGTTTCGTTATTCTGTGTCGCCCCCTGTGTTGAGTGAAACCTCCTCTGTCCGCGTCCTCTCTGCCTCTCTTTCTAAACAAAACAAAACACCACAAAACACCACAACAACTTGTGGTGTTGGTGGAGAATTGGACGGCTTTATCATTTGGACAGCTGCTCTGTTTCTCCTGGCTCGTGTTTTACCCAAACCTCTTGCAGACACATACAGACAAATTACTTTCATTTTAAGGTTACAACAGATACTTTAGTTAAGTTCTCTCCAGCTCACCTGGGTGACTGTATCGTATGCCCAAAATGTGTAACCTGAGTGTTACCAGTTGTGGCAAAATGTTTTTGTTTGTTTTTTGTTTTGATTTTGGATTAAAATAAATTGTTAAGGAGGATTTCTGGGTACAACAGGAGCTTGATCAGTCGAGTGATGGATTAACTGCAGGAGGATGCAGCCCCTGTGTTTATAGATGAGATTTTAACACCAAATGAAATAGAGTGGCTCTTGAACAAGAGAAATGGAGATTTGGCTATTTTGAGAAATTTGCCATTTGAAATTAGTTTTCGTTGTCTTTACAACTAAAGAAAGCCGAGTCAGTTGCTTAAAGTACATTAGGAGTCACTTATTCATGCTGTGTACAAACGTTCAAATTGTAGCAGACATTTAGTAGATGGTTAAAACAAACATTTGAGATTTTTTTTTTTTAGCTTAGCCCTAAAATCTGCATTGCTTCAACAAGTTGAGTCCCCTCTTAAGCAAATAACCTGAATATTGTTTCTTCACACTGTTGGTGATGTGAATGTTTTGGACCGGCCCAGTCTTATCGAGAATTTATGGGAGGAGCTAAAAATTAGAGTTATGGAAGAACGTTCTTTCAAGCTCAAAGATATAGAGTTCGTCGTCAGAGAAATGATCCAAATACCAGAGGAAGCACGGGAAACATTCCTGGTTAAAATAAAAATACTTTCTAATGTTAATATAACACTAATGGGAATTATTCTTTGAAGATTCAAAAAATATTTTAAAATAATGAAGTATCGTCTATTAGCAGTTAGCATAGATAGCTTTGTTCCTCTGTTTATTTCCTAGAAATTTAAGTCGATACTTTTTTCCTGATGAAGAGATTAAAAAATTCAAACAGCGTTAGCCTTCCTCTTAGTTCTTCATAATCTTGCGTTATGCAGCCTGAAGGAATGCTAGATGGAGAAAATATGTTCCCTGTTAAACAACTTTTTAAAAGTATCATTGATACTGACAGTGACCACTTTGACTCTTCCTTCAACATGACTTCATACGATGAGTTTACTGATTAAAACAGCCGATCCAAAGTCAGAACTTGTTAAAAACATTATTTTAGTAAAATTTTAAGCAGTTCAAATACAATTCTAGTCAGCAACGTTACATGAGAAGTGAACCTCTAGAGGGTTACTTCTTCTTGTGACATTGCTCTCTGTCCAGGTGTCTTTTCCCCATTTCCTGTCCAAGCCTACGTTTCTTTAATCCCACGTTAGTGAAGGGGCTGCATGTTCCCAGGTCGAGTCCGGTGCTAAATTAAACCGCACACAAATGCAACTAATTTAGAATACTGTGTTTCGTGTGGTTCTTGAATCTCGGTGCTCTTGAACGTTTTTGTGCCGAATGTTTCTGTGGCCGAGGTCCAGACTGAGGAAGAGGAGTCATCGCACAAACAGCGTGTGCATCAAAACCGACGTGCAGATTTCTGATGCATCCTCACAGTTCAAGCAGGCTCACTTTGCAGACCAATAACTTTAGGAGGGCTGGTGCAAGACGCTGAATTTTTATTATTTCACACTTCGCTGCCAGGATGAAAAAGCAGACATTTAATTTAGGATGAATGATGAACAAGGAGCTCGGTAAAGTGGTGCTCCTAGTGAATGAACTTGAAGCTCTGCTGAGTGGAGAATCCAACCCTGCTCCGGAGGATGACCCTTCAAAATAAACACGACTTGTAAAGGAGGGAAGATGTAGCCGCATGTAATTGGCGCTTTATCTGCTGCTTCTGATCGTGAGCTTTCCAGTCGAAATGATGCCTTTGATATCGACGGAACCGCACACGGTTCCGACCACTTTCAGGTTATGAGTACGCTTCATGAAGGCTGCACTGCATGCATGTCTTACAGACTCCTCCTCCTCCTCCTCAGTCATGGCCTCGTTGGTGGATGCGTGTAGTTTTTGTTCATTTCTGTGCGTTTTGGAGACTCTTCTGGCCACAGAATCAGTGCGGGGGGAAACGAACTCTGTGCCTCGACAATCTACCGTAAACGGTCTCTGTGCTGTTGCTCTTGTGCCCTGCTGTGTTTGTACTTGGGATTGTTTTGTATGTCTCTGTTTTCGTGGAATCTGCTGTTATTCCGTGGCATCATCCATCCCCTCCCTGCATGGTTAAAGTGTCTCCTGCCTCCCCCCAGGAAGCCCAGACAACTGTTGTACACAACCCAGCAGACGGCACCAAGGTAAGCCGCTCCTCCTCCGACCTGAAGCCACTGATCAGAGTACGCATTGACAAAGAAAACATCTCAGACACCAAAACATGGAGATTTAATTGTGTTTTTGTGAAGCAAAATATATTTCTGCCTCTTTTAGATTAACTTAAATTGTTTCACACGTTCTTAAATTAACAATACGTTGTTAAAGATTTTTTTTTGTTTTTACAATCCAGTCTGCTTCGTTAAAATTGTAGTTTTCCTTTAGAAGGAAGCTGTGTAGGGTAGTTATTAGTAGTTCATATCATGTATTAGACGGAGCTTAAATTGGAGAGCAGGGCCGATCAAGAGTGCATTTCTAAACTTCTCCCACAGTCTAATAGTTGCATATCTCATTAATTATACTAGACATTTGGTTACATGTATCTCCTGATTGTTTTGCCCCTTGCTGCCACACTTTTTCTAGTTTTTAGGAGTTTGGTATCTTGACTTTATCAGATATGAGAATGACAAACTATTGAGCTTAACTTAGAAACTATTTTTAAAGAGCCCCTTTTTCACCTTTAATGTTTGTTTCACTCTACCAGTTGCCATTTGAATTTCTAACAAGGTTTAGGTAAAGGTAAGCTAGCTAGCAGAGGGCTCACTAAAAAAGGAATTTATAACATCTATGAAAGGCACATTTTGAATTCTTCTTGTGTGGAATATTTATGGACATTTGGACATTTACTGTAATTTCAGTGTGAAAAATAAATTAGAAATTCAACTAGTGGAATAAAGCTAATGGTCAAAGTCAAGCTAACAGAGCAGGGCTAACTGAAGAGAGCATTTCCAAGATCTAAAAAAGTCAAATACTAACTTGTGGGGAGCATTTATGAACCGTTCATACAATCTAAGATCCAAAATGCACTTAAAATTTTAAGTAGTGCTAACACTTCAACATTACCAAGCTAGCTGCTACCAAGCACAGGACAGCTTCCATGATCCAAGTCAAATCTTAAATTCTCTTTGAGTAAATCATTTACAGACAGACAAGAGCAGCTAAAATATGTTAGCTCGACTTAACCTTGCAAATTTCAAACTTACTCTTCATACTGAGATTATTCTGAAAATCCAGCTATTCTTAAGTAATCCATGCAACAGAATAGGAGTTTATTTTTTCCCACTAACCAGAAACATGCAAAGATTAGTTCAGATTAGTTCACAAGCTCACAAAGTGTTACTCGAACAAGATATTCTTTATGCTGACTCTATTCTCGCGTCGTCACCTGACAAGCTCTTCCTCTTGAAGAGCGGTGACACGGCCGGCACGCGGCCAGACATTACTCGCACTTAAATTAATAATTAAAAATGATTCTGTCACGCTGCTGCCTTGGCGTGTGCGGGCGGCCCTGTGCGTGTCCCCTCGGCCGCCGCCTCGGCCGTCGGCCGCCGCCTCGGCTGGTTTGTGCTCCTGGGAGGGAGACGTCCACCCTTCCATCTGTCCGTCACGTTGACTGTGTCCTCACTGGCAGTGTGTCCAGAGCTGTCCATCATGTCTCAGTCATAAAACTCAACATCAAAGAAATACTTCCTTTTTTTCTCTCTCTCACTGTTTCTCTCTTCCCCTCCTTCCTCCCACTCTCCTCTCGTCTTTTGTCCGTGTGTCTTTTTGTGTGACCCCTTCGTGTTTGACAGGGCTCCACAGAGAGCTGTAATAACGCCGAAGAGGAGGAGATGAAAGGTAGGAAAGGTACTTGTCCAACTTTCACGTTCTCCGCATGCTTTCTTTCGGCTCACTTTATGGCATTTTCAGATCAGAGAGATGGAGAAAAAGAAAATGACTATTTGTTTCCTTCCTTTGTATTGAGGTAATGCATGACTGCAGGGTTAGTGTTTTAAGGCATCTGTCAACTCTTATTCCACAACAAAGAGCTTGAGTGAGGGCTGGGAGTCTTGAGGATTTTGTAGTGAGATGAGCATCACAGGAAAGATAAGTGTTGCATGTAAATGGTTTGCTTTTCTCTACGAAAATAAAGTGGGGGGGTTGGGAGGGGAAGAAACCTCAATACCAAACAACACAATGCTTCTCAATGCGCCTCTTTATTTATTTATTTTTTGTGATAATTGCATGTTGCTTTGTCAGACACTAAAAAATGCCAATGAAGGTTGATAGTTCCCATTAGTAAATGTTAGGACAGGAAAGATAGGTCCAAGTTTATCATATTGTGGTTATTTCAAGTGTTGGCACATTGAGAGTTGAAAGTTTGCTATAAATTAATGCCACATGAAGAGTGTTTGTGATGTAAGCAGAATCAATGCAAAAATGAATTAAAAAACACAAATTCCTGAACATTGTCACCGAGTCTTCTTGAAGGATGATAAATATGTTCTCCCACTTTTTATTCATTTTTTAAAGGAAACTCTTCTCCATGAAAACGTGCCCCAAAGTGAATCAGGCTCCATAGAAACGCATAAATACATCTTAAATGGTCCAAATTACCAGCAGAGTTTCACATCACTGCATCCTTGAAGCTCAGCTGCTTTCCAAAAATTGATATGACGTCGTCTTGCGAGAGTTTAAATGTGACATACATCACATAATGTTGGATATGATGTGGATTACTACTTAATTACAAAGCCAAACTTTGATGGTTCAGAAATGAGAGCAGAAAATGTAGAATGCATCTCAAACATTTGCATTCTGTCACCTTTAAACGACAAGCTTTGATTTACTGGCACATTTTGTGACGGACCAAGACACATTAGTGCTTCATTGTGAAAGGGGAGCTAAATGATACATAGTTGTTGAACAGAAAATGATTGGGAAATTGTGGTGTGTGTTTTGTATTCAGCCTTATTTGAAACTAAAACTTTTATATACACTTCTTCATAAAATAGCTCCAGATCCGTCAGGATAGACAGATCTTGAGCCCAGGAATGGCTTGGTAGGTTTTTCCAGACATTTTTGACATTTCCAGACGACTGTTTTTAAAATCTCATCCTTAAAATGTCTCCACAACATTATCTAGGATCTTCACGATGCTCAGTAATGCTCTCTAGCAAACCTCTGAGACCTTCACAGAACTACTGTGTTTATAGTTGGACTCTATTGACCAATTGAGCGAATTCTGAAGTCACCTAAATGGTATTGATATCCTAATTAATATTCTGGTAAGTGGAAGACCTGGACTTTGCTTCGGGGTATCGAGGTAACGGGGACTGAACAGAAATGCACAGCACACTTTTCTCTGATTTTCTGTAATGAAATGGACAGTTTTGCTGACAATCTACAATTCTACACTGCTTTGCATATCTGTTACACAAAATCGTAGTAAATACATTGAAGTTTGTGATTGTGACAAAATGTGAAAAGGTTCAAAGGAGGTGAATGCATTTGTAAAGCAGTGCAGTAGTCATATTATTTAGTATTATGTAATTTCCATTCCTTTCCATCTATCCTGTTTAAAACAAATGGGTCATTACCAGAATCTACAGGGAAACATCAATGAAGGCCACTGTGAGTTAGCAGAGCCAAATGGGAACGTCCCGCCTGTTTGTGTTTTGCAATGTGTTAACGTTGTGTTTTCATTTTGCTCCCGGTCCAGATGAGGCGGTGTTGAGCGTTGCTGATGTTGTCAGCTTGCATGGCGCGTTGTGCTTGAAGTGTTGGTGGGATTTCGCAGTTTTCCTTCTCGCTGTGTCATTTCAAATGACCAACTGGGATATTTATATCCTGCGGGCTTGCTTATTGTCTTCAGGCTGCCTGTCGGTGGGCCATCTGTGTGTGTTTTTGTGTGTTTGTCTTGACAAACAGCAGTGGCTGCTGGTACAGAGAGTTCAGGGACAGGGCAGAGCAGCAGGCCGCGTGTCCTCACCGTCCACCTGTTAGTCAGCAGGTTATTTTCTGTTCCAATCTTCCTTCTACCGCCAACATCGATTTTTCATCATTTACCCCAAATTCCCTTCTAAATGGTTCACTGTTTAAAAGGGAAGTAAAGGAATCCTCCTTCCTGCTTCTTTTTAATCTCAACTCGTTTCTGCTCCCTATCCTGCATTGCCATCTGCTGGCATGATGATATAACTGCAGTTTTCTGCTTCTCAATTTTCTTTTTAAATCCCTGTAAATATTAACTGTGTACAATAAAGCCCAGAGGCCATTTGTATAATTGGACCAAATGCACCTGACATGCGATTGGTTCCCTGTACGAATCTGGAAGCGGGCCCCGGCCGGGGTCCGATCAGTCAGACCTCAAGCTGCAGGCGAGTAAGTGACAGGAGGAGAGTTAAGGACCTGTGTGACGCCTTAGACAACAGGCTGGAAATGGTTTGTTGGAGATTTATCTCTGCCCATTTTGCCTTCGCCTGATGAAAGACTTTATGGACAAACATACATGCAGATGTTAAGGTATTTTCTGCAGCAAAAGGTTTTTTTTTTTAGTTTGCTTTGCTCGTTTACTCCTTTGTAACAGCTCAGGGTGTTAAATTCATTCATCTAAAATTAAAGTGTTAAAAGTTTGCCTTTAATAATTTAATGGCAGTTTTTAGATTTTGTCTTGATGGGACGTTTTCATATATTCAATGTTTTTGTTTTTTTCTTGTGTAATTTTTCTGTCTGACAATAAGTTGCACTCAGACATTTTCTTTGCTTTCCGAGTCGAGACCATCAAGGCTACTAGCATACTTTGCTACCCAGCTAGATTTTCTTTTGAGTCTGTCATGGGTAAGTGCAAATTTACAACCAGTTGGGTGGATGACGTTTATCCAATTCTGTGGAGATGTAGGTACTGCATGTTCTCAACAGGGTAACTATGTTTACCCACTTCCTGGAAGCTGAGTGTTCCTTTCTCAAACTTGAAGTGTGTTTGGTGTGTTTTGAAGTGGTTTTAAAGTCGAGTCGAGGCAGAGCGGTGTGGTTTAACCGCCAGACGATTCCTGAATTTCTGTAACATCTCCTGGTTGTGTGCCCCTCCTCCTCCTGTTTCTGCTTCAGCTCGGAAACAAGAGATAATAAAGATGACGGAGCAGCTAATCGAAGCCATCAACAATGGGGATTTTGACGCTTACACGTATGTTTTTTTTTATCGATTTGTCATCGCCTGGGCAACATGTGGAAAAGATTTAGTTTTGGTTGGCTCTGTAGGTCAGTAATTGATTTGTCTTCCTGCAGGAGAATCTGTGATCCCGGACTGACTTCTTTTGAGCCAGAAGCTCTTGGTAACCTGGTGGAAGGCATGGACTTTCACAAATTCTACTTTGAGAATCGTGAGCTCCTCAAACTCTTTACCGTTTAGTCGCTATGCAAAAATGCATGCATTTGTTCCTTTGGTTTGGTTCATGTCCCATAAACACCAGTCGATTTTAACATGTTACTTTCATCTTCTAATTATTTCAACCAGCCACTTGTGTCTTTTACCAAAATTCCCCTTTTTCCCCAACACTACCTACAGCGGGTTTGCTCCTTGTGTGTTGTTGCAGTTCTGAGTAAAAACAGCAAACCGGTCCACACCACCATCCTCAACCCCCACGTGCATCTGATCGGCGAGGACGCCGCCTGCATCGCCTACATCCGCCTGACGCAGTACATGGACGGCCAGGGGCGGCCTCGATCCTGCCAATCAGAGGAGACCCGCGTGTGGCATCGGCGCGACGCCAAGTGGCTCAACGTCCACTTCCACTGTTCAGGAGCACCGGCTGCACCGCTGCAGTGAACGGACAACCCAGGCCCAGGTGAGGCAGCAGCGGCACACAGAGGGGGTTCAGCACCTGGTTCATGTGGCGTTTGACCAGCATGATGACCAGGGAGCCTAGAACCACTAACCTGTGCAGGTGTGTTCAGGCCTCCTGCCACGTCGCCCCTTGTGCAGCCACACTAATTACCTGTGAATCCTGGCTAAGTTTCATTTATTTACTTTTTTCTTTTTAAATCAAATTTTGGGTTTTTCAGAATTTTATTTTTGGAAAATCTGATTTTTTTTTTTTTTTTTAAAGATACACACTTGTTGGGTTTTGTAGCTCAGCGCAGCCATCTTGTTTGAGAAGCACAATTTTACGGCTTTTGCTTATTTAGACTTTGAAGTCAACTTTATAACAGAGTTTACTTCTGGCTAGGCTATAATTTTTATTTTTTTTAATTGTGAGAAATACTTATATTACCAGAACATTGAGAATTAAATAGAAATTGTATGAGAACTCCAACATGAAAAATAAAGAATAAAATGTGGACTGTTGAGCACCTTGTGAAGATATACTTCGTCGTTTTTACCGATAAGGAAATACTTCACTGCTTAACACATCATCATATTATTACCAGGAGCAGGAATTCTTTTTTCCTTTTAGGAAAGAAAAAAATTAAGATTTTGAATTAGATCTGGTATGGAAAAAAAAAAGAAATTTTATGTTCAAGCCATGTTTTCTGTGTCTGACACAGAAACTCCCACAAAATCTATGCAAAATACTCCACACACTGACTTGCAAATATGGACGACACACATTCGCAAAATGTTTGCCTTTCACTCCACTCTACTTTTCACTATGCAGTTTGACAAGCGTGCTGTGACTCACTTTTTTTTTTTAATTCTTTTTCTAGGTTTGCCTGAACTATAAAGCTACTTTTCTCTCCGAGGTCGGAGTGGAGCCTGGATCCTGGCTGGGACGAGGCTGCACAGGATACTCAAAAGTGGGGAAAATATTACAATCTTTGAAAAGGAAAAAAAAAGAGTAACAAAAAAAAAAGTTAAAAAAAAGTTTCAAAAGCTTGAATGACCAACACCAACCAGTCCATCCTTTACTAGATGATGATGATGAGGGGCTCAGCTGTTGGGGGCCCTTGCCTTGCAGACGGTGCATGCTTCTGATGGCTACACAGGGGTGATGCTGTCCTGGTCCTTGTTCTGCCACGGCTTTTTTTTTCCCCCTCTACTCCCCCCCCAGTCTCAGATTTGTCTGATTGTTAGAAATATAAATATTCATCACCACTTCAAAAGATTTCCTGGGGCAGTGGGAATATTTGGAATGATGTGGTCACTTTGGGCAGAAGCAGAGCAGCTAAGTGTTTAACGCAAGTATTGCTTGTCTTTGAGTTAACTGAGGATATGGATGTGCTGGTAAGGTTCATGGGAATGAGTGACTAACATGTGCTTAATGTCAGGTTGGTTTAGGAGTCGGGTTTTAGCACCTGCAGTGTTTTAAGGGACCTTTTAGTTGTGTTTTTTTATTTATGTTGAGAGTTTTGTGTTACTTTCTAGTTGATGGTTCTTTTTTTTAAAGCATTCTGGGTTGACTTTTTTATTTTTTCTTTAAGAAAAATGGGTTTTATTTAATGTCTATAAAGAGATATTTATATTGAGGAAACTAATTGCTTTGTGGATGTAGGAAGGGAACTTGTGCAGGAGATTTTTTAAAATTTTATTTTAAATTCAAGCTGTAAATAAAAAGATATCGCCACAAACATGGATGCACACACACTCGCTCACAGTGACCCTTCCTGCCCCCTGGTCCTTTAAGGTCAAGCTTTTTATATTCTCCATCTGTTTGGTCTGCAATGTTTCAATCCGAACACAAGGTGGCAGCGTTGGCGAAAACCTGAACCTTGTCTTAAAATGTCCAGATCTGAACTCAAGTAGGTGTCGTGGACGCTCTCTTGGCTTCATGTTTGTGTGTTTTTAAAGGTAAAGCATGATTTCTCCAACTAGCCATTGGCCTGTACTGTTTTTTTTTTTGTTTGCACACTTGCTGTTGCTCTTCTGTAGGAGTGAACCTTTCTGCAACTCCAGGTTACGCTTGCCAAAAAAAATCTCACCTGCCTCACTCTACCTCTGCCCCCTCGTCTCCCATCGTTGGCCTTCACCAAGCGGTCCCGTTGCCATCGTAACGCCGCATGAAGGAGTCGAACCAGTCTTTTTTTTTGTTTGTTTGTCTGTTTGGTCGTGTTCTAAACTGTACGTCGTCGGTCTTGGCTCGTTGTACTTCTACGTGTGAAGTCCTGCTAATGCAAAACAGGTTGCAGCAGAGGGATTTGATGGGAAGAGGGCTACAACCAGGACCTTCACTGACACTTATCAGTGGGATCTGGAACTTTTTTTAAACTTTGATTTTTTTTAAAAAAAAATCAGTCTCTGTTCTAAATGTTGTGGTCATAAATGTTTCGATGTTTGCATTTCAATGTTTCTAGGTTGAAAATAAAAGGAGCAGGTGACTTTTTAAACAATACGGAAAAGTTGTTATATGAACTTTTGTCTCCAGTTTGGATCACAGCATGACAGAAGCACACAAGATCAAAGATTCCCTCATCGAGGGGGGGTAAAAAAAAAGAACACGTGTGTGTGTGTGTGTGTCTGTCTGTTCCACGGTGTCGTCCGAACTTTGTGTGACTGTACCAGCAAATGAGTAAGGCTTGTTGAGTGTCTGTCCTGCGCCAAGCTGCTCCACGGTAACTCACGCTCTATAAATTGTCTGACTCTTCTGACCACGACGTCGTGTGTGTGTGTGTGTATGTGGTCGAGCGAACTTTTAAGAAAACCATCTGTGAGCCTTGACTTGTTGTACAAACTGCCTGTGCTTCTGTTTGATCCAACGTATCTGAGACGCCATGAAAACTCGTGTCCACTCCTCCACCCTTTTGCACCACCTCGCTTTGTAAATCTGAATCTGTGTGATGTTTTTTATGCTTCTGAGTAACTCGTTTGTTCTGTGGGCACCGGCCTGGTTGTGTGTTGATGCCACCAATCTGAAAATGTATTTTTTTATTTTGATAATCGTATGTGGGTGAATTCCCATGCACCGATGAGAAGATCAAAACGAGGGGGGTAATAAAATTAAAAATAAAAAAAAATGAAGGTTCAAGCACATTTAAGAGGCTAGCTTTAGAGTTGAGGGGTGTACTATGAAGCAATAAGCAATACATTTGAAAACGGTGTATTGAAACCTAAAGGTCATCACATTCATATGCACGGGTTTTGGATTAAAGTTATGTTGTAACCAGCTAATAAGTAAAAGTCCAATTTAAATATTAGACCATGTCAAATATGTACACAATTAGTGACGGTAAACTACAAGCGTCACAGTCAGGGCAGAGCTTACGACAAATGAGTGCAGATTGGCTGATGGTTTGCAGTGACGGGGAACACGTGTGAAAGCAAAAGACAATACAAAATATTTTTTTATCCAGTAAAACTTTGTGCTCACAAACATCAGTCACCTTGATGGTCACTGTTGACTCTCTTCTTGAAATAAACTTTGCAGCTGTGCCATGAGCAATTTTGTCCCTCCTTCCCATTTAAATAGACTAAAATTTAATGTTGAACCATTTCTTGCTCTAAAATATTTGCTGTCCATTTGCTGATTATACAGCTAAAACAGCACAAGAAAAAGTGTTTATACTAATGCAAAGTTTCAAGAAACTTAGTTCTGGCTTTAAAAAGATTATGACAAACATGAATATGGCAGAGAAATGGGCAGAGTTGTGGACACACTTATTGTCAACAGTCGACAGATGGATGGTTGGTCTGGTTTCGTCTTGTTTTTCACTGAATTTTCAATTTTATGGTTTTTTTCCAGGTATATTCACATTTTCTGTCAAATATTGATGCCTCACAGTCAGTGCTTGAAACTGAAAGCCTCAGCACTATGGAACATTTGTTACTCTTTTCCCGTCAGTTAAAACAGTCTGGTTATATGAAACCTGCTTCGTAGTACATCGCTTGAACCAGTCTAAGGTGAGACACCATTTGTCAAAGTATTTAAAACAACCTTAGTCTTTTACACCAATTTTACATTGTTGAAGTTAGTAAAATCAAATACCCTGTAGTCCAAAATCTTAGGAAAACTTTCTTTTTGGGGCATATATGCAAGACTACTACTACATATAGCAAGTTTATCCCTTAATCTTTAATTACAAGGATGATTTAAAAAATATAAGCGGCGTTTCCCCTCTACTTATGTAAGTGGGAGAGGGAAAACAAGAAAGCATCTAAAATACAAAAAGATGATATCAAAGCACAAAAATCCAAAGTAAAGTTTGATTTTTACAGTACCTTGTAAGTTTGCCTGCCTAACTCCAGAAACCAACTGGATAGGGCAAGATGGTGAAAGGGCACCTGGCAATTTCAGGGTTTTAATATATAAACTGTCAGACCTTTAGTTTATCATGCAACTAACCTCCACATGCACAAATCCACCCACTGTAGTTTCCTCCATGTTGTCTAGTAAACGTGAAGCCAAACATGAAGGGTATGCGAAAGAAAGCACCCACAACCGGAGAATTTTAAAGGTCTTACTTTTCCTTTTTTTAAGAAAAAAAAAATCCCTGTCAAAGTTCGAACTGGTTCAAATACTTTGGCAAATGCTGAACATCCTTTCTTCAAAACTGTAAAGTGAAATGTGGGAATATGCTACAAACATCTTGGGGGTCGAAGGGTTATAGTAAAAAAAAAAAAAAAAAAACTATATGCAGTTTTACAAATATGCATGTACGTCTACTTTCTGGTAATTTTTCACTGTTGACTTGATAAAGAAATGGAAATTTATTTGCATCCACCAGGTTATGAAATGGTTGTCAGATATATATATATATATATATATATATATATAAATATAAAAGTTATGCCACATAAAAAAATTAAAGATTAGCTGAAGCCTTAGCTTTATTGTGCTCCTTTTAAAGTTAATATATTGCATTGTGACCTTACAAACAGAAGGGGCTACATGCGTCTAAATTCAAATGGATGCTGGATATTTTTTTTTGCATGACTAAACAAATAAAATCCTACAACAAAAAAACATGGTTTCTTGTTTTGACTCGAGAAATAAAGTAACCAAAAGATATTCATCTTCCCAGCATGCAGGTCTGATCTGGAGGAATTATACCTACACTGATGTATGGATGTAGAATCAAACAATTATCTGTCCTGGACCTTTTAAGACTTCAGATTTCATTGTTCACCAAACAAAACATTTTTCTTAAATCTATAAACATGTCCTGAGACTAAGGCTCTTATTTCTCCGGCTAAAACTCAACTGGGCCAGTCGGTGAACAGAAGATGATGTGAATGATCATTCTGTCGTGTGCCGTTTTTATAACTGCAAACCGCCTGACGTTTTAGCAATGGCAGAGGAAGTGAATAAAGTCGTTGAGTCTGTGTTGGTCACGCTTTCAACCACTGAATTAACAGCCACTTCGTTCAAGTCGGCACTTCTCTCTTTGCAGTAGAGGATGGTGGTTTACATTTCTGGTAGGCTTCATAGCAATGAGTTGGCCAAACTTTATACATTAAATAAAATTTAAAACTTCAGAGTCCAGGACACCTTAACTTTCTCAAAGTTGCAAAGCGTGGGATAATGGGCCGTTTTATTTATTTATTTATTTTTTTTACCAGGCTACTCGGACTTTAATTGGACACCCATGTTTTAGATGTTTGTCTGCTGAACTCAGGAGATAAATAGACTCAGGTGTGATCCTAAATCATTCCTAAAGGCCACCGTGCTTAATAAGGAGACATACACAGTACTCTTGATTTTTAATTACACCAAATGGAGACATGTAAAAGTGGAAAAGGAGAAAACATCAGGTCTCATCGTCACCATCATGTTCAACACAACAGAAACGTGGAGGTGTTCTGCAGGCAGGTCACCTGCTCCAGTCGGACACAAAGAGCCTTTCCAGAAGTTTACACTCAACACTGTTTAATCTTAGTGATATCTGTACATCAGAGCAGGAGAGGAACTATTAATGGCTACCATGTGGTTAACTGTATGACAGAGGAGGATTTTAGTGGAGGTGAACAGTGTGTCGGGTCAAAAACATCGTCTCCTAGGCAACCTGAACATTCCCAGGCTCAGTCCCTCTCAGACCAACACACCAAAAACTTTCATGGCTTTATGTCCCACCGCATCTGGCTTCTCAACCGTCAGACTCCATCTTCTTCCTTGGTCGGATTGATTGCTCCATGCAGATAGTGATTCTTCAGTAAAAACAGAAGCTGGAACTATTTTTTTTTTGTTGTGTGTGCTGACATGCTTCATGTTTCTAGTGTCCTCCTGTTTAAAGAATGTAGTTGTGGCTTCAGGCAGAAGACGATCCATCTGGCATTGAAGATACGAAGAAGATCTGGGGAAAGGAGTCCTGAAGTCTGGGTTGAGATTGCCTTTTTTTTGGCTGTTGTGTGAACATTGGCACTTAAATCAGTTCACAGAGACTAACTAGTGCGCATCAAGATCTGCCACATTGGAGTAAAGTGGCAAACTGTCGGAGAAGTCTTTAAGGGGGGGATGTCATTGTGATATTTTGTAGTATTTCACTGTTGCTTCCTTGATTCAAGGAAAAGAAAAACAGAGAAGGAAGCCACTTTTCTCCACTAAAGTGTCCTGAATCTCCTAAAAAAATGTTGAATCTGGGACATACAATCTTTTCTCACTGTAGATGGCTGCAGAAGATTAGCTCTACAAAGCTTCAGACACACAGCTCCAAGGCCACCTTTCTCTGAGTCGCACACAAGCAAAGAGAAGTGCAAACAATTGGAAAAGAAAGACAAGTTACAAGAAAACTGGCAAGAAAATAGAGCAAAACTACAGTAAAGAGAAAAAAAAAGTTTCTCTGTACCAGTAAATATTACAGAGCCCCCTAGTGGAAGAGGGGGATTTTTCTATTCGTTTTTGGCGTTAACTCACAAAAGTATTGCATTCTCACGCAATAATTTTTGCACTACCTCACTGTAATGTTTTTAGTAGTCAGTTTACGCAGCATCTTTGAATACAGAGTCTTTCTCCTACAATTTAAGGTTTTTCCATGCAAGAATTCTGTGCTCAGATCTCCTTTGTGAGTTACCCAACATGTTTATATCTTCATCTTTAAGAAGAACTCAGGTCAAACATGAGCTTTTGTCCAAACTATTTGAATTTGTTATTGCTGTGACTATACAAAATAGGCTAGAGAGAATTTGCAAATTTATTATGAGGGGACGCAATACTTTTGTGAGGTAACGCAAAAAAAAAAAAAATCCCCATGCTCCCCTAGGGGGCTCTGTTAAACATGAATGCAACAAGGAGAGGAAGAGAATCAGCAGCTAGCCTGGGACTACATGCAAACAGGGAAGGAGCAAAGCCATGCAGCAGCCTGATAAAGAGCCAGAACATCATCATTATACACCAACACAAGACACAGCATGATGGAGGGAGACTGTGTTGTTTCCAAGAGCTTCACTTGGTCAGTCAAGACAACAGGCAGCGTAGTGAAAACTGGACCATATGCCAAGTCCAATGAAAACCCCTGAGCAGGCGTTTGGCACCACAGGAACAGTGATGGGAGGAGGAGGAGGGGGGTGGGGGAGCAAGTGCACAGCATGATGGGAGACATCTGTTACACAACCACGTTGTAAGGGTTCCCATGGAGACAAAACTGACCCAACAATTTTTCATCCAGCGCTCACTCACCACGCGCTGGCAGCATGGTAGCGGACGGGCGGGCGAGGGCTCAGCAGCTTTGCTGCGGCTCCCCGCTCCTGCTTTTAGACTTTCTGCCCTCCACATCTGTAGGATAAAGGCAATGTTTATGTCACGTCTATAAAAAAAAACAAACCACTTTCATCAACTTCATCAATGCATATAGTGTCCATTCAGATAAATATATTTAAGAGTAAAATAGCACCTACAAAAGCAGAAATAAATAAAACTCTAAATGCAAATAAGTTTGGCACGACAAGCGATGTTTATCTTTTGATTATATAAATTACTAACTGTACAAAATGTGGCCGAGTCTAGCGCACTAACATGATTCTTTCTGTAGTGTGGTGCATTAAGAGCAATAAAAGGGAAAAAAATCTAAAATGAAATGATGCATGCTTCATTGTCAAAATAATCAAAAACTCGTTAACCTTCATTATCCATCTTGCATTTTAACAGCTGCCATGCTCAGTCAAAATCTAAAAGGTAAATGTCACCAAGGCGATGCTACGATCTGGTCCCTTCACCGTCAACTTTCACTTGTCCATTTAATGATGCCCAGAGATAATTTTGAGAAAGAAGATGCATCATTTTGTCACTAGTTGGAGCCCATAAACACCACAACCCACCACCAATCCAGTAAAGCCTCCAGTTCAGATATATGAACACATGAAATTGAAAAAAAGAAAAAAACATTAAATGCACAAAAACAGTGCACACGTCAACAAAAAGAAATTAAATTTAAAATCCATTTTGATTCCCATCGTCAAAATTGCTGTTTTAACTCAGGCTGACAGAACAAAGCCATGCAGTTTAGTGAACAACGCAAACCATGGAAAACACCCTGGTAGTAAACCATACCACAAAGTGGGAGGAGAGTCTATCATGTGACAAAGCTGCTTCAGTGTCACAGGGACAGTTACTTGGGACAGCAAAAGGTTCTGCTGGCTTTAACGGATCTTTGAGAAACGAACAGGCCTTGTGTGACAGCCACGTAAAAATAAAAATAAAGCGCAAAACCCTTTTTAACCACTTTGATGAGAAAACACGATAACGGCTTTTTGGACAGAGGAGAGTTCAAAGTCCCACACAAGTAAGAAAAAAAAAAGAAAAGAAAAGGTAAAGCATTCAGCACCATGACAAACAGAAAATGACCTTAATGCACCAAATAATAATAATTAAAAAAAATTGTGCTCTGACATGCAGGAAAGGAAGATTAGTTCATCCAATGATTTTGTTCTCCAGCTCTAGAAGAAGTTATGATGGTCTGGTGAGAAACCTTCGGGTGACTCACACACAGCCGTACTCGTACCACAGAGACTGGCTCTCCTCTGGGCTCAGAGTCTGCTCTGACTCAGCAACGCTACTTGGACCAATACCATCATCGTACGCCGTCAGGCGGGCTGAGCTGGACCTCATGGGGTCGTTGGACTGGCTGTGCAGGCTCTGGTTCGGCCCGGGGCGAGGCTGGGCCGGGGGGCCGCTGATGTTGCTGACTAGGGTGGGGTTCAGAGACAGGAAGGGGAGATTTTCTGCCGACTCGCTAAAGATGGAGTCCATGAACACCGACTCTGCGGTGAAGGAGGGGCCGAGGAAAGACTCGAGGCTGTCGAGGTCGGGGTCCTCTGAGCTGTGGCAGGGTAGGCTGACTGATTTGGGCATGGGGGAGGCGATGTTGGGGTGGTACTCACTGGGTGTCGGCTGCGAGCGGACTCCAGGCTGTGGGGAGGGGGCGTGAGGAGAGGCGTCAACAGACACGGGCTGCCGGTGGTCTTTGGACAGTAGGTCATGGATGCTGGTGCGCCTTGTGGTACCTTCGGCTGTGGAGATGACGCTGCTGGCCCGGGGCAGTGTGGAGGAGGCGGAGTCCAGGCGCTCGGAGACGGACGTGGCTTTCCCCTGGGAGGACAGGCTGGGGCGGAGAGGGGCGGAGCCTCTGACGCGCGTGCTCTCGGCCTTCCGCAGGCTCGGCCGGCCGGGCTGTCCCGAGGACTTCAGAGCCCGGTCGGCGCTGGTCGGCGCCGCTCTCCCACTGCTGGAGCGTAAAATGCCCCGCGCCTTGGTGGAGGCGCGAGCTTTCTGAGCGTGCTCAGAAGACGCGGAGAGGCGAGGGGAATCCACCGTCAGGTTCTCCTGACTGCCAGACTACAGAGGACGGAAAAAATAAAAATAATCAAGACCAGGTCGTTCAAAACCTCTGAAAGTCCTTTGTTTTGAATGCTGTGAAACGATTATTCATGATTAGTTGCATTAATTGTGATTACTCATGATTAACTGATTAACCGATTAGTGAAATAATCGTCAACTAATTTGGTAAACTGATAAATTGTTGAATTTGATGGCAAAAAAAACATATTCAGAGGGTTAAATCAAAACTGAACAAATAAAATGTACACATTTAGCATTTATGATACAAAAAACAACTTAAACTGTAATTATGATTAGCCAAATCTCAAATTACAAGCATTCATCTTTTAAATACTCTTCAGAATAAGAGTCGTACCGAGTCGAATCCTTTTCTCAGAACTGATGACCCAACAATAAAATCGATACAGTCAACAAATGAGTCAGTAATTTAAACTTTATAAAGTTTATCGTCTTCAGTATAAAAGTCCTAATATGTTGTAGGTGAGATTATTGCAAAAGTGGGTTCTACATTAATGATGAAGCTAAGAGCATCAATCTGTTGACCTCTGAAAATAACGCTCAGACACATAGTTTCCCAATAGGCTTTAAAGCCCAAAGCTGATTTATATAGGTCCAAAACTAGTAACGTAAACGGCATTATTTTGGATCATAGACATAAATACAAATGAGGTTCTATGGCTTCAGCTTCTGAATTCATTGTGCAGCATTCTCCTATAACATGATGCGATTGGGGGGGGGGGAAGTGCAACATAATCACATTCAGAGTCCTCACCTCTGCAGGATCAATACCCTCATCTAGGAACTGCTGCAGGGACAGAACCTCGCTGGGGGATCCCGTGTTCCTGATCTGTGCCTGAGCGGAGACGGCGGCGGTGCCGGACGGCTCCAGGGACCTGCGCAGCTGCAGGGGGCTCTGGTGGGAGGAGCGCAAGGAGGCGGGCTGCTGGACGGGGCTGCTGCCGCTGCTGGACCACACCTCTTGGTCCAGGCTCAAGCTGAACTCCCCGCTGCTCTCACTCTGAGGCCTGCTAAGACTGCCGTTCAGCGTGCCTGTGGGAGGGGAACGAGTTGAGAAAGAGGGCAGACATTATGCCTTGATCCCAGTGAGGTTTTCTGAAACAAACAGCTTCAATATTAAAAGAATCAGTTTTTTTTTTAAAACTGTATCCAACCCGAAGAGGAAAACTGCAACCTCTAAATTAGGAAAGGTCAGCATCGTCCGACCACATTTCAAATTGTTTGAAATAAAGCAAAGACTAGAGATGCACATAACTGTGCATCCTAGCTATTAATTGCCAGTCAGTCAATAAGATCAATCAAGTGTAGATTAACTCATTAATGATCAACTTGCATCCCTACTGAAGAAGTTATGGAGAGGACTACAGATAGAAGAGCGTACCTTTGCCCTCCAGAGGAGAGGTGAGGTGTGAGTTATTGTTACTATTGATACTTGTCCTGTTGCTATGAAGGCTGGAGGGTCTGGAGGCTGGTAGAGGACGAGAGGGGAGGTGAAAACACATTCACAGTTAGGATTTACAGAGGCTTACATGTATCCACCAACGTGCACCGACACAGGGGGTAACGCGTGGGAGAACGTCAACAGTCCGACAGAGCGTCACCTGCTGGGGCGGCAGATGGCTCGTGCCAGGCTGAGGGACAGGAAGGGTGGCTCAGTGCCAGACTACAGCACCAATATGTCCATCTAAGAAGACAAAGAGACCACTGACGGAGAGGGAAGGAACACCTAAATGTAAAGACCACTCCACTGGAGACGAAAGGGGGATGTTAACGATGCCAGTGAGAGCTTGTTAGTCAAAACGAAAAGCAGATAAAAGAGAATGAAAAGGAACACGAGTGGAGAACATTTTTGTCTTGTGCTCTCCTGTTTCCATGGCGGTTAGTTTGAAAAGGAAAGCTGGTGCAGGTGAAACCATCTCAGACTGTAGCTGCGCTTCCATTGCCAATGTGTGCAAAAACGTAGATATTCCGCCAATGTAAAAAAAAAAACACTATTTTGCAATTGCAGCGTTCCCGTTAAATAAGAAAACACAAGTGAGATCAGACATGAGTACGCGTGTTCATACGTTAAGTCTTGTTTTTTAATGACTACCATCCTACCACTCCCGTCGTCGAGTCGTCTTTTCAGCCAGAAGTAACATCTGGTTGTTCAATTTTGGCGAATACACTAATGTTAATGCAGCCAAAAAGTTGCCTGATGCTAGCTTAAAGACCTTCATCAAAAAAACATTTCGACATTGATCCGTTTCCATTATGCAAATTTATTTTCATAATTTCAATTTGCGCAACTATATGGTCAATGGAAACGCAGCTTGTGTTTCATGATACAAGTGACACCAAATTAGAGGCAAATTCAACACTTATAATAAACACAGGTGTTATTTGTAGAAAACCTTCACTGTAGCCCAAAGTGATTGTCTCTGCACAGAAAATGGGACTTACTACAGATGCTACAGGGAACTCTGCACATAGCCTTCAGCTCAACAGGACGACACAAAGCAAGAGCACTGCTAGACCCCTGCTGGCCTAATAAAACACACGCACACACATACATAATGCAACACATCCACACGGTGGAATCTGAAATGTTTAATGGACATCAAACTTGTTAATATATAATAATGCTGGGAAACAAAACAGAGGCAGCCAAAAGTATTGCTCCATAAATCAATAGATACCTCAGACATGAACCTGATGCATTAGAACTAATGCGTGGAGGATGAGTAAGACCGGATGTCCATTTCCTTAATGCCATTATAAGAATGCAGTGGGAAGTGGGTCTCAAAAGACTGCGTTTTATTTTGTAAATGCATTATGGGAACTCATCGTAAAGTAATCGGCAGAGTAATAGTATAAAGGAAAACAAATTTAAGAACATGGCAAAGTTAGGTTCAAAGTAGATATTTTGTCAACACAAAAAGCAACACAAGGAGGAAAAAAAAAAGATTTTGAGTAAAAAACACTGAAAAACGAAAAGGGACCACTACTAATAACCACGTTTTAGCTAGTTTAAGTGTGAGTGACGTGTAACAACATAATTGAGCAGCACAGGTTTGAGTAATCTCTGCCTGGCTGCTGGACAACATCCAAAAGTCTGAATGACAAAGTTTTACTTTACCCTGACCAGAATCTCTCAACTAAAATAAAATCAGAAGATCAGGCTTAACAAAAGCAACATCAGGGAGTTTAGCAGAGGACATTACATTCTTTTTTTCTGGATCTGCTCAGTTTTCTGACACACTAGCCACACTTGTCTTGCTGACCCATCTGATTGGCCATTATCCAGTTTTCATGTCGATCTTACCTTGACTCTTTGGGTCATCTAAGGAACCAGCAACATCCTCACACGAGGCATTGTCTGTGGAGACAAAGTTAAACATTTCCACATTCAGTGAGGGTTTAAAAATAAATAAGAGAGGAAGTACAAAGGGCTGTAGGAACCTACAATTTGAAATGAATTGACTTGCTGTGTCATGTCAAGAGAGTGAGACGTAAAGCAGATAACAGGAAAACAGCAAAATTGCTCTTTTTTTGGAGCTTGTAAGCTCCGTTACTAAACATGCTGCACTTATTCTTGCCTACATTCTAGTAAATAAATGTGGACTGCTGTTTTAGTAAGCTAGCCTCACTGACAGCTAATACAAGATACTAAAGGTTGCTTGATATGGTAGCACCCAAAGATTTATTTTCTTTAAAATAGTAAATTCATTCTTTACAACTAACCTCTTGCATAAAGTAGTGTGATGCCATTTGTATTCCCAATATAAATAACTAATGATCGCTCACAGGAGAAAAGCTACAAAAATAATCTAAAAGCTGGTTTTATATCTTTTACATTATAGTTCTTAAAAAGAAACTGAAATGTGCCAAATCCATATTTTTACGTTCAAAGCTTGAAATCTACAAACTGGATATCAGTAACGATATTCTTAATGTTGCATCAATAACGATAATAATAAAAAACCTTTTATTTTATTTTGGTTTCTCACCTTTGACCTGAAGCTGGAGCTTCGCCCGCCTCGCAGACGGCAGTGTTAGTGCAGCGCAGTCGATGGCGTTGGTGGACAGGGCCAGCTCCTTCATGCGCTGTCCGCTGCGCCTGCTGCTGCCCGTCATGCCGCCGTCTCCTGCTTCAGGTCCATCTAGATTCTCTGTGCTGCCCGTCCACTGTGACCCGGAAACACCGGCCACTGCCATCGTCTGCAGCAAGTCGTTCATGGCTGAGTGGACGGACGAAAAGAGGATGTCACAGAAAATAACTTGCAGTAATTAAATATTTACAGCCATTTTTTTAATATATAAAATGATTTAGAAAATCTGTTTATATCCATTTAAAAAAGTACCTGATTTACCCCAAATCTGGTTCAAAATAACTCGAGGCATTTATATCTATTTGTAAAAAGATTGCTGTGTTGTAAGTGACAACACAGCAATCATGACTATATTAAAGAACATTAAAAAAAACACGTCAAATTATAAATGGGAATTGAAATGACACCAATTGTCTGTGCTAAAATGCAAATATTTGTCTTTTAGTTTTTGTTTAGAATACTTAACCTCAAGTTTTCCCACTAGAGATTAGAACTGCCTCCTTAAATATCGGTTTTGAACATCTTTCCCCCACAACGGATTTTAATGCATCTTAATCTTTTCAGAGCAACACTCAGATTTGTAAATTCAGCCAAGAACTGCCATTTTCTGAGACGCATTTCTTACACTTGGAAGCAGGTTTATTCATATCAAACAGCATTATGATCTCACAGCACAAAAACAATTCTTCAAGAGGCACATGCAGGCATGTGGCAGCCATTTTACAATCAACCAAAGTGCATAAAGAAGGGCCTCAGCACAAATCAATCATTTTATCTGTTTATCTTGTAGACGTCACACGTCGTCTTTGTGCACTTTGCTTTATTGAGCCAAGTTATGAGATGGCAGAAAGGCATGAAGACATGCAGAGCCGTTCGGAGCTGCAAGCAACACTCGGCAGATCCGAGTCAGGCGAGTCCATGTCAGTAGAATAAGATCTGAAATGCAGCACGCTGACAGAATGAGAGTCTGAGACGCATAGTGAGAAAGAGAGAGAGAGAACAAAAGGCTCCATTTCAAGTCCTGCATGGTGAATGCCAGTGCTGATCGAGCAGTCGGTGATTCATGCCGTAAAGATTGGAGGAAAACACAGCACAGGCACATGAAAGGCAAACCCACAGTCTTCCCCCACTATCTCACCTGAACAGGCAATCCCTCCACACAAACACACAAACACCCACAGCCTTTCATTCAGGATACGCAAAATGAAAATACAGAGCACAAAAAAGCTGCCCAACAGCTGAAGGCTTGACCAAACTGAAGGGTTTTGTCTCAAAATGTGTCAAAATAAACACATCTGCATAAGGAGAAAACCCAGAAGGTTTGAGGTTGTTTTGTTTTTATCCTATTTAAGAAGTTAAGACATTTATTTGCAAACGGTGAGAACAAAGTGAAACAAAGGGCTTCAAAGGCTTTACAGGAGAAAGTGGAGGCATTCAGCAGAGAAAGTGATGAGAACTTGGGTTACAAGGAAAGAGTTGGGGACAATAGATCACTGATGTAATCAGGTGTAGTAAGGGGGACCACCAGGCCTGTATAATGAAGGTTTAGCTTACTAAGTCTTATGCAGACATCTAAAACATACAATAGAACCAGACAAGCTATGGCATACATCTATAATATTTAACAGAAGTGCCATAGTGTCACTGCCCCAATCTCATCACCCTGACATCAGTGATCACGCCCTCTGCTTCTCCTAAAGTGATAACAAGAGGAATTGGAAAGGCTAAAGTGGCGGCTAAACGGAGGTCTTACACATCGAGCGTCGGTAGATGGCCTTGTCTTTGTCTTTGTCCTTGGATCTGTTCCTTATGAAAGGAAACCTCTTTATAGCTGTCCAAACACAGCCAGAGGCAGGCAGGCAGACAGACAGACAGGGAAGGGACAGCGACAGAACAAACCCAGAGAGGTGGAGGAGAGGAAAATAAAGAAAATAGGAGGGCAAAACAGATGGATGTCGTCAACATCGGCACAACCGGAGCCAGGGGAAGACATGAACAGAGAACTTAGCCTCAACTAGGCAACGTCAGGCTCAACATCTAAAACTGGATCAACTGGAACCAAAATCAGATTGTCCACTATGTATCACTGGCCTGGACGTCACATGACAAGGTGTGCGACACATGAGAGCCAATGCTGTGCTATGCAAAGAGTCTGAAAAGGGGACAATATTTGCCATTAATTGTTATCACTACTGCAACTATAAGTCCAATGGCATCCCATTTCGAGGATCAGGAAAAGGTTTTAAAGCGGGAAATGGGTCAGTTATGCCAGCTTGACTGACCAAACTAACGCGCATGTGTTCCGCAGTTTGGTGTATTTTGATTCAGTTAACACTAAGATAAGGTGACCCACACACCTAGTCTGATAGATCATCTGTAGAGCAGATGATTAAAAAGCCAATTAACCACCGCTGGTGTTTGGACAATCACTTATCAATGATCACAAAATAAACATGAAGCCTGAAAAGCTGCAACAGACTGAATGTTCTGTTCTTTGTGTGGGAGATGTTTGCAAGTGGCTTTTGGTTGTTTTTTTAGCTTTATTTTACCTTTCAATAAAATAATACCACCACGCTTTAGTTCATAAAGCGTGGGGGTATTCATAATCAGTCATCAAATAGGATAAAATATTTCAGAAAGTATAGAAGCTTTAGTTTGCTAAATTATAACAAACTACTGTTCCTACCGTGGCAATTATGTAAAATGTAATTATCCGATATAAAAGAGAAAACGGACAGAAAACGAAATGTTTATATATTTATATCGATGGTGAATTTATATTGTACATATTAAAACGTTTGCAATTTTCTCAACTTTAATTTAAGCCATAATAGAAATTGGATAAGAAATAAAGGCCTACAACCATTTTTGTGACACATTTGTGCTCATCTTGCATTGGAACACTGTGGTTTTGTGGATATGACTATAAATAGTAATGGCGCCTATAGATGCGCGTCATTAGCATTAGCGGCTAATAAGTGCTGTCCAATCCAGTGATGCATATTGATGATCCAGTATCAGGTATTTTAGTCTAAGCAAAACTGCTGTCCCATACTAAAGTATGGGGCAATGTAAAGAATATATTTTTAAAAATCTAAAACTGGAAAAGTTCTGTTCGGAAAAAACGCATTAACAGACCACATCAAGTACTTTATCTTTGTATTTTAAATCAACTTATTAAATATCAATTTAACATTTCCAGTTTGTAAATAAGACATCCAAAAATTTTCAATTTACTTAAATTCCACTTTGTTTTTGAAAAATTTCACAGTAGTTTAGAGGGCAGGTTTGTATAAATCTTACAAACAATGAATCAAAAATATAAACATGGTATTCAAATACACATTCACACATGTCGCAGCATTCTCACATCGACGATCCAAACCTCTAAACACCACTACATTACAAACTCCCTGCCAGACATTACAATTTTTCAACACGACTGTCGACACAGAACCACATCTAGACAAGACGAAGGAGATGATGAGTATTAAAGGGTGCAATGAGGAGAGCTTCCAGAAGTACTAGAGTGTTCCTGAAAATCTCAGACAAAGAGGAAAACAGCTTGGACATTTTCCAAAACGACCAGGGCTCCTAGCAAGCTGTGCTCTTAATCCAACCGGCTTAAAAACATTCTATACATAAAGGTAAAACTCAATAGATTGCCATACATTCACTTTCAACCTAATTTGTTTCAGCAATTCAAATCAAAAAGTTAAACTCATTTGTTACTTATGAAGTGACATGATTCAAGTGTTTATTTCTGTTAGATATTGACAGTAATTGAAAAACAGTAGCAACTTTTTCTCTTTAGCGCAGATTAGGGTTTTTCTGGTATTCTCTCTGGTTCAGAAAATGAGCACAAAAAAAAGAGACCGCTGTAATCTTAAGTATGATAATGTGCTTAGTCACACAACATATTCAAGGTTGTAGATATCGCTGTTGATACCAGAATTTCTTAACAGCAGGTTTCCTTCCACTCAATTTCCAACTGAATACAAAACTCTGCAGCTGAACTACTGTCAAGTAATTAGTCTCCTCTTTGATTGTGTCGGCCACATCACATTTCCATATCAAAAATCCTTGTGTTTTTTGCAATATTAAAATTTACTATTGTAAGAGAATTTGGGGTTTTCTTTATTCATCAAAATCAGCTGAAATTAACACTATTCAATTGACATAAAGAGTTTCATTTTGAACTGAATCACTGAAATTTATATTTACGTGCAACTTTACTCTTAATAAACTAAAACAGAAATCTTCAAGGTCATAAATCTACTCCTGTGTCAAAACTCCACCAACCTAAGCTGCAGTAACCTCTTGCAGAGACTCAGTGAGGAACCATTTCTTGCACCCTTTAATAGTTTTAATGCTATGATGGAGCGTGATCCTCTCCCTCTTTACAGGTGAACTGCACGTATCAGAAGGTTAACATACTAGCAGCTTAACTCTTAACTTGGATTTTTAGAGATGTTGAAAGAAGTAGACCAAGGTTGTTTTATGGTGTTAACTGGTTTCCAGCATTTGAAGCACATGAGGTGAACTTAATTCAGCTTAAAATGGTGGCAACCTGAACAACTACCAAAATAAACAGTCGAGCAACAAAGACACGGTCGAATGAAATTAAGGAAAGACAAATTTTGATCTGGTTTTTCCTAATCACAATAGTTGTAATGATTTTATTAGAGTAACTACTCTGACTTTAAACTATTGTGAGTTTGAGTATAATGCCCAATTTCCTTTAAATTATTGGGCTTTTTTGTCTGTCCAAAGTTTACTTAGTCACAGTAGTAAAAACAGATATACAAACACCTGTTGCAGTTAGTTGAACATTAGTAATTAGACACCTCAGTATATGTTGACACTGTTAAATCAATGTGCAATGTCACTGAAAGATAAATGTACAATTTAACTTTGATCCAAACATTTATAAAGTACTTTCCTAAAGATTTAAGACAATGCTTGAATATTTTTTTCCTCCTGCAATTGTGATAATTGTTACAGGTTTTATACCAAACTTTGGACACAGTGCCTTTTACTTAAATACTTTTTCTTTATAGACTTAAAACTGCTGTAAGCATACTACCTGTAGCTAAGAGCTTGTTTGAGAATAAACAATATGAATTCTGCTAAAGGAGCAAAACATTAGTTGCCAAGTGTTCAGCCAGCAGCAAAGTCATCGTCCTATGAGGTGGAGTACAAACTAATTAAGAAGTATTAGACATAGTTGTAAAATAGATTACATGGCATCTCCCTTTATTGAATTTTGGTTATACCATCAAAATAAGATTGAAGAAATCCAGTGCACCTCATGTTGCTCCAAACATGAACAGCATTTGATTTCTATAGGTCAGAAGTGTTGAGAAATAGTCAACCTTGTCCTGCTGCACAGCTCAGCTGTAACCTATATGAGTGACACAGACAATGGACTCACACAGACATGCCCCGAGAGACATGACAGTCGGGTCATTAGCCCCGCCCACCCTCCCTATCCACGGCATACCATTGGACGAACCCTGACTTTGGGCATGGGAATGTTGCCCTCTCCTTCCTTCGCAGAGAAATAAAGAAGCAAAGGAGCGGTTAGGGAACAAAAGACTCAGCCATACTGTACACTGTACAAACCCACTTGGAACCTGTGCGTTCCTGTCCTGCACGTTATCAAGAATGTGTGCGTTTCTTTTTGCACTCACTTATGCTCCTCTTTTGTGTGAGCGCGTCATCCAGCGAGTTGGACCCAGAGCCGATGGAGGAGCTGTCCTGGCTGTCTGGAACAAAAGTGAAAACACTTTCCCCAAGCTCCGAACGAGAGGGGGTCAGCGTGAGAGAACGCATCCGCTCCCGGCTCTTCGGCTTCATAAGCTTCTTCATCTTCAGAGTGATCCAGTTGCCACGCCTTTGACGAGAGGTCACAGAGGTGAAATGAAGACAGCAACAGGAGACCATAAGCATCTGGTAGATCATAAGTTATGACGCAACATAACTTTTTCTTTACAGAATAAATAGTTTTTGTTATACGTCAGAACTTATGTGACCACATGAGGTTGCTTCTTTTTTTTTTTTACCTGCGTGGAGGCGAAGGATCAAAGAATTTGTACTGGTCCATTATTTTCTCCTCAAGTTTTTCCTTCTGTCTCCTCAACTCGTTTAGCTTGTCTCTAAACATTGCACAAAGAACAAAAAAGCAAAACAAAAAAAAAAAAAAAAACAGTGAACTTGGAAACCAAACATCTTACGAGATTACAGTATTACTACCTTAAAAATGTCACATTTTTTCACCTTACAAACCACCAGCTAATGCACTATAGTGGGATTTATATGCAATACATCAACACAAAGAAGTAATATTTGTATGGGGAAAAGAATATAAACAATGCATAGATTTCCACATTTAAGCATATTCAACTTCTGGGCCAATACCTTTGCACAATTATGCTCCATTGCAGCTTCAAGTCTTTTTTAGGCAGCATCACAACCAGGTTGGTGCATTTAAAGACTGAATTTTTTTGATCAACCATCTTTAAAAATTGCTTAAACCTTGTTAGATTGGATGGTTTGGAAGTACTTGACTGCCAGACCTGGGAAATAATTCCAGAAGCAGTATCTTGTTAAAGTAAGATACAGATAGTTTAAGCTGTAGAGTAACTGTTGTGCAAGTTTTCCTTTTTTCATTTAAGCCAAAGTTACATTTTGGTCTCATTTAACTCCTTTACAAGGACGCAACAGTAGACTATTCCACATGGGAGATTTCTCCTCACCATTCTAGCCACCTTTTACAAAATAAGTGATTTCTGAAGGCAAATAGCTGTTATATTAGGGGTGTGAGATGCAAATGTGACAAAATGTAAAAAATCCAAGGGGCACGGATGCTTTTGCAAGGCACCATATCCAACATTCACTCGAAAGAAAAGGACAAATGTATCTTTTGTTTTACATGTATTGTCTTTGCTCTACATGGAACAGGTCCTTGCTCTCCATCGTCTGCTCCAGAAGTGTGCGGTTCTGCAGCATCAGGGTCTGGATCTGGTCCAACAGGTGACGGTTCTCCTCCTCCAAGTTGCCTTTCAACTGGCTCAACAGCTAATTCACGCGAAAAGGGAAGACCAGCTTAAAAAGTCAAAGAGATTTATCCAAAAGCATTCCCTAAAAATATACTTTAAGGTCTCATTACCTCACACTGGTTGGTGAGTTTAGTGGAGGTGATGTCCAGCTGCTGGTATTGCTCCTTGAGTTTGGAGAACTCTGCTTCTAGCTTGGTCTGCTCCAGCTTTGCACTGTTCAACTGGCTCTTTATGTTCTTATGGTCCACCTGCAGACTCTCATTGTCCTTCATCAGTTGGCGATAGGAGGTGTTCAGCCTGGAAAGACAGCAGACTCTTTGGTGGAAATATGCATTTCAGTCACTCAGAAAGCATTCATGTTCCCACTCTTTTCTACTTCTAAATGTCAAACTTTTCCAGACTAAACAGTCCAGATTTCTCCAAATACTTCACACATTTTGAACAGTTAGATTTCACAATCATGAATCAACAGTAAAGAAGTTGAATTCTGATTTGGTTGTGGGGGTTGATTTACAAGTACAGATTTAAATACATAAACATATTACATGTATATTTTTATAGTTTGTTTTTCTTTGTCCCATTTCCAGCAGTTGAACCAGAAAAGGTCAACCTGAACAGCAGCCAGGATGCAGAAACTCCAAGACCTCTGAACCAGGAACGAAACAGTCGACCTTTGAATTTTAGACCACCTGCATTTATCTCTGGGTTCTAATTCATCAATTAGATGGACCAAAAGTCTGATGTGGAAAACAAAAAGACAACGTTCACATACAAATGATCGAAAAAGATTCATTTTGTAGCAGTTTTTAATTTCACCTTTAACTGGGAAAAAAAAGACTTAAAACTGAAACATTTTCCATAAGTCAGTTTATTTTATAGCATAAAAGGCCTGACCTGTCGTTTTCCTCTTTGAGCAGTTTGCACTGGTCAGCTGTGGCTTGGTGGCTCTGATTTTCCTGAGCCATCTTGTCCTGTTGCTCCTTCAGGTTTTTCTCCAACTCCTCCAGCTCTCCCTTTCTCTGCAGGAGTTGCTTGTACCTGAACAGAAGGAAAAAATAAATACAACTTGGAGACGAGAATTTTTTTTTTAAAAGTTTCTCAAAAAAAATGACAGAATTGACTGAATATTGTTGTAGTTCGAGAGAAGCTCACTTGTCCTCCAAGTCTCTGTGTTGTTGCTCCAGGCTCTTATGGGAGGTCTTCAGGCCACCGTGTTTCCCAATCAGAGCTTCGTACTCGGCCGCCTGCCGCTCGTGGAGCGCCGCCAGCTTCTCGTGATCCCGGAGCAGCAGCTCGTAGGTCACCCTCAGCTCCTCCTTCTCCCTCAGCGCTCCCTCCCGCTCTCCCTCCACGCTGCTCTGCTGGCTCTGTAGCTGGGCGTTCTGGGTCATGAGGGCCGCACTTTGAGAGCTCAGGGTGGAGTTCTCCACCTACAGGACAGAAGTGGAGGAGCAGCACAACCACTTAAAAACATATGATTTGTGATATATTTCAAGTGAAGATAAAATATTCAACGCCCAGATCGCTGCAAACCAAACATTAAAAACCAAGGAAGAATTTATTGGAGTTTTTGCCTGTAGAGGGCACTGCGTCTGTGTGGGATAACCTCCAGCTTGGGAGAGGAAATAAAAAAACGGAAGTACATTTCTTTATCACTTTATGAGTTCCTTTTATGGCCACAGTGGTTTACCAGCCCAATCATCACAGACAATATTTACACTCAGACAGACAGACATAGAGACAAACTGGGTTCAGGTAAAACAGCAGCAGCAGCACAATGGCACAGTACCCACCAACATTCAGCGTGCTGTTACATACGCACAACTCTCAGCAACCTACTTGAACATTTTCCAGATGCAGTAAGCAGCTACAGTGTGACCCTGCCTCACATAAGAGGAGTTTGAAAAGCTGCCAGACAGTGAGAGCAAATGTAAATCCATAGCAGGGAGCAAAGCTGACTGGCTGGACGACTGTACAAACACAAAAGGCGGGACGAGATATCTGTGTTATTTTTAATGTACACTCCTGAACAGGCAGCACAGCACTACCATAATGTAACCATTATGATCCAAGGTCACATTAATGATAACCAAGTTATTCTGAAATCGGTGAAATGTTTGCAAAAACATTTTGAACTAAAGTCCCACTCACAATATTAACTGATTTGCATTTTGCTACAAAGTATTTCAACTGTTTAGCATACTAGATTGTGTTCAACTGGATTTTCCTTCAAGAAACTGTTGCAATTCACATGATCTTCAGTGGAAGGTAAAATAACAAACGTTGACAATTTAGACCACTATTAACAATAAAGACAGAACTTTTGTTGGTAGTGTTCCTCTTTAATTCCTGATATGAATAGAAAACAACAATCGGGATGTTATTTTTGCTATAAATATCTATGCAATGGTCTGAAACAGCAGTGTGTGGGTCTGAATCATTCCCACATACACCACTGACACAGAGATCACCAAGCTCCTGCCACTGTCAGGATTCTGCTGCAGGATTCTGGCAGCTTCGACACCCAAACATGTTGCCACTTAGTTACACCAGGAGGTTTTGTTTTCATATCAAACCGAATTTATCACAGAAAGAGATCCATTGAAATTGAATGATTATATATATGCCTGCCCTGAGGACGAAGGTTGTTGATAGTGAAAAGGCTGCAAAACTATTAGAGGACTTTGAACTTCATGAGTTCAAATCATTGTAAAGCACAAGTAGAAATAAAACATAAAAGTGTTTATTAAGCTGCTCTTAAAAGGGAAAAGAGACAGTATAGGACATAAATGCAAAAACTGAATACCAAATACTTAAAAAAAAAAATTCTGTTCCTCAAAATACATAAGGAATATAACAAATATTTAATCCTGGGTTATTTCTGGTTTTCCCTGTTTGTATGATGGGTTTACCTGGAGTTTGGCATTCTGCGTCTGTAGAGTGGTGTTGTTCTCCTGTAAGGAGGCGGTCTGCCTCTGCACCGCTACAATCTGCGCCTGCAGGTTGGAGCTCTGAGTTTCCAGTTGTTTGAGTTGGCTTCTCAGAGCCACCTTCTCAGCCTGCAGTGTAGCATTCTGAGGGGAAAAGCACACAAAAATCATAATGAATAATACAGAAATTTGGAACCAAAATGGAGGGGGGGAAAAAAACCACACATGAGAAATCTAAGATTCATTTAAACTTACGTTTCTCTCCACTTCAATTAGTCTGTCTTTGACTTTCAGCAGCTCCCTGGTGGCTTCATGGCTCTCCTTTTCCCATTTATTGACAGTCTGGGAGTTTTCCCCTCCTTTCGGGGGAGAGCTGTGCACCATCCTTTCCTCCTCCTCTCTCTGGCGAAGCGCCTCATAGTTTTTCTTTACCTGAGGTGAATCAAGTAAACCATCAAGCTAAATAGCTAAATAGTTTAATAGCTGCTGCAGGAGAACATTTTAAGATGTCTTCAACTTTAAATTTCACGGTTTTGTTCTTGTAGCACACTTAGCTTCAAGTCTGCAAAGAACAACTATTGTTTATATTTATTATAAAAGTATGGATTTAAATTTTGCTTACCGTTTTTAGCTCCTGCCGAAGTTGCTGGTTGAGGTTGGAGGATTCCTGTAATCGCGCCTCTAAAGCAGCGATTTTCTCCTCTTTGATCTCCAAAGATGATTTTAGAGTTGACTCCAGTTTGGTTTCAAGCAGCTTAAACCTGGGAAGAAATAAAAATGTATGTAGTTATGTGTTAAATGCATAAATGTATTACGACAATGAGGAGAAACCCCCCGCCCCCCAAAAAAATATCAATTATCGTCTAACTAAGGACGGGATGATTCTGGCTTGGAAAATATAGAGAAAAACAGCCCTTTCAGTAAAATGGGTCATTATTCTGAATGATTTAAAGGAGTTTAATTTTAAACCAGCCTTCAAAAATTTTATAAAGACTCCATCACAGATCAGCAATCATTGTGTACCTGTCATCGGAGCTCTCATCATGCAGGAGTCTCTCTTTGTTCAGTCCAATTTTCTCCAATTCATGAGTAAGTTTCTCAAGGTCATTATTCATCTGCTGTGTCCGCAGTTTCTCACTCACAAGCTCCTACACACATCAAACACACACACACCACACAAAATACATGTTAAGCATCTTTTAATATAACCCCACATTTACTTAAAATTTATATAAAAACATTAAATGACTTTAACATAGAGTAGATCAGTAAAGTTGGTTTTAATTTAATCTGCTGAATCTTAACACGTATATTAAAAAAAAAAAAAAACTCTGCTTACCTCTCTTAGTGTCATCAGCGTCTTCTTATCTATACTGCCCTGTTTGACCAACTCCTTGTTCTCTTTCTCCAGGTCCTTGACTCTCGTACACGAGTCCCTGAAGAAGATCATCTCCTTGCCCATGGTGCGGTTCTCTTTCTCCAGGGCGGCGATCCGCTGGTTGCCGTCATCCAGCTTGGAGTCGCGGATCTCGGCCTGCTGCCTCAGCCGCTTATTCTCCTTCTCCAGTAGCTTCTTATCTTTCTCCAGCTGGGAGCTTTCCAGTTCCAGAGTTTTGTTCTGTGAGCGAGACAGGATGCAGTAAAGTAAAGATGGATGCTAACTGCGGAACATTAGCGTAGCGACCGCGACCTACCTCCTGCTCCAGCTGCTCCAGCCGTTTGCTCGAGATCTTCAGTTCCTCCAGGTTACGCTGAAGGGTTTGGTTCTCCGTTTCCACCTCTTGCAATTCTGCCTCCAGCTGCTGGATCTTCTTGCTGCTGTTCTCCAAAGCCTTCTGAAGCCGCTGGTTCTCCGTGTCCAGACCTTGGTAGCTCACCTGGGAAACAAAAGTGTAGAAAAACTTGAACATTGCAGTAATTTTTGAACTGTTGTGTTGAAGAAAGTAACTGTAAATATTTAGACTTAAAAAAGGCTATTTGCTGAAAGAACAACATATTCAGAGCAGTGATTAAGCCAAAACTGTATTAAAATACCTACAGTTTGCATTTAAGACTATAAAACGAAAATTTTATAAATATGTTCTACCCAAAACTCAATGCCATAGTTTTAGCTTCACCATATTCAAATTCTGTAAAAAAAAATTATATACATATTTTATTACCTTTTGCTATCCAGATATTTAGTTATTCAAAAAAAAAAAACATCAGACCTTCAGTATGTTGGTGTTGAGTCGAGCAGAAAGCGCTGAGCTTTTTCACATTTAGATGTTACAGACCTTTTTTTTAGATGGAGATGCAGTGTTTACTACAAAAGAACAGGCGTTAAGCATTTTAGGCAATAAATTATTTAGCTATTTAAAAGGATATGCAATTGTTTATTTGCATTTTTATATATTTCTAATATATTAAAACGAGATAATGGTGTTGAAAGGGTTCGCTTATTTTCCAAACCAAGAAAACCAGCTGACATGAACTTTAAATTACAAGCAGTGGAAAAGTGAAAGAGCGACCACTCTGCGCTTCAAACAGCCGGAGGAAAGTTCCACCACCTTTTTCACTGACATTTTACTAGAAAGACCTTAATCATTCAGAAAAGTTTGAGAGGAAATGTTGGCTGTTTTAAAACCATAAACTTTGGTTTATCTTGATAAACAAAAACCAGGCAATTCCTGATCCTAAACACGGTTTTATCACAGTCCAGGAGCAGCTCCTGTATGTGTGTTCATACCTCTAATCTTTCTGTCTTCTTAGACGAAGCTTTAAGCAGCTCCAAGCTGCGCTTCAGCTGGGTCCTCTCGCTCTCCAGCTCCCTGTTCTCGGCTTCCAGCTGAGCGGCCTTTGCCCCCGCTGACCGGAGCGTCTCGGTTGAGCGCCGGAGCTCCAGGTTCTCCTGTTCCAGCTGGCCGTTCTCCTTCTCCAGCGCCTCTAACTGGAAAGCCATATTTTTCAGAGTGTCCAGTTTCTTCTTTAGACGGCGGCCCTCCGCCTCCAACTCAGAGTTCTCCTTCTCCAAAGAAGAAACCTGCAAGAAAGAAGTGTGAAAAGTTGGGATATGCAAGTCTGAAACAAATGCATTATTTCCAATCTGGCGGGATGGCATTTTTTATGTCTTTATTCCCAAAAAATGTTTTAACAAATTCACATTTTATGTCCTATAGAAGCAAAGGTTCCCTGTGAAATTTTTGCATACATTTCTGTTTAGATCAGACTTTAAAAAACACAAATGCTGCAAAAACTAAAACGAACAGAAAAAAGATCTGCAAGTAACATCAGACACAGCTATGAAATAAACATTCTATGCTTTTTTCTTTTTCTATACCTGAACAATTATCAAGTGAAATTCTATTTTTTTGTACAGACTCCACAAGAGAATCTACATTCATTGCGTTGAGATTGTTAAATCAAATCATTAGTAAAGTACACACACAACCCACGTGAAAATGTATGGATTAAGAAATTATTATTTAAAACATAAGCAAACCAAGGTAATATAGCAATATGTGGGGAGATGAACCAGACCTTCTCACAGGTAATTCCAAGAGTGGCAACTTTCTTCTGTAGGCTTTCATTTTCCCTTTCCAGCTTCTGCAGCCGAATCTCCAACTCTTCTGCTCTCTCACCTTTTTCCTTCATCAATTCAAGCTCCTTTCCTGTATTAAAAAAATATCACTTTTAAAAACACTCGAAACTCTTGTTAAAATGAAGAAAATAGGACTAAATACTATTCTGAGAAAAAATTCAAACCCAAAAATGTTCATCCAGCTGGATACTCACGTAGCTGCTTCCTTTCAAATTCAAGCTTGTTCAGTTTGCCCGTCGTCTCGCAAATCGACTCGTGAAGGACTCTGTTCTCCTTCTCTACGTCTTTCACGCGGGCCTCGGCTCCCACCTGGCAGCGTTGACGCAGTGAGGAAATTGTTTGGCTCAGGTGCTTGTTCTCCTGCTCTAGACCCTTCATCTGGAGAGAACGAAATTAAGCTTTGATTTAATTGTGATTTATGTTCTTAGTGGGATAAAAACAGTACAAGGCACCGATTTCCCAGCTGACTCAACACTACAAACACAAAACACTAGGATAAATCTGCTGTTTGCCTGACCGGCATGAGTACTGGAATAGCACAGCATTAGTTACATCTCATTATGTTTGCAACAAAGCCAATGGAGGTAGATAATCTGCGAGTGCGGTGTTCTGTTTGCTTTCCCCCCTGAAGCTCATCAAAGCTGGATTTAACGAATCAGAAGGTTAAACTAATCAAAGGTGTCAGATTTGGGTCTGACAACTGCAAAGTCCTGACTACACACAGCAAGATACTCCATCTAAGCTGCAGACAGCAAGAAATCGGGATTCAATGAAGCATTCAGCTTGCTGATAAAAATGCAAATGGCTGAAAACTAACTGCTTGCATAAACAATCAGTGAAGTGTATTTATTCTGCATGTTTTTGTGGGATATCTTGGAACAGTTAGCGAAAATTTTATAGGAAAAAAAAGTGTTTAGATCAATCTATTTGGTGTTTTTATTTTTTTTCTAACGTGTTAAATGACAGTCCAGTGCAGTGTCAAATGTTAACTTTCTGAAATAAGGCGAGTCCTAGAGATTAGAGCTAAAAAGCCTTGAAGTCACTCTTTAATCAGCTAAATGTGTCAGTTTTAATGGACAACAATCAGATTGTTCTGAACAATTATAAAATGGCTTATGAACAACACTTGAGTGTGTTTGCGTGCCCACCTGTCTCTCCGAGTTTTCCCTGAGTGTCTCCAGAGTCTTCTCCAACAAAGCCTTTTCCTTCATTAGGTCCGTACTCAGCGACTCGGCACTACGGAGCGACTCCCTATCCACCATTAGTTCATTCTCCAGACGCTCCAACTGCAATAAATAAAAGCCTTCTATTGTATATATAATAATACTAAAGTAATTACAAAAAATTTTACTCTGTTGAAACAAATCCTGAGTTTTTGGTATTTCAAAAATGTTTTTAGCTGGCACTTAACTTTAAGCACAGAAAAAGTATCCATGTGTCATTTTTAACCATAAAATGATTGTGATACAAATAGAACTGTTTCAAATAATACCTGATTCTGTATGAATTAATTTCATATTGAAACAACAGTGAAATATGTTTATTTGTGAGCTACATGTCTCCCAATAGCTGCTTTCAAATTTAAACGCATCTTGGATTAAGTTTTCAAAGTCACTTAGAAATCCCATGCGGTGGATTTTCTCTGAGGGAGATGAACTTAGTGGTATGCTTTTGTTCGGAGGGCACACAGAGAATCTTATGTTTCTGGAAATAGCTGTGAAACGTCTTTTAGCACAGGGTGTTCCAGAGTTAAAGGAAAAGAGAAAAGGCAGTTAAACCATGTGGATTTACAGCTTTGCTTTCATCCTCCTATCCACCCCTCTTTATCCTTGCCCAGTTTTACTTTCTCTGTGTCACTGTGGTCTAAAGGTCTACAACCAAGAGGAGACATGTACATTATGCAGGCAGTGCTGGTGCAGCATGTTGGTTTTGCTGCTGAAGAAGAGAGAATTAAAGATGTTCTAGAAATAAAAACATCACAAATCCCAAAATAAGTCTGTTTTAAGAATCAAAGAAATTAAGGCTTACTTTCTGGTTAAGTTTCTGGTTTTCTTGGTTGGCTTTGGTCAGTTTAACTGTGTTGTCCTGACTGGCTGTCCCTTTGAGTTCCTCCACCTTCTTCAGCAGAGCTTGATTTTCTTTCTCCAGCTTTAACAGGCGACTGGAGGTCAGCTCATTCACCTCCTCGCCCAAAGACTTCTGTGGGGCTAAAATAAAGACAGAACATCAATGTCTTGGCAAAATACAAGATGCATCATGTCTATTGCCTTATTACCACTAAATATCAATAACTCAGATTAAATCTTGAGAGACTGTAATTCCACTAAAGCATGCTTTGACAAACATCCACCTTTCACAGAGTCTTTATCCAGATCCTGGGCTTGCTAAACCTATTAACAGCTTTTATTATCCAACCCCACAGCTTATCTTTCAGGAGTCACTGAATATTAATTACAGCACAGGTCTTAACCAAGTGGAAAGAAAACCTTGTGGAGGCTGGCACATACAGACAGAGCCTGGAGGGACGATGCCAGGATTAAGGCCCAAAGACCAAGGCCTGGTCCATCACCTGTCTACAGCTTCCAGTAGAGTGAACTCTTCAGTGTCCGTAAGCAGCTCAACTTTTTAAGTGAATGGCTTATTCTTTATTTTCCCATTCTTTATATGGTCTACGTTATAAAGTTATAACGATTAATCGGATTAATCAATTATTGAATTAATCGTCAAGTGATTTAATAATTGATTGATCATTAACTAGCATAAAGACTCCAAAAAAAAGTAAGTTATCAAAAGACCACACTGTGTGTGTAGATATATATATATATAATATAATATATAATATATATATAAAAACCTTTGAACCAGGTGAAAATAAAATTTGGGTTTTGGGTAGAACAAATAAATTCTGTAAAAGAAAAAAAATAAAGATAAATAATTTTGATCAGTTAATTATAAATACAACAGATCAAATGTATAAGTTTATTTAAAATGCTTATTTTCATATCTTAATTGTATCTCTGTGGTACAAAAAGGCTTAAGTGGTTAAATGAAAAATCAGCAGAATGTGCTATTTTCTTATCCAATTAATCATTGGAATAACTGGTTAATAGTTGGAGTCGTCGATTAATCATCCAAATAATCGATTAATCGTCGGAATAATTAACAATCTGGTAAACAATAGGATTGTCACTAATGATTATTTTAGTAACAGATATCATTGCCTTTCTTTCTCACCATCAGTCAGCTCTGGTGTCTTTGATAATTGCTCCAGCTCCCAGCCCAGGTGAAGCGACTCGTCCATGCTTTGTTTCTGGGCCATCTCCAACACGAGATTCTCCTCCAACAGCTCCTCCATTCGCTTCCGGTCAAGGTCCCGCTCCTGGAGATCAGATTAAGTTCAACAAATATCATTGTTACACATGTTCCTACTACAATTTCTGTCCCAGATTACACCCAGAAAGCACGACTATACCATCTCCAGATCATGCATCTTGGACTTGAGCTGGAGGTTCTCTTTCTCCAGAAGGTGTAGCTTGTCGGACCGCGTCCTGGTGGAATCCAGCTGCTCCTCCAACATTGTCTTTGTTTCTAGCAGAATCTGGTTGTCCTCCTTTAGCTCCTATAAAAACATTAAGAACGCAAGTCTAACACAGGAAAAAACTGCAGTTGCAGGAGCATGCAAAAGACCTAAGCCCAACTTTTAGGGCCAAAATGCTGTTATTTGTATCCAAATGAATTGCATGGTCAAACAGTATGAACTCATACTCTCAATACTTTCAAGATGATTTTGAAAAACCAATATAAGAGTTGACAAGAAACTTGAGGCTAATATTTGTACAGAAATCAGATTGGATGAATAGATGGAAAGACAGATCGACAGACAAAGATGGATGGTGCAGCGGATTCACCATTTCATGAAAATGGAACAGACTGGTAGACAGACAGATTGATGGCTAGGCAGACTGATGAGACTGTTGACGTGAATAAACTGGCACACGGGTGGACGAATATAACACAGGCTGAAAGATGCTGAACATGTAAAAAATGTTTACTGCCCCTCAAATTTAAAATGGTCTTTATTCCGTTTTTGCAGCTGTTTACCTCAACTCTGGCCTTGTAGAAGTCAATGTCATGAAGTCTCTCCTTGTACCGGCAGAGCTCGCTCTCCAGTTTGTCGACACGTATGGCTTTTTCTCGAAGTGCGTCCAGCTCATCACGGTAGGCCCGAGCCGAGCGAGCGTCGGACAGCAGCTGATAGCTCTGCAGGAGTACATACATTTGTTTATGGAGCATAAACAAAAGTACAACAGTTCAATGAAGTGCTAAAATCGCACAAACAGAAAAATAAAAAACATACTGAAACAATGGCTTTCAATTTATATCATAATTCGTGGAGTATTTGAGAACAAAAAACACCAATGAACAGAATAGCTTCTGCACATGATCAGTTATAACAAAAAGCATATGTACTCGCATTCCTCCACAATACCCTAAGTTGTTGTTTTTTTTCCTTTGGTAAACAATTGCAACAAAAGCCAGGAGAATCTGCAGCCAGACTAAAAATAGTTTGAGCACCCTCTAATGAGCTAAGTCACTCGCTAGATGATTACAGCCTGGCATCAATTTAGAAACCGAGCCCTACGGAAGAGAAAACCAGGTGGAGGGGAAGTGAGGTCATTTGAATATTTGTAAACCACGCAGTAGATAGCTGTGATTGGTAACTTTACCTCCTGCTGGATTCTCTTCAGCTCCACCTCCATGTTCTCCAGCTCCTGCCTGGTGTCCAGAAGCTGCTCGCTTTTTTCCTCACTGCAAAGGAGAACCAGCATAAACAAAAGCAGAGTACAGAAATGGCATATGAGAACTGCAACAAAAACACGATATGCCATGTTTGTTTTTTTTTTTAAAAGAGGTACTTATGAAGACATCAGTCCAGTTAGGAAATTCCTTTTGTGCTCATTCTCATTCAGTGCTTTAAAGTTGTATTCTATAATAATAGCCTTTGGGTAGTTGCATAGAAAAGTAACGGTAAACAAAATCTGCACAAATATTTTTGTGATGTGTGAGGAAATGGAGATGATGTGTCAACAGAAGTGGTGCTATGACTAATCATTTGTTTTTAACTCACAACACACATTTGATTCAGGGCATACAGACTATAAAAGGGCAAAAAAAGAAGGGAAAAAACAATCCAACATTTCATAAAAGCAGAAATAAAAGATAAAATCCTGGTTTGGTAGGCTGGTTTAAAGCCATGGCTTGCTATGTTTTCAGTGACTTAATTTAAAAAAACAAATTTGTTTTTTGGCAAAGAATTTTTGAAAACATGATTTTATCAATATGTTCAAGCATTTCAAAAAAGTGGTTAGTTTTAAACCTAAATGTTCCACATTTGCACAAATTTAAAATAGTTATGCAAGTACATAAAAATATTTTAAAAAACAGTATACATTAAGTACTGTTTGGTATTGGCAAGTCCTATGTCGATGTACAAACACCACTGAACGCCAAACCAACCTAAAGTGTGTGCTTACAGAAGTGAGAGATTTTGATTTCTGTTGTCTCATGTCTCAAAAATCCCCAAAGAAAAGCAGAACTAGCTCAAGAACCTGAAAACCTCCTGTGACTACAACACACAGCAAATATTCCCCTGAAGCAACAACCCTTCATCCTCCTGTACTCAGAGGAAGAAACAAGTCAGACCTGACAAGAGTTCACAAGGTGAATTCTGTATTTTTAATTCTTCAAAAACCGCAGCGTGTTTTTTTTCTACATCAACACTAGAAGACTACATGTGTGAAAAGAAGCGAAATAAGGCACTTTGAGTTTGAGTTTTAGCATTTCTTCGTAAAAGTTCAGAAGATGTGCTGCTTTTGGGTTAGGTATAGACTTTAGGTTAGGTTTAGGATCAGGGAAAGGCTACAGAATGCAAACAATAAAATAGTAATAATGGAATAATAATGGAAGTCGATGCTAAATCCTTGTGAAGATACAAAGACGCAAAATGTGCATCGTGCGTGCGTGTGTGTGTGTGTGTGGTGTGGTGTGTGTGTGTGTGTGTGTGTGTAAGTTCTCCAGGTTCAGCTCTCAGGAGAGAATGTGTCACACCGCGTTGGGAGAAAACGACTGCATTCCTGAGATGCTGCTCAGTCTTGTGCATGTGTTTGCATGAAACTGGTCCGCTGAACATCTGATGGCCCATTTGATTACAGCTCTCTGGAGTCTCCTAGCGCATCTCAATAAGGAAAGGAATCCTATTCTCTCCCTCTCTCTCACCGTTTTCTCTCCACTCATTCACCTTCTGTTTCCTCAGACAGTTATCTGGGAAGTTAAACAATCGTGGCACGGGAAGTCACCCCCTTCGACTTTTTTTTTTAAACCCATTAACGCTCCGATTCTCTGCAGTTTTGGCTCGTTTTCACACAATCCGTTTCTTGAAAATTACAAGCACCTGTCAACTGCTGCATGGAAGATTAGCATGGCCATCACATTACATATTCAGCTGGCAGTTTCCTCCGCTTTCTGAAAACAAGCTGCATCTGTGCAGGATGAGGCTTTCGCAGTTAAAGCTGCATCATCAACTGCAGCTGTGAGATTTTGACCATTTGGCAGATTAAAAACACTTTGCAACTGACTGGAACTGACCAAGGTCAACAAATGTATTTATTATGGCAAATAAAATCTAATTTAGCTACATAAAACGTTAATGACAATCATACTTCTTCTTGGCTAAAGAGATGAAAGACCAGATTCTATAAATTGACAGTTTTTTTTCTTTGTGCACTTCATGTTACAACTTTCCATTACAGATGCCAGAAAAAAAGAACAATGAATCAAAATATTAAATCATCTTGATGGTTGCAATTTTGTGTTTTAATTTAAAGCAACTGAAAAATAGTAATGTTGATAAGTCGCCTGTTGATGCAGATAAACTTGTTTGGGTCCTTTGACCAAACACAGACTGACTTGCGCATATCTGAATTACAATGGCCTTAATTTAGGCTTTCATTCTGCTCACACACATAAAACACACAGCTTTGTTTGGAAAAAGGAAACAAAATACACAGTCTTGCTATAAACAGACAGACGATAATTATGATTTCTCCAATACTTGAGGCCTGTTTCAAATTACGGACAAAAAACCCCATTTGTATTCATAAGTCTGCTCTGTATTTGACTTTGGTACATGGAGAAACAGAGACAGAAAATATCACAGCAGTTTTGCAAAGTTATTTTGTTTTTGGTTTGCATATATGTGAAAAAGATTGACTGCAGCAGGAGCACAAGCTTGAAAATGGTTGAGAAATCTGTTGAGAGCAAAAAAAATAAGAAAAAGCTATGCAACACTGTGCCACCTTTGCTTCAAAATGACCCCTTTTTATAGCCAAAAACTTATTTAAGCAAACACAAAAATCTGTTTTGGCAAAAAATGACCATATATATGTATATATGGTCATATCTAAATAAAAATCACATTCCGCTCTGGAACTTATTTGTCTCCACTACTTAAAGTCTATTTACACGCCCCATTTAAATAATTGTTGATCAAGCTGATAGGAGGACAACGGCACTCACAGTTCCTGCCGAAGGCGTCTGATTTTGGCCTTGGCATCAGCCAACTCCACCGAGAGGTGCTGTCGACTCTCAGTCCTCCTCATGCTGGGAGAGTCACCAGGGGACTGAGTGGTGATGGGAGCCAGGGGAGAGAGCTGCACACAGTCTCTCTCCTGGGTGAGCTCCACGATTGTCTAAATGCAGGAAGAATGAAAAGAAAATGTGGACAGGTGAAGCTGTGCAACAATGCAGGTCAAAAAAGAAAGGAAACACAAGAGACTTAAAGACGAGTTTTAATATTTGGGAAGTCACTGGCAGGCATAGTTAGAAAAGTTACACAGAGGCCTCACACCAAGCCTATTTTAATCTACTACCCTTAACAGGAAATGGGATTTTAATTGAAAGCGGCTGGACGATTCTATGATAATCTGGAGGCCATTAGAACCCCTCATATGCACTCACACACAAACTCTGCTATCAGCAATAGAAATCTGCACCCCATGGCTTGGAAACTCATTTAATGCTGCGTGTAGTCACAACACACACACACACACCAAATGACAGTTAACAGTCTCAGCCCTTCCTTCCTGAGGCTGCTCTTTTGTGGCAACAACAAAAAAGGAAAAGTTTCCACATGACCGTGCTAGAAAAAGCTTCAGTCGCGTATCTTCTTGTAAAAACATGGAACAAGATAAATGGGCTTAATAAATCACACCATTACCTCCAGCTGTGTGTCCCTTTCATCCACCAGACGTTTGAGGTGGAAAGCCAGATTTCTTGACAGGCTGTCCAAATCCTCAGGGGCATTTCTCCATTCTCCAACCACTGCAGGTCCACCACGTTCTCCTGGTTATGGGTCACCTGAAACCAGGACAAAATGGTAAATTGTAGTAAATGCTCACTACGCCACGCTAATATTACTACAGCTTGATGTTGGTCAAAGAGAGAAAACACCTCTTGAATGCGAGATGCTATTGCGGCTTTGGTGTCAAAATCCAGAGTCTGGATACGTTCGATGTATTCTTCTTTCTTCTCACACTGTAAATAGAAAAGTAAAATGTTAGGAGTTTGTCCGATTTCCAGCAGAAAGAGCAGAAGCGGGGTTTATATAAGGCGCTACATAAGTTGGAGAGTGGAGTGTTTGAAGAGCACAAAGTCACACCAAAATCTGCGGTAAAAAGAAAATATAATAATGATGTAAAACAAGTCACAAACAATGATAAGTTAGCTCTACAGGATGAGGATCCAAAGTTCATTCAGGGACAATTTTAGCTACAGCTGAAGTGTTGAGGCATCAAGAACAACTAAAAAGCTGGTGAAAGGTCAACAATCTGGAAAGAAATTCACCGACACCACATGTCTGAGTCGGTTTGTAAGTGACAAGGAAGTTAAATGAAAGGTTAGACATGTTGACAGCCTTTAAGCAGACTAAGTGTGCTCTTACCTGAACAGCACATCCTAAAAGCAGCAGCAACATTTTCCTCATCTCCTCCAGGCCTTGTTCTAAAAAAAAAAATAAAAAAATAAAGAAATATTTGTGCAAAGGTTAAAAAAAAAAAAGAAGAACAAGAGGAGGGGGAGGGCAAATATTCCCACATATAAAACTACATGTAATAAATCAGACATTTCCATTAAAAGCTACAATGTTTTGTAAAAGTACTCCTCACCTCTGGTCACGTTAAAACCTCAAATTTCGATATATTTAGTCATTTTATTTAGTCTAATTTTGAAGTATAAGTAAAAAATATATACACAGTCCAGTCACATTAATGTGACCACCACGTACTTTCCACTTCAGAGTTAAATAACCAATCACAGAAGGCAGGTGGCAGCACAGTGCAGTTGAGCGTATATAAAGGGTGTGTGTGGGCTTCGGAAAACATTTCAATCGTTGGCGTAATGCAGAAACGAAGCGATTTATCCGACGTCCAAAAGGGCATGATCATTGGCTTTCGGGCCAAGGGTGGAAGCATTTCCGAAACGGCTGAGTTTGTGAACTGTTCGCGTGCCGCCGTGGTAAAAGTGTACCGTGCATGGCAAAATGGGACTGTCCAAAATCAACGACGTGGCAAATGTGGTGCACCACGGGCCATAGATGACAGAGGCGAACGACGGTTGCGGAGATGCGTTCGGGCAGATAGACGGGCTACCGTTGAGCAACTGACCACTAAAATGAACCAAGGGGCTACCACAAGTGTCTCCCAAACCACTATTCAGCGAACATTGCTGCGTCTGGGCCTCCGAAGCAGACGCCTGGTTCGTGCACCTATGCTGACTGGTGTTCATCGACGACGAAGGCTAGAATTTGCACGCCAGTACAGCAGCTGGACGTCCACTGAGTGGCGACAGGTAGCGTTTTCAGATGAATCGCGTTTTGTGCTCCATCGGACAGATGGACGTTGGCGTATAAGGCGTGAAACCTCTGAAAGGAACCACCCTGCAACCATTGCAGGAACGGTCCAAGCTGGAGGCGGGAGCATTATGGTCTGGGGAATGTTTTCCTGGCATTCTCTGGGTTCACTGATTATTGTGGAAGGCACGATGGATCAATACAAGTACGCATCTGTCCTTGCGGACCATGTCCACCCCTACATGCGCATTGTTTTTCCTCAGGATGATGGCATCTTCCAGCAGGACAATGCGAGGTGCCATACAGCTGCCAGTGTACGTGCGTGGTTCGAAGAGCACCAGGATGAGTTTACCGTCCTCCCCTGGCCAGCAAACTCACCTGACTTAAACCCAATCGAGCATCTGTGGGACCATCTCGATCGAGTTGTTCGCGCCATGGATCCTCAACCGCGTAATCTAGCGCAGCTGGCCACGGCATTAGAGTCGGCATGGCTCAACATCCCAGAGAAGACCTTCAGGGACCTAAGTGACTCTCTTCCTGCACGTCTCGTAGCAGTTCGCTCTGCGAAAGGTGGTTATTCTGGCTTTTGACATATGGTCACATTAATGTGACTGGACTGTGTATATATCCACTTTTAGGAATAATCTGAAGAGTGTTGCATGCCAACCAGTGCAACCATTTACCTTCAGAAATCACCTAATAGTGACTGCAATCTTTTTTTCCCCCGGTCAGAGCTCAATGTGCATACTCAGGTGACTTATCCAATATGGCCGACACATAATAGAATGCAGTGAAAGTTGCAATTTTATGAACTATTTACCAGCAATTCTGACAGTTTGTGAATTAATAAACTGGCACACATATTTCTGTAAAATATCTGAATGGATCAAATGAAGTGAAATCCATCCCAAGCTTGCATTGCCAACAACATTTAGCAGCAAATACAAACTTTACATACATATTTCCTCTACATGGAGAAAAAATACCAAATGTATGCTGCAAAACCAAGTGTTTTCCCACAAGAAACCCCAACAATTTCTTAGTTCCAGTTACGGATCAATTTTAAGGCTTGTTTTTCCTAAACAGATGTATGCTCACTCATGTGAAAAAATGCAACATACTTCAGTTAAAATCTAGATTTAGAAGATCCTAGTTGGTCCTCTGCCTATAAAGACAGAATCAAGCTCCCATCTTTCCCACATCGAATTCCAATTAGCTAAATTCCAGGCTTATTACAATTTCTCCCTCTATAAATCCTTTCCTCCAGATACAGAGCCACCAGGTTTTCCACAGAGTAGCTGGCTGGCCGGATAAACTCTCAGCTCTCATCCACATGTCGGGGCATATTGTCAGAAACCGCTGTAACCTACAAACAGCTGTCGGCCTACTCAACAGGCCTGAGCTCATCTGGGGATTTGGAGCTGCACAACAGCAAAGCAGGTGGTGTGTGTGTGTGTGTGTGTGTGTGTGTGTGTGTGTGTATACCAATTTAGTGTACAGTGTTTCTGCAGGTTTCTCCAACTCAAATGCAGCATTTTAAGACATTTTTAAGACCACTATGGATGGAATTTATGACCTATATCTTTTATTCAACAAGAATCTATGAACTAACTAGCAAGAAATTTGCTCTTAGACAGGATAGACAAAAAAGCTAGCTAGCAAGGGTACTAGCAGCTGGCTACCAGCAAACTCAACCATAGAGTCACAGAATGCGATGAAGATGTCAGTGTGTGACTCAAACTTTTGCCTGACAGAAAAATTCAATACATAAAATATACTAGATTAAATAAAATTTAAAACCTGTGATTAAGATAAGACCAACTTTTCTCAAAAATAAATTTAAGACATTTAAGGTCTTGATTTTAGATACATGAATGTGGATAATTTAAGATTGTGGGCACCCTGGTATAGAATAAGAGCTTCTGTGCTCTGTTATGTTGCCCATTTCAGACACTTCCTGGTACATAAACTATGGGGACCAAATGCAGGGTTCTAATGGGGCGAACCATGCATTTTCAGAGTTATGAATAGTTAGAGTAATTGTTGGGGTACGCATGAAAGCAATTACTAAAATAAAGGGAAGCGAATAGAAGCACAAATATGTGTGCGTGAGAGTGATTTAGTGGTATACAATAAGTAATTAGTAATTTATGTGTCTGTGGCTGTAAAAACCACCGCATGCTTCCTCTGTTTGAATTGCTCTTCATGTGTGTGTGTTAAGTGATAAGCCAAGTCATGATCATGATGTGACGAATAGAGCACTGAGTGCCAATGCTGTTCCGGCTCTAATGACAATAAATCCAGCTTAGTGACAGCAAGTTCTCTGAGCAGGGTGGCCTGCTTGCTTCTGGGTTTATGAGGCCACTCATCAGCACTGGGCCAGACAAAAATAGGAAAGAGGAATATAAGGTCTATATTATATATGCAGTTCTTAAAATTAAGATTACTAACCACTGGGGAGTAAAAAAAATGCTGGACAGCAGAATAATATTGACACACTCAGAATGATCTATCCATCTAATTTACAGAATACACTAAGCAATTACCTCTGAATCAATCATTCAACCCAAAGCAGTGGCCTTATTGAGTGCATGCAACATAGGTGCATGCACTTAAGAGGGATAGTATAAAATTTATTTTTTACATAAAAAAGGTCAATATACTGTATATGTATATCGATTACAAATACTACTGAAATAAAACTAAATGATCCAAAGAAATCTGTATCTGAATAAAACAGTCACAACATGAGGAAGTAGTTAGTAATCCAATCTCACAGCATTTAGTCTCCATCTGCATTTCATTGTGCTTTTAACTTCCACTGAGATAAAGAAGTGGGAATGTCTAAGAGAATAGTTGTAATTTGCGTAATTCTGCCAGTCAAGAAATGCATTAAGTTTCTCTGTAATTCTGAGGGAAGCTTTCTAGCTTGGGTCAGACACAACAGCTTCATGAAGGGAAGTTAATATTTAGAAATTTTAAGGGTCAAATGAGGACATCAACATACTCTAGTTGGGACTGTGGATGTGGATATGACAATTTCCATTCCTTCACATAGCAAGTGAAGGAATGGAAATTTCTCACTCAAGCGTTATTTTTACAGTCTTAGTCAAAACAACAAAATAATTTCTAATGTAGACTAAAAAGATGCATGCAAAATTGTCATATAGACAAATGCTTACTTTACTGCAAGAAGCTTTGTGAACCTATGGGAACAGTTACATCCTCAACATGAGTTGAGGTTTTTTGTAATTTAGTGCCTTGAGATGAAACGTTTGAGATTTTATGCTTTATGAATAAAACTCTGAGATTAGAAATATTTTGCTGATTTTTAACAAATTAATTTTCTGTAGCAAGTTTAGGGAAATTTTTATTTCACCTGCTCATGTTTTAATTAACGGATGTTAATGTAAACAAAATGCATTTCGTCTAGATGGGCTCAACTTTCTCCTAAACTGTCTTATGATAAAATAAATCTGACAGCGATTGATTGACAATTATTGTCTTTTGTAGTTTACTGTGATAAAACTGAATATAAACCAGATTTCTCAGACGAGTAATTTCTCATCTTCGTCTCTTTTCACTTATCGTTTGTAAAAGGATGGAGCGTTTGTGCCTCTAGGCACACTCCCAGCAAGTTTATCTGCACAACATGGATATGAGGTGCATCAACCAGCGCTGACATGGGAAGAAAAGGGTTGCTGCTCAACAGGAAACATGACAGATACTGATTGGTTCATGCATATTCACACTATTTGTGAAGCAGGTTTGTGTTAAAGTTTTGGCATATTCCAAACAAATACCAGAAAAGAAAAACTGAAATCGTGTTTGGATGGATAGTAATAAAAAAAAAAAATCAGATTTGGTCATTTGATAATTAATTCCATGTATACATGGAAAGTTATTTTCCATCCGGTTCAAAACACAATTAAGAAAACGTGATTTTGGCGTATTTATTTTTGTCCGAATGCTTCAAAGTTATAGCTGAAGAAAGAACCTAAAGTAATGCTAATTTAAAAGCAGCTAAATAACTGTTACCATGTTAAAAGTTGGCACTTTTCTATTTAACCAAATCAAAAGACTCTGGGATTAGCTCAAAATCTGGAGTGGTTACACAACTCAAACTTGAACTCAACAGATACTGATGATAAACACAAAGTGAATAGCTTGTAAAACTAGTTAGTTTATGAATATTTTAAGTAAATGTGTGAAACAATTACACCAGTACCTTATTTATGACATGAAATAAAATATGTTCCATATGAATTTATGCAGATTTGAGTCTAGAAGAGCAGCAACAAGTAAAACTTCCCAAACCTATAGAGCTTAAAAACCCTCTATTAAAAACCATAAAAACCTATTATAGTCAGTGAAGGGATTTAGACCAGCAAATCTACTGGAGCTACTCAGGAGAGATAAGGAACCCCGCTGGATAAATAATTTATGGGGTTTGAAAGGAGAAACAAGAGAGAGAAGCAGGCGAAAGGCGAGATAAAAGCAAACAGAGACAGGAGGAGGAAAAGCATCACAAGCTTAAAAAGAAAAAGAAGATAAAGTGAGAGACAGAGCAGCAGCAGGGAGGCAGAGAGGCAACGCTGAAAATAGAAAAAAATCTCCCTCCAGAAGCACAAGCTGAAGGCTTAAGGAGGCTCCGTTGTCTCACTTCACACCTCATCTGGTCTGCATCCCTCTTCCGCTGCTGCTCATACATTCATTTCATCCATGTATTCTCTGCAGCACACATCCACCCACCCGTCCTTCCTTCCCATAATATTGTTACACATGAGCTGCTCCTTCAGTGTCGCCACCTGGACTAAGCCTTGGTTTTTACCTCCTGTCCCTTCCGCCGTGTTTTGATTCTCTTGGCAGGAAAACAGAGGTCAAAAGGACAGTGACTAACCCTTCACTCTGCAGTGCCATTGTTAATCAGTTTGTGAGGATGTAGGGAGGGAGGATGAGAAGAAAGAAAAAAAAAGTGTGTTTGTGAGCATGTGCAGTTTATTGCTACAGCACCGTTTCCTCAGCCGTGACAGTCATTGGGAATAAGCCGACCTCTTTACTAGTGGTGACAATTATTTCCAGGCTAATATCCATTTCATCCCAGAGAGAGAGAAGGGAAAAAAAAAAAACAGTGATCAATCTTGGTTTTGGATTATTAAGGTATTTGTGCGATGGCAGATGAGGTATAACGATCAGTCAATGGTTGCCATAGACAACATTGTTTATTGGAGAGAGTCCTGTCTTGTCTATTCTGTGTTAAAGAGACATATGAGAGTGATTAAGACCTCAAAATATTCAGCTGTCACTTTAACAGTTTTCTTTCTTTTAGCAAATGATTTCTGCAAACTTAGAATTGTTGATTTCTAATGTGCTTTTTGAAAGAAAACAAGAGAAAGATGCCAGCTACAGCCCAGGCATACACAACAAGAGCAGCAACCTTTTAAATGCTTATTAAAAGCATTCAAGATGTCAGGATTTTTAAAAGAAAACATTTTAAATGAAATTTAACCAATTAAGTTTCAGGATTTACAGTAACAAAGAGTAATCTGGCATGTACGGGTTCTGTACTCACACTGACTAAACAGTACTTGCAAGCAAAGGAGTGCGTGTCTCTCGCCGTGCGTGTTTATGCAAGGCAGCCGAGGCTAGCTCAGACTCAGAGCCTTGGGGGGACGGGAGGGTGTAATACAGTGCATTTCCACTGTTCACTGTGGTAAGGACACCCTTCCCCAATCGCCAACCAAACGCACACATGCATGTGCTCACACACACTCAGCACTGTCCCCCAGCCCCCTCAAACAGGAGCATAATAAAAGCCACATGGCCTACAACTTTCAGCTGGCAGCCAGTGAACCCTCACTCCTCATTCGCTCCTGGTCTGACCGATTATCTGACAAGATAAAGGTAAAGGAGAGGCAAGTCTTTAAGGAATCTGATACTTCCTGTCTGCCCCCCCCATCTACCACACCAGAGGCTTCACACAGAGCACTGGCCTGGCCTGGCTTTGACTACACCTGCATGCTGAACCAGAGAAAAGCTTTAAAATGCAAAATTCATCATATTCTGAACTAGCATTTTTAGAAAAAGTGTACAAATTAAAGAAGAGACAATTGGGACTCCCCCCAACGATACCAGTTTCTGAGGCTCTATAGCGGTTTGTTTATGGTGTGAACACAGCTCGACATCACAACTGGGCATACAATGCAAGCATGAGCCAAATGCCCTTCTGTCACTAAGGATTGTGGGATGCAGCAGAGTAGATAACCTTCAGTAGGTAGCCAAAAATAACTGGTAGGCTCACATGGAAGAACAATTAGGTACATCGCCTCATTAATTTTTAGAAAAAAAATGACATTTGTCAGCTCCTACTGCTGACTCAACAATGAAGCAATCAAATTGTTCAAAAAGCAGGTAGAAGAGATAGTTTGGTTAGTCATGTAATTTTCAAAATGTCTCAAAACCCATTTCATACACTGCCTGGACATTTATTTGAAATGGTATCCAGAAATCTAACAGCTGTAAAATAAGTCAAAAACACGATGCAGGTGAGTAGCATGAGTGCATTACCTGCAGCTTCCATTGTTGAATTATTTACTTTTGTCGCTGGTGGGAGTGAGTGAAAATTGAAGAGGCGAATAAAGAGTGTTGAAAACCAGAAAAATACCAATGACTGACGTGGTGAAAGTGTGAGAAGGAAGCCGAGGGCGGACAAGGGTTAAGAAGCCATTTTATTTGCTTAAAGAGGCATAGACATCTTTCATCAGAGTCTGAGTTGAGCATGGAACAACTCACTGTTTTGAAGGGCTGATGATGAACTGATGAACACAAAGTCAATGAACCGTTCTGTTGACGATTGTGCTGGCTGGTAAACACAATTTGATCACAACATTCTCTTTTTATCCAACAAACCTTTTAACACTCAGTTTATGATCAGTTTCAACAGCCACCTGCTTTTACTTTTGTTCTCCTCAAAGGTTTCATATTAAGATATCAGATAGCAGAAAAGCTGAGTAGGTCAAACTGCTTTAACATGTTTTCATGACACTGAGCACTTGATACTGCATCACTGCTGCCTAACGCCACTCAGACAGATCACATAGCGTGACTAAGTCAGAGGGTCAAAGGCATACTACAAACTGATTGGATGAATTTAGCATTTCGGGTCAAAGAGCTACACAGATTTGGCTTGCTGTGGCACCCCTGCAGTAAGTACATAGTAACCGGCAAAGGTAACCTGAAGCCAAGCAATTAAACTGTCCGTTTTCAATCACCTCAAAAGCAGAATTGGCTTCCCCCCCCGCCCCACTTTCTTTTTAGTCCTATTATTTACCACATAAAGTCCAATTGTTACACTTATAATTTCTGAATTATCCACTCATTAAGAAACATATGGAGACAGAGATAGAAGTAACTGTAAAATTAAATCCTCTGACAAAAAAGAAAATATCAAAGTACCAGATTATTGAAAGCAAGTCTGTGGCTTTATTTTAAATGAATAGACGAAAGCTATGCAAAAGTGTCATGTCTTCACTTTGCACTACTACTACACCTGCACCGCTGAACCAGAGAACTGCCTTGGAATACTCAAATAAAACCTGTACAGCATTATTCAGACAGTTTACCTGTCAAATTCTGTCATTGTGCTGTCAATAAAATCTTTACTCACCAGAGAGAGGGTTCCGGCCCAGAACCAGAACGTTTGGCAAAGGCATCATCACCAACTGCTGGAGACTCTCCTGTGGCAAAAAAGTTAAAAACTAAATTTAGATCAAGCTTGTGAGACAAACATTATAAATGCTAAAGTTAAACTGTACAAAAATTCTTATAAAACATATTCAATGCTGTTTTTTTTGTTTATTATCTGCTGCTGCTACTAAAAGGTCATCCAAATGAAGACATAAACTTACTCAGGAGGAGTTCTGAATGATTTAGGGAACATGGATTATGATTGCGATGCTTCCAACACAATCTGAATATTTTGCAAACCATCATGTAGGGACGAAAAGTGTTTTGGTGAAAATTGGAAATGCGCCTGAAAAATATGCATTCCAAACGTTCCTCTAATATTCTGCTAGAAGGCCAAATGATATGATATTGTGAAATCTTTACTTACATGTCCATGTAATTATATATATATATATATATATATATATATATAAAAATCAGCATTCTGCATTGCCAATGGTCATACACAAAGTTTTCCAACATAAATTCAAAATACAGATTTTTATTATAAAAGGAACTAAAACTAACTACAAAAACTAACAAAAAACAAGCGCTGTATTCAAACCTTCCTTCTTTAAAGTTAAAATAAGTCAACACCTTGAACATTTCATTGTTTACTCTTTACCTACTAGCAAATGTGACATCGAAATCCCATCAGCAGCTCTTGATGTCGAGTATTTATCTCAACATGTTACATCGACCAAATACTGTAATGATGAAAAGATGTAGCTGTGTTTAAAACAATAATACAATAATAACTCGAATAAGAAAGCTCTAGTCTCAAACCACCATCAGGTGTGAAAACTCAGATCGAATCCACAAGCTTCTGACAGGATAATCACCACAAAACAGGCAGTCACAGTTTATGTCTCACAGAGAGACATTTGGTGTGTCTGACAGCCAACTGACCATGAAGTCATGACAGCAGCTGGACACACACACACACAAATTAAGATTTGAATCAAAAGCGTGTGTGGACACACACGCACAAGTAAACAAATTAAGATTTGAATCAAAAGTGAAAAGGTTTGAGACAAAAGTCACTCATTCCCAACTGTTTAGCATTGTACCCAACACCAAAATAAAAAAAAAAACATCTGTCATGAGAAGTAACACACAATCTCCAAACAGCTGTCGCAACAACACACACCTGCCCCCTTCTCTGGCAGCGTGTATTTGCAAAGTATGATATGAACACAGCTGTGCTTTCTGTCACTAACCAAATGCATAAGACTTAAGCTGGTCACAACGTGCCACAGTAAATGTACATCTGTCACCAAGTCAGAAATCCTTTTTGAACACACCTGCTAGATAATCCTGAAACAAAGAGCAGACGCCTAGCAGCTTAGCATACTGTGATACAACACTTATCTTAAACCCTTTACTTTTTCTTTAAGACAACCTGCTGCACACTATGCAGAATGTATGCTTACAATTTTAACGTGTTAATATTCAGTCAATAAGCCAAAATTATGAACCTTACTTTCCAATAGCAATTCAGTTCAGCTAAATTTGAAATAATTTATGCTTTTCTGTTATGAACAACACCTGAGACACGTCTTTATTTTAAATATTTGAGGTAATTTCATAATATCCTATGTGGCACGGTCAAGACCCCTCATACTGCCATGCCTACATCCAATTTAACTGCTTTTTTCACTTCTCAATCAGCAGCACTTGTTTGAGTGATCTGCAGGCTGATTCGATTGGTGTGTTGAAAAAGAGCTCAGGTACTTTTACTTTCATCTTTAAACACTTTCTATTCTAAATACGATTTCATAAGCCTCAGTAGAGGTGGAACTCTGATTTGATGTCTACTTAGTATCTGAAAAATATTCAGTGCCGACACCTCAAAGTTCTGCCATTAAAGATTTTCACTTCATACCTAAAGTGTGTAAAATGTGTAAAGAATCATAATTCAGCCTTACGGAGAAGTTAATTTCAACACTACTGGACTTTTTAAAGATCTAAGAATGGAAATAAAACAATAAGATCAAGTGAAAGTCAACTTCTCTTTGGCATTACATCTTAAAAGTGATACAAACCAAACGGTCTGGACTTGGATAATGGTAATAATATGCTGTTAGGATTAGTCGCAATAAAAAAGCCAAAGCAGAGACACCCAATATAGATCTCGGCTTATCTAGCAATAGCTTATATTTCATACATAAAACATGACAGAAATGGGAATAACCACCACCTCACTGAGCATGTGAGGAAACACTAAGGCTTTTAAATAGAAAGCGTACTGCACTGCTGAGGCCGTCACTGCAGAGATGTCTTTGGCTCGGTCAATATTTCCGTCTCTCCAATGTTCTATCTAGTTAATCCTGTCAATGCCACACCGGGGGGGTGGAACAGTCAGTGCTTTATGTTGGAGAGAAGCATGTGAAAATGTAGATAAAAATGAAATATGGAAAAATTGTGAGGTGCTAAACCCATCACGTGTCACTCCAGTACTGCAGGAGCGCCGTTACCATCTCTTTCCACATCCATCCATCCGTCTGTCGAACCCCATCCCCCCTCTACCCTGACACAACGTTGCTGTATTATTGATTCCTGCATCATTCAAGGCTTTTCAACACTGGTTCCTCTTCCAACCCACAGAGATGTTTACACAGACTGATTAAATGAAGTTCTGGTTAAAGGGCTGATTCACAACTCTGTGTGTGCATCGGAACAAGCTAGCTTGGGGAAATTTATCGTCTCAGGATATTCTGTTTATCTACAGAAAGTGAGGGGAAAAATAGCTGTGGATGATACGAATGCAGGATCTTGATCAGTCCATCTCTGCAGGTATGTTTTGTATTATAACAAAAACCTCATTGATTATTCTCCATCCCATTCTGATGAGGCATTCTTTTTCTTCTACAAGAAAAACAACCGAGGCAAACTACACCTGATTTATTAAGAGATTCTCATTTTGAACATCTACACAAAGATTCAAACAGCATAAAGCAAGTGCCATGTTGTGTTTAATGTTAAATTCAGTACACATGTGTATACAATTCTTATTTATTATTTTAAATGCAGACGGGTGGAAAGGTTACAAAGTGGCTGTGTTTCTATAGGCCCGGTTTGCCCTCCATAACAAACTCCACCACCTTTCCATCCCTCCACCCAGGCACAACTTCCGCTAGCGGCAACGCTTTAACAGGGGACTAATTGTACAACTACTCCATGAGAGAGAGTGTGTGTGTGTGTGTGTGCCTGAACCCTGAAAGCTTGAATCACACCCATTCTGCAGACATTGAGAGTTACCATAGAAACGAGGAGATGGGTTTATTCTCCCCTGCTAGAGAGCCTCTTGCACATGATACAGTAAATGTACACACACACCGGCAAGCTCTCATGACCACTGCAGACTGCAAAAAGACTGAGCAATTAGGAGATCAAAAAGGTTATTTCCCCACCAGCAAAGGGAAGAAACATCCTTCTGCTTTTTCTCATGTAAACATGCATATTCAAACGCAGATAAGTCATCGCACTTACACAAGATCTCACTGCATCCCCGTGAAGTGAATCAATGCAAAGAAAGCTTTTTCAACAGGACTATAAAAAGGGTTTAGGAAAAAAGCCATTATCACTTCAGGTCTTTACAGGAAATCCAACTAGCGCTTCCAAGAAGAGGTGGGTAAGTTGGTAAAGGTATACAAACGCAGCAGCTGCCATAAACCAACTAAATTAATGTAAATAATTGCACTATTATAGCATCAAGTGAGAAAGAAAAAATAAAATTCAAATCAACAAACTTTCTACTTTGATGGCAAATTAAAATTTCTCATAAGATCATTCACCATGATAAAAGTTTCTCACTTGAGAGAAACCAACAGGCAGATGGGCACCTGATATTTTACACGAGGAGGTGGAGGAAGCTGGTCATTAGTATCTAGTTTCTTTTGTATTTCTATGGTATCTATTAGCTAGAAGATTTGTTTTCTAGCTAATAGAGTAGCCCTGAGGCACAATGAGTGGAGTGGTTGTGGCAGGTGGGCAGGGGAAGCCTGACCTCTCCAAATTCAACCCATCACCCAAGGGCTCCGCTTCACACTGGCTGGAAAAGTTCACACAATCACAATCTATTCAAGTCAAGGCTGCTAGGATTCTCTAGCATGACCATTTTAATAAACCTTGGAAGCCAAATATATATATATATATACATATATATAATATATATTTGCCTATAATGCACAGTCTTAAGTCACATGGTTCTGCATTTGGCTAGCACCCTGATTGGCATGAATGGACCCCAACACAAACAGTGACTGTAACTTTAAACTACAAACAGATGGTTACATTTCACACAGATGTTGTCAAATTGACAACCAAAGAGACGAACAGAGATAATTGGTCAATTTTAACCATGTTCAAAAAAGCTCGCAGCTAATCTTTAGTCTTGCTTTGTTGCCCACGCTGCAGCATGATTTAATTTCTTTATGTTTTAGTTACACACTCACTCCCGAGAAGGCAGTGGTAGTCGTTAGACTACACATAACAGTCGACCAAATGCAAAACATTAATTTGGCTGAATATAAATCATCAATGAAATCAACATGGAGATTTAGTTTATATTCCAGGCATTCATTATTTGTTCAGCAAAACAAGAACCCAGCTTGACGTTTCCCCTTATTACTGTGAAATGGTTCCATTTTAGTATATGGGAACCAGCGCCATATCATTACTGCTGCTAATTCCGCTTCAAAGAAAACACAAACCAACTGCATGCAAACATATTTAGCTCAAAGTGAAGGCTGGGATTGCATGATGATATATGTGGGCCGTTATTTGTGCCAAAGTTAAACTAAACATGCAGTTGAACAAATATTCCGTTATTCTACAGACGAGTCCAGGAATCACTGAATGTACTTCTCTAAAGCATCTCTTTAAAAACACACAAGTCCCATCTGCTACTAAAGTAGCAGAAGCTAGAGGAGACCACTTGTCATCCTCTTCTCACTAAATCATACTGAAAATCATTCAGTATCATTAAATATTCAGCTTAAGTCATATCAAATACATTTTCCAAGAAGGTATGTTGCTTCTCATCACCAAGCTGTAGAGATTCAGTTCATGCAGACTTATTCTGCAAATTGTTTTAATATTAAGTAAATAAAAGGATCACATCAGCAGGTCTGGTTACTGAAATCCATTGCTACACTATAAGCCAAACTATGATCTTTGCTGCTGTGCTGAAATTCAGGATCAAAGCAAATAGATGGTCACTGAAGAAATCATCTGCTTATTATTTTTACAAATAAATAGACTTTCAGGATGGATACATATAGCTACTGTGTAGCTATATAGAAAAACCCTAACCAGTTAGCTGACAACTAAAAAACTCAGACCAGCATGTGACTTTGCATGACGACATGCAGTTAGCCTGCAGCTGTCAGCTTGTGCCTAATAAACCGGTTTGTTGAACCACCGATGCTGGAATGTCAAAAAAGGAACCAACAGGCTTTTGCAGTTCATGTGAAATACGGCAATAAAATGCATGTTGAATAAAAGGTTATACTAGGGTAACGTTAGCAATTTAATAGGGGTCTATAGCATTTGAAACAAATGAAGGGTCTAAAACTGAAGTTTAACCAAGATTTATCAGCTAAATTGCAATCTCGCCAACATAGTAAACCAGTACGAAGCATCAAGCAGTTTTCATAAGCCACCATACGATATTCAGACTGATCCTTGCAGAGATCCAGGGCGAATAGGGTTCTCTGTTACAATAGTCAAAACACAGCTCCCAGCAGTTATGCCACACCTCAGACTAAAGAGATGGGAAAAAGGACAGACATGCTTTTGATTCAACCATAACATCTACAGCTTTAAAGATGGGACCACAAACGTTACCGTCTAAGAGATAAACGCAAGTTTTAACCTTTCACAGATCACAAACTGTACAGCTATACACTGTAGAAAAAGTTAAGATGACATGCGTCAGTCTGAATAGATAATTTTGACAGTGAGTGAGACCAGATTGTCTTTGAACGCAACTTTAAAAAACCCATAGTGGAGCTTAGCCAGGGGGGAGAAAAACAAATAATTTAATGCTCAAAGATTTGAGTTTATCTGGCTTAGGCTCTGTGCTACATTCTGCCTGAGAATGCCAAACCAAGGCCACTAAATTAAAAAGAGGCCCAGCATATATTTGGACAAACCACTGAGGCTACGAACCCTTCAGTGGACTAAGCCGTGCAAAAATCAAAGGAAAAATGACCAAGCAACCGTAAACGTTAATACACTGCTCCAAAATAGTGCTGAATTTTATGAAAATGTGTCTCATCTTACAGAAAATGAGACTTGAGCGTTTTAACTTCCGTTAAAAAAAGAAAAAGGAAGGGGAAAAAAAGCGCAATACAATTCATACAGGGAGGCAGGTCACAGCTCCCCCAGTCTTGATCTGTTTACCAGATTCTGAAATCAAAGACTAGAGCCTGTCTAGACGTAGACGACCTCCTCCTACACAAAATATCTTAACTGGAAGGGGGGCAAAAAAACGATTTTACACCAAAATGACATAATGTGGAAACACACTCAGCTCAGCCCAAGAGAGCTCATTTTATGAAATGTAAGCAGTCATTATTGAATTTCTTGTCAACCTTCACTCATCCTCTCATACGCTCTCAATACAAGCTCCTAAATTTACACACAGTACATAGATGAGAGGAGGAACAAAGAGTGGGGGGAGGTGAAGGACAAAGAACAGACCCAGGAAAGGTCCTCAACTGTCTGCCTAGAAGAGTCAAACAAACTTAATGAATTAGGTTTCCTCCCGACACCAGAAGATCCTTTAGGGCACATGTGTCAAACTCAAGGCCCGCGGGCCACATGTGGCCCGCCATGTCATTTAATCTGGCCCCCCAGTGTTTTATAGGCCCATGATTGACATAAAATGTGTTTTGAGCACGAATTGACTACAAACTACATCTCCCAAAATGCATTGCGATTGTTACCGGCCAACATTATGGCTTCTCACCCCTAGAGAGCGGCAGAGTCACCTCAAGCTGCTTATTGATTTTACCAGCGAATAAAACCAAGACATCGACAAGCTAACGTCAAAATGTCCAAGAAAAGAAAAATCGATTTACAAGTAAGACTGTGAATGAAGATGTATGCAAGTTGGTGTCAGGGCGGCAGGTCGCGCTAGATGTTTTTTGCTATCCGTCATCTTGACCGACAACATAAAAAAATAAATAAATAAATCGGTCATGTACTATTTTTATCTGTGAAATTACAATCATCGGCTATTTAGCCGCATTTTATGCGGTTTAGCTAATATTCACCGTGAATCCAGATCCCATCACAAATTAAGCAGATAAATGTATCTACATTTTTCTCCGTAGTGACAAAAACCACTGACTGTGGCCAATGGCGCAAAAAGTGGGTATGCAGCGGATGCAACGCATAGGGGCGCAGCACCAGAGGGGGCGCCAAAACCCCGTCTGGAGGGGGCGACGCGCCGATTATGTTTTCCTATACACTTCCGCGCGCCTTACGCTTCTTCACCTCGCGCACTTGGTAAATGTGGTGAGTTTGTCGCTTCGGGGTTGGGGGGTGGGGGGGGGGGGGTGATTGAGCGGCGCGCCTTCAACCTGACGTTTCTTCCTTGGGAGGGGGGGTTGGGGGGGCGATCTATGTTTTCGCATCCACCTGAATAATGTGTAGTTGCGCCACTGACTGTGGCCTCAATAACTTAATAAATTAAATTAAGCGACTTCACTTAAATTAGCATCACTTCCCCCGCTGGGGTCTGAACCACTTCCTCCTGGTTCCCATCTGCAGAAAAATCTGCGCTGATCAAACAGATCAACTGAAATCTGAGTGTTTTACCCTTTGCGGTCTGGTGTGGCTTTTACCAGGTTTATTTTATTATTTTATTTTTTCGCTTTTCCGAAACGGACAGATGTTAAGTCTGCAGCTCCTCCAGAGCGCCGCTGTCCTGGGTAACGTGGACCCAGAGGCTCCATTTGTTAAATCCGCTGGATAAGTTACTTCCAGTGGTCTTTAATTCTTTGCAGCGGCGGAGCCGCGTCCGCAGTGGTTGAGCAGCGGACTGCGCATGTTACAGTTTAATTAACTGTTGTGTCATCATTTATTTCCTCGAGATAAACTGCCGGCTCCTCAAATGGATTAACACAACGTTGCATTCTCTTTAGTTTTCTCTGTAATGGAGACTTGAATTTAACGCACCATTGAATGAATGTGCAATCTGGAGGACTGAACCTGGGCTCTCCTGATTTGTACTGTCAATGTGGCCCGTTGACGGTGGCCAATAAGCTCAAGTGGCCCTCGGTGAAATTGAGTTTGACACCCCTGCTTTAGGGAGATAGCAAAGGCTCAGATTTAATGAAGTCAAACAGCTTTTGACATCAGTGCATTTTGTTTTTGGTGGCATTTACAAAGTGCTGCTGACTTGCCTAAATCTTAAAATGAATTACTTTCCATTATCTCCCCATTTTAATTAAAATTAATTACTAAAAAGGAATTGTGCAATTGATTAGCTCTTTTTTTAGTGCAGAGTATTGAACAAGTAAATACATTAGAACAAGCACAGAATGAGTCTGGCTTGGCAGATATCCCTATGAAAAGAGAAGAGTGAGTTTTTTTGTAGAGGAAGTCGCAACAAAATTCAAGTTTAAGACGATAGAGATGAAAATAAGAAAAATGTGTCACCATCTGCACAGCATGTGTTGTACCACCATGCAGAGCAGATGAGCATCATGACTCTGCCTGGATAGCTGGGGTTTCGGTTCGTATTTGACAGAAAACATAAATAATACCAAATGTAAATAGAAACGGGCCTATGTCCTGAGATTTTAAAAATGTATGGCTTTCAAACAGCTTGTCGACTGGCTCCATCATTTACAAACAATCTTACTTAGACAAATGATGCCGCTTGAAAATGTTTGTATAAATTAGGGATGCACAGATTCACTTTCTTCACTTTTGATAGACAGATGTTTGAGATTTACCACCAGCTGATACCGACCTGAGACAGAAAAGAAGTCCATAAAAACATTTCATTATAAAAGAAAAAAAAAAACACAGACATGAATGCAGTAAATTATAAATTTGATAACTCTGAATACAGCACACTTAAATACTTCAACTGCTTCACCAGATTGGTCATACATGTAGAAACAATTCAACTTTAATTTGTTAAATCAGTAAAATTAGGAGTATAATACATGCTTGACAAAAAATATATTGACTACCTAGGTCAAACATAAAAAAAACTGCAAAAAACCTGTGAGATAGTTCTGAAAATGCAATTAGGAATTCTAAATATGATGTAAAATAAATAATAGACCACAATGTCGCTCAAGTCTATGAACAAAGCATAGAATTTGACTAAGTAGATCTGCCCTTATGGATCATCATAGTCACCGATATTGGATCTAGAATTGTTTTCAATATAAATGTCAACATCTAACAGTGTACAAAGCCCATTAACAGCTCAACACATTTGGAATATACAGTCTTTTCAGCTCTCTGTGATATTTATACTGTAAACATTGATAATGAAGCAGCCATATTTTTTTTGCTCAAATCTATTTAAATACAGTAAAATAATTATCTGTTCCACTTTGTGTGCTCTCCACCCAGAAATTGTTATGCTGCTGGATTTATTGTAATTTCAAAAACAATAAGCAGGACATAGATGTATATAATCAGAATATTATTGAGAAGGTCATTTATTTCAGTAACTCAAGTCAATAAGTGAGACAGTTTATAGAAATTACTGACTGATTTTATCAAGCTGTCATTACTGTTAAATGATGACGATTTTCCACCTGCAGCTAATGAATACATCACATTTAAGTTTATTGTACATGAAACCAATAAAATCTATAATTAGGTTTTACTGAATATGATTATAAATAGAGAATAGCAAAAAAAAAAAGTTTCAACAAACGTTTTGCCTTCTAGCTCCACTTTGGCATAAAACATGAATTGCATTCAATCAAGAAACCTTTAGGGAGCAATAAAGTCTTTGGAATGCCATCATGGGGCGGATGAACACATAGCGAGGGATTTAAACCCCATAGGTGGTCTCTGTGAGGCAGGAGCCTACAGACACAAGTGGCAGAACAATAGTGTGACCCAGAGGTCAACAGGGCGATGCAGACACAAATGGGCAGGATTAATCAAACGTCAAACATGAACAAGAGTTTCATTGTTGGTTCATAATGTCCCCCTAAATCTAAAACCATGCAAACTTGACAGCTGAATGGTTCAGAAAACAGCATCAGTTCAGCAATAACATGTCGAGACATTTCTCCACCGCCGTTTATCAAACACAGGAGCCAAAACTAATTATTTAATTGGGCAGAATTAACATGCTAATTGTTCATCCCCCACACTCCCAAACAATAAATGACAAAATTCTTAAATCAGCTACTGAACTCAAAAACGTATTTGAGTCTAAAGCAGTTTGTTTTAACAATACAGCCAATTTACAATAAGAAGAGAAAAATCCCTAAATCTTTTCAGAATATACTACATTGTAACAGTTACCCTGTTACTTAAAATTAAAACACAAATGTAACAATTCAACAGTTGTGCACAAAACTAACATTTTATTACTCCTTCAAATGCTACCATCATACAATTGCACTGGACTTGTAGTTTACAGAGTCACAACATTAACCCTTGCTAATGCCTTTAACCTTTCCTCGTCTCATCCTCCACAGACTTTGAAGGTCACAACTTAACCCAAGTAGCCACTTATAACGGTTAATTCGGCTGGCAATTTGAAGCAGCCTAGTAGAGCTTTTAACATCATCAGCGAAACAATAGAGTGACTGTTTCCATAAGACAATCTAGGAGTAATTTGCAGGATGTTTGCAATCAGCGAACAAAAAACTAACCAGTGATTACGTTTGATAACTTGTGTTGAACTAAACTTTTTTTCAATTTTTAAAGTTGAGTGGTAATCTATTCATTTGCTTAAGTTCTGCTGGACCAGTGTCCTAAAAGTTGCAGGACGCCGGCCCTCCAGGACCAGACTTTGACATCACTGCCTTAATTTACCACACTGATGCAACAGCCTGTTAGGTCACAATCCACTGAGATGCCAAGCTATTCCAACAAAAATGACTCATGTTAAATACATATTGCAACATTTTGCTGTGATGGTAGCTTTTACATAGAAGTTATAGCAAATTACTGACTGGCATCACGTTTTTTGGTCAAGATGGTACAGAAACAGGACAAACAACAAACCAAGCCAACAAGATCACATTCGCCATTCCAGCTGACAACTGGCACCACCATAACCAGGCTGAAAAAGACTTTGGACTTCGTAGGAACCCGCATCGCCTCACTGATACCATCTCTACATGTACCGGCAAAGCCAATTCCACCTTGAAAGAAAAACAAAAAAACCTTTTTTCTAAGTACTCTCATTTCGAGTTTAATCATAGATTTACATTTCAAACAGAATCTGGAAGACATTGCTACAAAAAGAAATTTCTTCTGACCTGAATTTAGAGGTGCATCTCCATTGACCCCTTTCTGTAATCTCCAGATAAGTCTGAGTAGGTTTTGAAGTAGATTTTTTAAGTGACTCTTGATATAGAAGAAAAAGCAACTTCAGTGTAGAAGTGGTATAAAACATTCATTTTAACATTTTCTTCTCTTCTTTCATGTCAAGGACCAAACGCCAAAACCAGAATAAAAAGATTAGCTTCAAAAGTAGCAGCATATATCTACAAGCACTGTACTTGAAATCATTTCACCAAAGTTTTATCCTTATTTCAGAAACCCATCTTAAAATTTCCTCTTCCATAGTTTATTTTAGAAGAGATGAGAGGGAAACTGCAATTATGTTCTTTCTGATCAAGTGAAGATTAATCACGGCGTGAACAAAAACCAACATGTTTTGAAGCTTGCTGAGCTGATGCAAGCCTATGAAGTGGAGAAAGGCTGATGACAAGATAAAACCTCCTTAGAGGAAACTGAGCACATGTCTTGCTTTCACTTTTGAGTTTTTCTTGTGAAAGTTTGGCTGCGTTCAAACAAATTCCAGATTAGTGTGTCAACTCGTTGAGAGGGACGACACTTGCACCGATGCTAAGATTTGAAATTAATGCAAGAGAGTCAGTGTACGCAGCAGAAATGTTGCTGCATCTATGTGTTTCACATTTTTGATGTCAGTTTAAATTTATGAAGCCATCTGAGTTCTGGATACCACATCACACGCATTCACATCTGCAAATATCTTTCTGTTTATACAGCCAAGTAATTATGGGTATGTTCTTGTGTGGATCTATAAAAATATGTGTAAGTCAAGCAAAAGCTTGGATGGGAAATTTATTTGATTTGTGGGCCAACTGGATGAAAACTATGAACAAAAACCACATAAAATGTGACACGTACAGAGAAATACGACTATATATTAACCTAAGCAAGAAAACTGAACTTTTGATTAAGTAAAAGAAAAGCGTCTTACCTGATAGTAGGCTTTAATCTGCCTGATGAGAATAGAAAGGTTCTGAATGCGCAGTGTAGGGTCATTGTTTACTTTCTTGTTGGTCCTCTGCACTGTTGCTTTTGGATTTCTACATAGAAAAAAAACAAAATAAATCTATTTTATAGATTTTATTCAAATATGATGCAACATGAGAAAACTCAAAAACATGATTATGTACAGCAAACCACACACACTTTTAAAGGCAAGAAAAAATTAAAAAAATTTAAACCGTTTCATATCTAGAGAAGAAATGTTTGTGAAAAAAGCAAAGTAACATTAAGTGATTTGTCAGGCATAAAACAGTCACCTGAAAAACTTCAGTTTAATACGCATTCCTGTTTTAGACAGTCAGCTATCTGCCTAACCACAACTTTGCTATCACTTAACAGGAAATTTCAAGATGTTTAGCTTGTGTGCATCTTTTATAGCCAACACTGCACCAAGATAGAAGAAATGGCAAGCTCAAGTTTAAGAACATTAAACATTCCACCACTTTGTAGAATCAAGGAAGACGCTATAAAGTAATATGAGCTGATTTTGCTACAAAGAGATATTAAAAGTGTCCATCATGTCCCGAGCAATGCACTTTATCTTTTTGTTGACCACAATGCTGACCAGGGGTCTTCCTGTGTTGTTTGAGAAACAGATCTCAGTAACTTATGAGATTTGTTGACTCAAAATTTTGAGACTCTTATAACACCGACATCAATGGAAAGTTCTATTTTTTCAGGTTAATGTTTTTACATGAACTTCAAATCAACAATACATATCCACAAGACAACCTACTTTTGAGTCGAATGCTTGATTTATCCTCTTAAAGCAGAAGGAGGAGGTGGGGGGTCAGATTGTTTGTGAATGGATGGAAGCTTGCAATGCAGCAGCAAAAGTGAAGTCATACATAAACTTGCATCATATTGCATATAGACATCTAATCTGTTGTACTATTCTATGTATAATAATTTACTGTTGGAATAAAGAAATAAAAAAATTTAACTTTCTCAAAACTCACAGTAGAAATGTATAATCAGTTTTCACTCAATTGCCTGCTTGTGGCTCATAATAGATAGAAAAACATGTTTTATAGGTAGAAATATACAAAGGTCTAAAATTGACTTGCTTTCCAGAAAACTGCCAAGATGCTGAAAAACGGTTCCTTTAAATCAAGGATATATGTTCCACTTCCTTCGATTAGTAGGAAGTGGAACATCAACATATTTCATGTATGTGCTTTATAACTAGGAGTCTAAAATATATAAAAGCCTAAAAATTTAAGATGCCAATCAAGGCATGAATGTAAGTTTTACATAAAAAAAAAAAAAACAAAAAAGAAACATTTTACCTAATCCAACAGGCTAATTTTTGTATGTGTCAATTAGCCTTAGGCCAGCCTTCACCCTAATACACACAGACAAACATTTATGCTAATTGCAGAACACAGGGTTCTTTTAATTCTGGTCTAAATGAACCTCCATGTGACTGCCCCATCTACCCCCCTTCACACACACACAGCCCCTTTCGAAGCCCATTGTGGGGGGTCTGTTTAACTCAGTAATTAAAATCACAGAGGAGGCTATAATCCTATCAGGGCGAGCAGGGTAATGTGGTGTGCGAGAGAAAAATGGCATTCCTTCATTGTTGTTGCAGTCAGCTGACAACATGGCAGTCACAGAAACACGACCAAAACATCGCTTTGTGGATGCAGCCCCTAACCAGCGTAGGGCTGCCTGATACACTCTTTGATTAGTAGGTAAATAAATACGGAGACTTACAGCAGTAACGGCTGTCAAAAATACGCTCATTACCCCCACCCGGCCTTCTTAATCCGGCTGATACAGTAAACCTAACACTTTAAATACACAAAAAGATTAGGGATGACCAGCCAAAGCCAGTTCAATTGCCAGGAAGGTAGACAACTCTTGGGCCAGACGGCCGGTCAGTAAGCCGACCCGTTGGTACTGTCCGTCGTCGCCGCAGCCTCAGACCCCGGGGCCGCTGGGCCCCCTCCTCCCATGTCCCGCCTTTGATTGGCTGAGTGGGTTATGGAGTAGTGTTAACCTATATATGACAGGCTGAATTAGGCTCAGCTTGGGCAGCCACACACATACACACAGACACAGAAAGTGGCCTAAATGCGCACACACACACACAAAGAAAGAGAATGCGGGCTACATTTGGCCACGTGTTGGAGCTAGGGATTATAAGCTGTACTGTCCAAGCACAGCGGGGCGGTGTGGGTTTGGCCCTGAAGTGTGCCAGGCAACGCGAGCAGAGAACCACTTAAGCCCAGTGTAGGTTAATACACAGTCCAGTCACATTAATGTGACCACCACGTACTTTCCACTTCAGAGTTAAATAACCAATCACAGAAGGCAGGTGGCAGCACAGTGCAGTTGAGCGTATATAAAGGGTGTGTGTGGGCTTCGGAAAACATTTCAATCGTTGGCGTAATGCAGAAACGAAGCGATTTATCCGACGTCCAAAAGGGCATGATCATTGGCTTTCGGGCCAAGGGTGGAAGCATTTCCGAAACGGCTGAGTTTGTGAACTGTTCGCGTGCCGCCGTGGTAAAAGTGTACCGTGCATGGCAAAATGGGACTGTCCAAAATCAACGACGTGGCAAATGTGGTGCACCACGGGCCATAGATGACAGAGGCGAACGACGGTTGCGGAGATGCGTTCGGGCAGATAGACGGGCTACCGTTGAGCAACTGACCACTAAAATGAACCAAGGGGCTACCACAAGTGTCTCCCAAACCACTATTCAGCGAACATTGCTGCGTCTGGGCCTCCGAAGCGGACGCCTGGTTCGTGCACCTATGCTGACTGGTGTTCATCGACGACAAAGGCTAGAATTTGCACGCCAGTACAGCAGCTGGACGTCCACTGAGTGGCGACAGGTAGCGTTTTCAGATGAATCGCGTTTTATGCTCCATCGGACAGATGGACGTTGGCGTATAAGGCGTGAAACCTCTGAAAGGAACCACCCTGCAACCATTGCAGGAACGGTCCAAGCTGGAGGCGGGAGCATTATGGTCTGGGGAATGTTTTCCTGGCATTCTCTGGGTTCACTGATTATTGTGGAAGGCACGATGGATCAATACAAGTACGCATCTGTCCTTGCGGACCATGTCCACCCCTACATGCGCATTGTTTTTCCTCAGGATGATGGCATCTTCCAGCAGGACAATGCGAGGTGCCATACAGCTGCCAGTGTACGTGCGTGGTTCGAAGAGCACCAGGATGAGTTTACCGTCCTCCCCTGGGCAGCAAACTCACCTGACTTAAACCCAATCGAGCATCTGTGGGACCATCTCGATCGAGTTGTTCGCGCCATGGATCCTCAACCGCGTAATCTAGCGCAGCTGGCCACGGCATTAGAGTCGGCATGGCTCAACATCCCAGAGAAGACCTTCAGGGACCTAAGTGACTCTCTTCCTGCACGTCTCGTAGCAGTTCGCTCTGCGAAAGGTGGTTATTCTGGCTTTTGACAGATGGTCACATTAATGTGACTGGACTGTGTAGTTCAGTTTGTGAAAATGAGAAAAGAAAATAGAACCTGGTACACACTAAAATGTCTAATCAGGATTTTGACAAGGATCTCAACTCTAATAATCTTGATCCAAATTATTTTGATACTGAAGTCTCGGAGTTGACGACAAAAACTGAATTCTAAACATCTCTATAGAGAAAGTTACTACGTTGGCGTAAAATCTCCCTAGTTCAATAAACTACACTCACCAAGAGCTTGATTAGGTAGAGCTGTCTGCACCTACAAATCGATCCATCACACAGTTATGCTTCTAACTGTTATGTGGTGATGACTCGCTGATGTTCCAACAACCATCAGAATACTTCAAATAACTTTGAACCTTGCATGGTTATTGGTGCCAAGCAACTGGGTCTGGTCTCAGTATTTTAGAAACAGCTGGGATTTTTTTGTGCAATCTCAGGATTACAAAGAATTATGTGCAAACTGGTTGCTAGTTAATGCCATCTCTCAATGTAAAACCTGTCAAACCTTAAAGGAAGATGCACAGTAAAAGACAGACCCAAATGCCACTTCTGTCAGTCAAGAACAGGAAACTGAGGATACCACTCAGACAGGTGCCTGGTTTGATTAGCTTAAATCTCATCTGCAATATTCAAACAACAGGGTGAAAAATTGGCATAAACAACATTCAGTCATCCATTTTGACCTGTATCCATGGCTGAGGTCGCAGACATAATTGCATGAGGGATATTTTCTAGGCACACTTTCAGCCCCTTATTATCAACTAAACCTCAAATACACCACAACCTACCTGGGCTTTGCTACTAACCTTTACAATCACAGTGTACTCATTTTCTAAAGGTTACTTCCAGCAGAATAATCCACCATGTTGTCAAACGCCGCTAATCTCGAACCCATTTCTTTAACACAACAGTGTTGTCAATGCATATCTCAAACCAATAGCGTGCCTTCTGGATGTGGTGGAACCGGAGGCTTGTGTCACGGATGTGCAGTCAACAAATCTGCAGCAACTCCTTGATGCCATCGCGTCAATATGAACCAAAATCTGTCAGGTATGAAAGTTTAAAGGCTGGTCCAACTCAGTACAGAAAGGTTTACTCGCTTGTTTACTGTTGTATTTCCTATACAGTCTCTGTATCCACAATAGTGGGAGGACAGCCCCTCCTTCATTTGGTTAGCAATAAATCTCATTTTTTGAACATGCATACCACTAAAATTGTCTGCATGTATTTGCACACCATAAAACAAAACAGATTTGTGAATTCCCAACCATTTATTTATGTAGGTTACCCATTGCCCAATTTTCTTGTTTTTCCTCCCCATGAAGTCAATTGTATCCCATCTTTGTCTCCAAGCTTCCATATGGCTTCTTCACTTTTTCTCCTCTCCTCCACTGTATTAGTAGGAACTGCTACCATTGTGATAATAAAATGGATGATGATGATGATAACTATTTATTTATATTTTCTAAGTGACTATATGATTTATTGTGTGTCACAGCAATTATAGCCCTACAAACACAAATACTACTCTTAAAAAACATTGCCATTTGTAATGCACTTCTTTACGACACCAGTCGCATGAAGTGAATCATTAAATTGTACAGAGTGTATTTTAAAATTTATTGGTATTTATTGATGCTTTTATTGAACAAACAGAGAAAATAGTAAACCATCAACCCTGACAATAAGGACAGTTTTGGTGGGTTGTAAACATTAATTGGAATTCATTGTGACAACAACAAATCAAAATCCTTATAAGAAATTTATCATAATAAATGAACGATATGATAAATGCCCACCCCTAGTTGGGCTCATTTGTTATTCAGTCAGTATCTCATTTGACCAAAATTATGGTACTTAAATTGTAATCCTGTGAATTTATTTGTACAGAGTATGGAATCCTTTTATAATACGAGTGTAATTCTGCCTTAAATAAGTTGCTACAAGTTCCTCAATGGAGCAGAAATATTGTACCTGGTTAACAATTATCACAACCCTGCTGCTAATGCTCAATGTTAAGCTGCAATTAATGGAACTCAATAATCCTGCTGATGTTTTATAGTAAATGTCTTTGAGGGGAATATGCAGGGATTATATATCCCCTAAGCCATTGGGAGACTAGGAACAGATGGACAAAGTGTCGACTCTGCATCGACTGCAAAAAAAGCAGCACTAGCAAATTAATGCAGATAACAGAAGTAGACAAAAAGGAAATGTGAAAGTTAAATTAATCCAAATGGACTTCTAGTTGCAATAACGTCTGAAAGATATTGCATTGCAGTAAATCAGAAAGTAAGAGGATAACTATGATCTGGAACTATAGGTTAAGCACTTCCTTGGTCATAAGGCTAACAGTGGTTCACTTTACCACAACTGTGCATCAAGCTTTCTTCCCTTAATGTCACAGCTGCAGTTTCCCAACAAGCATGATGCACATCCTGCCGCTTTATAGACACAAAGGAACCGGCATGACTCAAAGATGACTGCAAGTAATTGACTGCGAGTGATACAAGATGAACATCAAACTCCACCTTCTGACAAAAACTCCTCGACTCCCCTTGTGCAGACAGTAGCAGTAAAAGAGGAGACAGCCCAGCAGCAGATAACCCTGGCTCTCTTGTCAGAACAGGAATCTGAACTATGTATGCTATAGCCTGGCCCATACAGAAGAAAGACAGAAGAAAGCAGAGGAGTGAGGTGATTGAGAACCACGAACAAGGACAACAGGAAAAGTTGAACCAATGACTCTGTTGACTACTTTCTTAAATACAATGTAGTGTATGACGTTTTTCAGCATCTTCTTTTACTTTGTAGCCCATCAAGAAAAAAGCAATTACCAACAAGAATGACTTTTCAAGAGGGAATTGCAACTAATCTTCTATAAACCATAAAACTAAATTAACTCTGCCATATTGATATGTGCCACAGTTGGAATATACATTCAGTACATATTTCCTATGTGGTTTTCCTGTGCCAATTGTACTTGTTATCAACTCGTTTCTGTTCAACATGCTAACTGACTAAATGAGTGATCAAATTTTGGGGTGCTTCCCATGTATTAAGCAGCACTTTACAATAAAATAAGTAGAACTTTTTCCTCATTTCTACCCTTCAAAAGCAAGGCAACCATCTTCATCATGTGCACAAAATTCTGCCATGTTTTCAAGTTTTTTTTTTCTATTTCAAAAGATAACATATTTGGCTTAGTTTTAAGATTACAGAAGCATTAAAGAAATACAAAGCAAAGTAGACAAAATGAATAATAAAAAGTCTAGAAGATCGTGAACAAAAGACCAGTCTTCAAAAATCTGAGATTTAAATCTCTACTGCCAAAACTTCTCATCTCAAACACCTTTCAACAAATCACATCACACTCAAGTGATGACAGTCACAAGGACTAAGCTGCATGTATAATAGGGTTGTAAAAAGGTCTCGGGGTCCTGAGAACATCGATTTCACTGTAAAGTGAATTCTGTGTTACAAACTGCTTTCTTTCCATTTGCTTTACAAGTGCAAACTGCCATGAAGAGTCCCAGATACGCACCCTCACCCAGACTATGTTTTCAGCTCTTATTTTCAAATAAGGAAGCAAAATGTGACACACACTGTTAGTAATCAAAGTAAGAATACCACTGATTAATGGCACAGAAGTTAACAAATGCTTCATGTTTTTCTTTAAGAAATTTCGCCAGAATTTTTCCATATCCAATTACGTTAAATGTAAAAGGCTTAAAATAATCAACCATGAACGGGATAAATTCACACTTTACAGATATTCTTGAGAAAAGACTTTTCTAATCAAATCTTGTAAAAATACAAACATCAGAAGAAAACAAGAACAAACATCAAATGTGGACTAAAACTCCTCGGTCATTACAGACCTTACATGACAGTTTATGATTCATGAAACTTTTGGCATGATGAAAAAAAAAAAAAAAAAAACAGGTGCTACATCTTTTCCTTGTGAGCTGGCTTTTTCATGAGCATGGACTAACCCAATGTCGATAGTAATGATTCTGTAACAAAGCGTAATCAATGAAAAATAAGAATAACTGTATTGTTTTACAGTTAAACCAAATGAAAAGAAACAGTTAATTTGGTAATGTAAAAATCATGTATGATGTTACTTTCAATCTTAAAAAAAAAGTGTTGACCCATTGACAAAGTATGGCATCCACAAAACATGAGCAAGTTTCACTTTTAGGGTTTACGGTCAGGAACTTTGACCAAAAACTTTAAAGTAGTCTGATGTGGAACTTCTCTTTGCGCACAAGTAGAACAAAGGAATTGCTATGCATTTAAAATTATTGCCTGAACTTTACAATCAATGGCTATTAAAGCAAAGAGAAGGTCACTGAGAGAAGCAAGTTACTCATACCTCATCTGGAACACATTGCAGAATATGATGCACATCAGAGTGGAGTCAGAGAGGTTGATGTGCATTGAGATGCAGCTAATGCTCGGCTGAAGAATTATGATTGAACGGTGAAGTCAACCAAAAGTAAAAGGTCTACTGAAGCATGGCTAGGAACAATAAGTAGTGCCTGAGCCTGCATGGGTTAACTTACAAGAAGATTTGGACAGGTTTTATACAGACATCTAGACTAAGAGGTACAAAGGAGTTAAATAAAAACTAAACTCTGTTTTGTGGTATTCTTGTATACAGTAAAACAGTAGTTTGATGAACATTGAAAACAGTGTGAAGCTGCTTAGAGGAAAATCTCTGTTGCGTCGATTATCTTTACAACAACTCCAATTGTTTCCCCAACAGCCTGAAGAAGATGGAATAAACGGTTGGCTGAAGGGGCCAGCCAGCCAGCACTGCTCCACAGAACTGCCAAGAAAACAGATTTCAGACATGCAGCGTGTCTGACAATTTTTAACTGGCACCTTCTCCGCTGAGCGTGGAAGCCAATTGGTATGACAGCAGAACGGAGGCAATGTAATTGGCTGGATGATGTCAGTCACATGAGGGCACAAGGGGAGGGGTCCCTGTGCCATCTGGGTGTCCATCAGCAAACCGTTAGATAATCCCGGGGTCCGTCTACGCTCTCCCGTGTTGTCCTGATGACAAATGCTGCTAGTTGATTTGCCCCGTTTTTGGATCGGTGACACATCCACATAACACTGCAGCTCATACTGGAACAACTGACTCCATCAGCAAAACATTAACTTTAATATTATTTTCTTAAAAAAAACAAAAAGGGGATTCAGGAGGAATTTTTCTGTATTTTGTAAATACATTATAGCATGTTAGGGGTGAGTGAGAATTCGGTCACAATACTTTGTGGTATTATTGTGATATTGATGAAAATTATGATCAATTTTTTTTTAGGAAACTATGGCACTCCATGGAAACTCAATCATAGCATTAGAAACACTTAGTTCTTGAAAAACATTCCCATTTAAAACGGGCTTCTTCACATTGATGTGAAAATTTGGGCCAATAGCAATATCCAATATTAATATTGCTGTTAATGCCAATAAACGATTTTATATATATTTTGAGAAAAATGACCATGAACAGAAGGCGACAAGATAAAAGTAAATATTGTTTGCTCAAATCGGATCAACACAATATATTTTAAAAACTGATGAAAATCAATCGATACCGATATTAGTGCCGATCTAGTGTGTATCCCTACTGTATTTAATCACATTTTCAAATTTACTGATATTTCATGAGGCTTTTGTGGAACAGTGGAAAAAATAGAGAAAATTTCCAATCATGCTGTCAGTTTTGTTTTGTATCATCAATTTTCTTATAAGAACTTTTTTGCGGTAAATGATAAATGACACAATAACTGCCCAATCCATCTGCAAGTTAAATGCATATTTTGAAATCAAGCACTGGGCACATTATTTTCATAATAAATAGAAGTGTTTGCAGGATACCAACATAAAAATAAACATTTTAAACCAACTGAATCAACAACACTACCAAAGAAAAGGTGGGGGAGATAAAATTTAGGGTATAGGAGTTTAGCATGATATGATTAAACCAAATAAATCAATCTCCACCTTCAGACATTTTAATATGTTCAAAGAAAAAACTACCAGGCACCACAAAACTAGCTAACAATGACAAAACCAGGGCAGTGAGACAAACTATTACAGTTACAATATTTCTGTCAACAAACTTAGGACAAAGGAGGTAAAGGAAAAGTTGAAGCATCTCTGCAGAAGCTGAAAACAATATTTTCTGCTACCGGAGCTCCTTGTTGTTCAGACACATTTCTCATAAGTCGGGGAAGCAGACAAAGAGTGTGCAGTTTCACCAACACAACTTCTAACCAATACTGAAGGCCTTTGTGTGGGAGGGCGGCTGGGCCAGACAACTACCAACAGCTGCCTCAGTCCATAACCAAATGCACAGGGAATGGAAAAAAAAAAAAACAGAAAAAGTATCCACAAATCTACACACTCTCCCACGCAAACAGAAGCCTTACAGAATCTCATGCACACAAACACACAGTGCTGCCTCTGTCTGGCTATCCCTGGTATCCTGCAAGGCAATCCCCAAACCAGTAACAGTTCATTTCAGTTCAATGCTGTCCTTTCCAGGATCACTAAACCATCAACAGGTTTTTTTTTTTATTTCTACAGCATACATTTATTGACAGAAATTCTAACCGCGTCTCATTTTTTTAACCTTGAAAATTTGAACTAAGGAGCTGTCATGAGGTTGCCGTCATACAATTAGCATTTCAAACACTTTGTTTCCTTTTTCCGGGATGCAACATCGTGTCAAAGGTGATTATCCTTTAGATTTTGGCAGAATTTCCCCCAAGTCTGTTCCTCATCCAACCCTTCCCCCCAAAATCCTTCCGCTTGCCAATTTCCGTCGGTCCCACAGGGGAAAAAGTGCTCTGAAAATACCACGGACTTGTTCCGTTTTAGCACAAGCTTCGCGTAAACAAGAAAAGGCCAGACCTAAAAAGAGCCTTCCTAAATATTTTCTCCGTTGAAACAACTCAGCTAGTCAAGGCAGCCTGAAAGAGGGAGGAGGAAAACAAGTACTAGAGGGTGAGATGGAAGAGGCTGCTTTAACTTGATTCATCTTAGTTGACTGATTGCCGGAGCAGCGGGAGGTCAGGGACTTTAGGAAGAAGGAGACGGCAGGAGAAAGAGGTTGTCATCAAATGACAGGAAACAGCCAGCAGGGTTAATCAGTTTTTGTGCAACAAAGGGATCCTACACATATTTATACTTTTCCAAACCAAGGCTGTTCAAACCAACTGAAAAACCTCTTCCTTCTTAATGAAATTTAAACAAATGTGAAGTGATGTCAGATTTTAGCAGGACTTCACTTTTGTTGTTGGTAAAAAATCACAATACATTTCGCCTACTAGCGCTAGAGACACGGGTTTGTTTTGGTTATATTTACCCAAAATGTGCTGCGCTATAGCCCACTTCCTGCTTTTGGAGCCATCTCTGGTCAGCTTGCATTAACGTATGAATTCAAACCACACCAGAGTTCACTTCAACCTAATTAAGACCTAGGTTTTTAGGTGGACCAGAGTTTGCTTTTTTGGTCTGCATGAGAGTCTGACTGAGCATTCACACCTCCCCAAAATAACCGGACTTTCTAAGCAAACTAGAGTTGGATTACACTGGTAATCCAACTCTAGACTAAGCATGTGTTCTGCCCCGTCTTTCTGGAAATGCATCATGGGTGAACGGACTAAGAAATAAACTTCCTAAAAACAAATGTTTTTGTATTTAAAAATCATCTGTACACTTCTTCCAATGTCAACACAGCTCTTGATAATTGCACTAAATATGTGTATTCAAATATATTATATCAAGGCTAAAATACTACCTTTGTTTTTTTTCCTCTTTACATTCTATATATTTATGTTTCTTTATGTCATTTTACTTTTATAACAAACACTTGTGATCCTCTTTATGTACTGTAACTATTGCCAAACTGGCTAGACTTTGACTCAAACTGATGGGAGGCGACACAAGATGTGCCACACTTAATCCCCTCCTGTGAAGTGACGATCCCTTCGACTGGGAGAAGCCATGGCTGAATACTCCCTAAGACTGGCAAGCGGGATAAAATGCTGACAGTGTAAAGCCTGGTATTAGTGGAAAAATCTAAAAAAAAAAAAGAAAAAAGAATAAATATGGAAAATCCTAATAGCAGGAAGTAGCAGCCTGGAGCCAGACAAAAGGAGTGGAAATCCGTCTCCTGTCATGCCGCATACATAATTCAGTGAGTGGAAAGAGACAAATTTGACATGTAATGCTCCCCTCAACACCAAGAAACAGAGCTAACAGTCTAATTCTGCTTTAATTGGATAAAAAAAACAAACATGTGCTTTTGGGTCTCCCTCCATCACCAGCTTGCATGTTTTTTTCCCAATCCAGATTCTCTGCAGATACTAAGTGGTTCTCATGCTTAAGGCTACTATTTGCAGACTAATCTGTAACACAGCAGGGAGCTACCTCAAGAAGCCAGGGCATCTTCCAGTCTACTGCAAATGACAGAGTAGTGCGAAGGAAAAAGGAGAAAAAAAGCATTTGAAAGTGGAGTAGCGTGCTGCAGCCATGCACCACAGATTAGAGATGCAACAATCAACTGGGCAGAGATTGGAATAAGCTCATTTTTCCTTCATCGGCTCTGATCAGATGAGCAGATTGGCAGTCCCCTGTTCATTAAACCCAATTAATCTTGCAATTTTTGTTCCCTCAATGCAGCAACCAATAGGATGTACTACAACCCATTCTCACTGCATCCAAAACAGAGCTGCATTTGAAACTAACCTACATTCAGCATCTAGCGTGGAGTAAAATCCTGGCATTTGAAAGTTGTGAAGCAGTGCATCCATAAAACAGGGCAGGAATGCACCGACCAATCAGACAGAGCATTCCCTCTGACCCGTGATTTACAGATTTGTTTTTCCCCTAATGCAGTAAAATCTCACTATTCTTTAAGAAATTTATCAATCAGGATAATCATACACTTTCTTCATTTTGTTTGATTCAGAACCAATAGCTCCATCAAAGAACCTACAGCACAGTTTTTCACATGCAACGCAGTCCTTAAGGGGACAAAATTGAAAATTGATTAAATTGACCAAAAAAACATAAAAAATGGGTGAGGAAAGCCTCAAAAGGAGCCTTGCGAGAACATTTTTGACTGTGCATTGCACCCAAAACAGTGTCCCTTTGTGAGTAGCCTACATTCAATTCAAAAACTCGACAGAGGCTGCAGTTGTTTTAATTTGCTCAACGGGATGACCCTAAAAAAAAGGAAGAAAAAGAAAAAAGCCCTGAGGGTTAGTGTCGTTTTAACCCCTCACCACAATGTAAATGATCGCAGAAAAAGGCCACTGTCTGTACACACACAAACACCCCGACTGTAAAGCTAGTTTCGCATGCCCTCGTTTGGCTAATTCTGTCCCTCGATGTAGGCCAAAGAAGAGGGACAGATGGGAATGTCTCCCTTCCTGTCAAATCACTTACATCTCAAACATGATCTCGTTCAGGTAAATCCCATCCACCAACTCGATGTATTCCGACAATTTACTGCCATCGGTCACCGTCGAGTGCCCAACACTCTTTACCTGTAAGAAAAAGATAAAAAAAATTAAAATAAAAGTGCAAATGAACATAAAGAAAAACAAAACAGTGTGATAAATTTTGAGAGTACATCTGAATATTTAATTGAGGGGGGGGGGGCCCTCCTTACCCAGCAGACCAGAGGCGTGAGCATGAACTGCTCCAGCAGTGGGGTGAAAACCTCGTTTTCCATATTCTTTTGGTGCCCTTTATGTCAGCTGATATGTGGAGGGAAATATGAGTGAAATATGCGTTTATTTACACTCCGCTCATGTTGCTTATTCGACCTTTACTTGGACTAAAGCAAAGCCAAGAAAAGGGGTTTCTTTAAGGAGGGGGAGAAAAAAAAAAAAAAAAACGTTAATCCTCAATCTTCTCGACACGACCCAGCTGTGTCAGATGCCAATGAAGGGGCTTGGCTTCCTCCCAGGGAAAAAAAAAAAGAAGAGAGAGACATGGAATCACATTTTTCAAAATTAAAACATTAAAAAACGAAGGTATTCTGTGATGCAAGGTCAACCGGGTTCAGCTAGCTCGGCACAAAAGCGGTCAAATGCGGCGAACCTGTGCCAGGTAAGCTAACTGTGGACCGTTAGTGGCAGAAGATTTCAGCACGCGGGAGTAATATTCATCCGAGACGGTTAATTAAAGGGGAAATATCCTGCAGCGAGGCAAATATACATATAAAAATCCTGATGTTTAAGGTCCTCCTTTTCGGGTTGTCGGTTCTCCTCTCGTATTTGTCAATAAAGTGACTTCCAGACGTGGGCTGCAGTCTGACTCCTTTCAAACGCCGAACACTAACTGAGCTGAAGAGTTGAGAGGATGACTGGAGGACACGAAGAACCGCCTCCCTGATCGCCAAGCATCTCCCTCCGCCCTCCCTGCTCAAAGAAAACTAGGGCACGGATCAAAGCATCCTCTTTCTGTTCAAATTTCCTCTGAGTCATTGCAAGGAATACTTCTTAGTCAACACTTTATTATGCAAGTCATTTTTATTTATTAGGCTCTGGCAGAATGTGTGGAAAGGAAGCAAGCCAGCTCTTTTTCTAAATAAAAAGCTGTGTTTATAATCGCTCCTCTGGCATAATTGAGATCTTAATGAATATGCATTTGCTTATTGCAGTTCTTTTTAAGCATGCATAGAGGTCATCCTTATTGCCCCCTTTGTCTGCATCAATTGCGTGCAGTGTATGAGGAAACGCAATAATGCTACTGACACCTGGTGGGTAAACACCGAACTCATACAGTCGGACACGTGTTGGCATCCTTGAATGTGGAATAAATTCATATTTTTTATTTTAGTAGCATAATCTTACACTGAAAACGTAGGAACTTCTCATTTGGAACCAGGGCCAGAATTACAGTAACGAGGGCCCCTGAGCTTCGGAGTTCAGGGGCCCCTGAGCTTCTGGCCCCTGAGCTTCGGAGTTTTGGTGCCTTGTGTTCACCAAAGAAAACATCAGTGAATGTGAACTGATGTATGGTAGGTTTAATGCCCTGAATAATCTCCAAATGAAACTTCAAAGGATGGGGCACATTTCATCTCCTAAATCTTGTGCTTATTTAACTCTATGGCGAAATTGCATTGTATGTTGGGAGGGGAAAAAAAATCATATCCGTGGTCATTTAGCTTAAGACTATCAGTCAAAAATAATCACAGTGAATAAAACAAGCAAGTCATGACTAAATTAAGTGGATTTAATTTGGACTCTGAAGGAAAGTGTTCAACAGGGAGTCACTGTCATACAAGGCTAAACTGTCAGAAACTTCCTGGGATTTGAGAAACCTATTTGATGAACAGCTCTGATTGTGTGAAAACGGAGCAGAGGTCATATGGCGAAATACCCAATAAAAAGGCAATCGCTGATATGGGAATTTGGGAAACAGAGTTTCCCAATTGTGTAGTTTGAACAAAGGCAAAAGAGATCAGCTAAAACTGTCACTTTAGGCAGCCTTTCCACGAAAATAGTTCTCACTTGCATTCATTATAGCAGACAGTGTTGTCGGTGCTCGTGCGTGCGTGTGTGTGTGTGTGTGTGTCTGTGTGTGAGTGTGTATACTTCTGTTGCAAGAGGATTAGATTCTATGAGTTTCAAAGTAAAGGGCCTAAATACTAGAATACACCACACTACAGATTTTTATTTGCTGTAGATTTTCTAACAACATGCATTACTGTCATTAAAACTCCCAGTAAAGTCCTGTTTGGATTGGTGTATTGCATAGAATCCCAACGAAGTACCTTAAAGCATAGTCAAAACGTGACAAATTGTAGAAAACTTAAAAGGCTGCAAACACTTTTTGCATGAGATATTGTCATTTTCCTTGAGTGAAACAAAATCTTTTGAACATTTGCAAATGAAGTATTTGTATTTCAATATATTAAAGTATATATATATAAGTTTTAATTCCCCCTTTGCTAGGGTGCCCACACACATCTCTTACTAACCCCTCTCCCCATCTCCTTAGCAGACAATTAAACTGTGACGCACCTAATGAAAACCTTTCATGGCTGGTGTCGCTGCAGCTTACCCACACAGCAGCCAGAACAGTCATTTTCTGCTCCGTCACTGCAGAGGCGTACGGTTTTAAGCTCAGGGGGTTTGTTTGTTATTGTGCGTTAGCGTTTGTGTGGATCTCTGTGGAATTCATCATCATTAACTGAACCAAACGGGGCCTTTGTTCAACATCTGTTGCTCACGATGCTTTCAAGAACTTTCCCAAAAGCAGCTTCGACTTTCATCTGATGAATCAGGGAGTTTATAGACCCACCGCCACGTTCCTCACTTGTAGCATGATAGAAACAGGGCTCACTGTAAGCCCACCGATCTGATTCTGATTTTCCTTCTGCGACCTAGTGAAATGCTCTTATTCTGTTAAAAGTTAGTTTTGTCAATTAAATCCATTATTTCTGGAGCAACGTTGCTCACTGACTAAGAACCTAGATGACCTCAAACCCCTCTCATTGCAGAAATTCTCTTGAGTTATTTTACAAGAAGTTACAAGTCACCACAAGCATTTTTATTTGGAGCTGGTTCTGCACAGCGGTTCTGGTTAAGGTCGAGTGGAATTTTCATTTTTCCTGCAGTGACATTTAACCCACAATAATCTTCCCTGCGTACTGGAAGTTCTTGTTTTAGAGTTAAATAGAGAAGTTCAAAATGTGGCCTGTTGAAACATAAGTTTTATGAGTTTTGAAATATGACTTACTTAAAACATTTTTGCCATGTGAAAAGCTGAGCAAGTACTTGCAGTGCCAAAATGTAATAAATAAAATGAAGTAAAAAAAAAAGTGATCTGCCAACAACTGCTGTAATTGAAAGATGTTATATACATCATTGAATATGAAATGATTTAATAAAGAAATCAAATTCAGTTCAAATCATATTATTGACTTTTTTTCATTTTTACTTTAAAATACAGTACATCATGAATAATTCAAATTTCTCAGACTCGTCAAATTAAATCCTAACATCAGTCCAGATAATCAGTCCACTTCACACTTAAATAGAAATTGTTTAACATACAATATTGTACAAACAAATGTAAATTTGAAGGTTTCTTAAGGTTGGAAGGTCAACCTGAGGACATTTGTAGACTATTTTTACTGAAATCTTAAGAGTATAGCTGTAAAATGTTTTACATCCAGGATTGTACATGAAAATAAAAATCTAAACGTATGACTACACGGTTATGGAGTCCTGAAAAATATAAAAACAACAACCCTGTAGCCGCCACATATATACATTACCCATGGATCCCATTGAGAAAACACAGTTACTAAATTATTTATATGTGTCACTTCAGTGTTTGCTCATAAGGCGACTCTGACATCCACTCTGTCTTTATCCTGTCATGTTGTCATAGGAAACCAACTCTTAGAGGATCCATTCAAAACCAAGATGGATGCTCCCAGTCAGGTCAAGACTGCGAGGCAATAAATGGCCGTGCACATGAAATATGTTATATTCTGCTAGGACGCTGAGACATAATGCCACAGCATGAAAATGACTGAAAAGTAATTTATTCCCACCCAAAAATATATCTTTTTATTTCATTGCCTGTGTTTTTAAAATTGGTTACCGAACTATGAACTACAATCTCTGGATTTAAGTCACATTTGAGATTTTTTTTTTTACATTTAAATGTTTCAGATTATAAAAGAAATCTCAATACCAGAGAAAGAATAAATAAAAACAAAAATTCAAACAATGATTTTAATTATCAGAAGAAAACGAAACCAGTTAACTTCAAAATCAGATTGAAGCCCAGACTTTGACTAGGCCACTCTAAAATCTTAACTTTGCTTCTTTTTTTTATCTCCCCAAATCATTCAGAGGACTTGTTGCTGCTCCACAGACAATAGTCCAGTTTTGAGTGGCTAGATTTTCTGCTTTGAGGCTTTCTGTTAAAGAGAAGAATCCATCGTTCCATTTGCTCTTTGTAAGTCATCTGGGCCCTGAAGTGGCAAAACGCCCCCAGATCATGACACAGCCACCACCGTGTTGGACTGTAGGTATAATATTCTTCTTCTGAATTACTGCTGTACATTTCTCTCATCAGTTCAAGGAACAATTTCTCTTAAGTTGTAAGGATCATATTGAGATGTTTGGTAAATGTGAGATACAACTTTGAGTTCTTTTTGGTCAGCAGTTTTGTTTTTGGTCTTAAAATAGGAATAATTTTATCCCAGTTTCTTTATCATTGTTAAATTGTGAACGCTGACTTTAACTGAGGGAAGTGAGGTCTACAATGCTTTTGTAACCTTTGCCAGACTGATGAATGTTTAAAGACAATTTTTTCTTTGGATTCAGACACTGTTCGTTGCTTTTTGAAATATCTTGACCTACTTCGTGTTGTCTGTGAGGTTTTCTTTAAGTGATTTCTGGAGTTCTGATCTGATATTTTTTGACAACTTTGATGCTGGCAGATTTGTGCAACTGTATTCCTCCAAATGCACAAATTTTTCAACAGCTCTTTCTTTCTTTTTTTTTTTTTTACGTTCATCCAAGAGGGGAGCGATGTGGAAGTTTGCCATCTGCCACAATATAATTATCACACTTCTGACAAAGAAAATCATGTCCCACCAGTTCAGGTTGCCAAGAACTGTCTATCTGGCTTCTATCATGCCTTTACATGTCAGTAAGATCATTCACAGGGACTTTATTACTAGAAAAGGAGCAATAAAACCTCACTACAGAGAGTACAATGATACAAACTGAGCATCAATGATGATAAAACTCTCTTCGCCTAAGGTTGAGGTCCTCTTGGAATAGCAAATCAAACCTTGAGAGTTACAAACAAAATGTATTGAAAGTCTGTACACATGCATTTGTTCACCAAATTCTTATAGCACAGATAATCTCCATGTACATGTGCCACTTGTTCAATATTGCAGCCTGACAACAACAAATTCATGCAAGCCCTCTGAGTATTGAAGGGGTGAAAACATGCAGATGCTTAAGTTTGCATGGGTCGATGGGCACTTCCACAACCCCCTCTTCTGTCATATTTTATTGCCATTTTATGTCTTTAAGTAAGAAATTTGTGAGTGTTGATTTTAGTCTCAACTTCCCACAAAACATGCAATACTCTTATGTGGGAAAGGACTGTTTTTGATGTAGCTGCATACTGAACATTTGATTGGTTCTGTTTCATCAGTTCTGCATGATCGAAATGTGATATCAGTGCCTCCCTAAGCCATAAAAACACACAACAGAATAATGTGTTCCTACGGTTACTGCCTCTAGTAATTATGGGAATGTGAGCTTGTGCGATGCACTTGTAGGCACTTGTGTGAACCCTTCTATTTTCTCCAGCAATTAGCTGCTGTGTGCATGTGTCTGTGTTTGTGTGTGCATGTTGTCATGCCTGTAGGTGATCCAGCATGCACCAGAGATGCTGTTAACGCTCATTTGTTGCCATAACAACTGCGAGTACCCCCCCCACTGAAAGCAAGACTGTTCAGTTACTGACTGGAGGCTGTTTGTTGGCAAATTATCTTCCAGAGTGGCTGCAACTAGAACTGTAGGAAATGGACACAGGCAGCAGAAGAAAGCAAAAGCAAAAGCCAAAAAATAGCTGCTGAAGAGGAGTGAAAATTTCAGTCAATGCAGACATCCCACCCAAAAACTGGAAAGCAGTGAACACTGCTTTAAAAGTTAAGTTGTTAGGTCATAGCATATCATAAGGAAAAATTTGGTAAAAAGTTAAAGCTAGCTGACATACTAATGATGGCATGTAGGCTATTGCTAGTAAGTTAACCTACAGTAAAATATCAAAAGCGGTGTGAAAGAAATACATATAAAAGCTAAAATTAGATAAAGGGCTAATGCTAGCTAAAATATTAATGATAGTAATTAGGCCCACAGAAAAGGAAAAATAATGATAAATGTGGAGGATGTGAGGGAAAGAAAATGTAGAGTATTGATGAATTGTGAAAGGAACCTGAAAGGGAGAGATTGAGGAAAACAGTAAGATGGACAGGACAGGAATTGAATCTTATTATTGCTAGCCAAAGGAAACATAGAGGATATTTACACATTAAGGAAAGCATTATTTATTTATCTTCATAATACAAATTTAAAAAATAGGATTTAATGGATTGTTGCTACACGCACATACAGTAGGTGGCGGTATGCACCTTGAAGTTATTTGCAATCCGCCATAATAGAAAAGGAAGAAGAAAAGGAACGACACAAAACAGAACTGTTGTAAAGCGACTACATTTAATGTTACACACATCTCTTTCACTGAGCCAATCAGAAAGCGGCGATGTCTTTACGTAGTTCCGTACATGTGACTGACTGACAGTCATGGCAGCTCCTACCTGTAAACTGTAACTCCTCCTGGATTTCTTCAGAATCATCTCTCGCGCTGTGGGTTTCTGTAAATATGAGGTATTTAGTCGGACTCGGACGCTCGTTCGCGCGCCTCCATGTCCGTTCATGTCACCAGAGCATTTATAGCAGGAACTCCAACCCACGCAGAGTGGGGGTAGACCTTGGAGAGAAGTGAGTTGACTTTCACTCTTTCCTTTCTTTCCAAGTAGCTGGGACCGAGCTCAGCATGAGTTCTGTTCTCGGTAGATTGTGGTAAATGAACGGTTGTTTACTGTCTCTTTATGTGTTTGGTCTTGTAGGAAACTTGAAATCTCTTCAGGGAGTTTGGCCAGATTTGCTGATGGGTCTGCTGTAGTACAGGTAGACAAATGCCACAAATTACTCTATTTTAATTTATATGTATTATTAATTTAGTTCCTTGGCTGAAACGTCCTAGTCCCAGAGTAAACCAATTTTTACACGATTTCTGCCACCTCAAGGGAAGTTTTTTTTTTAGCTCCTGGCAAAGATGTTTATTTTATTTTTTATTTTATTTTATTTAAAATAACTAATAACTAAATCTGAATTGCAGGACCATAATTTCCCTCTGGGTTAGTTTTAAATTATTTAATGCATCATTTGATAACTGTTAAAAAGCCAAACAATTTGCCATTATCTATCAGTTTTCCTGCTGAAAACGTTAAGGCACCTCTTCACCAGAAGTGAAGAGGTGCCTTAACGTAGTATTTTTGTGCTTTAGTTTACTGTAGTTTGTTATTTAAAAGTTAATCTAAAAAGTTTAGAAATTAAAAAAATATTATTATTTAGACCATTATTGTCAATATTATTTCTGTTGATAAACCCATGTGCAGCAGCACTTGTATAACTAGATCATTTTTTAAACGAGTTATGTTTAAAGTATTTTAAAGAAGCCTTTCTAATTTTGAGAAGGGTGACAGTTTTTCATCCTCCCTCTGCAGCTGGGAGACACTTCAGTGATGGTGACCGCAGTCAGCAAAACCAAACCGTCGCTGTCTCAGTTCATGCCACTTGTTGTAAGTTCCCGTCCACCGCAAAGACATGTCCAACTCCGTGTTGTTGTTGTTGATTTTTTAATGAATGCGTTCAGCTAGTCGTGCTCATTCAGAGGAGTTTTGCACAAGGTGGATTCTATTTTTGGATTTATCTTGATTAGTGATTGTTATTTCCTTTGACAGGTGGACTACAGGCAGAAAGCAGCTGCTGCGGGTCGAATCCCCACCAACTATCTGAGACGAGAGCTGGGCACTACAGACAATGAAATCCTCACCAGCAGACTCATCGGTGAGCTGCATGTACCCTCCTTTCATCACATTTAGACGCTTGTGTTCTGTTCATGCTATTAACCAACTCCACTTTGTTGCTCAGATCGCTCGATCAGGCCACTTTTCCCTCCTGGGTACTTTTATGACACTCAGGTAACTTCAGTTTGAACCTTTTATTAATTCATTTAAATCTTGGCACTGATTTCCTTTAGACAAGAAATGACCGTATTCTTTATTGTTTATGTCTCCTAAAGGTTCTTTGTAACCTGCTTGCAGTTGATGGTGTCAATGATCCAGATGTTCTAGCAATTAATGCAGGTAACAAAAAAAAAAAATCCTGGAAACTCATTATTTATTAAAAGAAAAAAGCCTTTCAAAAACTCTGCTTTGTTTCACTAAAGCTTCGGCTGCTCTGGCTCTGTCGGACATCCCTTGGCACGGACCGATAGGTGACAAACCACACAGCAGTTTCTGTCCCGCTCAGATGTTTTAGATCGACTCCTTTGCCTTTTCCGGCTGTTACGTTACAGTCCTGATGAAGGCCTGCTCTGTCTGGTACTGCTTGTGGGTCTGCAGGTGCCGTGAGAGTCGGCATGGTTGATGGAGAGCTGCTGGTCAACCCCACCAGGGCAGAGATGGCGTCCAGCAGTCTGAACCTTATTGTGGCCGGAGCCCCCAGCAGTCAAGTGGGTGAGTTTAAAAAGCCTATCCTAGCGTTCGACAAGATGAAATGAATTAGAAACCAGGAAGAAAAAAAAAAAGTCAAACTTCTTTTTTAGTCTGACACAGATGTCTGACTAAAAAAGGAATTAGATGTAATTATTTAAGGATTTTGTTGCTTTTGTAAAGCTAAACTAGATATTTAGCTTATTTTTAATTCTTTGCTGCAGCCTTTGAATTAAAAACTCTTTTAATTTCCTCCAGGTTGAAAGCGAAAATGTTTAAATTGAGAGAGGGAGTAAGACCAGAGCTCATGATGTGCAGCCTGAAAAAAAAAAAGTATGGAATTTAAATTAATAAGTCTTTACCTCGGGAATAAGTATAGAAAAAGAACATATAATGTGGTGGGAAAAAATATATTTACAGCTTTTTTCCCCTTTTTCTATTACCAAAATATAGGATATTTAAAGCAGTATCTGCCATAAATTTATCCTTCATCTCTTCTTGTCCTTTCTGTCAATCCATTTATTATTCCTATCTTTAAGTTCACATTGAAATTTCACATTTATGCAGAAAAAGGACAGTAAACAATCATTTTAGCATGAGGAATGTGCAGAATCTCTGTTATGGAGTATCGACTATAAAAAAGAGTCAATCCTCATGGTCTGTATACATATGTCTTTTATCTCAGTAATGTAATTATTGGCATATTTTAGGAGTGCATCAATTTCAGTTTTCTGGCCAATTACCAATTTTTAAAAAGCAGAAAATAGCTTTTGTTACTTTTTGGAAATTACGGCAGAACTTGCCTGAAATTCTCGCAGCTCCTTCTCTTTTTCTTACCAACACTCAGCTTTTGATCCAAACGTCTGTTTCCGTCAGTGATGATCGAGGCGTCGGCCGAGAACGTCCTGCAGCAGGACTTCTGCCACGCAGTGAAGGTGGGAGTCAAACACACTCAGCAGATCATACTGGCCATCCAGCAGCTGGTGCGGGAGCAGAAGATCACCAAGCGAACGCCGGTGAAGATGTTCTCTGTTCCCACGGAGATGGTGGATCACGTGCGGCAGTAAGATCTAAGATCCAAAGTGAAGCCTGTTTTGGAACAAAATGTCTCCATCGGTGTGAGTCATGATCTGTTTATCTTTGTTCTAGTTTATTTGCTGAGAGGATCTATGCTGTTTTTACAGATTATACACATGATAAGGTAGAGCCTGCTATCCCATCCTTTTATTATCATCATTGAAATAGTTTGGGCTTTATATGATGATGACATTCATTATCTTCTCATAAAACAAAAAACATCATGTATATCCTCTCATGTCAGATTTCAAGAGATGAAGCGATCAATAAAGTTCGACTAGAAACTGAGGAAAACATAAAAGGTGGCCAATCTTTCATCTTCTTACGAATCTTAATTTTGAAATTCTGAATTTCATCATCTTATGTGGTGATTAATGTTTGCGTTTAGAAAACTTTCCGCAGGCTGAGCCGTTTGAAGTCATCGAATCGTTCAACGCTGTGAGCAAAGAGGTCTTCCGAAATTTAGTGCTTAACGAATACAAGAGGTTGGTGTCACCTTCATTACAGTAATATTATACCTCAATGATGCTTTGGGAGCTTTATTTATAATAAAATCTGCTTTTTATTCATGTCAAAGATGCGATGGGAGGGATCTGACGGCTTTAAGGAAAATTTCCTGCGAAATCGACCTCTTCAAGCCGCTCCATGGCTCCGCTCTGTTTCAGAGAGGACAAACTCAGGTGTGGAAAAAAAAAACCAAAACGTGTTTTTACTATGAATTTTCTTTAATGAATTCATTGAAATTGTTCTAAAAAAGTCTGTGTGTAGTGCTGCAGCAATAAATGACAAACTTATTTTTAACCTCTTTGAAAACAAATGTGTCCACATGCCTAAAAAGTTTGGTTCCATTTTGCAGTGACGCATCTTTTGTTTTAAAATGGCTAAAATGCAACTCATTAAATGACACTGTTTTTTGCATGAAAAAGTACAGTTAATATATTTTTTTAAATAACAACAAAAAGACCTTAATAGAGTATTTTTTGTACTTCCTCCAGGTGCTTTCCAGTGTTACATTTGACTCCCTGGAGTCGAGCGTCAAGACTGATATCATCACTACGGCTCTGAGGTGAGACGTTCACCCACCTTGCATTCATTTGGTTATTTTTTTTTTTAGAAATGAACAATTCTGTTTAAAAATAAAAAGTTTCTCAGACATACTTGGGATGAAATTGTGATGGTTGAAAATGAGTTGAATGTGTAAATTATGACTACAGACAAAATGTAACACAATTTCTGAAAAAGAGGGTGTCAAGAAAAAGCAATGTTTGAAATCATGATTTAATTTAGACAATAATCAGCATCTATTCAATGTTCAAACTTAGATACGTCAGTGTTAAGGTGCTTTACTGTCTCATTTTGTGAACATTTTCTGCAAAATCACTGGAATTCTCATTAGATTTCACACATCCTCCAAACAGGTTTAAGCCCCTTTAATGGAGTCAGACTTTTCTGGTTTATGTAAATGCCCTCTTTAGCATTTTTACACTGTATTATGTACATGTACTTTCAATGTAAAGTACGGTATGTCTATTCTTGGGGGCAATGCAGTTAAAGTTTACATTCATAAAAGCTTGTATAATTTGAATTCAGACAATGAGCAAAGTCCTTTAGACTTCAGTTTGTTTTTGATCCGTCTACAAAGTTAGCTGTAGGAATGATCTAATGTGTAAATAATCAAGCAGATTAAAATGAAACTGTAATAAATTGTTCTTTTCTGGTTTTGTTCTGCAGTGGCATCAAAGACAAAAACTTCATGCTTCATTATGAAGTGAGTAAAATACTCATTTATTTTTTCATTGGGAGAAATATGGGAGCTTTTTTTTTTCTTTTCTGTTTCTCCAACTAATTTTAAAATCCATTTAATCTGATTTCAGTTCCCTCCTTATGCAACAAATGAGACCGGAAAGATTGGAGGACTCAACAGGAGAGAACTCGGACACGGTTGGTGAAAGAAAAGATCGGCAACACGTTGATGTGTATCAGCCACACGCTGCGTCCCAGTACTTTATTGCCATTAAATTTCTGGTTTTGTGTGTCTGCAGGCGCTCTCGCTGAGAAGGCTCTGAGGCCCGTCATTCCTAAAGATTTCCCTTTCACCATCAGGATCACAGCTGAAGTGCTGGAGTCAAACGGTTAGTGCTGTGATGCATTCTGGAAACTGTGATACAGTTTTAAAAACTAACAAAACAAAGAGTACTAGACTTTCACATGACTCTGATTTTCTGTTTTTATTCTCCTTTCAGGATCGTCTTCAATGGCTTCAGCATGTGGAGGCAGCCTGGCTCTCATGGACTCAGGTACAAGAAGCTCTCAGCTCTGTTTAGTAGTAAATTTTGTTTAGAGTTTAATCATAAATATCTTAACAAAAATACTCGCCAATGTTGCACCAGACATTTCATGTCAATTTTATGCATCATTCATTTCACAGAGCACTCATCTGAAGTACGATGATGCCTTTTGATAAAACTTCAATTGATAAATATGTCAAAGATTTGCAGGAGTGAGGATAACGATCATTTTCATCCGAATTCATGATGTCGATGCTAAAACATGGAGAACTAATTGATGGTCTGGTTACTCTTTACTGAGAGATTCTTTGCTAATTTATGTCCATACTTGTGTCACCAGGTGTTCCCATCTCCTCTGCGGTGGCAGGTGTCGCCATCGGTCTCATCTCCAAGGCGAACTCAGAGAAACCAACCGAGATGGAAGACTACAGATTGCTGACGGATATTCTGGTACAATTTTCTGCTTAATTGAGTTTTTAAAGAAGATCTGCCAATGAAATAATTAAAACGAAAATGTTGAATATTTGCCATTTATGCCCTCCTGAACAGGGAATAGAGGACTATCTGGGAGACATGGACTTCAAGCTGGCAGGAACAAACAAAGGCATCACTGCTTTACAGGTGCTGTCTGAAAATATATAAATGCGTCTCGTTTTTCACACATTTGTGCTATTTTTGAGTTTCAATGCAAATCTAAGTAATCCCTAATTTAAGACTGAAAAAAAAACTTTAAATGAATACATGTAATTAAAGTGAATTGACATCATGTAACATGTCAGCTGCTAACAATAAACGTCTCCTTGGTGAGTTAAGTTCATTTCCTTTCTTTTCCTTTAAGGCTGATGTGAAGATTCCAGGTTTACCTCTAAAGGTGGTCATGGAGGCGATTCAGCAGGCAACAGGTAAACAAGTCCCTATAGAAAGTCAAGATTACTTTACCAAAATATAAACGTAACACTGTTTTTGATTGAATGTTCTTCTATTTCAGTGGCAAAGAGAGAAATATTGGGCATTATGAACAAATGTATAGCAAAACCCAGAGAGAAGAGGAAGGAGAACGGACCTGTTGTCGGTAGGTTAGAAAAATCAGGTAGTTTGGAACCTGTTAAAATAAGTTTGTTGGTGTGTAAAACTTCTGTTTTGTTTGTTTTTGACTCAGAAAATGTGCAGGTGCCTGTGTCTAGGAGAGCTCGCTTTGTTGGTCCGGGAGGATATAACCTCCGCAGACTCCAGGCTCAGACAGGTATTGTTCTAGTAATGTGGTCGTGTCTGGAAGATGTAGGAATGCAGAGCCTCACAAAAGTTTTCTTTCACTTCAGTTTTTCCACTTCAGTTTTATAAGAATAGTAGATTAGAGTACATTTTAACCGAGTTTCATGTAATAGAGCCGCAGATTGTAGAGCATAATTGAAGTAGAAATAAAATGAAATGTTTTTTTTATATAATTTGAAAACGTGAATGTGTGATATGCATTTGTATTCATTTGCATTGAACATTGATAGAGCAGAAGAACAACTGAGGCTCATCCTCCACATTTGGATCCATTCCAGATAAAATACACAGAACTTTGTGATTGTAATGCGTCCCAATGTGGAAAAGTTCAGGGGAAACTAAACTTTTGAAAATTATATTGAATCACTACAGACTTTTAGCAGAATATAAATACATTTTCTTTTTCCCTGCCGACACCCGTGAAGGTGTTACAATAAGCCAGATGGACGAGGAGACTTTTTCTGTGTTCGCCCCGACACCAGGAGCGATGAACGAAGCCCAAGACTTCATTAAAGACATCTGCAAAGACGACGTGAGTCCTGGCCTGGTTTTACAACAGATCCTCTGGCTGGATCTGTCACCCTCCTGAACTTAGCTACTCCGTCTTAAACATTTATAGAGTTATGGCTTTCCATTGATTTATGAAGCATGTTAATGTTGGTATTTGTATCTTTATTTGACAGCAAGAACAGCAGCTGGAGTTTGGAGCTATCTACACTGCCACAATCTCAGAAATAAGGTATGGAAACCCTGCAGTACGGTTATAATAGACGTTAGCAGCTTTGCTAAGGCAGCATTGGTAGAAATATGTTAAACGTTTTAATTTCTCAATATAAACTCATTGAAATAATTGTCAACTACTTTAGTCATCGATTAATCATTAACTGGATTGTACAGACTCAAAAGGCCATTTGCTGAAAAATTCCGAACATATTCTGAGCCGTAATTAAGCCAAAATTGTACAATATATATATATACATTTGCATTTAAATCAAAAACACCTTTGTCTGTAAATATGTTTTATCCTAAACTCTTCAAGTGGCACAGTTTTAGCTTCACGTTGTTCAAATTCAATAAAGTAATAAAGGTAATAAAATATTTTTCTTGTTTCAAGAAAGAATTGAATCATTAGTTGTTTTTTTTTGTTTTTGCATCTTTTAATGTATTGCTAATGTTTTATATATAAAAAGGGCCAGCCAAAATCGTATTAAACTCTGTGTAGTGGGAAATAAGGTGTTAGTGATGTGAAGGGAGACGAGTGAACGCTTTTGGGAATATACGATTCCAGTTGTTTTAAACTTAAATTATTGCCTTGCGTGCAGATGAGTGGCTGTTGCATTGTGTCAATAAAATTCAGCACCACCATCTTGAAAGTTCTGTTCTCTTGTATTTCCCATTTTGTGAGGCACCCTGGTGTTACTGGAATGGCAGGAATCAGAGATGTTTGGAGACGAAGTTTACTTTGACTGCGTTGTAGCTCCTGAATGATTATATAGTGACTAATGGCTTTTCCTTTCTTCTGTAGGGACGTCGGTGTTATGGTGAAACTTTATCCTAACATGACTCCAGTCCTGCTGCACAATTCCCAGTTGGACCACAAACGAGTCAGTACATTTGCATCTGTTTAAGTATAATGAGGGCTTAAGAACAAATTGTAAATGAATTGGTGTGTTTCCCCCCCCCTTCTTTTAGATTAAACATCCCAGTGCTTTGGGCTTAGAGGTGGGACAGGAGTTACAGGTAAGTGTTTATAAAGCTGGTTGTTTCTTGATTTCATTCTCTTACTGTAATGTAATGTTTAATTTGTGTTGTGATGACAGGTGAAGTACTTTGGTCGAGATCCAACAGACGGAAGAATGAGGCTGTCTCGGAAGGTGCTTCACTCCCCTGCAGCAACCGTTGTCAAGACGCTGAGTGAGAAGCAGAGCATCTCCATGGGCGCCAGCAGCGTCCACAGGGACAACAGCGATTCATGACCGGGTGCCCCAGCAGGCTTTTCCTGACAAGAAAGTTGTCTTTAGGGCAAAGACTTCATGGAGAAGGCTGCCAGAGGGAGATGTTTTTGTGAACTGAAAAAGCAGACGGAGCTGCAGGGCGTGAAGATGACAGAGAAACAAGCAACCTGGCGGCAGTCTGCCTTAGGAGCACAAAGAGAGAGAGAAAAGTAGCTGTTGTCTTGGTACCGATCTGTTTTTACATCGTCTCACTGCATGAAACAGTTTGGAGATCTGTTCACCACGTCGCAGGTCAATTCTGCTTTTACTACTCACACCTGAGTTACAGTATTTGCTCTTTTTGATTTGGAGCTCCATATTTAATATCTACGTGTTTCTAATGTGCACCGACAGACTGCCGGGATCAAAATATGGACACAATAATGCGGAAAACATAGACAAGACATTTGTCTTGTGTTATGTTTATAGTTTGTGAGTGATCTCTAAATAAAAGAATTTCAGGTTCTTTTATAGTATATTTGCTGTGGTTTCTTATTTATTTGTATTTTATCGAGTTTAATAAAATAGTATCTTTCTAGAAAAAAAGGGAGATATATTCAATCACAAATTGTGTTAATGCATAAAATGGTGCAAAAAAATACATTGTAATAAAAATGTATTACATTTCAAGAAAATAAACTGAAATTAGCATAGAGCACAAAAAATTGAGTGCCAGAGAAAGACACACAAAAAAACGTAAGGTGTCACTCCTGTCATTCTGCACGTTGAAGGTTACAAATTGAATAAGAAACAAGGAAACATAAAAAAGGCTTCAGTTTCAGGTGAAACACTAGTGCTAATTTGTAATACAAAAAAAAAATAATCCGGAAGTTGTAATGCCAAATCCTTCAATACAAAAATAAGAAACATCAAGGCTCTTGTAGTACTTGAAGAGGTAGAAAGGCATGGAATTTGATTGATAAAATTTTTCCAAATTTGATTGGGGGAGGGAATGAACAGCCATATTACAGTCTGTAAATACAGTTTTTTTTTATTTGCATCTGGAATATCTCACAATCTACCATTTATTTATTCAAGGACACTTTAATATTAACATTTTTGTTTTTTTTAATTGATCCAAAAGTTTCTGGCACATGACTGATAAAGGCCACATGCTGACAAGTGATAATTTGTTAATAATGTCGTTTTTAAAATAAGCCTTTTCACAATCAGGAAAAGCGTGAATTTTGGATATTGAAATTGTTCAGTACCCTAAAATATACAGGTATCTTTTGCAACATGTGTCTTATGGACACAATGTTGAAATTATATGACTACATGAACTTCTCTGGGTGGATGTTGCTGCGATTCTTTTCTTTCCCAGTAGGTGGCGACCTCATGCAGCTCTTGTAGGGGAGCAAAGCTCCGCCCATCCGACGGCAGTTTGATTGACATCTACGAAGATCGGATTACAAGATGGCGGTCTGTGGACGTTAGCGAGGAGGCCGTTAGAGTTGTTGTGCTTTCTTTGAATTTTACTGTTTTATTAGCAGGCCTTCTGCTTAAACCCTCTATGTGGTAGACGCGATATGTTTATGAACTAGGCAAAAAAAATTATATAACTGCTGCCGTAAACTTTCATTAGACGTGCATGTTTTATAACATGCAGGTGGGAAAAAAGTTAACAGGTCGAAGAAAACAGTAGACGGGGCGAGCTGATAGCCTGTTAGCTCAGACTCGGTTAACCATGTCGGACACTCGGCGGCGGGTGAAAGTGTACACCCTGAACGAAGACCGACAGTGGGATGACCGGGGCACCGGACACGTTTCGTCCACATTTGTGGAACGACTGAAGGGAATTTCGTTATTAGTTCGAGCCGAATCTGACGGTGAGTTCCTCGTTAGCATAGCCGCGTTTACGTTACGTTACCTAGCTTTAGCATGCTATCTACTGCTTGTTCGTACTCGGGGCTTTCAGTTGATGATTACTTGTTTCTATGAGGCTATGGCCTATAAAGCCAACCTTCTTTGGCAAATAAAAGGGTTTATGTTATTTTAATCTAAAACATTGTTTAAGGATTATTCGGTTTCCATTATTTATTTGAGTAACGGACACCTTTATAGGAACACGGGGGGCCCACGAAGTCTCGCTTTACACGTACAAAGTTATCATAATAGGCTAACCACATTTGTTCGAGGAGAGATTAAACAAATAAATCTTACTTAATTTTATGACCAGGTTTCCGCGAATGTTGCCTTTTGGATTTTTTTTCTCAAGTCTTATTTAAATGCCCTAATTGCTTAGGCATATAATTTACAATAGAGTTTGCCTATCTACACGTCACCGTCGCTTTAATAAATCACCTTTCTCACTCTTTTAGGTTCATTATTGTTGGAGTCCAAGATAAGTCCGAATACCGCATATCAGAAACAACAGGTAAACACTGAGCTGACCTCTTTGAGCTCAGTCCAGTTGTGTCTCTTTATCTATTATGAAAGCTACTAATTTATGTGAATCGGATGCGGATCTTTGAGTAAAACTGCGTGTTTCTTTATCTCGCTTCCAGGACACACTGATTGTCTGGTCAGAAGCAGATAATTATGACCTTGCCTTAAGTTTCCAGGAAAAGGCCGGCTGTGATGAGATCTGGGAGAAGATTTGTCAGGTATTATCTAACAAACAGATGTTTTGAGCTCGGGGTCAATTCACAACTTGGCTCATTTACAGTCGATGGCCACATCCCTGTCCATTTTGTACTTATAAACAAAATATTTAGTACTTACATCGATTTATCTTCTAATTTAAACATTTTGAGGTCATTTATTCTTAAAAAATTGTTACATCTCAAACTGCCGTGAAAGTTGTATAAATGATCAGAGCCCCTTTTTCGGTGTTATTACAGAAAAGGCCATAATTCCATATTATTATAGATGATTACAAAACGTTGTACTTGGTTACGCATTCATTTAAAGATTTGTCAAAACATTTGTTGCCCAGGTTCAAGGCAAGGACCCTGCTCTGGACATCACCCAGGACCCCATCGATGAGTCCGAAGAAGACCACTTCGAAGAGATCCCAGAGACGACCCACCTGGTCGAGCTGCCGCCCTGCGAGTTAGGCCGGCTGGAAGAAATCGCCGACCTGGTCACGTCCGTCTTGTCCTCGCCCATCCGGAGGGAGAAACTCGCCCTGGCGCTGATGAGCGAGGGCTACATCAAGAAACTCCTGGGCCTCTTCAGAGTGTGCGAGGACCTGGACAACCGGGAAGGCCTGCACCACCTCTACGAGATCGTGCGCGGCGTCCTGTTCCTCAACAAAGCGGCCCTGTTCGAGGTGATGTTCTCGGACGACTGCATCATGGACGTGGTGGGCTGTCTGGAGTACGATCCGGCGCTGGTGCAGCCGAAGCGGCACCGGGAGTTTCTGACCAAGACGGCGAAGTTTAAGGAGGTGATTCCCATCACAGACTCTGAGTTGCGGCAGAAAATCCACCAGACGTACAGAGTTCAGTACATCCAGGACATAATCCTGCCCACGCCGTCAGTGTTTGAAGAGAACTTCCTGTCCACCCTCACCTCCTTCATCTTCTTCAACAAAGTGGAAATTGTCAGTATGTTGCAGGTAAGGACAAAAGCAGGTTTACTTACAGTATGAAGGAAAGAGACGAGTTGATGCCTTTTGAGAAAGTTTACATGATTTGATGGGATTTTCTACTTGTGCATTTAATTTTGATGATCCAGTGTAATTTTTAGATTGAATGTTCTTCAGTGTTGTCTTGTTTATGATGCTCTTTCTTCCCTTTTGTCAAATAATTATAAAAAAAAGATAGAAGCAAATTTTATGATGGCATTTAAAATATTAATGAACATGAAATTATATGCCTGTAATAATTATTATTTTGCAAATGAAATTTTGTATGTCAAAATTTGCTCTGTAGCAACAAATCAAAGTTAGTGGGGAAGCATACAGAGCGAATGGGTTGAGATGCATTTTAAAGCGTCCTGGTTCTCAACTAATTTGTACTATGCAACTTTTTTATTATAATCATTTTCTTTTCTTAAAATTCTTCAAATGTTTGTGTATTCTCTGTTTTTCTGTTCAGATTTTCTCTGTTTTGAGAAAATGTTCACGTTTCTGCCTGGCTTAAAATTAAAACATGTTCATCTGAGATTTCTGGTCTTTGTGTTGAAACAAAATCTCAACGTCTGAGAGACGACCAAGTGTCCTCGCCGTGCCAAAGTAATGTGCAGAAGCAAATTAACGTTAAAGGAATATATAAGTTTTCTGTTAGCTCTTTCCAACTGTTCTTACACAGGTGAATGGAAACATTTCTAGAGATAACCATCATGGTAAGCGCCAATAAATATCAGGATTGGGTTCTTTCGTTGCTTGAGTTTACCTCCAAGTCTTCTTACTTTGGTAGGTGTCTTTGTTTCTAACGTACGTCTCGCTGTTGTCGCAGGAGGATGAGAAGTTCCTCACTGAGGTCTTTGCACAGCTTACAGATGAAGCCACAGAAGAAAGTAAAAGAAGAGAATTGGTAAGTCGCTTATTAAGACTCGAACGGTTTGAAGCAATATTTAAAAGTCCATTCTGTGTGGAAAATGTAAAATATGTTTTGTTTTCCCTCTTCCACTCTGTAGGTGAACTTTGTCAAGGAATTCTGTGCTTTTTCGCAAACATTGCAGCCGCAAAACAGGGATGCCTTCTATAAAACTCTGGCAAATCTAGGGATTTTACCCGCTCTTGAAATAGTCATGGTATGTTGTTGCATTTCTATGATTGTAATTGAAACAATTGATTCATTACACTGGAACTGATGATATTTTAAGCAACAATTTTCTATCAACATTTTTTGTTAATTCTACAATAAAAGAAATAAATGCTTGAGATATTTTAGTTTAGGCAGAATTTATTTCACTTCTAAAATTGAATTATTGATATAAATCAACTTTCAGGTGATGATCTAATTTAAAAAAAAAGTCAAATATGTGAAAATCTCATACGTTTGAGTTTACCAAGAATTATAATTATGTATTGAACTGTACAATCTGCAGTTTATTTCTTCAAAGAGAAGATAACAGATCTGATGTAATCAACTCCCAATGGAAAATATTCATCTGAATTGACATGAATTTGTCCGCTGTCGTCTTTCTCTTATTCTACAATATTGTTTTCTATCATGTTTGCTTTTCTGTAGGGAATGGATGACCTGCAGGTGCGAGCAGCAGCTATTGACATATTCTCGTACCTGGTGGAGTTCAGCCCGTCGATGGTCAGGGAGTTTGTCATGCAGGAACCACAGCAAACCGAAGATGTGAGCAGAAACGTTCTTGTCTCAAAAGTGTAATATTCAGTGTTGCATATTAGTTTCCGTGATATTTTTATGATATGTGGTGTGTGCGTGTCTCTATGTTGGCTTGTAGCTCTGCGGCGACTAGTGTGGAAGTGTTGTACAGTCCGGTATATTCATCTTTTTTAATGAATGCATCTTTTCTTCTATTTTAGGACGTTCTCCTGATTAATGTTGTGATCAAGCAGATGATTTGTGACTCCGATCCAGAGTTGGGAGGGGCCGTCCAGCTTATGGGTCTGCTCAGGACTCTCATCGACCCTGAAAACATGCTGGCTTCCACCAATGTAAGTATAGCCAGTTCACATGTCTGCCAGTTTTGGAAAGAGAAACGACTCCCAGACTTCAAAGAGCTGTTTGAGATTGTTCACAGTTGACCTTGTAAAGAGCCTCGCAAAGCCATTCTCAGTGCTTTAACATTTTCACATTTTGTCACATTACAACCTCAAACGTAAATAGGAGGGCACAGAGTGATTGCATTTTGTGTACCACCTTCAGTCCTCAATGGATGAACTGTTTGTTGTTCCACTTTCCCCAACTTCTTTCAGAAAACGGAGAAGACAGAATTCCTGAGTTTCTTTTACAAGTACTGCATGCATGTCCTGACTGCTCCTCTTCTGGCCAACACTGCACATGACAAAAACTCAAAAGGTAAACCTGACCCCTCAATACAAATTATAATCGTAATGTTGCATTACAGAAGTTTTAAAAAAAAAATATTGATTCCCATCGACTTCCAGATCATCCAGAAGGATCTGCAAAGATTAACCCAGTTTGTCCAGGTGGGTCCTGTTTAATTTCATTGAACAACCAATGGTCAGCTATGCGATCCTGTCGAAAATGAATTTGCCCCGCAAAAAAGTCTTTTTGTTGCGTCTTTGAAATGTTCTGATTAGAGCCGGGGTTTTTTTGCAGACAACTTCCAAACGGCTCAGCTGCTCGCACTGATCCTGGAGCTGCTCACCTTCTGTGTGGAGCATCACACCTACCATATCAAGACCTACATTATGAACAAAGACCTGCTCAGGAGAGTGCTGGTGCTCATGAACTCAAAACACACCTTCCTTGCTCTTTGTAAGTCCTAACTTACAAACCTTTCATGTTTCTCTTCTCCCACCAAAAATCTTACAGTTCTAGGTATAGGGCTTCACTTGAAACATGTTTTTTTTTCTTTGGCGAAGGTGCGCTGCGCTTCATGCGGAGAATCATTGGACTAAAAGACGAGTACTACAACCGCTACATCATCAAAGGGAACCTGTTTGAACCCGTCATCAATGCCCTGCTGGACAACGGCACCCGATACAACCTCCTCAACTCGGCCATCATCGAGCTCTTCGAGTTCATCAAAGTGGTACGGAAACGTTAAATTCCTACCCAGATTCAAAATGTATCCCTTGACTTCTCAGAAAGTTTCTCATTTTTTTTCTCCTCTCCCCACAGGAGGACATCAAATCTCTCATAGCTCACATCGTAGATAATTTCTACAAAGCACTTGAATCCATCGAGTACGTTCAGACTTTCAAGGGCCTGAAAGGCCGATATGAGCAGGAAAAAGACCGGCAGAGTCAGAAACTCAACAGGTCAGTGAAGACTGTCAAATTATTGATTTAGTCGTTTTTTTTAAGGGATGGTTTAGGATTTGTGTGGTGAGTTTCTGATAAAAGGTACAAACAGTAAACGTCTTGTCTCCAGTAGATGACTTTTGGTGAAATCCAAAAGCGTTTGTCCAAGAGCAAAAGAGACTTTTACCTTCAACATCATATCAGCCTATTTAAGCTTACATAAGTGTTTTTGGGTGGTCTTGGCAGCTCTTTGATTTGCTGTTAGCCTCAGTTTCCAGGTCACAAATATTTGGACTTTTATCAAATAAAGATGCTAAAACATTTAATTACTGCATGTGAGATATTAGCTCCTTCAGGATATCTGCAGGTTTCAGTAGGTCAAATTTAAGATTTTTTGCATAACAATCAAGGCAACAAAAACTGAACTAGGCTTTGTTCCCATGATGGAAGCAAAAAGTCGTTAGCTAATAAGGGTTTATTAGTTGCTAGTTCCGCAAGACTTTGAAAGATTTGTATTTTTTTAAAGGCACCATGTATGTGGTTATTCATAAAATCCCATTTTAAAACCCTGTCCTACCCTTTCAGGTTGTTGGCAACAATTAGTATTTTCCATTCCCAATAATGACTTGGATTTCCTTACGACATTCTACATGAAACCTGTTGTCATCCGGTATCAGGTATCGTAGAGACGCGCGGTCTATGGACGAGGACGAAGAGTTGTGGTTCAATGACGATGACGACGACGAAGACGGCGAGGCGGTGGAGAGGAGGATGGACGAGGATTTCTCAGACAGCTACGAAAAGTTCATGGAAGCCAAAAAAGGTAATCTGCTCAGCTGCGAATGTCGTGACACCCCGAAAACCTTTGCGTCGATCTCCCGAATCACGGCGTGGTCGCCCTCTGTCACCACAGGAGCCGCCAACGGCGCAAACGGTGCCAACAACGGCAAGTCTGCCGCTATCCCACCTGCCTCACCAGCCGTCACGTCAAGCAACAGCTCGTCTTCGTCTGTCAAAACAGTCGCTCTTCCTGCCACTCCTGTTGTTAAGGTAACCAAACGTCACAAGCATGTATTACTTTCATTTAAAATAAAAAAGAATCTAAATGCCTTTTTCTTAATTTATTTAAAGCATGTGGGAACTTTGACAGTGTTTTCTGTTTTTCTTTTAGACTGCCCTTGTCGGATTGGTGGACTACCCTGACGATGAGGATGAAGAGGAGGAAGATGAGGAGGAGGAAGAGGAGAAGTCTCAGAGAAAGCGACCCCGTCTGAGTTCTTAAGGCTTATAATAACTCTCTCTGGTTCGGCCATGGCGGACGGACATGGAGTCTCTCCCATTCCCTCCTTCCCCTGGCCGTCTCATTGGTCCTTGGCCTTCTGGCGCCACCCTCTGGTCCCTCAGAGGCGTTGCACTGAGCCAGACGAGCCTCCCGCCTTTCCTCAGTCCTGGACTCTGCTCCTTGTCCCTCTGGAAGGAGGTTGAGAGCTTCTCTGGAAAGACAGATTGCAGTCTATTTCTATAGGCGATCTTTTTCTTTCTTTTTTTTTAACTTCCTCCACCCTATTTTTTTATTAAATATAAAACCCTGTTAGGGAAATCCAAATCTCTTCTTCCATTTCTTTTTTACCACGGTTTTTTCCCTTTCCTTCACCAATCAACTGTCAAAACATGACATGGCAACACCAGTTCAGACACCCTTTCTTTTTTTTTTTTTTTTTTTTTTGTTTTGTTGTTTTTGTTTTTGTTCCCTTTGTATTTCTGTTGCTGTAACAGCCAGAAAGCCTCTACATCCATCTCCAAACCGAACCAGTGAGGCAAGAAGAAGCCAAAAACCCGACCAGCCAGCGTACAAACTGTTCATCCGGCCGCCCAGGCTAGCGGGACTAGCCCTCAGATTTGACTGGCTGGAGCTGATTGTGTGCCACCCGGTCAGATTCAGAGGGATTCAGGCAGCGTAGAAACATTAAATGAAGGGGGGGGAGCGAACGCTTAGCCCCAGTAGAGCAGGACTCGAACGTTAAAAAAGCCATGGCATCCGTTTTGGTGGCGAGGCGCACAGAACACAGAACTTTAGCATAATATTTTGCGGGATTGTGTTAGCCAGGAGTGTTGCATTTCACGAGTTTGTTAAAGTACTGTACATATGTTTCTTTGCCCTTTCTAAACATTTCACCCCTCTTCCTCAGCGTGGTTTTGAAAGAGGAGGGAAACGTCCACCTGATTTTTAGTTGTTTTTTTTTTCTTTTCACAGCATAAAAGATGGGGGATCACTGTTCACCCTTTTGGTTTTGTTAATAGGCAATTTCATTTGATTCAGTGTAAACTCTGGAAAAAGTTCAACATGCCAGTTTTAAAGATTCCACATAACTGTGGCAAAGTCACGTTTGTGGCCAACGTTTTGAGGATGTCTGAAGTTGGTTTTTTGTCACTTTCAAGTTCGGCGATCTACAACCGGATGGAAATGCTCCGGTTTTGGTTTTACCCTAGTCCGACCGTAAACGAGGGCAAGAAATTCGGCTATCAGACAGATCTCGGGTGCAGAGTTGGTTACCAGGCGACTAAGAGCAACTTTTCTCTACGTATGTTTTTTTTCCCCCTCTTTCATGCAGTTAAATAAGTTGAAGGAAATGTGCCGCAATGATTTGATGTAAGAACGGGTGAACCATTTCTTTAGTTCTGATTAAGACCTGATTTGACCCCCTTCACGCAACTCCTGCGGTTGAGACAGTGTAGCTTTTTAATGTCATGTGTTTTACACGGTAAAAACGCACGTCAGATGAAGGGATTCGAAACTGTCGGAGAACGAAAGCAGTGGGGTCAAAGCGGGTGAAACGTCCGGACCTGAGCGGGGAACTGGCTTTGCTCCTTTCTGTCGGCATCACCCAACAAAGACTGATTCTGCCGAGTCAATTTGTACCAAGTGCATTTAGTACCACTATCCATTCTTAACATTTGTATGAATTTATTTGATAAGTTTTGAAATTAAATGTGATCCTGACATTGAATTTGTGAATTTTTTTCTTTTCTTAATATGGTTTCATTCTTTTCTCTCCAGCCTGGGTTTAGCGTCACTCGTTGACAATATGATCAGTGCATCCGGTTGTAAATAGATGCTAATTTGTGATTAACAGGTGACGCCTTTCTACAAGCTTAAAACAGCTTAAGAGGCAACGTATGACCGAGCCACCTTTGACCTTTACCGTTATTTCTATAGCCCGGAGTTCAAGTTGTTTCTACAAAATGTGATTTATTAAAACAAGCATGTATAACACATACATACAAACACAAACCGGTGCATCATACATGCTTGAAGTGAAAACTGCTGATTGCTTTGAGGATAAATACTGCACTCGTGTGAAGCAACCACATCACCTTCTTGGCCCCTTTAGGAATATGTGATTAGTGTTAATCTCATGAACTCTTGACTAATATAAGGATCAACCGTGTGAAGAGGAAGCTTCCCTTTGCTAATGGAAACGGTGTGAAAAGCCAAACATGCGTAAGCTAGCACTGTCGGCGTTGATAAACCATCGCATGGGTGGTTTCCGTTTGACGTAACTGACACAAACTTTGTTCTCCATTTACAAGCTTACGCCTCAACTCACAATCACTGCGACAGGATTTTTGAGCTAATTCAGAAAGTGCATTTAAAAAAATGAACATAATGAAATCAGTGGATTTCCATAAGCAGTGATTGTCAAAATGAGACAACATTAAAATGTATCACTCATTCTAAAGGAGGTTCACTTTTTGAAGTACTGAAATATTTATGCATATATAGTTTTACCTCAGTGACTTCATTTGGCCATCTTAAGGTGCCATCATCGCCTTTTTTGTACATTTGCACCCCAATGACGGCGCCTTAATTCGTTCCTACTCAGCTATAAAATGTAATTTTTGAGCTAAAGCACTTTAGAACATAATTTGAGTAATATCTTTAATCCGCTATCTTATGTATTTTATCAGTCGCAGTAATATATAAATAAATATATTTTTTTACCTCAAATCTGAAGAATAGTAAACTGATTTCAGCAACATTTTTGTGGGAAAACAACTTACTGAGTTAATTGTTGCAGCTCTGGAGATATTTACAAATCGAGAACTAATATCCCAATGCATGTAGGTTTCTGGAAACTGGTTTCAAACATACTGACAAAATGACACTTCATACTATGGAGTGATTTTGGACAAAAGCTAAGTATGTCATTCAGTAGCATACTGCTGCATGAGATTGGCTGTTTAGTTCATAATAAAGTTCCTTAGTGAAAAAGTCAGTAGCATCACTTCAGCAAAAAGAATAGTCAATTTTATACTTCCCTTTGAAAAGAAAAATCAGGTGCTGAATAAAGTTAATTAGCGTGCTGTGTGTTCAAGAACAGGGATGAGACTGGATAACTTATTGCGTACGCATCGTCTTATTATTTCTTGATGACTTCCTCCTTCAGCTTGTCAGCCAGATGTTTTCTCTTCTGGAGCTTCTTCTTTTCCTCAGCAGATATCTCCTGTGTGAAGAGGTCAGAACAGGCAGAGAGGTCAGTGATGCTGAGCAACAGCTTACGCACGCTAGCATCTAAGCTAGCGTGTGCATCTTTGAATTAACTAGAATAATCTCTTTCACAAAGATTAGGTCTCAATACATAAAGTTTTGTCTATGTGGGAGAAAACACAAACACGGTAACACCAGTGGTAAACACTACGTTTACAGTGCTTTCAAACGGTATTCACACCTTGAACTTTTCCACATATTTTGTCACATTGCAAAGTTCCCTTCCCCAATGGATTTGCTGAAAGTTCGAAGGTGTGAAAACATTTGTAAAGCACCGAGTGTGTTCAGTTCCGGGAGCTGATGGATCACCTTCTGTTTGGTGGAGTTAGTCGAGTGTTGTAATGGTGGAGGAGGGGAGCTGGCCCCGTTCATGTGGGGCTCTCCCTCTGCCTGCTGACAGGCCAGAGCGGAGGAGATCGCACACAGCAAGAAGGAATTAAAGCATAAAAGTGACATGGAAAGAAATGTCAGGAGTAAAAAGAAAGGAGTAAAATCACTGAAAATCAATGGTGAGCTAAGAACTCAAAAGAAAACATGGTACACCTTTCCCACAGTAAAAGTCAAACACTTTTCAAGCATTTTCAAGTTAATTTTTCAAACTAAAACATAAGAAAATTTTGCTTTGACATGTCTCGCTCATGGGCTGCACAGTGGCGCACAGTTGGTAGAACTGCTGCCTTGCAGCAAGAAGGTTCTGGGTTCAATTCCCGGTCTTTCTGGATGGAGTTTGTATGTTCTCCCTGTGCATGGTGGGTTTTCTCCAGGTACTCCGGTTTCCTCCCACAGTCCAAAACATGACTGTCAGGTTAATTGGCCTCTCCAAATAGTCCCTAGGTGTGTGTGTGTGTGTGTGTGTGTGTGTGTGTGTGGTTGTTTGTCCTGTGTGTCTCTGTGTTGCCCTGCGACAGACTGGCGACCTGTCCAGGGTGACCCCACCTCTCTCCCAGAACGTTAGCTGGAGAGGCACCAGCAGCCCTCCTGACCCCACTAAGGGACAAGGAAGGGTGTTAGAAAATGGATGGATGGTGATGGATGTCTTGCTCACACACATCCAAATATGTCAAGTTGAATGATCTTCCTGCTCAAATTAATCTTAAACACGATATACAAAGAAAGTCACAAAACAATCTCTTAAAAAATGTTCTTGCTGGGTTTTCTGGCTTTTAGCAAACAGAAGTCACTTGGCAAATTCTAACAAACCTAATACTTCAAATGAGAGCTTCAAGTGATTGGTTTGAAACGACCGAATGCTGTACTTACCGAGTTGGCGGTTGGTGCTGGTGTAGGGCTGGATGGTGGCTCCTCCAGGATGGCCGTCTGTCTGACTTTCTGCTGTTCTTTCTTCAGGGCGTGCAGCTTGTCTCGCTGCTGACGCAGATACGCTGCCCTCTGCTGGAGCTGCTCCTGCTGTGACGGTAGCAACTCCTGCAGACAGTTTCAAGTCCAAAAATCTGGAGTTGGCACAATCGCTTGGGGAAACGAAAATCAAAACAGTGGAATTCATGTCACGTTTTGGTGGGGTTGGGGTTCACCGCTGCCCCCCCCCCCACCCCCATGGTGTTTGGACAAAATATCTCTACGGCCTGGGAGAAAGAAATCATCAGGCGGTGCAAAACCCTTCACACCGGGCTCAGACTCACCATGTATGGCTTGGAGAAACCCGCTTCCCGGTGTGCCTCCTCCAGGTAGGCCTCGGCCGCAGCCTCCCTGCTGTCGCTCTGCTCCGCGGTTTGACGGCTGTTGGCGTTGGAAGACTTGCTGGATTTTGTGGGAGTTCGCACGGCTGGCAGCACTCTGGGCTGGATGCTGCTACTGCCAGAGTCTGCACAAAGGATGTACAACGACCAACGGGAGCCGTGTTATTTTTAGGAACACCTTCTAACGTGCAACGGAAGAAGAAGCTGCTTTGTTGTCTCCCGCTGGAGGAAACTCCACCCTAATTTGTTTCACTTCTGACACGTGTGAACAGATAGGCAAACATTTCTCCGTTTCTCTTGTTAAGTTTTCCTCACAGTATTAATGTTTCATGTCAACCCAAAGGAGTTCTGTTGGATCGAGGTCCTGGGATTTTGGTGTTTTTAGAGTCGTTGCTTTGTTGAAACGCAGATTTTCATCGGCATTCCCTATTTGGAATAAGGCAACATAAGACGATCCGAGTTTTCTACACACATTTCTGGACCTTGAAATACTCTCTCTTTTTGTAAAATTCTGTACAATTCAGTGAACCGTTTCAATAGCAGTCTAGTCATTATCTGTAGGTCGCACAAATAATGAAAGGACACAATGCAGACACTGGCTTTGGACTTCTGGTTTGTGGACTACACCTGCTGCTTTTCCAGGACTTGGGATAACTTCGATCAGTTACGCCTTAAAAGCTGCAGCTCTTGGACTTATCAAAGACAGAACGGAACGCCTCAAGAGCGATTGCACTTCTTTACTGCCTCTGGTTAATGATGTGGAGCTGCTCATGTTTCTACCACAACCTTTTCGTATGTTTAATATTGTTTTTGGAAGCCTCTGCTTTACCTGGTGTGCGTTTGGAAGAGTTGCTCAGTTTGGACGTCAGCGTGGCCTCTCCAGCCTCACCGCCTTCTGTGTTTGGTTTATCTGAGGACCTTCTGGAAGTGGAGTCGGTCTTCTTCTCTAATAGCAGCCTCCTAGACATCTCTTCATCGTACTCCTCCTTTGACTTCCTAAAAAAAAACACGGCAGCAGGAGAAAACGGGCCTAGTACTGAAACAGAGGCACAGTCGACTCTTACGACAGCATCTGTTCATAAACGTTTACTTGGCACTCGTGAAATGGTTGATGTAACAACTCCAGGATATTTCAGCGCATTTTGAAGTCAATTGGAGGATCTTTAGTAGTTGTTAGATCTGCTATACCCTCGTCAGTAGATCATAAATATGCTGCTGTAGCAGAGGCGAGGATTACACTTGTTGGACCGGGCTTGGGCGATATGGCTTCAAAATTCAATCAGATTTTCTTCACACTAGATCCAATTTTAGTTGATTTTCTTTCTCACATTCTTTTCTAAGAAATCTAATTACAAACGACAAAAACTGTTTTTTAAAAAGTGCTCTTCATTAGCCCTACTGAGTTGCACAGAATAGTATTTGGGGTCAGGTTACAAGATTTTTTTTTTTTTTGATTTACGAGAAAATAGTCATAATATTAGCAGAATAAAGACACAAATTTGCACAAGAATGTCTCAAAAGTCGTTTTAATGAGAAAGAAGCTTCCATGGACTTATCAAGATCAGCTCAGTCGTGTGATTCTTTGTACAAAACAGATTCAGCCTTTTGCACAGTTGTCTCAAAGTTCTGCTACTGCTGGTGTGTTAAAAGATCAAGTATTTCCTTTCTGTAAAACCGACGTCAAAGTATAACTGCATAAGACACATAACATTCAGCACTATCATTTTTTGTTGAAGCTCTCTTAAAATAACTGCTGACATACGGGAACGCAAAGAGAGCAATGCAGATTTTTCGATGAAAAACGGTAACTTTTATATATTATTTCAATTTCTCGAGTTGCATCTTGTCGACGGATTTCTTCTACAATCTTTTGCTCTTGAAATATTTGTGCTGCTTCAAGCTAATCCATTTAACCCACGGCGTGCGCACACTGCGATCGGGCTTCTGCCGCACATTTTGCAGAGAAGAAAGAGTGAGACGTAGTTACCGGGACGATTCCCATGTCAGAAATCCTGTTAGGTGTTTGTAACCTGCTGAACCCGACCGAGGACATCCTAACCTGGATGTGTTGAGACTCGGTGTCACCTAAATTCAGCGTTGGACAAACTGTTTAGTTATAAAGTGTTTCATCAGTCAAACCTCTTTCGAGAAATTCGAAAAACCTGACATTTTTTTGTGATTCCTCTCTTACTCTTAAGACTCGACACTGGACACGCTTTCCAGACTGAAATGTTCCCAGATCTTTTTGTAACGACCTAGGAAAGGAAGGGATCCAGGGTGAAGGTAGCCGATGTAGCCGAGCGAGACAAAGGGGAAGAAAATTTTCTCATTGCGTTCTAACTTTCAATCCTGATACCCTAAATTAGCTGAACGCTAATGAGCTTAGCCGCATTCCTATTGGATTCACTGTGTTTTATTTGGCCTGGCTGTCGCTGGCAAAATCCCATTAGAGAGCTGGGATAGAGGAGCTTCAAGATGCCCGGCTGGCGCATACGGACAAGAGATGCATAGTAAACAAGAGTAGTGTGAGAGGCTGCACCCCTGTCAGAGGTTATTAATAAATATCCTGTCAGAACATAACCACAATAATCAAAATGATTATGTGAGAATATTTTTTTTCTCCCAGCAGCGACAGGGAAGCTGATGCAAAACATGAAAACTGAGGTTCACATATTCTCTCCATCTGATCTGACTGTGGTTGGGGTATTTTTCAAAACATCCAGTCTCTGCATGGGCAAAGCTGATGGAGACTTGCACCGTTATAAATTCACAGGTGTCCCTGTTTGTTGTTTTAGTAAAAGAAATAAAATAAAACATGGTTCCAAGTATTGAACCAGGTGGTATCATTCTAAATGCATGCCATGCTTGACAAGGTTTTAGTTATAAAACATTTTCAAAAATCATGCATCATTTTCCATCCACCACACAATTATTGGCTGTGTAGTGTCGGTGTATCAGATAAAATCCCGGTAAAATATGATAAAGTCTGTTTTTGCAAATGAGGAAGAACTTTACGGGGTGTGAATGCTTCTCAGTATTTGAAAGAAAGCAAAATCTAGATTTAGGCAAACCTGGAAAAACTCAGTCTTACTTTTGGGCCTTGCTTCTGCTTGCAGAAAATCAGCCATAACTCTAATAATAATCACGTCCAACTCAGAGACTGATGCCGGTCTCCATGCTGGTGTGGTGGTTAGAATAGTCCTGCTGAATCAGTGTAGACTTTACATGTTCCTCACCTTTGTGCCGCAGTTTAAAAGCATATGTGTTATATTAAATGCTTAATTTAAAATACTCTCAGAAGGGAGCTGTTGTCTTCCTTTTAATACTGAATGGATGATGGAAGTGACTGTCAGAAGACACTGACTGGTCGGCAAAAATGCATCAACTACGTAGTCTCATTGTTGGTCCTAGATAATTGATAAAATGGGTGTGGGAAAAGAGGAACCTACCGGCATATCAGCGTTTTTGGAAAAGAACGTAACAAGTGAGCAAAAAATAAACAGAGGGGACGTACTTGAGGACTTCCTCCAGGATTTTCATCTCTTGCTGCTCCAACTCGGTCATCACGTCAACCCCATCGGTCAGACACTCTGGTAGGGCCCCTACGCACAGATTTATTTTTTTAATTTTTGCAGAATTCACACTGAAAATACATGCTTGGACACGCAGCAAAACTGTGTTTTGTGTTTGTTTCTTCCATGTACCGTTTTTTTCTTTAAAGACTCTGAGGGCTTGGAGCTGCAGCTCCATGTTCTTCTGAACCATCAGTGAGCGAAACACCTGGAAGTCATCCGTAGCCAGAACTGGCTGGAACATGTCCTGGAAAACAAAACAAAAAATAGAAACTCAAACTCATTTAAAAAGAACAAACACACGACAAAGATGCTGCTGTAAACGGTAGGATGACAAATATTGGGGTTAGTTTTTGCTTGTCACCATGTCTTTCTGTTTTCACAGCAACAAAAATCTGGTGCTGCATTACAGTGAAACAGTACATCCAAGTGTGTTGCACTTAAATGCTTCAGAGTGCAACAACATCTCTCACCCTGTTAACTCAAGAATTAACTTTCATCAACCACAACATTTTGGTCTAATATCACTAGTGAGTGTTTAACTTGATTACTGTCAGACTTTTTGAATCGTGAGATCACTGAAATATAATCTGTTTGACAACATGAAGCACTCTCAGCAATCTTACAACACACAACATCCTAGCCTCAGTTAAACGCTTTGTTCCTGATTCAACAATAAGAAAGGAATTGGACAAAACCTGCATCCATGGTGAAAAAAAATAAACAAAACAAAAAAACACTGCTGACCAAAAAAAAGAACCTGCAGAGGTCTTGCATTTCCCAAAAAATCTTTTGATGGCTTTCAAGGCTATTTGATGTTTTTCTTTCGTTTCTGAAGTACAGGCCATTTATCATTTAAGCTGACTTGGATATGAAGCTTTTGCACTGCTCAAAAAGTAGGAACTGATTAAGTAAGCAAGCAAAATGAAGGCTGGCCTAGTCAAACTCTGAGCTTAAATCTGACTGACATGCCGTGTTCTCCTCCAGAGACCGCTCATTGTGGCTGAATTGAAACAATTCAGCAAAAGAAGAGAAAACCCTTAACAATATAAATGTCTCGGCTGACTCAAACTGTTGAGTGAGTCAGCTCATGAAATTATTACGTAGGCTTAGGGGACAAGAGAGAAAAGGCAGATGTGTCAGTGACATAAAAAATATCTTCATTCATTGACTTACCTGTACAAGGACTATTAGGGGTCATTTTATATACAGTAAAAAAAGATGTACATCTGGATATTTCCCCCAAAATCTAAGTGGTACATCTAAGCTCTTGTGCTGTATCAGAACATCTCCAGGAGTCAGACTCTCCATGAACGCCACAACAAACAGAACACACACACACACACACACACACACACACACACACACGAGGCAGTGAAGGAGAAGCTACAACATGTCTGCACATGAGAGATGACTCTGATACAGGAAAAGAGCCTGGATTCACCACTTGGGGGAAATACCCAGATGCACATCTTCACTCTGTCTTAGGAAACTGTTGGCATTTTTGTCGCAGATGTCTGATTAGCTTCTGAGCTCTTTCTGACAACTTTAATAGGTCAAATGTATTGAACTATGCAATGTTAGAGAACATCATAGTTTTTAATATTGTAAAGTTAAGCATCTAATTATGACAAATTGGTTCTTTTCTACATTAGCGCATATCCAATGTACTTGTTGAAAATTAGTGAAATTAATCTCAACATCTGAGTTTTTTGGCTTTTTTTTTTTTTTTACCTAAACCTAATAGTCCATCATCTTATTTGAAATTGTGCTTTTCTCAATAATGTTGCACCAAAAATTATATAGGGGTATCCAAAAAACTTGGAAAACAAACTAAGCAAACCCAAGTCAATATCCAGAGCATTCATTTCTGTTCCAGATGGTGTCTAAGACAACAACAAAACAAATCGTGATAAGGATGGTATCACAAAACAAACTCTGTCAAAGAATTCAACAAACTACAGCCTTTATGAACAAGGTATCAGATAGGGTTGCACTCACTGTACCGTAAATAATCCCCACATATACTCGGCTATGTTTTCAAACACTGCGATGCTTACAGCTAATCTTATACTCTGGCTTCCTGTTCTATTATGAGCCAATCCTACATCTAGGCAGCAGTTTGGCAAAGTCCTTAATGTCATTCAGTGCAATTGGATCTTCTGACTAATTAGCCTCTTCATTTACAGTATATGCCTTGCAATGCATGGTATATGTGACGATTCTGTTGCAATCGAGGAAGATTCAGCAGCAGAACTGCATGCAAATTAAAAATGAATTCTCACATTTATTAAAGTCACTGTACATCCACTAAATATTAGACTGTAGACATAGATGCAATTTAAATATGTCTATAAGTACTCTGTTCAGTGATTTTATCTCGCTCTTTGACTATGCTTTATTTGCCAGGGAGCCAAGATACTCATGAGGAACCGTCATCAACTTGTAATTCCAACTAAAAGCATAAAACTTTTTATTTTTGACAAATATCGTAAATATATTTCTGCCTACATCAACCCCAGCTTCCACCACTAATAAAACTTTGCTTTTTATGCAAAAGTGATTGTATTTGCAGGCAGCAACCGTTTACCTTTGAGGTAATTAACGAGATTTGAATAACCCGGGGACAGCAAATAAATCCCAAACTTAATCACTGCTGATCGAGCACAGCCACGTCACACTCCTTGATTAGTACCAGTCAAATTCTAATGCAGTTTTTCCTGGACCCCAGACTCCAGGGCCCACTATCCAGCATGTTTTAAAGGTTTCTCTGGTGCTACACACCCGATCACAGGCATTGGCCACTAACAGCCTTCTGCACAACTACATAGAAAGCTAATGAAGAGAAACCTCCAACAACTGCAAAGACTCGCCGTTATTCACCCATTACAATGACATTCACAGTGAAAGAGACTGTATGCGCTGCTGCTTAGATTTAGACACCCACAGCTGTAGGTATCTAAACTTTAAATGTACAAAAATGTAAAGAAAATTGCCAAGTGTATAAGGCAAATTATCTACAAGTAAACATGCTAGCCATAGCCAAGTATTTTAGCAAAGTACCCAACATGGAAACATTGTCGGTAGGAGGAAAATAAGAATAATCTTAATATGGCTTCTGAATGGTGATCAGAATCAACGAGTTCCAACTGAGTCAAATCCAGGACGAAAAAAATAACCTATTTTAACATCTATTTATGTATTTCTTCTAATTAGTGATTAGATGTTAATGTCATCCCATAAAAACTGTTTGGTAAAATGGAGCTCAAATTAAATTTAAACATGATATAAACAGGGTGTTTTTTTTGCATATAGGGTCTATATTTCACTGCAAACTACACTACAAACTAAACCTTTGGAGGCAACGCCAATGCAGGCCAGATATTTGGAAGGAACTTTATGTTGTTGCTAGAAGTGCCTTTATCAAATCCAGTATGAATGGAAAAAGGCACAAATAGATAATTTCCATAATTCACCTTCAGAGGTTGAATCTGATGTCAACAAACCACTGTTAAAAACATGTTAGTTTACTTTACAAAAGGAAAGATGGACCTAATTTTAGTGCTGAAATGGTTTGGAAGAGCCATGAATTCATGGCAAAAGTAAAAATCGCAAAAACAAATCAGTTTGTGTTTAAAAGCAGATATTTACATATACTGTTGACAAAAAAACATGCTTTCTTTCCTCACTGAAATTAGATCAGACTAACTTGTTGCTGGTTTATAGCAGAATAATGAGAGAGAAAATTGTATTGCTTTCTCCAGTTTTTGAAGTTTACCCGTGGCAATTACTGTCTTTAAAAAGAAAAATAGGAACGCACAGGTGATTATGCCATGGCTTTACAAACTTCTGCTTGGTTCATTTAGAACAGTTGAGTGGAGCGACATAATATAAGGCAACGTCTCAAAAACACTGCTTCTCTGTGTGACACCATGAGAAAAGGCAATAAAATCAGGTAAAATATTAGGAAAAGAACAACGGACCTGGTTCATCCTTGGGTACAATTTCTACATTTCTGAAGGTGAACATTTTGTCTGTTTGAAACTATTATTTGCAAGCATAAATAGCATGGCTCTTTTATTCAATAAATGTATGAACGCTGGCTGATGTGTCTAAGAGTGTTATCGTCTTCAACGAAACGAGTCTCACGTGTGAGAAAGACACACTTTGATTTTGTAGACGTGTGGTCTAATGACATTAAAAATCAAAGTATCGTATTTGGAGGAAATAGTGGGTAAGCTTGTAAACTTGAGAACATTATCCCAAGTGCAAAGTGCAGGGACTTCACCATCATTTTGTGTGGATGTGTCACAGCAGGAGGGATTGGTGCACTTCACAGATCACATGTAATCACGAGAAACGAAAATTACGATGAAATATTAACCCTGCATATCAAGACATCACTAAGAAAGTGAAAGATTGAACACAAACGACATAAACGTACCACTAAATTAGTTACAAAGTAGCTTGACGACAACAGAGTCAACGTTGGAGAGGGCATAACGGAGCTCTGACCTCACCCCAACAGAAGATTTGAATGGATCAAAATTCCAGCAAACTATTCTAAGATGATCCTGGAAATATCCCCCAAAATATTGAACTCAAGTCACACAGCTTAAAGGGCAATTCTGCCAAATACCAAAGTTGCGTGTAAACATTTGTCTCTGAAGAAAGTTGAATATATTCTGCCTGACCTAAAACAGGAAACAGTTTTGTTTTCAATAGTTTGTTAGATGTGATAAATGATTCCTTCTAGAATTTTTTTTGTTACAAAGTATTCTGATTACATATATATATATATATATATATATATATATATATATATATATATAAACATATATATATATATATATATTATATATATATATATAACTTTTGACCTGTAGAGTATTTTTAATATGCATTTGTAAAATCTGGATTGCAGATTAAGTCACAAATTTAAGTTTCAGATTTTGCTTATTTGCAGATTTTGAAAAACTAAATTTCCTTGAAGGAGGAGGAGGAGGAGAGGAGGAGGAGAGATGGGGTTACATAAGCAAATCCCATTCTTGACTTTGCTGTCAGCCTTTGCATTCAGGTCAGGTGGCAGGGATCCAGTGGTGTGCAGAGGAAGCTCAAAATACCTGCAAAGATTGAGACCTGGCAAAGGGAGAGGTGCATGCATCCAGGAACTGCTGCTCGTTGATGCCAACCTCCTGCATATAATTCTCCAGCAGTTTCTCCACCTACAGTGAAACGAAGACAGCTTTTAACGCTCCTGCTTGACGAGGAAGCCGTTTCCGACACTTCATAATTTATGTTAACGCACGCAGTAATGAAGCTGGTGAAGTCTATACTCACAAGATTCTTATACTGCTGATGGATTTCTGTGTATGAGAGCTTGTTTTCATCCTCGTCATCAAAAACTGAGAAAACAAAACGTTATGAATCAGACGAGTTCTCTGGAGTGGGGAGGAACACTTTGCAATTCAGTTTAACTGCATATCAGATCTTAGATGTGCAGAATCCATAAACACAACTGGCGACGCAAACACAATAACACGTTAGCGTTAGCTTAGCCGCCTCGCAGTTCACAAAACATTTGACTCCACATATGAGTGAAGTGAAATATTGAGAGCCAAGTTTCACCTGTACATTTGTGCTCCATAAAGTCCGTGACTGGGATAACCCATTCGGGACTTCCCAGGTAGCCGACGATACTCTCTATAATCCACTCGCTGTCATCCTCAGCCATGTTGGCCGACGCTGGGGAACAAATGTACGGACACGGTGATGACTCCAACCCCTCAGGTCCAGCTCCGCGGCAACTCGGACACGCACAACCCCGACAAACGGACAGAGACGTAAAGGGAGCTCTTCCTCACGGACATGTCCTCATGTCTCCGTCGAGGTTGTGCGAGTTTTCAGCCTGAAACCTCGAGAAGAAACGCGAAGTCATGAATTTGAAAGTAGAGAGTGGTGACGCCAACTCAGTTGCTGTGGCAATGACTACGTCAGTACGCTGGTCTCGGACCAGATTCTATGAGTGTTAGATTTTAGGACACTAGATGGCGCTGTTACGTCCTAGGTCTGAAATACGGAAGTCACACGCTTTTTTTAACGCATTTTCCGAAAAGGGGGGGTGACGGCACAGGTATGTGACCTCTGACCTGATAGCCGTCGCGCTTAGTTTAACGGGTCTAATTTCGGAGTCAGATAAATGCATTTGCTCCTCCAATCAACACAGACAACGCAAAAAGTTTGTAACTTTCAATTTGTTAAATTTGTTTCCGAGCACTCACTGTTTGAGGAAAGATGTGTCTTATGTTGTTTTTATCATAAAAAGCTACAATATTTAATTTAATATTTATACCACTTTTTCTTGCTTTGATTTGAAACCACTTTTTTTTTTTATACAAAGTTTGAGCATTTATTTTGTGAACATATGTTTGTTCAAAATATGCTTAGGCACAGTAATCATGTAAATTAGTACATGTCTGCTTTAATGTTTGCCAACATTTACCCGCCAAAAATTGATTATAGTGAAATAAATCATAAAGCTTAACAAATTTATTTTACAAAGGATTTTTTGTTTGCTTGTTCTGCTTAAAGATTTTCTTTGTACAACATAAATTACCTTAATAGATATATCTGATAATAAATGATGGCGCTACTAATATATTTGTGACAGATTTCTGCTCCTCCTGCATTGGAATAGAATTGTTTTTTGGACTCAGTGCATCACATAGCGACTAATAGGTGCTGCCCAGTCCAGTAATACATATCAATTAACAGCAGTATAAAAGACGTAAAAATAATTAGTTAAGTTAGTTAATAATTAATATTAGTTAAAAATAATTAACTACTACATTGAGAAATTATATTTAATCCTCAGTGCTACATTTTGAAATGTTTGAAACGTATGCATTTTGAAACAATGCAGAATATTGTTAAAACAATATTTTTGCAACAAGTAAATAAAGTCCAGTGATAGGGCTGTGTAAAGTAAATGTGAGCATGAGACATTTTATATATATTTCCCTTCTCACCCTCCTCGGTGGTCTCTCTCTTTCATCCTCTGAGCTCGGGTCCTCTACCAGAGGCCTGGGAGCTTGAGGGTTCTGCGCAGTATCTTGGCTATGCCTAGTACTGCACATTTCTGTACTGAGATGTCTGATGTTGATCCTGGGATCTGTTTTAGCCACTGCTCCAGTTTGGGGGTGACTGCCCCGAGGGCCCCGATGACCACAGGCACCACTGTGGTCTTCACCTTCCAGGTCTTTTCCAGTTCCTCCCTGAGGCCCTGGTATTTCTCCAGTTTCTCGTGCGTCTTTTTCCTGATGTTGTAGTCACTTGGTATTGCTACATCCACCACAACTTTTTTCCTCTGCTGTTTATCTGCCACCACAATGTCCGGTTGGTTCGGGCGACTGTGTGGTCTACAAGAAGTTGATGTTTGGCTCCTCTGCTATTTATGTGCTCATGTATTTATCCATGTGCCTGCTTATCTTATCCGCTTTGATGCCTGACATGAGCTTCCATGTTGTAGAGAGACAGGTTGTTGGCCGATAGTTGGATGGGACTGAACCCTTTGAGGGATCCTTCTGGATCAGGATTGTGCGCCTTTCAGTTAACCATTCAGGGTGAGTCCCATTTTGTAGCATCTGGTGCATTTGAGCTGCCAGTTGCTCATGGAGGGCAGTGAGTTTCTTCAGCCAGTAGGCATGGATCATGTCAGGTCCTGGTGCTGTCCAGTTTTTCATACCCGAGACTCTTTCTTGGACATCTGCCACAGTGATGGTTACCAGGGCTTGTTCAGGGATGTTGCTGTGGTCAACTCGCAGAGAGATTAGCCACTGTGCATTGCTGTTGTGGGACGCCCCCCTTTTCCATATGCCTAGGGTTGCCACCCGTCCCTTAAAATACAGAATAGTCCCGTATTTGGCTGATAAGTGTTGCGGAAGCGGAAGAAAATGGATGGATGGATGGATGGATGGATGTTGCGTCCAGTACTGAACCGATACGGGAGCTATTTGTTCCGTATTTTTATAAATGTATGATAGACACGCCTATCACACACATAAGTGAAACAATAATGACCAAAATAAAACAGGAAATATTAAGGTCAGCTAAATTCTCATGGCGGGCATTTATGTCTATGGCGGCGGGCATAGATATTAATACGTAGACGCCTCATGGAGCGAAGCTGCCCACTGCTGCGATACGTAACAGCGTCCGCCATATTGAATGTGGAATATGTGCCAGTAAGGTAATACAAGCGAATAGACCGAACTTTATAAAGTGCCGTTTTACAAAGTATTTTAAGTTAATACCTGACATTGACACATTTTCTCACACACATTAATATATTTGGCAATCAAAAAAATTACTAGAGACTGAGTTCCTAACTTTTGACGTGATTATTTAACTGTTTTGGGACATTTCCGAATAAAGAGCACAATGTTTTATTTAATTCTCATAATTTTTATATTGAAATTGATGAACAGACACACTTTTACAGTGTTTTATTAAAGAATATATTTTCATAATTCCATAATTTAATTTACATTTAACATTTCAAGACAAGAAACATAATTTTCCTGTATTTATTTTTTATACATTATTGAGAAATGACTTTTGATTTATAAATCAGTCATTGTCAAACATTAAACTACATATTTTTCTGACTTTTTTCCAGAGAATAAATATTTATTACAGTATGTCAACTCTGCTATTGAAAGCAAAGAGTGAAAATAATTCTAACAGAGTAAATTATTGTTATTTCATTACATAAGCTACATAAATAATTCAGATTGTGATATTTAAAAATACACAAAAAGTGAAAGAATAAAACATTTATTTATTATACTGGGGTCACAGGTTTCAGTCTGAACACTGAACTCAATGACTTCTGAGACGTCCTGGTTCACAGGCTAAAGCCAAGAGTAAAAGAGAAATTATCCAAAAGTGAAATAGAAAATATATGTTTCCTGCACATCCATAAAAAGACATTTTCAGCTTGTTGGGCTCTGATTCGTAGCATCTTTATAGCTAAATATCGACATGGTGAAGCTGAGCTGGAAACAGACTGAAGACCAGCAGCTCCAGCTCTGATCCTGACTGATCTTTACTCACTAAATCCTCTGGTTTTTAATGAACTTCTCCTCTAACAGCGGTTTCTCATCAGCTCTCTCTCATTAGGAAACAGTATGAAAACGTTAGCTGCTATGCTAACAATCAGTGGTTACTTCGGGCCAATTAAGCTACATAGGAAATATTTTACGGTTGTTTAAAAGCGAATTTCTGGCTGAAAAGTCAAGTAATTCTGATCTTTCATCCTTACCTGGGGAAGGTAATCCTAAAGGATCCATTTTGTTTCGTAAAACGGTTTAAATAAGTCCACACAACACAGGATTTAAGGGGCTCCGAACGCTCTGCTGCCACATAGAAGATGGCGGACGCTTTTACGTATGACACAGCGCTCCATGAGGCGGCTGGAGCTAAAGGACCCCAGAACGCTACGGACCGATGCTGTTGTCACGGTTGCCTAGAGACGGACACCACGCAACAGCAGTGAGGCGCTGTTAACCGGGATCTTTTTAAAACATCCTCGACCCGATTCTAAACCGACCAGCAAAACTTCTCGTAAAGATTCAGACGTGAGAAGGAAGACGCAAATCCCAGGCTGAATAATGTTAGTGAGGATGAACAGAGGCGATTTTAAAAACAAGTGTCCATCGTGGTGCAATGCGATGCTAAGGAAGCGCATTGCTGTCACTCAGGAAAAAAAAAAAAATCAAGCACTATCTCGTTATAACGACGCATGTCGTTTTAACGAGATACTATCTCGTTTTATAACGACATAAGTATCTCGTTTCAACGAGATAGCGCTGGATTTGTTTTTTTCCTGCGTGACAGCAATGCGCTTCCGTACAATGCTAGACTGAATCAAGAGAGGAACACAGCAGACCCTGATATGGTAACATTTTGCTATGATTAAGTTTCTTATTGTGCCTTTAGTCGACTATATTGGTTTGATTATTTGCTTATGTATAATAATATCAGCCAAAATAATACAGATGATCATTTAAAGAACAAATCATTATTCATTATTATTATTAATGCACCAGACCCAGACCTGCAGCCATGGGCGGTTCTAGGTGGGGGCTAACGGGGTACCAAAGAAGTTATACTAAATAAAATGTCTTATGTTAATACTCAGGGATCACTTTTTTAACCTGTACAATTTTTACTTTAACAACAAATTAAAAATTATAGTGCTGCACTTTGATAGTGCTGCTGTATGGAGATAGGATCACACTTTCCATCTGACAGGGATCTGCAATCTGGATCTCTGGAGATGCAAGTGGGTCTTTGGCTCACTTATTATATCAAATGATGAAAAATTGCTCTGGTTTTTTTTTTGTTTCATTCTTCTTCAAGTGTTGTCATGGAAAAACACTGACTATCCTGGCCCCTGTGGTAAATCTGGTCTAGAACTAGCCTCCAGACGTAACTCCTTATTTATATAAATATTTTGGTAATGCTCTGTAAAATATCAGAATGTTCACATGACTTTTATACTTTTAGTTGTCTGAGGACACATTTTGAATATTAAATTGTTACTCAGTGCTTTACCAAATACTTTTTACACTTGCTTAATTAAACATACTTAAAGTATACTACTCTGATTGGAGTACAGTTTTGAGGTACTCTAACCAACCTCTATTAACGGTTGCTTTATGGATAACTTTTTAAAGACAAAAAACACTGCCATCAAATATTATCTATTACTGCAGTGGTCATCCCAGCCCATGAGAGTCGGGCAACACACGCTGTGTCCCTTATTTTGATTTCTAAAAGGTGACAACCCTACATATGCCTTTCCAGTATTGTTCAGTCTCCAGCCTTTGTGGGTCTGCTTTGTTGTTAGTACCCTGCCATTAGGAGTACACTTTAGCTGGTTGGGTGGAGGAGAGCCGGTTAATCCTCCTGATTTCATTCTCTCTCGTGTATCTCTTTAGGCCAAGGATTGGCCTAAAGAGATACACGGCAGTTGGCAGTTTTGACTGCTTCAGGTATGGAGATCTGGCTGTACTTTATGGGTACTGGTCTTTTCATCACACCTCTTTGGAGCTCTGACTCACTTCCTTCCTTGTTACCTTGATTTTAGCCTCTAACCGTCTTTTCCATGGTGGGTATTGAATCTCATGGCTCTCATGAGCCATGAGATTATAGCCTTATAATCTCTCTTATAGCCAATATAATATAATATATATATATATATATATATATACACACTGCCACCCGCTGAAAATGCCCTTGCCCCCCTCCTGCCACTCCAAGATATTTTTCTAGATCTGCCCCTGGATGCAACTCAGCATTCCTTCTCCAAACACGACGAGTTGTGTTCATACCAAACAGTTCTACTTTGGTTTCATTTGACCATATTACATCCTCCCAATACTCTTTTGGAACATCCAAATGTTCTCTAGCAAACTTCAGACGAGCCCAGATATGTACTGGCTTAAGTAGGGGGACACTTCTGGCACTGCAAGATCTGAGTCCCTGACAGCATAGTGTGCTACTGACGGTAACTTTTGTAACTTTGATACCAGCTTTCTGCAGGTCATTCATTAGGTCCCCCCATGTGTTTCTGGGAGTTTTGCTCACCATTCTTGTGATCATTCTGACCCCACATTCTGACTCTTGCGTGGAGTCCCTGATCGAGGGAGATTAGCAGTGGCCTTGTAGGTCTTCCATTTTCTGATTATTGCTCCCACAGTAGATTTATTCACACCAAGCTGCTTGCCTATTGCAGATTCAGTCTTCTCAGCCTGGTGCAGCTCTACAATTCTGTTTCTGGTGTCCTTTCATAGCTCTTTGGTCTTCATCATAGTGGAACTTGGAGTGTGACTGTTTGAGGTTGTGGGCAGGTGTCTATACTGTTAACCAGTTCATACAGGGGCCACTGATACAGGTAAGAGGGTGGAAGACAAAGGAGCCTCTTAACCCTGTAAAGCCCACACCATGAAATAACTGACAGAAAATTCCAATTCTTTGAAACTGGAGCCTTTATAGGTCCCTCTGAACAAACAAAAATGTTTTTTTCAAATATAATTTTCCATATATGAGTTTCATTTTGTATCATATTTGATACATTGGGTCACAATGCTCAAAGATTCTTTTATCTTGAACAAACAAAAACATAATACAACACAAACAAATCAGATAAATTGTTAATTCCAAACATAAAAAGTGCTACAACTATGCAGCAATAACAAATCCACCAATGGAACTGGCAGGGTGGCACTCTCGAGAACTTAACTTTTCAGTTATTTTCTACACATATTGTGGCTCACAACCTTTTTATTTTGCATTATGATAGGCTTGGAAACAGTTTCTGTCCTTGTTCAGACAAAGATGCACTCTGCATTTCTCACAGAACACAGGGAAAAGTGGCCCACACAGTTCTTACATCTGTCGGGTTTCCCATGTTTGGAAATGATTGAGGCCATCCTTTTTCACATCAGGGGGCAACTCAGTGGTTTTCCTGTCGTAGGAGGGGTTGGCGTTGCTGCCGAAGAGGACAAAGGTCTGCCACACTTTTTGACCTTTCGTGCACTTGTGAAGGCAGTGGCAACAGAGGCCTGAAACCTTTGCAGGGGCACGTGCTTCTGCCTGGGATGCAGTTTCTCCAGGTCTCTTCTGTAGTGGATCCATGCATTGATTACTGCCACTGTGATGATGTGCCACCAAATGTAGATGTACCATCTTTGGGATCTGAAGCTAAACTTGTACAGTGCAGAAAGCATATCAAGAAAGTCAATGCCTGTAGCACCAACATCAGATTTCTCCTGGTCAGGATTTCTTCCCCCTTGGCACACATAAAAGTCATATAGATAGCCACTTTGCCCACCACGTCCCCACATCTTGAACCCCCACTTGTTAGGTTTTCCTGGCATGTAGCACCGTAGATGTAATTTTTCTTTGAAAGGCGCCATGATTTTGTCAACAGTGTGACATTCTTCAGGTGGTTTGCAAAGAAAGCATTGGCGTAGTTTCTCCAACCATGGCCTGAGTTTCCACACTTTATCTTGTTTTGCATCCTCAGACCCATTGAGGTTATTCTGAAAGTGAATCACTGTCAGCAAATTCAGGAATCGACCCCTTGATATCACATCACAAACTGGGGGGTACCTTGTCTCCATCTCCCAGTAAGCTCGTACGTTGGGCATCTGTACTAACCTGCATATATCTGCATACACATACCCAGAAGTTGCTCGATTTCTTGGGCATTTGTGTTAACCGACTTTCCATTTTTCTGCACACTGTACAAGTTTATTTCTTCTGCAATTTCTTGTAGCATGTTCTCAGTCACAAAATCTTTGAAGTACTGACATGGTGTCCAGTCAAGCCTCTCTTCAGAGTCTTCCTCAACAGGTTCCACAAACTCAACAGATGGAGCTTCAAACTGTTTTTTTTTTTCAGCGACACTCCTTCCTTTTCACTTTGCTCTTTCCCGACTGCTTTGGTGTTTTGTCCTTTGGGATTTCTGGTGCTTCATCATCATCATCCTTATCTGGGTTTTCCTCATCTTCATCATATCCTCTATCTGGGTGTTCCTCAATCCTTGCAGGAGTCCATTCCTCATCCTCATCCTCCCCTAGCTGATCGATGTCATTTGAATTCCCATACATAATCATATTCAGAATATCTTAAACCTTGTCTTTGCCATCTAAAAAAAACACACAGGCACAAAAAACAGTGTTTATTTTATCTTTGAATTGGTCAGTTTTCAATGAAAATAAGCAAAAGGTGCAAGTTGCATATCTATTTTTAAGCTATAAATGTACCAAATTATGAACATGCGCATGTCATTAGTTTATATGAAAAAAGACTACTGTATTTTCCCACAATATAAGGTGCACCGGATTATAAGGCACACCTTCAATGAATTGCCTATTTTAAAACTTTTTTCATATATAAGGTGCACCGCATTATAAGGCGCATAGAATAGGCGCCACAGTTATGCTGCCACCCGTCCGGTATTGAGCGGTACATGATTTGTTCTGTTCACTACAAATATGGATGTCTAATAATAAAAATTGGTCCCCGAGTACTATATGTAGCAGTCTGCACAAGTCGTTGTTTCACTCACGATTTTGGTGTTGCGAAATTGTGCCCAACTGCTTTTTGGTTAGCACAGACCAACTGACACGCTGCCGCCACAGTCTCTGTCTCTCTTCCACCGACCCCCATGGTTTTAAATGTGTAGGTGCTGGTCCCTTGGTAACTCTAGCCAAAACACCCCGGATAAATGTCTAAAGATACTTTGTTGACATAAAGAATGTCAACAAAACAGTCCGATTCCGGTCGCCAGGAGAGCCTTCCGCGACTGGAATGGGGCGTCTGGGCCGGACGATGGTCACCCTTCTCCGTTCGCGCACAGCATGTTGGTGGAGAACGTGATGCTAGATGACCTGCAGACGACCTGATTATTAGGTAGGTAGGTAGATACATAGACATCGTCTATGGGTAGATAGGTCAGTCAAACTTTATTAACAAACCAGTTTTTTGTCAACTATCCCAGCATGCACTGGACACTTCTTCTACGGGGAAAATGAAGTCGGCAGCTGCTCACCATAGTTGCTAGACCTGTTGTGGCTCAATGGTCCATATATTAGGCGCACCGGGTTATAAGGCGCACTGTCGGCTTTTGAGGAAATTTAAGGTTTTTAGATGCGCCTTATAGTGCGGAAAATACGGTATACATTGCTTGACTTGATGTAAAATACATGAAGTACAATAAAAAAGACAATTGACTGATTTTTCAAGTTAACTGACCCACTTTATCAAATTTGATACATCACTTTTCAACATGGTTTTACAAAAAAATTATGATAAAATACTAAGTAATTTTACATTGCATCAACTCATTAAGTGTTCCTATTGATTGTTCACCCCCCCCAAAAAAATTTTTCTTACCTTAACCTTCTAAAATTGGCAAAGTTTTGCTGCTGAAACCGCATGTGTTCCAGTCCTTTGCCATGGCAGTCTTGTAGTATCAGTGGAAAGGCCTCTGGTGAGAAAGTTACTACCCCCTGTTGGATTATCAGTGCACTACATGTGTCTAATTGTATACATCAGGTTTTTTAGGGAAAAAAAATGTCACTGCTCATTTGGAGGTCTCAAAAACTCATGTATCACATATGATACGTTTGGCGGTCTGTGAAAGCCAGAAATCTTGCTTGTTTGTAGGTGACCAAATACTTATTTTCCAGCCTTACTTGCAAATAAATTCTTTAAAAATCAGACAATGTGATTTTCCGTTTTTTTTCTTCTTCATGTCAATTACAGACCTCTCTCATCTTTTTAAGTGTGAGAACTTGCACAAGTGGTAACTGACTAAATACTTTCCCCCCACTGTAATAAAGTCAGAAAACAATTGTACCAGCTGATTTGAACTTTGCATGTTCTCCACTTGATTACAATAACAAGTAAAACTATAAGTACTAGTAAATTCTCCACTTTAAATGGCCCCTGGATGTTTTTTGATGGAGAAGTTAGATTTGATTGCTGTAGTCCATTGGGAATTGATGATAACTATACGTCTTTTCAAAATCAGCTCTCATTTTGGAGTATTTTATTACTTTTTGGGAAATGCTTGACTTAGTGTTTCTTGATCGTGAACAATGGAATGGACTGGAATGGACTGGATTGATCTGGCTTAAATTTGGCTCCATTTAGATTATCCATCCATTTTCTGTACACTCTTTTCCCTAGTGTGGTCAGTACGGGTGCGGGTGCCTATCTACAGCTCATGTACCAGGCGAGAGGCGGGGCACACCCAGGTCACCAGCCTATCGCAGGGCAACACAGAGACAAACAACCATTCATATACACACACACTCACACCTAGAGAGAATTTGGAGAGACCAGTTAACCTGACAGTTATGTTTTTGGACTCATTTTGGAGCTGGAGTACCCGGAGTGAACCCACACATGCACAGGGAGAACATACAAACTCCATGCAGAGAGACCCCGGGCCGGGAATCAAACACAGAATGCAAGGCAACAGCTGTACCAACTGCGCCACTGTGCAGCCCCATTTAGATTATTTCTGTCTAAATTTCCCTTGTGCAACTGCGTGTGTGTGTGCATGGGTAGTTGTCCTATTGAATGTTTCATATGTGTTGCTCTAAACACACATGAAACATTTATATTTTTACTTCTTGGTAAAAAAAAAAAAAAAGCTCTTATTAAAAAACCCCATAAATGACTTAACTTTGAATCAAATGAAAAACAGACACTTCATTTGTTTCGCTTAAATTTTCTATATTTACATTAAACTTCAGTCAACAACAGCATCAAATCCTTGAAATGTAGAAAAACACTTTTCCCAAATACTAAAATGCACTATTAAAATAGCTTTTTATAATTTCCATAGATCTACAATTATAGCAGTTGTTCATTCAAACTGATTGCTTGTTTTATACAGTATTTGCTTGACCACATACAAAAAGACATTTCTACTCTCCATTTCTAAACTTTATGTTTGCATCTCTAAACTGTTTATTGCCCAGTCCAGAAAGCCTAAATAAAAGAATCAAAAATGTTACATAACAGACTGCGGATCAACAGCTTATCATGAACCTATGAACTTTTAAGTTGCTGGCAACATTTAGTAAGTGAGAAAATATAAGATAGGAGTAAAAATATTTGAATCTGATTCTAGGCTACAGAAGTTTTCTCACTAGACCTGGACTGTCACCTCTCTGGTGGTGAAAGAGGCTGAGCTGGTGTGTGAGGCTGAGTGTGCTTCATATACAGATTAGTAGAACTACTGTATTTCACACTGATTTAGAGTCAATAGGTCACATGACCCAGAAACTATTGAAGAAAAACACTAAATAATAACTAAAAAATAGGCAAAACATTTAAAAATTAGCTAAAATGGAATAAGAAGGTGTGCCTCATCTATACAGACTAGTAGAACTATTTCACACTGATTTTGATTGAGTCAGTACGTCACATGACCCGGAAGCTGTTGAAGAAAAATACTAATATTAAAATTCTTTTAAAATATTGACTTAAAAATGTATTAGTGGACAGTGCGTATCATGTAATAGCATGAATTACCACTTTTTGTGTCAGTTGATCACAAAGCAAGGCATTTATTTACATTTGTTTGATGGGAGTGTTTGTTTCAGAAATCTGCAATAAAGGTTTTTAAAAAAAAAAAAAAAAAAAAAAACTTAAGAAAAAGTTCTATCAGCGATAAGTGTAACCGGATCCTTTTCTGCGTTGTGCTGGTTGTCAAGTGACAAAGTTTATCTTTCGAACAGATGATTCTCGGTTTATTTCTGACGAGAATACAAAGACAAAACAAAGGCTGCCCGCTCCAAGTCCTACACCAAACAAAAGTATAAAACAAAAATTAGCTTAATAGATCTATAAAAAACTGAATGTATTTGATGGATGGAAAAATAAAGTGCCCACCTCTCCTGCAGGACATGTCAAAAGGGGAGGGGTTAAGGGGCTCAAACAATTTAAAGACAATACCACAGAAGTTGAAATAAAAGGGAGGGGCTTCCAATCTTAAAGTAACACGGTTAAAACAATGACAGAGGTGTTTCAGTAAGATAAGGAACAAGACAAATAACCAAAAAAAGACATTTTGTGTAATTATAATAAAAGAGAATTACAACCAGCTTACATACAGTAAGTTGCTGTGATCAGCGATACGAATAGTAGATACCAACCTACTGAGGGCATAGGAGGGACCAACCGTCTGAAGCCATTCAATGGGGCTGATAACATCCGAAGCCGGTGCTTCTTTCAGCTCCAGTTTATTAAACATTTCATGTTTATACACAGTAAGGGTTGACACCATTGGTTCAATATATATTTTCTCATTGATATTGATCTATTTTGAATGTCTACAGTTTTTTAACTCTTCTGAACAGATGGTAGTTTTCTTTTTTACAGAGTATATAAACCCTGAAAAAGTGTTAAAATCAACTTTGTGGGAGTTAAATCAACACTGGGGTGTTTGCTGTGCACAATGTTTGGGGGGCATCCTGCGGGGGGACAAATCAGGTCATGTGGATTTTGGTCAAGGGGAGATTTGTATTGACTTTCAAATGAACCTCATTGTTTAGGAACAGTCATTGATGTCATGAGGACAAAGATCATGACATCACTCATGACTATGTGATGTCATACTCAATGGCTTTGAATATGACAAAAACACTGATGATAATTCAGACTTCCAAGGAGTTCCAAGATAGATTACGTTCTGTGAAAATGTGTCCAGAGTCTTAAAACAATTCCTTTACAAAAGGAAAATGAAACGTTCAGCAGAAAATCTGCAAACCAAGGACACGTCGGATCAACTAACTGACAATGATCCCCAATCCCACAAGAAACTCATGAAAAATGAGGGTGAAAGAGGCAGATATTCAACAAGACGATCCACACAGCAAAGAGGCAGTTCTTTTTCCATGGACAGAAGACATTCTGAAAGGGATTTACAACTAGAAAACATATCCCTGCAGAAGGAAATCAGAGTGTTAGAGGTAAAATGTTTTAAACTTTCTAACAAATATAAAGGGGTTTCGGCCAAACTTCAGGAACGTGATGCCATAATTCAGAATCTAGAAGATCAGTTAAAAAACACGAAATCTAGTCTTTCAGAGAAGACAAATTCTCTGATGCTTGTAACAGCACAAAGGCGAGATTTGACTGATAAATTGGCAGCAATGGAGGTCTACAAAGATAGAGCATTGATCGCTGAGAAACAAGTCTCAGAGCTCACCGATAAAAACCAAAGATTGAAAGTAAAACTAAACTTGTCTCAACAAAAAGCATGCATATTTAGAGATGAATCAGAGGCCCACAAAGAAGAGATTAATAAGCAGACAGGTCTCTTGAAAGCTAGAGATAACACAATTAGCCATCTTAACATGACATTGGATGTAAAACAAAAGCAAATCGATGCTCAAGCGGAGGAAATTAAGAAACAACACAAACTTGCAGAAGAGAAAGAAGTTGACGCGAGAAGAAATCGCCTAAATGAAGAAGCATCAATGAATCGAATAAAGCACAAAGATGACGAAAATTTGAGCCTACGAAAGGAAGTCACAGGACTAAAAAAGATTTTGAGTGAAACAGAGATTAAGTTATCAAAACAAGATGTGAAATTCCAAGACCTCCAGGAACACCTTAAAATTGCTCAGACAGAAAATGCAGAGATGGAGAAAGAAATACGAGCTCTGGAACATTCTGTAGCTAATCATGAGAAAAAGATTGTCGAAACACAGACAGTCCTGCAAAAGTCCCAGCAAAACAATACGTTTCTTAAGGATCAAGTGGAGCAGCTCAAGGCAAAGTTGGCTGACGAGATTAATAGCAGCAAGAAAAATACGATAAAATTTGAAAAAGACCTCATGCAGAAACAGGAAGAATATACCAAACTAAAGATGAAGGCAGAAGACTCTCTGACAAAAAACAGGAGAGCCACAGAAGCAATTTTCTGTAGTGAGAGAAAAATTGGAACACTGGCAGACACAGTCCGCGAACAGGAACGTAAGATTATGGATCTATCTAAGGAAGTTCTGAGACTCTATGAGAATGAGCAGAAATTTAAAATTGTTAAAGAAACATATTCTAAGGTGGAAAAGTTATGGGTAGATGAAGAAAAAGGAGATATTATATTTCTCCCAGATGACGACACGAAAAATGATAAACTCACAATGTATCGCTCTGAGAACCACAGATTGTCCACAAAACTGAAAGAGAAAATAAAAGAAATTAAGTATCTTAAGCATAAGGAGGAGAAGCTGCAGGAAACGCTGAAACATCTCAAGTTTAAGTTAGACCTAATGCCGCAAGATGCATTGCGTAGAGTGCAGTGGAGTCAGATCACCGCTAAAGCTCTCAGAAGACAGATAAAAGCCCTAGAGAAAGAGATAAGTGTACTTTTAACAAAAATAAAGACACAACAGTACAACATCACAGGGTTGAAAAATAAACTTTCAAATATCTCATTTTCACAGAAGGATAAAATTCCGCCAATTCAGTCAAATAATATCAAACTGAAATCTGAGGACATAGACCCAAAGCTGATGAAACCCCGAAATATTATATATCTTCCGCCTATTAAAATTATTTCATGTAGAAAAACAAAATTAAGATATTTCCAGAGATGGTCAAAGTGAAGTTTTCTTTTTGACAGGGGCACCATTGTCAAAGTTTAATTGGTTCTTATTTGGTTAGAGGCAGGTTTAAATCTATTAAGATATTGATGCAGAAAGCAGAAATTATTGAGAATGGTGGGGTTTATGAATCCAGGGGTCCACCCAGGAACTAAATATTTGTCATAATAATCAGCAGGGCCAGATCTAGAATAATAATATCTATGGGATGGCAAGGGGATTTTCAGGGGTGGCAACACACACACACACACACACACACACACATACACACACACACATATATATATATATATATATATATATATATATATATATATATATATATATATATATATATATATATATATATATATGTTGTCCACATACATATATATATATATATGTATGTGGACAACACATACATATGTTGTCGTTATTTATATATATATATATATATATATATATATATATATATATATATATATATATATATATATGTGTGTGTGTGTGTGTGTGTGTGTGTGTTCACAAAAAAAAAAAAAAAAATTCACACACACACATATATATATGTATGTGTGCTGGTGGTACCATCATGGGAGGACAAGCCCCTACATGGGATGTACCACTGATAAATAACTGAGGTGGCTGATGTCAGGAAATCCTATCTGATAGGTATTTTTCCTTTTGAACCTTCATTAAAAGAACTACAGACAATGCATATGAATTTTATGACCAAGCTTCTGCAGAAGGAGAAGACTCAGTAAGCTACTCCTCCGAGTCGGTCACAGAGCGTTCTGCCCTCTCTCTGCTCGAGCAGGGATTTCATTTGGAATAACAAAAGTCAGAAAAGATAAACAATAAAGCAGACAGCAGGCTCTATCTAACACACAGGTCAGCTCAGCTCTTTCCCTTGAGAGCGAACCCTGGAGGGAACAATCAGTTCTCAGGGACACAGATATTCAACAGAGCAATCAAAAAGTATTCGCATAGCACGTCATTGACTGATTAACATTAGACTGAATATGAACTAAAGTAATAACAAAAATGATAATTCCAAAAAAATCTCTAACACTATCAATGGCTGGAAAAAGCTGGACTCAATGACAGCACATTGGTCTGCCTACATAATTAGGCTGGGTTTCGGCATGTTAGGGATTTCCGTCTTTCCACTCGCTTCTGTTCGCTTTACCACCACCGAGAATGCGTCTTGACGCGGTGCACGCACGTCCTGTTGCTGTGGGCTGCAGATGATGTTTTCAGCCTACCATGCGGTATTTCTGTTAGCCTTTGTTTGTTTGCTTTTTCATTGTGATTTTGACCTGGTGGGACCGGTTGTCCTGGTTTCGATCTTTCTTTTGCATTAGGTTCTTTTTTGCATTAGTCAGGTACTAGTAGGGGCTTCGACGGCCCTGTATAGGGTTGGCCCCCTGCTGTACCGTTTTGTTCTGTTTGATCGGCTCACCATGTCCAACTTTCTGTTAATACTTTTGGGGGTTTGTTTTTCTTTTTTTGGGACACGGGGAAAACTGAGGGCATTTAACTCTCATTTCCTTCACAGAAAATCAGAAGCAGCTGAACCAAAAAATGTTCAAGAGAGTTTAAGAATAAAATATTTAGCTGAACCCTCATTCTTGTCTCTTGTCCTCAAGTATGTTGTGCCCTTGGTGAATGTAACAGGCTATAAGGGCAACCATATAGCCCTTATATGATTATATATAAGGGCTATATGGTTATCACTTATAGCCCTTATATATAACCATGGAAAAGACGGTTAGAGGCAAAAATCAAGATAACTAGGAGGGAAGTGAGCCAACTGTCAGAGCTCCAAAGGGGTGCAATGAAAAGATCAGTACCTAAGAAGTACAGCCAGATACCCATACCTGAAGCACTCGAAAGTGCCAAACAAAGGCCTTGGCCTAAAGAAATACATGACAGAGAATGAAGCCAGGAGGATTAACCGGCTCTTCTTCACCCAACTAGCTAAAATGTACTCTCAATGGCAGGGTAATAACAACAGAGCAGACCCACAAAGGCTGGAGACTGAACAATACTGGAAAGGCATATGGGAAAGAGAGGCGTCCCACAACAGCAATGCACAGTGGCTAACCTCTCTATGAGAGGACCACAGCGACCTCTGAACAAGCCCCGGTAACCATCACTGTGGCAGATGTCCAAGAAAGAGTCTCGGGTATGAAAAACTGGACAGCACCAGGACCTGACATGATCCATGCCTACTGGCTGAAGAAACTCACTGCCCTCCATGAGCGACTGGCAACTCAACTGAACCAGCTGCTATAAAATGGGACTCACTCTTAATGGTTAACTGAAGGGCGCACAATCCTGTTCCAGAAGGATCCCTCAAAGGGTTCAGCTCCATCCAAATATCGGCCAATAACCTGTCTCTCTACAACATGGAAGCTCATGTCAGGCATCATAGCGGATAAGATAAGCAGGCACATGGATAAATACATGAGCACATAAATAGCAGAGGAGCCAAACACCAACTCCTGTGTTTGGCTCCTGTGATAGACCACACAGTCGCCTGAGACTGCAAAACCCGACACACCAACCTGTGCACCGCTTGGATAGATTACAAGAAAGCCTATGACTCAATGCCACTTACTTGGATCATTGAATGCTTAGAGGGGTACAATGTCAATAGGACTCTAAGAGCCTTCATTGCAAACTCGATGGGGCTGTGGAAAACCACCCTTGAAGCCAACTGCAAACCACTTGCACAAGTTTCCATCAAATGTGGCATATACCAAGGAGATGCTCTGTCCCCACTGCTGTTCTGCATAGGCCTGAACTCCCTCAGCCAAATCATCAGCAAGATTGGCTATGAATACCGACTCAAGAATGGGTCCACAATCAGTCTCCTCTTCTACATGGATGACATCAAGCTGTACGCTTAGAGCAAGCGAGACATCGACTCACTGATCCACACCACCAGGATATACAGCACTGACATTGGGATGTCATTCAGACTAGAGAATTGTGGTCGGATGGTTACAAGGAGAGGGAAGGTCATCCGCACAAAAGGGGTCTCACTCCCAGAAGGAACAATAGCAGACATTGAGAACAGTTACAAGTACCTGGGAATATCACATGCAAATTGAAACCTCGATGAGGTCACAAGGAAAGGAGTCACAGCCAAATACCTCCAATGAATAAGGGAAGTCCTGAGAAGCCAACTCAATGGCAAGAACAAGATCCCTGCAATAAATAGCTATGCCTTACCAGTAATCAGATACCCTGCCGGAATAATTAGCTGGCCAATGGAAGAGATAAAGGCCACGGATGTTAAGACCCAGAAGCTACTAACCATGCATGGAGGGTTCCACCCCAAATCCAACACCCTGAGACTGTACATGAGCCGTAAGGAAGGAGGCAGAGGACTAGCAAGCGTGAGAGCCACTGTCCAGGATGAAACATCCAAGATTCATAAATACATCAAGGACAAAGCCTCAACGGACGATATGCTCAGAGAATGTCTTAGACAATGGGGAACAGAGGACGAGGTGCTGGAGGTACCATCATGGGAGGACAAGCCTCTACATGGGATGTACCACCGACAAATAACTGAAGTGGCTGATATCAGGAAATCCTACCAATGGCTGGACAAAGCTGGACTCAAGGACACCACAGAGGCTCTCATCCTGGCTGCACAGGAACAGGCCCTAAACACCAGAGCAATAGAGGCTCAACTCTACCACACCAGACAAGACCCAAGGTGTAAATTGTGCAAGGAGGCCCCTGAGACAGTCCAGCACATAACAGCAGGGTGCAAGATGTTGGCAGGGAAAGCGTACATGGAACGACATAACCAAGTTTACAGGAACATCTGTGCAGAATATGAACTGGAAGCCCCGAGATCAAAGTGGGCAACACCCCAAAGGTGGTGGAGAATGACCGAGCTACGATCCTGTGGGACTTCCAGATCCAGACAGACACAAAAAAAGACAAAAAATGGTAATGGCGAACCAACTGGTGGTGTATAAAGAACAGAGGAAGGTAGTTGTGGTGGATGTAGCAATACCAAGTGATTACAACATCAGGAAAAAGGAGCACGAGGAACTGGAGAAATACCAGGGCCTCAGGGAGAAACTGGAAAAGGCCTGGAAGGTGAAGACCACAGTGGTGCCTGTAGTCATCGGGGCCCTCGGGGGAGTCGCCCCCAAACTGGAGCAGTGTATGCCAAAATCATCAGTATTAAAACAATAAAAGATCTGAAATATTTGAGTTGGCGTCCAATGAATCTAAAATATATGTCAGTTGTTTAATTTTTATTTTTTATCATTACATAATGGAAAATAACGAACTTAATATATATATATATATATATATATATATATATATATATATATATATATATATTTATATATATATAAATATATATATATATATATATATATATATATATATATACCCTCAGGGCCTCAGGGAGGAACTGGAAAAGAACTGGAAGGTGAAGACCACAGTGGTGCCTGTGGTCATTGGGGCCCTCGGGGCAGTCACCCCCAAACTGGAGCAGTGGCTAAAACAGATCCCAGGAACAACATCAGACATCTCAGTCCAGAAATGTGCAGTAGGCACAGCCAAGATACTGCGCAGAAACCTCAAGCTCCCAGGCCTCTGGTAGAGGACTCGAGCTCAGAGGATGAAAGAGAGAGAGACCACATTTACTTTTCACAGTTCCAACACTGGACTTTCTTTACTTGTTGCAAAATAGAATTTAATTGGATCCTACTATATCATTGTCATGATGTAGAGACAATGCAAAGCAACTGTAGAATATTTTCCCCAACAGGTATGAAATTGTTATTTTTGCTGCTAAGTGGAATTCACTCTTTCTTGCGTTTTGACAGAACCAACAGAAACCAAACTGTTTATATCGCGAAGAATTTATGTATCAAACATCAGTTTTCTCATCTTTATTTTAAGTCGTATTTGGTTACTTTTCACCAATAGATATATACTGTATTAGTGTTGAGTATGGTTTGGCTTAGTTTGTTGTAAATGTTTGAGGGCTTACTAGAAAAAACTGGGACCTTGTATGTTTTCTAATAATATATTGTATCAGACAGGTGCACATGTTTAAAACTCAAAATATATTCATCAGTTTTTGTAGGAATGAACCCTTATGCAATAATTTTCAGAACTGATGTGCCTGCAGACAAATAAATACTGAGAAACATATGGTCATGAGCTTTGGGTCATGACCGAAAGAACGAGATCACGGATACAAGCGGCCGAAATGGGTTTCCTCCGCAGGGTGGCCGGGCTCTCTCTTAGAGATGGGGTGAGAAGCTCGGTCATCAAGGAGGGACTCAAATTAGAGCCGCTGCTCCTCCACGTCGAGAGGAGCCAGTTGAGGCTCGGGCATCTGGTCAGGATGCCTCCTGGACGCCTCCCTGGTGAGGTGTTCCGGGCTCGTCCCACCGGGAGGAGGCCTCAGGGAAGACCCAGGACACACTGGAGGGACTATGTCTCTCGGCTGGCCTGGCTTGGGGTTCCCCTGGAGGAGCTGGAAGAAGTGGCTTGGGAGAGGGAAGTCTGGGCCTCACTTCTGAAGCTGCTGCCCCCAGCGACCCGATCCCGGATAAGCGGAAGAAAATGGATGGATGGATGAAAACATAAAGGTTGCAAGCAATACTAGGGTACTTATTTTTTTTTTTTATTAAGAGTAAAAACTAAGCAATCCGGTAAGCAGTAGTGTGCATTACAATAATATTCCATAAATATACATTCTATTCATGTCTTTAAAGGTATATAAGAGTTCCCTTTTTAACTTAATTTTATGAAGGCTCATAACTTACTGTGCAAAGTTCATAAAGGCAGAGCATGCAGAATGTCATGCCGGTACAGCAGAATAAATGTATGCGACTTTGAGAATCTTTAATTTTAAAATGAAAGTAATTTCTCCATTCTGCTGAAATTTGTGGCTCCACAAACACCTTTGTACCACCTGACATCATAAAGATGGTTTAAATCCAAGAAGTTTCACACATAAAAATTCCTCTGATCTTATCAGTCAAAATAATCCCTAGCAAGTAATACAGAAACAGGTCTTCTTTAATTTGTCATGATGGCTCTTGCAAAGATGTTTCTGGTTTCAAACCTTGACAAGCAACATGTTCTATGTCACTTTTTCCAAGTAGAAACAAACTCCAGTGTCATGCATATAGCCCCTTCTAAGAGGGAAACATACATACATGTATTATTTCACACAAAGACATGGGCAGAGTATATTAACAGCGTTTTTTTTACCAAGACATGTCACAATCAGCTGATAATTGCAATGTTATCAATGGCATTCCAAATATACGTCCAATGTGAGATTGTGGTTGCAGAGTGCATTAAACAAAATGGAAAGTACATACACATGTTAGAATTAAGCATATCATTGGTGTAAAGTGACTTTTTTATTTACATCTGTTAAAATCTAATAACATGAAACAACAGGTGTCAGAAAACTTTCAGACCAAACTTCTGTTGAAATCTGACATTACAGTTTGTATGTTAAATCACATGCATTAGCCCTGTAATGAACTGAAAACCACTCTGAGTGCTGTTTATTAAAGGAGTTTTAGTGACTTATATAGCAGCAATTGTGATTTATGTGGAACAATATGAAACACATATACTTGACAAATATTTTTTTCTACACCTAGAAAGTTAACTTTTTTTCATATCATCCACCAGGTGGCAGAAGATATTCATGTCAAGCGGTGCTTTATTTATTCATTTATTTTGGCACATGATTATTTGATCTTCCACTGAGATCAGTGATTTGGCACTAGATGTTTTCTCTGCCAGTGTAAGGTGGAGGTTACAAAACATTCCATTGATTTCTCTTCTTCAAAAGTTATATTATTGCATGATTGATTGAGCTACTGATTAATTGTTTGATTAGAAACGATTTGGTCCAAAAATGCTTAGGCAAAAGAAACACAAGGTAAACAAATAAAAGTCTCTGCAGCAAAGAGTAAAGTGCAGTTGACCCAGATTTATGCTTCATGCAGCGTCTTGCAAAAGTATTGACACCCCCTTGGACATTTGGAGATTACTTCTGTAAGGCATTGTAAATACCTGTCTGTCAACCGCTATTTCTTTTTACACCAAACTTCTTTGCATTTGTGCTTAATTGAAATTTTACTAGTATTTTCCATGGTGCTAAATGACAAGACGTTTATTAAAGATGTATTAATTTTAGCTGTAATCGTAATCAAGACAAGACGCCCAAACATGTAACTGCAGTTTCAGCTGATAATGCCTTCCTGTTTGGTTGATTAATGGCTTTTAGAGTAAGAAAAAAAACTAAACAAAACTTAGATATAGTTCTTAACCACAAAAAACGTGGCTAGAGGTTTGTGTAAACACAGGCTACATGCTAACATTCAAAATGCAAAACTGAAATTTGCTACAAGCTTTCAGTCAAGTGCTAAGTGGTATTTCTTTCCTTACAATCTACAGCAGCTCTGACTACGTTAAAAGGAAGGCAGGTAAGGTTCAGGGATGACTTTACAGTCCAACATGTCCTTGAGGGTCCACAGCAGCTTCAGCTGTCAGCTTGGTTAAAAATTCATTGCATTGATTTAGTGTACAGCAGAGATCCAAGTGTCGTCCCCCTGCTTTTTTTTCTTTTTTTTTTCTGTGTGCACCCTGGTTACAGTGCTGTGTTTGGAAACAGTCAAAATAAATGCACTGTTCCTCCTGCTTGGTTGGGATATAGGAATAAAAGAAGAGTAACTTTTGCTTGTCGGGAGCCCTTCAAAGTAAAAGTCCATCATCCACAACGAGAAATACCAAACTGTATCTCCCTGTGGAGGAAAAAAAAAATCAAAAGTGCTTCAGAAGCAGCAACGCAACAAGAAAATTGTGCAAATGCTTATATCATATCTGTTTCGGTGTCAGTAAAATAATTCACTTTGATACACGCAATCTTACGTGGTTTCCAGCAACTTGCAACCAACAAAACCATGATGGATATCGATTTGTAAAGAGCCTTTAGCGCTCCAGTTCCTCTGCTTTGGGTCAGTATTCAAAATCAGTTTCAGGAGTTATTTCCATTAAAAGGACTAAAAGCATTGTCTGGGCAGAGCCACATTAGTGTCTTTTTTCTGTAAACGGAACAATTTTTTATTTGTTTATAGTTAGAAATATGTTCTCGCTAAAGGTGTTACTGGTATTAACAAAACAATTTACAAAAAAGGCAATTATTATAAAGTTGATCTATTTTGGAGAGGTTCCAAATAGCTATAGCTGTTATAGCTGCACATTCTGCACCTCTTCCTGTCTCTGCATAGGCATGCATTGTTTTTAACTCCCTTTTAAAGGGCGCTAAGGTATGACTGCCAAAAACATCTTATAGTACATATTCAGGCAATCGGTTTAACTTCACATACATCCTTTGACTGAGGATTGTTTAAATATGAAGCAGGTATGTTTGTTTTTTGTCTCCGTTGAATCCAGCCCATGTCCTTCGTGACATCCCGGGTTTTTCCTTGTGTGAATACTTGCCAACCAGTCTATGCTTAAATATTGTACTCAGAAATGTCAATATTAAAATGCTACAAAAGTTCAGTAACAGAATCGCACTTTACACATCACAGAGATCCATTGGAGATCTCTCTGAAGCCGCTGCTTTCAGCCCACCGGCTGGGTGGATCCTCTGAAATGTTAAACTTCCAATCTTTTACTTGTGCACGCTCGTCATCGTGGTCACTCATTTTGATTCCAGCCCTCTCTTGGTGGTTGTTCATAACTGGGCCCTGTTCGTTGGCCAACCTTTGCGAACTGATTTTTTTCAGCCTGTCTTCATGGTGTGCTATTTTGTCCAGTGTGGGTCGATCACCTTTTGGATGGTTTCTCAGTGATACAGGTCCGAAGTCCTGTTGACTTGGTGAGGGCCCATAGTTTCTGTGGCCAGATTTAAAAAGCACCGACTTGTTGATCTGTTGCTTGCTGCAAACTGGGATTTCATTAGTCTGTATCGTGTTGGTGTAACGTGAAAACCAGTCCCGCTTGAAAACAGCCTGTAGCTGCTCCACCACTGTGGAGTTCCTCTCTGCCACATTTTCTGGATGACCTATCACAAGGCCTGCTCCTGCGTTATAGGTGAACTCTTTCCCTACCCAGTCGAGGTTGCCTGTCAGGAAACGGAGCAGAGAAAGAAGAAGGATGATATTGCAATAAGATGCAAATATTGATACAGTTATATGTAATGATGATTTATTGAGAGCTTTATGAACTGTTGTTGCATTTAAGCAGACTTCTTTATTATGCATTTTAATTGGAAACCAAACTCCACATGTCTGAACAGGATTATATGTAGCATCTCGGTTTCATTCGACTGAACCAAAAATCAAGAGGAGTGACAATCTGTTTGGAGAAACAAAATCCACAATCATTTGGCTGATTGACTGCACAAAGGTAAATGCTTACCGACAATTGAGTCAGAAAATAAACAATATTGTGGTTGTGATGACCACTGCATTGGTCACTTCAGACATCCAACAGTTTCATTAAATGGTTACTTAAAAACATAACCAATCTTACATGCCATAGCTTGTTGGAAGATAGCTGTAAGTATTCACAAAGGCACTAAGAAAGATGATATACAAAACTGCATTTCATGTCATGTATGCTTGTGTTTAAAAAGCAAACTCATGCTTTGAGAGCAGTGGTGTCAAATTCACAGTGTTCTGCTGTGAATTTGACCTTTCAGTGACATCAGGGGCTTGTTAAATTTTTCACTTCAGTTTCAGCTGGCTGACCTTATGGGAATGAAATATCAACACTCTATAAGTGCCCAAATGGCCTGATAACAATTAGCCGCATAGGCCATGCTGTCAGTTGCACTTTATAAATTTCAGGCATTCAGCATCTGGAGGTGAGCAACAAAGGGCAACATGGTACGCTAAGCCAAAAATAACAATAGATATGCTCCCAGAAGAAAAAGACATTCTCCCAGATGATTGGGTGGGGATCTTTTACAAAAGTTTATAACTAAAGTATAGATCTTGATAAAAAATGAATTATACAGTGCTTTAGATAAAGATGCTCACAGATTCTGTTGTCACATGTGATAAGAGAGCAGTTGTAACAGTAAAAGCTCTGCAGATGAGCTCACCTATATAAACGGCTCTGTCTGTAACCATAAATCTATTGTGATTCATTCCACTGAAACCGCTGTCCCTCTGCACGTTGAAGAACTTCTACACACACAAACAGAGGCAAACAATTATACGGTGAGCATACAGTGCATATACAGGAGCTGAAAATATTACAGAGTGGTGTTGCACTCACAGCTTCCAGGGAACAGTTGGCCTGCTCCATGCAAAGGCTCTTCAGGGACCAGATGAAGTTAAAAGTAAGAGGATGAGTTTCTTCCCAGCAACTTATCAGCAGACGGACGTGGACCTTCCTCAAGATCAGCGCTTCTCTTAAAAGGCCGTCGATACGAGACCAGTACCTTGGCACAGAAGCAAAGGAATCCACAGGCATGGAGCCAGACAGACACACAGAGAAGAACAGAGAACAATAAATCACTTACAAGTCAAAACAATGCATTCAAGTTATTAATGGTCAATCTTTGCCAAAAACAACGTGGAGTGGCAGACAGACTCTAACCGTTGCATGTTGAGGAGGGGCAGATAGTCAATAGTGGAGATGTAAATGAAATGGCGGGCCTGCTGGATGACTGCGGAGATTGCTTCCAGATCGCTGCTGCGATCCTTGGTGATGAAAACATCTGGCGAGCTCTGTCAACAGGGAAAAAGCAGAGTGCAAATACAGTTAGGATGCGTAAAGACTGCTGGACTGGGAATACGCAACTGCTGACTGAATGCTGCACTCTGAAGATGACATCAGAGCGCTGTGTAAATAGTTTATTACCGGAGTGACTAGAACAAGGATCTTGATGATGAGCAGAAATCCTTTGAAGGGTAATGCTTCTGATATAGTGCTAATGAACAAAGACCACTTTATTCTGAAATTTACATCAGTGCCAGCCTATTTACAACGGGGAAATAAAATACTGAATCGTATATGTGGTTGTAATCCTTTAAATTTAGATTCTGTTGTAAAGTTATTCTTTTGTTGTATATATTGAACGCATACTCAGGTTACAACCACAAAAGCCAATGAATTGAGCCAACCACAAATTGAGTTTTTATGCAATAGACTATCACAAATTAATGAATTATTGTGAAATGAAAATGACAGGTGTCTCTTTACATCAACTTAAATTCCACTCTTTGGCAAATTTCCCATTATGTTATGACTTGAGGATTCTGGGTAATTAATTTTGCTAAAACATAAATTAAATGTTACATTCATCTCCTTCGACAAATGCAAAAGTGACACTTTGGTTGAACTCTGACGTGTCAATTATTATCAAGTGAAAAGCCACAAGCCAAAGAGACTTCACAAATCACTGGCTTTAAAATTCAAGTTACGCTCCGAGTCTTTTTATCATCACAAAGTCTGCGACTCAAGTCAAATTGGCGTGACTGTTTGCGTCTCTGCTTGCTAAAATAAACTGGAGTCAATTCATTTCATGCCCTTCATCGATATCAAAATTGTGTTTTGTCATCTCAGGGAAGCTAATAAAAAAAACCCTGATACTCTGTAACTTACGGAGATGTAGGTTTCAACTTTTGTTTGGTTAACCAAGAGACTTCCAGGTTTCTCTTTGCTAAAGAAGGGAAACAGACGCTTGGACCAAAAGGTAGGGATGAAGGTTTTATGCTGAAGCCCCCAGTAGAGGCTGAAAACCTTGTGCAGGTCCAAGGCCAGAGGTTTGCAGTCGTACACCACCACACCGAGCTCCTTCCTCTGCCGAACAAGTAGAACACAATTAGACACACAACCAACATCAACTACAATCATATTCAATGCACTATACTTTCTCATAAAGCTCATTTATCAGATTAAAAATGTTTTCTGTACTATAACAGAAAATCATCATAATTAACAGTAAAAAAAAGACTGTAAAATACTAATCTGTGAGGATTTGGTTTTTCTGTGTGTCAGTTTAGTTCCTGTGTCATCTAGTCTGTCCTTGATTTCTCCCAGCTGTGCCTTGTGTTCCCTGATTACTTCTTATGTATTTAATCCCACCTCTGTCTGTGTCTCCCTGTCGGATTCTTGCCTTTGCTGTCTTATGTTTTGTTGTTTCGCTGCCGGTGCTAGAGTTCTTGTTACTTTGCTGACCTTTGCTGCCTGGACTGCACACTTGCTCTTTACATTCATTAAATCCTCAAACGAAATTGCTGCCTCACCTCTCTGCTTTTGGGTCCGAACCTCAAACAACTGCAAAATCATTTCGCTTTGTGGATAAAGTTCCAGAAATGCATGGAGTTTTCAATGATATTCTAACTTATTGAAAAGATCTGTAGCTATTTACTTATCATGAATTTTTTTTATTAAAGGACGTTGAATGACCTTGTGAATAAATTATGCTTAACACACACTTGCTTTACCTAGTTTTCTGCAATATTATCATCATTTCCCTCCACACCTTCCACTGTAATATTTCCGCTTTTGTTCATGATGTACTTTGAGGTAAGGTCTACATTACGGTGGTCAGAGATCTCCAGTCCATGCTGGCGCTACCGATGTAGAAATGCTTCCTGTCGATGACCCAGAAAGATGACTTGAGGAAACCTTTGGTTAGGGCCGTCATGTTCACCTTGTGAACCTCAGCGTCTGCAAAATTGGGAGGGGTTAAAAAAAGAAATAAAAGTACACGCTGAAGCCAGTAAAAGACAGAAGCAGGTTGTTTATGACATGAACAACAAAGCAAGAGACTGAGAAACATGCCCAGGAGGTTTAATTACTGACAGATTAAACATATAGAAGCAACATGTCATGAGTTTAGCTAAAAGCAGGTGAAGCGTAGAAAGCAGAAGGGTAGAGCTGACCGTGATTGTCTGCGAGCGTCTTCAGCTCTGCTGAGTCGAAGTCTCCTGTGGAGATCTTCAGCTGGATTCCTTTGTTTTTCAGTCCCTGCAGCCTGGATAGCAGAGCCCTGCCCTGAAACAACGCAATACTGTCTTATTAGTGTCCTAATAAGAGGGTTCACTTCCTAAACTTATGTTATTAATGCTGTTTTTCCCATGTAGAGAGCTACAGTGTCTGTGATGTTGGTCTTGATTTCTGCTCCCGGTGATAGTCATGGTTATTAGTGTTATGGGTGCACTTGCAAAGCATAAAGTCTATTTTAAAACTACAAAGAGAGGACCGACAGCACACGAAGAACGATACGATGGATCACATTTATCCAACAAGACGACGGATCATTTTGAGAACAGCATTGAAACGATATCTCTCTACTGGCGAAACTTTATTTTGCACTGAAAGATAACGCTCACTAAGAAGCTGTCAAAACACAAAGCTATCATCTTGCTGTTTAAAATTAAAAATCAGTAATTATTTCAGCATCTTTTATTGGCTACATTTCAGTTACTTCTATCAAGAATACAATTGTAAGGATCCACAAAGTTAATGTAGAAAAATAAAAGTAGTCAGAAAACATTGTTGTTGTTTTTTTTTTTTTACTTTTGAGGCCTTTGCTGTTGCACTGAAACCAAAAACTGAAACATGAGCAAGGGGATTTAAAACAAACAGTATATGTATCAGTGAACATCACAACCTGTGCGGTGTAAAGTGTCTGACAGCTTGTCATGTTTCACCTGGCCGGCAGCGGGGTAGAAGCTGGAATCGTAATCAGAGGGACTGAGGAGCCACACGGGGGAAACGATCTCTACAGCAACTCGAGCTTTGTCCAGTAAGCTGTTGAGCCCTGTGGAGAGAGGTAGGTGGAAGGCCCTGTCGTCCGAGAACAACATGTCCGCTGGGATGTTCTCCACAAGCACAATGCTGTGGAGAAAGATGGTAGAAGCAAAACTGCCTTAAGTATAAACAACATCAGGCTCAGAATTGCTTCATAAATGTCTTTCTTTTTTCTTCGCTTAGTTTCACTGCAAGTGTGGCGTATTTAGTTCATTTTCATGTGTAATAGGTGTCGGCTCTGTGGATCTTCGTGTCCTTAACTTGTCTTTAGTCATCGGCCCTGATTCATGGCTGACGGTCGTCCCTTCTGTTCCCCTGATGTGAGGAGCCCAATTTCTCCTCGTTTCCCTGCTTGACTGACTGAGTCCGGGTGTTTATTACAATGTGTCAATTTCAGACAGAATTAATGAGGTCCACAGTCTTTCAAAATGTAATTACCCGTTTACCTTCATGGCAGAATTATACACACTGCTAATGAAATAAGTTATTTTTTTTACCTTCAACCACAAGGCAAATTAGTTAACAGCCTTCTTTTTCCTTCATCTCTGGATCATTTGCTTAATGAGTGAAATCAAATTTTTCCACGCACACACACACACACACACACACACACACACACACACACACACACACACACACACACACACACACACACACACACACACACACACACACACACACACACACGCCCCCAGATTCCGTTAAACATTATTAAATTTTGCACATGATTGCCTCTAGCAAATACTGGGAACAGCAGTGGACTGATGAGATGAGAGCATTACTACATTTTCAGGAAAATGGATTCATTTGTGGTGTAATATGCTTGCTGCATTTCTGCTGCTCACTTCATATTAACATTAGGGAATTTATTTTGGTTTGTCGTCTGTGTCTTCTACAACATGATATATTTTAAAGCAGATGTGAGCACAGTATTGGCAATACCAATATACTGTTACTTTTTATTTACAAATTAAGTTTCATGTATCGTTACCGTTGGGTGTTTTGTGGGTTTTTTCCATAACCTTGGAGCAGAATTCAAACAAAATTCATGTGTCTACAAAATGTCAGCATAACTAGCAGAAGCAATAGAAAAATAACACTTTTTTTGTTCATTTTTTCTAGATAAAGTGCAGGAAAAATTATCTGAGAGGAAATCAAAACAAAATCATTTTTGAGGTAGATTTGAGAAACTACAAAAGAAAAATTTAATAAAATTTTAGGAGGAAATCTGAAACTAAAATATCGATCTTACCATGCTAGTTTTGATCCAATACTCAAATAGAATTGATTTAATCGATATTTCTGATTGATCCGCTAAACATCTATTTCAGAGTAATCATCTGCGGTTCGGAGATGAACAACAGTCATGTGCACGTTGAGGAAATATACACAGATACATTAACATTCTCCACGTATCAGCTGCATGTTTGGTTCAGTGAAATAGACCTGACATGTTCTGTTAGATTCTCTGCACGAATGTAGTGGACTTTATGATAAGCACTAGCTAAAATATTAATGTTAAAATGATGGGGAAAAATGGTCTCCATGGTTGCCGTTTAGGCCTTAACTTGGAACTTTCATTAAGGCGTCATTTATAAAAATAAAGAATTTTTCCTATATTTCACAAAGTTTTTTGAAATTAAATCAACAAGCGAGAATAGGAAGTTTGTGAAACCTATTTCTGTTGCCATTTTAAAGCTCAGCACTATTCAGAAACAGATGCTGAATTAGCAATGGGATTAAACAACAACTTTGTCCAGCCAAATCTTTAGAGAGAGAGAAAAAACAGACAAGCAAGCAGCTGTTTTGTGTGGGTGAACAGCTTTACTGCGATCTTTGCTGCTTCTTGGTTGATCAAGCAACTGGATAAAATGTTTTCCGAGACTCTTCATAACCACGTCTGACAAGGAAACGAGTTCAGTGACATGTACGAGAGAATGGCCGGAACTAAAAAAAGTGCAATTTAATGGAGATTGGTTTGCAGTTGCCTCTCATTACAGATTTTAAATCTAATCAAATAAATAATCGGGGCATGGATGGTTTGGCTGTTGGTATGACTCAAAGGTTAATTTGGTTAACTACAAAATGATGCTGCTAATATCCAGACAATGTGTCACAATATTACAGCCTAAATCAGCAGAGGGCTCGCTATTGAGCCAGGCTGCTGTCACAAATTTATTGGACGCAGCCAAATTAGATTTGAGAATTGGGTTCTTTCCAAACTCACACAAACAGCATCAATATTTGGTGTAATTCTGTAACTCGCTGTACACACATGGGATATTTATAGTCATTTAGTTCATTTTTTTCATGTTATCTATGTTTTTCTCACTTCCATCCTTTCCTGTTAGTATGCCTGCTTGCTATTTGTATGATTTTTATGCTGCTGAGTTTTATTTTGTTATTCCTCTTGACATATTGTTGGATGATCTGTTGATCCATTTATATTGATTAGATTTGAACATATCCAGCAGTTAGTGAAGTGAGAACACTTTAGCATGTAGGTATTGCTTGCTTGTTTGGCTACAGTAATGTATTTTATCATGATAGACAAATGTTCAAGATCCATTTCTCTTAGTCGGTAAGCTCTTTATGGACAGAAGCAGTTAAAGATCTGGACGTATTTTCAGACAGGTCTGCTCTTTCAAATTTTGAGACCATTCTTTGGTTCTGCTTTCTTCTGCTGTCCCTTTGATGTCTTCATCTACAAAACTACAGTCACTCTTACTGAAACTGTGACATTTTCTCAAGCTGCAATTAAAGATTGCAGAAGAGACAAGACTTCGCAGGGCTTCACATACGTTGACTGGGTCCATTTAGCTGACGTTGTTCATTTGCTTCTGGGGTTTGGTTGGGTTCGTTTGTAGGTGGTCTAACTTGGTTCAGTGGGTTTATTTGCTCCTTGGTTTTGGGTTGTTTAGATTGATTGCACACCTGCTCCTGTGACATTTTGATCCTCTTTTTTGAGCCCTCACATTACTTTGGTGGATGAACCTGCCAGAACTAGTAACTGTACCAGACAAGAAGTGGCATCTCTGTGTTCACATAACCAGAACATGACTCAAGGACATAATGGTCAGAAAATGTGTTTTAGGTGATAATGTAGTGGAATCAAACTGAGAGGCCAGTTGCCAGCTTGCCGCTCCTGAATGTATTCCTGGCTAAAGTAGAGCCGAGTCAGCCTGTGGAAGCTGGCCAAGGGTCAAACTGTTTGACTCACACATTGTTTAATAATAATATCACCCCTAATATGTCCTTATGAAAATGGCGGTCAATAAGTTCAGTGAAGAAATGGCTTCAGTGTAAAACTGGCCAATAGATTCTGTAAGGTTTGATTTCTTTAACTCTAAAGTACATGAAACGAAAAGGATTTTCTAGCAACCCGTACCTCAGATTGTGAATACGCAAACAAGCTTGGGCAGCTACAGTGCCCACTCCGCAACGATAGAAAACAAGGATGGATGTAACTAAGCAAGTAGAGGAAGGCGTAATCCTATTGAGAAACAAAATGCACTGAGTCTTCTCTAATGGCTTCGAGGTATGATGAATAGTGATTGTGACTGGCTCAAACACCCAGACAGGGCTCTGTATAACAATCAGACAAAGCAGACAAAGCAGGGAGGCAGCGGTTGTTTATCCCTGCAGAAGATTCATTGATTTATGCGGCCCGCTCTGTCTGTGGCTGGTTCCCTCCTCTGTAACCCGTCTGTGCAGTCATGGGTGCCATTCAGCCCCCAGCAGCAAACAAAGCAATTGGGTAAACTTGATGCTGCCTTTGTGTGTAGAAACAGGAAGAGAGTGAGAATGTGACTGAACGAAAACAAAACAAAACAATTTTCTTTAAATGATACATCCGGGACATCGTTTCACAATATCACACAGCTGTCAGAGCAGTTATGTTTCCATATCGAACACGGAGTACTCAATATAAAAATCAGTAGTGAGTGTAAACATGCGGTATGTAATTGTGCCATGTGCTTTCTTTCGACTACTGGAGCACTCTCACACTAACAACCTGGGATCTTGCTGGAAATCACAGCGTGGCCGAGCCGAGTCGACTCTTGACATCGGATACAAATTATCTGCCCTCTCTCTCGAGCCGCCTTGAGCTCTCCGTGTGCAGCAGCGAGAACGAGAACGCGCAGGCTTCACAACTGCCTTCATCCTGCTTCACACAAGGCATTCAATTTAGTTTTACCAGGGAGGAAAATACCACAGGGGAAAAACAAACAATTTCCAGTCGGACTGTGCCAATTTATAGCACAATCAAGAAACTATGTTACTTTCAGTTGTCATAAAATAAACTATTTATAACACCTTGAAATTGGGTCCTTATTTTTTTAAAAAAACTGCTCTTTCTGAATCTTAAAGAAATCATCATAACATGGCTCCTTTGTTAACCCTTTAACAATGTTTTCACCAGAGTTGCACTGAGAAGTAGCTCATATAATCAGCTCAGCTCATGCACAGTTCCACCAGGTGTTTGCTAAGTCTTGCTGGCTAGTCTGAAGGAATTGATTGGGGGAGCTGCAGGGGAGGGCTGCAGAAGTTTGGAAGCTTAGAAACTGCAGGTCTAAGGAGGAGCTGCGTCTCGAAGGCGGAGCTAGGTCTGCCATGGAGATTAAATGATTTGTCAAACATGGATGAAAGGTATGTTTTTAATGAGGCAATAACACTATAGAATCATATGAAATAAAAAAAATTAATTTTACATAATTCTGTCCCTTTAAGAAATGAATTAGGTTAATTATCGTTCACTTTTGAAACTACTTTGAGCAATTAATTGACTTTACTGTGCTGTTTGATAAGTAGGATTAATTGAATGCATGATTCAATTTAAATAATCAAGTTTTTCTAAAGAGCCTCAGGACGACATTTGTTATAAATTGGCTCCATATAAATAAAACTGGATTTAACTGAATTTATTATAGAATGAACAAAGTTCTGATGAAATTGTGTAATTTTATTCCGCCAAAGACCTATGGGAAGCAGAATGGGGAACAATAAAGCTCCGGTCTCTTTCTCTTGGGACACACCTGGTAACTCATCTCACCATGCAATCACAACAGAACACAAAGAAAATCTGCATAGGAAACACAATTATAACATCACAGGAACTCCTGAGTCATTGGTTGTGAGGCTTCAGAAAGCTTTTTTCGATGACAAAAGTACATTAGCAGGAACAAAGCAAGAGTCGAAGGTCTGCCGTTTTTAGATTATTCAGAGGAAATTAAGTTAATCATTCAGTGGAGCTACACGTTTGCTTTAATGAAGTGCTTCACTGCTAGCCTGTGCCCCTTCAGCAAAAAGCTTTTTGTAATTATTCATTCAATGCCTCTTAGTTCTTTGTTTCAGTCACACTGCAAACATTATCATTAACCATACGAGTAGCAGGGCACACGTGGAAGTGTTACAGTGTGTTACAGTGTTTCTGGAACTTCCTTTGAGTGCTCTTGAACGAACGAGACCCCTGTCATCCCTGACAGTGAGCCAATAAAAGCTGATGAATCTATTCACCAGCCTCGTCTCCCTCCATCTGGCTCACCCTTCTTCAACCTCATCCGTATCTCTCAGCGTGACCCAAGGGGATCCTTCAGGGGACAAGAAAAATTCATTCAGCTTCACAACTTGGGATTTTGCTTTCAGCCTCAAGTGTGGGGGGGAGAAGGATGCCTAGTTGAGTTCCCTGAAAGGATGTTAGGGGTTGATTTGATTGAGAAAGATAAGAAGAAGAAGAAGAAGAAGAAGAAGAAAAGAAGAAGAAGGAAGAAGAAGAAGAAGAAGAAGAAGAGAAAAGAAGAAGAAGAAGAAAGAAAAAAGAAGAAGGAAAGAGAAATCGATGGCAAAAATGAGGGTGAAGGAAAGAGAGAGGGAGAGGGAGAAGCAATCTGAGGCGGGATGCTAAATTGAATGCTGAAGGTCTAATGGTGGAGAACCAGCAGGAAGTGTAGGAGGAGAAAATAAAAACTGCTGTTTCAGCTCAACACCTGCTGATTAGCCGCTTTCACTCGGGACCACCAGGACATACTGCGGTAGATTTTAGACTTCCCGTCCCGGGATTCATATTCTTACATTTTGCATCGACTGTATAATTTTTTTCTAAAGTTTTTTCAAACTTTTAGAGCAGATTAGAGCAAAACTGAAGTATCTACTGCATGGCCAATTAATGAGAAAATGAAACTAGTCAGAATTTTTTGTTTCCAATCTAAAACGCAACTGCACACAGTTGACACTCATTGTCTTGTACACAGACAAAATACAGTCTTCACTGTTGGCATTGAGGTAGAGATGACAGACATCTGATTGACCGTTGACAATTTTCAGTGAATCCATCCATCCATCCATTTTCTTGACACCCTTGTCCCTTGGTGGGGTCGGGAGGGTTGCTGGTGCCTATCTCCAGCTAACGTTCTGGGCGAGAGGCGGGGTTCACTCTGGACAGGTCGCCAGTCTGTCGCAGGGCAACACAGAGACACACAGGACAAACAACCATGCACACATAGGGACAATTTGGAGAGACCAATTAACCTAACAGTCATGTTTTTGGACTGTGGGAGGAAACCGGAGTACCCGGAGAAAATTTCAGTGAATCCATTTCTGAATAATAAAATGCTTTTGACACATTTTAGTGTTGTGCTACATTGGAGAGCTCCCTGCTGCAACATTTTTTCACCTACTACAAAATAAACTGCACCGCTAAAGCGTCACGTGATCATTGTGGTAGCCGTGCCTGTAAACCAGACATAGTTCAGGATTCCTTCTGACGATAAACTCAAGCTCAGCACAAGAGACTTTCTTAGATTATTTCACGGCAAAAGACCTATAATCACCCACTTAGGAGGGAGATTTAATTCTGCCTTTCAGTCTGGAGTTGAGCCTAAGCAAGATAATGGAGTTTGAATAAACAATTTGTTTCAGACCAGAAACAAGATTTGCTTCATCCGTCTTCCAAAGCTCCAGCATTTTGTCAGTCATTATCGATTGCTCTCAACTTAATGTTCTTCAAGGTTTCATCAGAAAGAGAGAGAGGTTTTGTACATGACATTTATCATTTATACAACAGTGACTGTCAGATTTTAATGTGAAAAATGTTTGTGTCAAACTCCGTCATGATAGTTTTATGCAACCTTCTGGGTTTTAGTATGTATTTTTTTGTTGTTTTAGAGGAAAATAGCAGCAGAAGCATTTCAAAATACAACCCTGGCTGCCGAGTTTATTATCTTGCCATTTATGTCGATCTACAGAAAAATGTGTGTTATTAAGCAGGTCTAAAACTGAGGAAGTGAAGCAGATTCCTGCTCTTGTTTTGTAAAGTAAAGTTCCAGTTTGAATAAATGTGTACTGGGATGAAGGGTGTGAAATTCACAGTGATCAGCTTCATCAGGACTGTGATGCTATTGGTCTGTGATATCACCAAGTATTTTTTATTTATGTATAAACTGACCATTTGTGAATTAGCAAAACTAATGTCTGTATTTCTGCGTTTAACCTCGGTAATCACTTTGTGTTGGACTTGATTCTGTGGAAAAATTCTCTATGATACAGTTTATTTGATCGATAAATTGGTCATTTTGTAAAGATGTTGTTTATTTTTACTCATTTTATTATTTGAAAAATGGTGGCTAGCAACATATGGGTTCACTACAACAATGCACACACACTCACAGCTAAGGGCAGTTTAGAGAGACCAAGTAACCTAGCAGTCATGAGAACATGCAAAGTCCATACAGAAAGACCCCGGGCCAGGATTCGAAGGAAAAATTGGTTTAAATCAATACTTATTTATATTTAGGTACCCGTTTTTGGCAGCGCCATCAACTGATCATTGGCTTCAGGTATCAGAACAGAATCATCACAAGAAACCTCTGCTTCAGCAGATCTCACCTGCAGTTACTGGAACACTCTTCCTCCGTTTCTTCATCTTCTCCCCAAATATCCACTGCCGAGAAAATCAACGCCATAAGCACAGCGAAGCAGCACACCAAGGCAAATATCACAATGCACTTCTGCTGAGACTGCAAGAAAGATGGGGAAAAAAAACACCAGATCGATTACTGAGGTTTATTTTCTGCTTCTGAACACTACTGTAAAAAAAAAAAAAAAAAAAAAGCCAGACCAAAGTTCCCCAACCTTACCTTCTAATAGCTGGCTGGCTGACAAAACTGATTTACTGTGCAGCTCTGCAGGTCACAGCATGATAGAGGAGAGTTCAACACAAGCTTGTTGTGTCATATGTGACCTCAGAACATCAGATCTAAATTTAAACACGGTGCATGAATAAAGATGGATAAGGGCTCTAAAAGAGTAGTCAGTAGAAAAAATCACCTGCAGATTTTAAGCTGTTTTGGTCAAGAATGTACCATGTTTGGAGTCATTCCAATATGGCCGAGAAGAAAGTGGGCTTCATTATGATCTGTAGTGATGGTGAAAACTGGAAGGGTGCTGAAATGCCAGCTGATATAGCTGCTCATCGTCATCTCTGCTTTGTACATCATTTCTCGTCTTTATAAGCAACTCATATAAAGTACTACATAACATGGTCAAACATTTTAAAGACGCGCGAAACAAAAAAAAGGTGCAGCGATTAAAAAAAAACAACAAAAACTTCCAAATGGATAGATGGACGATTAGAAAAAAGAAAAATAGGTTTTCTGCCATGCTAATTAGGAAAAAATACATTGATAATGACAAATTAAGTATTGCTTATTTATTAATCTAGTTTTTTCAGAGCTCATCGCAGCTTTTAGGAAAAGAACACAAACTATCTGGAGCCCACCCTTTACAAACAGAGCATAATCCATTATTAGTGACAGGAGGTGGGAATTTGTTCCCGTTTCTTCCAAAGGATTTATCCCTGGAGGAACAGAAGACCTTTGACAGAGACGTAATATATTCTGTTGGAGATCGTTACGAGGAAAAAGCCTACAATTCTAGCGTGTGGTGTGATTTTTGGCTTGCTGTAGATCTACATTCTATATTAGATTTATCTTTTTTTTCATGTTTGTGTTGGTTTTGACATTTTCCATATGCTTTTAATTTAGCCAGGCCTCTGCTGTGTCTCCAGTCGCAGTTTCTAACACTGAACTTCTCTTCTCCACGCAGCAGTAGATGTGTATCTGTAGGTGATCCAGTTTCAACTGGGTGTGACAACAAATACTGCGCTGTGGCAAGGACCAGGTAGTTATCGTTCCCTCTTGTTTACTCCCTCCAGGACATGTTAGAGTGATTGTAATGAGGTGGCCTTCTGCAGGCTGGGTTTAAAGTGGAGGTGAAGGATGAGTATGGTGGAAGCAGGAACGTTATTTTTTTTTTTTTTTGGCACAGCGTCATGGACAATAAGTGGCATGTCAAGCCAAAATATCAGACTTTAATAGTCTGAGCTCATTAAAGACTGAACCATTAGTTACTCCTTGGTGAGTTTCTGAAATTACATAATCCATCTACAGTATATTTTCATATGTTGACAAAATCCCTTAAACAAATAAATTATTATTATTTTTAAAACATTCACTTTATGTAAAATTCTCTGCTTTCTTTTGTATCATAGACAGAGGTTTAGTGTTTTACATTTGTTGCCCCATGACTCTATACAATGAGTCAGAAATGGAACGATGAATTAATTAACTCTAAGATGGTTTTCTTTTACTTTATTTAAATTCCAGTAATTTTACAAAGCTTTTGTTTTATTATATACTTTTTTTTTAGATTTCCACGCCAAAGCAACTCACAATAATTCAACTATTCAATGGACATTGCAATAGAATTATTTATATTTCTTTTTACCAAAAATCATAACTTATGTTTTATACCAATTTATTAAGTTTAGATATTTCACAAGCCAAATGTCTGAAGTAATTTTTAAATTATTTCCAGAACAAAATATATTTGTTCTGGGATTAGCAAAACGAAAAGTAAAGTGTGCAACATTCTTGCACACTTTACAAATGTTGTTAATTTACCAAGCAATAAATTTTGGTCCTAGCACTGAACCCTGGTGGACTTCACATTTAATCATTTAAAGACCTGATTTGTAAATGACAATCAGTTTTCTGGAGAACCTGATGAACAGCAAAACAATCTATATAATTAGAGGTGAGGCTAATCTCTAACCCTTCTCATATGTATAGGAGAAATTGTTTACTGTTGACAGAAAAATCATTTGCACTTTGACAAAAACAGTAGTTTCATTTTTCACAATATTTGCAGTGAGAAATACCTTTCTTATCTAAATGATAATTATTTCAACACAGTACAAAAATAGTCTCATTTTTTGCCCTTGTACCACTGCAGCCTCTTCGTTCTGTAACTCTGTTCAGAAAGATGCTGGCACTTTAACCCAGCAGCACCCCTCAACTACTCATAAAACAATAATAAATGTCACCTGATCCACCTCAAACCTGCCAGATGAGCTCAAACTAATTACTCATAAACTTCACAGACCATTAGCACAGTCAGCTAAACTCATTATTCTCAGAGACAAAACTCGCATAAGGCAGAACCTTTGTGAGGATGCATAAACACAAAGGATTCATTAGTTTACCGTGTGAGAAATGTATGTGTTTGGGTCTTCGCATGGAAGATAAATCAATCAAAAAAAAAAAACAATTGGTAATGAATTTCCCAATGAGATGTTACAGAAAGGTGGTGACTCACAGAACTACTTATCAAAGCAAGGGCTTTCGTAAACAATGCGTACACACCAAAACAAGGCATAAGCCTTTTCCCCCTGAATGTGCACACCTCATGCATTCTTGATAGCAAGCATACACATTTTATGATCTCCATGGATTATTAAAAGATGCATCATTACCTGAAACTTTGCAGGTTAAGAAATTGTGGCAGGAATACTGTGAAACTAAACAGAGATGGGTCCTGCACCATTGATATTGAGGATAGATAAGGGAGTCAAAATTATCATCATTTCAGAGATGATGTTTGAAATGAATGACCTAAAATAGTAAAATTGACAAGTTTGATTGAAAAATGGTCAGAGACCTGGGAGGAGATGTAAACTTCATTCTCCACCTTTGCATTTCACAGGAGCACACTCAGCAAACACTCAAAGGGTAAATGGAGGTCAGATCAAAACCTATCAGTCAACTGAGCCAAATGTCAGCAAAGACAGGCAGCTGTATATGAAAGCCCACCTGTGAGAGAGCTGCCTGCCTCCGGTACTTTTCAGCATGTCTTTGAGGCTACATTTGGTGTTAGACACAAGTGACCATGTAGGGCAAATACTCAAAGAGGTCACTCAGGTACATCCTACGGACAAAGTAACTGACTCCGCATCGCAGCCGGAGATCAATGCGTCTTCAGTTACAGAAAATAGACTGCAGAGACGGTTGTTTGAGAAGTAGGCCAGAAATAGACACAAAAGTACACCTTTCATGTATGGGAATTTTGTATTTTCCTCTGGCTGCGTCTGACACTTTGTATGTGCTGTTTACATTTATTTTCAGGTCGCAGTGGCTCAGGAGGTGAGGATTCATCCAGTAACCGTTGGGTTGCTGGTTCAAACTCTATCCTTCTCAGTAATTTTTCCAGTGTGTCTTTGGGAAAGACCCTTCTGACCACCACACTGGTGGTGACACAGATTGAAAAGCACCGTCACTTCTTCCAGTCTTCCCCACTGCAGCTGTGGCTATAATGCAGGCATTATAACCACATTTTAAAAATGTAGGCATTTTAAAAGGCACTCAGAAAAACAAAACTGCCTATGGAAAGTTATGTTGTGGATATTATATATCTGTCTGCAGACAGATGCTGGTCGACCGACTTCCAGACAGGTTGCTGTGACGTGGACATATCAAATCAGCATCTTTGCAGCTCATTTCAAAGCCCATCATGCAATTCACCACATAAATAACAGGTCATTTTTTGTCCAAACACTGTCGGCGTCAGCGCCCAGGGTCCAACACAAACGCTGTCACCCAGAATTACACACCTTAAGCAACAATTGTAAATGTTTGAATCCAACTAAACGGCGAAACACAGTTTGAGCTTGATTGTGCTGTTAAGTATCTATTTGTCTCATTTAGGCTCCAAGAAATACATTCGGCACAGAAAGCCTGAGTGACTTGCAAAGCAATTTGACTCAATCATAAATGCAACGAATGAATCAAATTGCTTTCTGGGTTTTGTTTAGCTCCCCATGGCCCACCATTAAAAAAAAAAAGGTCTGTGCAACGTGAAAGGCAGCTTGCCACTTTTCCTCACCCAAAAACAAACACGCTAAAACTGTTTATGTCTCCCCCGTCTGTCGGCCCTCTTGGCACGCAGACGGGTGAAGGCCAGAGCAGAGAAGGTGGATGTTTACATGCTCACATCAGAGGCAGCCGTATTAAACAGAGACCGTGTCCTGCTCTCCCTCCGACTCCCGGCTGAGCGTCCATTAATCTGCTCCGTGTGATCTGTCAAATGAACAGGATCGTTCCTCTCACCAAAGTGTAAAGTGGAAAAGTCTGTTTTTCTGAGCTCCGGGAACAAAACTGCTCATGTCTCTTTGCCCTGAGCTGTGTCAGCAGATATAGAAAAAAAGTGTTGAACTAAAGCAGATTCGCGTCAAAAATAGTGCAGAGAGCGGATAAGTTTGTGACACCCTGCAGATTTCGAGGCTTGTTTTAAAGTAATTCTAAAGAGCGCCAGCAGAGAGGGAGAATAGGTTTCCCCCCAGGAGAGAATGAAGAATGCGTCGTTGTCCCAATTATCTGCTTATGAGTTGTTCCCCGTGTCCTGAGGGGACAGAGCAAATCCAGTCAACGCAAACAATACAACAGTCTTAACTACAAAGAAAATGTCCTGGTATGATTTGTCCAGCAAACGTTTAGTCCAGCAGAGTTGTGCTGATCTTTGAACGTTTGTATGGAGCCACGGTGGAAAGCGTCTTCTCTGTTCAATGGACAGCGTAGAATGATGTTACTGCGGTGGAGATAAGCAATCACACACTTTCAAACAAGCACAAAGTCAAAAATGTTAAGCATTACCGATAAAACTTTCTTCAAGCTGTTTTAAACCAAATGTACTGTATTTGACTTCTGTAATCAGCTCTATTAAGTCATATAGCTTTCTTTTTGTCTACTCAAAAATCTAAGTATATTGGTTAGATGTGAAAGAAAACCTCTTATTATAAAAACTTAAAGTTTTTAGTATTTATCCTGTTAATTACCTGTTAAAGAGATTGTGTTTACCTTGCCAAATCACACTGTCATATTTGAGTAATTGTAACTCAATCCCCTTTGTGATCACACTACCGTTTTGTGATCTCTTAACGGTATTTTGCATCGCAGCTACTGAAATTGTGTGGAATGCAAATTGTTAAGAACATTTGATGTAATCTGACTAAATCACCAATAGGATTTGAGGATTTTTAAAAATGATTATTTATCTTTATAATTCATCAAAAATACAACAAAAGTAGTAAAATGTTGCACAATATATGAGAAGGAAACGGATTGACTTCTCAGAAAACGGAGTGCAGTTTTGGTTTCTTCACAGCAGTGACAGGGACTTTGAAAAGTTTTCTAACTGTTAAAACTGAATGTTTTCCCAGTTTTCCCATGTTTTCTGTCTAAAAGTCAACGTAGAACAAAGAACAAACAAATTTGCACGCATCATATCTGCAGGAAACGAGGAAGTCGGGTACAGCTGCAGTTGTCTTTTGTTGAAGGAAACCTTTCAAATGTCCATCAGCAGGAAAGAGGTCAGGCTTTGGTGTCGATCCATCAGCATCACAGAACAAAAGCTCTGTTGCACGCTCTAGTTTTGTGACCTCATTCAAAAATAAACACTCACAGTAATCTTGATGTATACTCTAAAAAGAAAAGGTTGAACCAACTTAATTGAATTGCTTCTACAGGTAACAAGAAATTCAATTAAGTTTATGGATGATAAGTTGGATGATTAGAATATATTGAATTGGTTAAACTTAAAAATTAAGTTGGATAAACTTAATAAATTAAATTGGATAAACTTAATTGAATTGCTTGTTACCTATGGAAGCAATTCAATTAAGTTGGTCCAACTATTTAGTGTAAGTTTTGAGTTAAATGAACACAAAAAAGTAAGTTGGCATAGGAAAAGGAAAATAATTAAGTTAAATTAATGTAAATAAGTCCATAAGATGAACTTAAGCCCAAAAAAACACTTTTTAGAGTGATAGCGTTTGTTCCCCTCCTGATGCTAAACAGGATGCAATAAAGTCCTCCTACATGGGGGTTCTGCACTAAGCGTTACAGCAGCGTGACTTTTTCATGTCATCCACAGCTCACATTTCTCTTCTAGCCATAAACGGATTTGTCATGCAGTTTGATTTGTGGACGAGGATTAACTCTTACTTGTTTATTGTGTCAGGGAAACAGCGTGTTAACGTGAATATTTAAATCCTGACCTGCACAGAAAACAGGAGCTCTGCTTCACAGAGTTTGTGTCGTGTTCTTTATTGTGGTGTCAAAGTGCGTCACCAGCCGCTGGAGAAAAGATGCAGAGCAATCTCAGTACTTAGTGCTGCAACAAGATCAAATAAACAACCTGATCTGGTGGATAGATTAGTAGACCTTAACTGGTTCTTTGTCCAGATTCAACCTTTACTTCCTCTGGAAAGTGACGTAAAACAGACAAGGAGAACCGAACCATTAAATGTAAAAATCTCTTAAAAAGTTTAGCACAACCTGCATATAGAGTCCTCAGTCCTCAACGCGGCTGTCACACGTTCGATTCCTGGCCTGGCGACCTCTGCTGCATGTCTTCCCCCTCTCTCATAACTCACTTTCCTGTCAACTAACTATCAAATAAAGGCCACTAAAACCTTAAAAAAAAGCTCTGACTAATTCAGCTCAATGGTGCTTTTGCACATGACTTAAATTATATTTAGATGCTGAATATAGCAGTAATTTGTATAATTTTTGCTGTTTTGTAATGCTGATACAATGTGATATTTTGCTCGTCACAATGTGAGAGAATGCTCTAACATTGTGATGATTTTGGACAGCTATTCTTAGCGTTGGGGTGCTCATTTTAGCTAGCTACTTAACAGAAAATAAATAAAAAAATACAGGTTATGTACAGTAAGTTACATCAGCACTTACAGCACCAAGCTCTTAACGACTTAGAATAGACAAGAGAGAAGCAAGCTGGACTGCTGATTCAGGGAAATCTATTAAATCAAAGAACACTGCTAGCAAGAACAGTGTAGAATCGACGAACGATTCACTGCAGATGAGTTGAAGGAAACTGGAAAAAGTAAACTCGAGGAACTATTAGTGGTTTTAAAGATCAAGTTTGGTTTGACGGGTTCTTTGAATAAGAGAGTGGAGGCTTAAAGACTGACTCATCTGTCTGCTGTTTATTTTGAATATGAAAAACAACATTCACCTTCAGTGTTTGGCACAATTAAATCAGTTGTCGACAAACGACTGGTTTATTCTGCGGTTTGAAACTTAAATGGACACTCTGTCTTTTTATTCTTTAACTGTTCTGTTTCCATATTATGCAAGACCTTTTTTTGGTTTTTGCTTTTAACATAAGAATCACAGCATTGGGAACTAAACTTTATCGGAGGAAAATTTCTGCAACGCCAGCCTGACTTTTCAATGCGTCTCCAGCCTGTCAGTTTGTTTGCGTATCCAGTAGGTACGGCAGCATTTAATAAGATGGAGGTGGAGAAAGACTGACAGCAAGGGAGCAAACTCTGACAGCACGCTGCCATGTTCCCCAAGTAAGTGCTGAGGAAGCAGGTTGTCTTTATGTCTCTGAGTTTAGAGTGTCGATCCCTCAGGAAAAAAAAAAATCAGCAAGAACTGCATTTCAGTTTCTCAGAAATGAAAAAAAATGGACTATTTTCTTTTACCAATTCTGTAACATTTTGTGTGTTGAAATAATCAAGCTAGTCCCCCATCCATACATCCATTAATCCATTCATCCATCGTCCTTATATAGTACATTTCAATAATTTCTTTTTCTGTTTTTTAGTGTCACATTTAATCTTCATCAACAGAGCCATATTATTTATCATACATGTTAAAACAATCTGTCATTTTTTATTTAATTTTTTACTAAATGTCAAACCTGTATGGACAATTCTAGTGACTAAAGAAAATTGCAGTTTAATTACGCACTTCAACTTCAACTTCTTCTTCTTATTATTATTATTTCAATGCTACAGCTGAACATCATCAAACTTGTTACCTGCAAACTCACAACAGCCGTTGAAAATGCAGAAAGGCCATGTATAGCTGGTTACCATGGTGACTGGATACAGGTAGTTGCAGAGACATTGTTGGATGATGATCTGGTTTTGAGTTTTGTTGTAAAATGCCCTCCCTTCTTAATCCTGCATGTCCTAAATGTATTTTTAGAGTCTTTGATCAAGGTGAAGTCAGTGTTTTATGGAGGAGTTTATGGAGATGGAGGTACAAAAATAGCCCTCTGCAAATTCATCAAAGCTGAAGGGAAGGGTAATAAAGCAACACTCAAAAACATTAAGTCAGTCACAAAGCCCACATGTGAGTATTTAGGTGTAGTTCCTTATTAAAGAACACAAAACATGTTTGGTTTTGTAATCTTGGCTCTGATCTCTTCACACCATTGCCATGGTGCTAAACGCGTCCTGGTGTGCGGAGTGTGTTTGCATGGCCTGCGTGTGTGTGGGTTGGTGGAAGGGTGGTGAAGAGATGGACAATGGGTAGACAGCAGGTGTGGTGCATGAAATGCAGAGTGAGTTGGGGATTTTAACAGCTTACATAGATCATGTTTGAAGTGTGAAAGAAAACTAACAGAGGTGAACATTGATTCCAGATCAGCAGAAAAATTAATTTGTAGTATAATCTGTATCATAAAATTATTCTCGTTACTAAGATTCAACATAGCTCAGGTTGTACATGTAAATATGTAAACACCTTGTTTCCCACTTATTACAAAATGACATACAAATACATAACTTAAGGGAGCACAATAACCATAGAATGCGATAATCACAGAAAGCAAGTGGCATTTTGAAAAAGGAGTGAGAAGAAGCAACGCTTATTGTCTTTCCCCTTTGTTCAATGAAAAACAACAATACTTATACAGTAAAATATTGTACACTATTCAACCAGAAATAGAAAAACAGAAACGCCAAATGCCTCAAGTAGCTAAAACTGCTGCTAAGATTGTTCACCTGGTGTTATTGTGTGTTTTTCATGTTATTTTTAGTCAATTTAATACGTTTTCAGACTAATTGACATTCCTAAAGAAACACTCCAAGAGTTGAATAAATATCCTTAATGCTTAGTCCTGATATCTTTTAGTGAATCAAACTCTAAAAGTCACACAGAGCCTGGTGGAGACATTGTGTAATTGTAAAGAAAGAAAACAATCAGGTGGCTTCATGGTAATCAATATCCCTATCTCAACGTTTTGCAATAGTACCCCCATTACATATTTTAATGCTATCATGTAGGCCTAACGAGAAATAAACTCCACACTTACGCGCATTACGTGAAATGCACAGTCACCTGCCTGCTCATGTTATGCAAAACGAGGTAAAATCGGACATCTAACCACAGGAGAGTTGTTGAGAGAACCAATATTTGTAGCCGGACTGATGCTCAGGCAGACATTTGACACTTCAAATCTGCTGACGAAACTTGTTTTATGTAGGTCTGACTGGAGTAACTAATCATTTTGTATTTGCAGATAAGCATGAAAAAATGTCACCTGCTTGGCACAGAACAAGATAGAAGTGAAAAACAATGTATCTATTTAACTGTCACGGCTGTTTTCTGCATCTTGCACCATTACAGCCGGTCAGCGATAAGTTCCTGTGGACTCTTAAGAAAATTGACACATGATGTTTGGCTCCTTTATCCAGGGCTGCTGCTCTCTGCCAGCTGCAGACGCAGTCGGGCAGCTCTGCCCTGAATGTCCTCAATGCGATCAAACAGTTTTTATAAGCAGATGAGTTCCTGGTAAGAGGACTCGCGGAGGAAGCAGGTTGGTTTTATGAGGATTTCTTACTGTCCGGGTAATGAGATTTTCAGAAACAGAGCCAGAGATAAGGCCCCGAGGAGAAGTAGGAATATCTCCCAGACTGGAATCAGTAAATCAAGTTAAAGTTGAAACCTTGGACGCTGAAATTATTTGGCAGATGGCCCTTTTTCCATTTCTGGTAAATCTGAATGAAAAATAATCGCCTCAGCTTGACGCGGCTGGTTAAATCAAAGAAAGGAGTGGATGAGCAGATTCCGGGTACTTGGTTTGTGATGGCTGGAAGCCCAGAGCTGCATGGCTTTGAAGATTTTTTTTTTCCACCATCAGTCTGTTTAACTGCTCTGTCCAGTCCGATGCATGCATGGAAACGCTCACTTTTGCTACACAGACAGCGGGGAGCTTCTTAAAAACATGCATAATCTGAATGATTTACATTATACAAAAAAAAACGTATGTGCAAATTTATTAGGTATCAACCGTGATTATATTGCTATCCAATGCATATTAATCACAATTAGAGTTTTGCAACATGGAAGTAAATCCAGAGCAATTTAATTCATTTATATTAAAGCAGATTATTGTGTTAGAACGGGAAAGAGCAAGATCTGATTGAATTTCTGGCAATTCTTGGAAATGTTAAGTTTCTTAATAAACCTTATCAAACATTCTCACTGTAACCCTACACTGTGGGAAATTGAATATAACACTATGACGCTGCTGTGATGGTCCACACAACATCACAGTAGTCACCAAAATCAATCATTTTCATATATAATAAGCTGATCAATGTCTCAACTGTTACCTGGCTGGGACATAATCTGATCACTTAGAGAGAAAGGATTCATTTATTTTTGCACAACTGATACTGAAACTATGTGGGCAGCATAAGTCATGAACATATAGCAGAAATAGCATTTGAAATACTAAATGCAAGAATCTTTTTTTTTTTTGGTTGAAATTGTTAGCTTTAAATGAATTATGTCAGTTTCTGAACATTTACAGTTGTGGGTTAGGTTTCGAAACTTGTATAAGTTGCTATGGTACAACAAATTGTGATAATATTTACAGATTCCCATGATATAAACAAAGATGATGCTAATTACGATGAGCTCTTCTTCCATTTTTGTTCATTCCCAGTTGTCGGATAATTTTGGGAACCATAAACACTTGGTGCACCATGATGGCAGCCCCTAATCCCTACTAAATCCTTTATATAGAAACACAATACACTGAGGAGAGGAGTGACTTAGCAGCTCAAATGTTCTGCAACTACAAAGACCCTTATCTCTTCTTGCGTCTTTGTCTCCACTGTTTTCACTAAGGTTAAGTTCTCGCTTCCTGCCACATGATTTTTGAATATATGTCATTGCACAGAGTGTAAACGCAGCGACCTCGACCGCTGGTTTCAAGATGCTTCTTCATATCTTCGCCTGCAGTCTGATTCTTGCTTGCGTACTGCAGTTTATAACAACCTCGAAACAAAAACCACGGCCTCACGGAGATGTGATCCCGTTACCTCTAAATCGAATTAAAACCACAAAAACAGTCTTACTTCCCGAACGACGTTTTGTCAATCTTGTCAATTTTTATTCATCTTGACTTCGTCCTTTTTGTTTTACTTGAGCAGTTTGACATTTGGGAATTTATTCCGCTGGCAAAAGTCAGACTGGAAAATCAATACGACTCTTATGTCTGAGCAACAAGCCAGAAGGAAATGCCCATTAGCCGAGATTAACTAAAGACGAAAGAGAGCAGGGAGTACCAGCTGCAATCTGTGTGGGAAATTGACAAAACAACCCAGATAGAGTTACTGCATGAGCCGACAAATAGCACAGTACTTTACATGAATGTACATTAACTCACAGAATGTGTTCAGTTCTAAGGTTTCACTTTCGTAGCCTCAGTTTAGCTGCGATCCACAAACTAAATAAAGTCCAGACGTGAGACGTGAAGCCATTATAACGATGTGCTTTAAAGTGCAAAGCCAGGTTGCCGAGCAACATCTCCACAAGCTCCTCTCTAACAACACAATAGAATGTTTTGAAATATTAAATTAATACATCTTTTCTCAGAGATTCTTGCTGTTTCATTAACTACTGACTGGTGGTTCGTTTAAAAAGCATCTTCACTCTGAAATGCCTAACAGGGCGAAAAATAAATTTTTCTTTCCAGGGGGTTTAAGATTCGCTTTCAGTTTTCTTCTTCATCCCCAAAAGGTTCACCTCGGCTCAGTGTGAGATTTATATACACCTATGTTACACAAGAGTAGAGGAAAAAAATATTCATCTTCGGTTCATTGGTTTTATAAATAACCACTGATTTTCAAACCGAAGCTGGAAGACGTTTCCTTGATCTGTTTGTTTTAGTATGAGCTGAAGTTCTTTAATATTTTAGTTCTCAAAGAGAAATAACCTTACACACAACATCAAATCAGCCCCGTACGTCTTTATAGCAGTGGCTTTAATGCATGAAAAAAAAGATTTGAAAAGGTTTTAGTTCATCTCTTACTTTCCTTGCCTTTCAACTGAGTTTTATTGCTTTTCATTTCATATCTAGCAACTATGCAGTGGAGTAAAAGCCTCTTTTCTCTATTTTTCTCTCTTTGTGTGACCCGGGGATATGTTTCAAATCGAACTCATCATATAAAATGGCTTGAGTTTGAATCCACATTGCCTTCTATCTTCAAACCAAGAGAAGCTACAAAAACAAGGTCACGATTCACAGACTATTCTAGTTTAATTATTCACTTTTATAATCCGGCGGCTTTGAGTTTAGTTTGACTCGTAAGATCAAAGATGAGCAAATTATTTAAGACCGAGTATCTGATCTGACCCATCCTACAAATGTTTGAAAAGGATTTTTTAACACAAATTCTGAACTGTAATCTCCAATAGTGATTAAAAACATACAAAGTAAAAATAATATTGATATTTTTAAGAAGCTCTGAGGTATTCTGCTTTCTAATCCATCCATCCATCCATCCAAACTCTGGGAAATATTCATTGACATTGTCAAAGATGGGAATATCGGATTTCCACAACAAACTTTGTAAGCATCAGATGGTCTTTATGCATTTGGTTTTTGGTTTCCTATTCTCTGATAATCTAAATAATTAAATATTTAGATCATATGCTAGAACAATAGTGCAAATGTGTAAATAATAAAAAAAAGCAACAGAAAAATAGCAAAACAAATCCACAATAAAAGACAATACGATGTTTTCCAACCGCTTTTCCTCAAGTTTCCTGCTGACGCCTTTTTTGAGATCCCGATCGGGACAGAGTTGAATGTCTGGGATGTTAGATATTCACTGCGCAAAAATGGCTTTACTCTATATTTTTCTAACTTTCTTTACAGGTGTAGGTTTTGACAATTAAAGAAAAGTCCAAAATTGTGTCCTTATATCTTTTTAGAGCAGCAGTCTGTTGATAAATGGAAGAGCGGACAGTTATTTTCTCTGAAGAAAATGCTCTTCATCACTGCTGCTTCAGAGTTAAAATATTGAAAGAAAAAAAAGCTTATACAGTCAACACTCAAACAAATGACCCATTTTGTCTGGTTTGGCAGAGTTATTTATTACATTTGTGTAAAGTGTCTTCATTGAATTCCTTAAAGAAATGTTCTCTTTCAACCCGAATCCACTTTATTTCGGATATTCTCGTACAGATGAGTCCCGTATGTGGAGCTGCCCTGAAATGGACAGGAAGTCACAAACTGCCTGGCCATCCATCACCTCCACAGGCAGGAGGGAGAAGCTATGCGGCCCCAGCAACCCCAATCCTAACAAGATTTACCCTGAAAGAGACGCAACCGACTTTAAAAAACTCCATCAATCTCGGCCCTGCTGGGAAATGTGCTGTCGTCTTTTGGTCCTTTCATTCCACATCTCTGTCTGTGCCCTTCACCCTGAGATCTATTACCCGGCTCCACCATGAGGGAGAAGGTTAGCACTTTGGATCCCAGTTCCCAATTTGTGCAGAAAGTCTCGAATTGGTTGCAACAAAAAAATCAGACTTCGGTTTCAGCTCACTGGATGCAGAGCGTTTCCTGGGCCGGAACAGACATTCAGCCTGAGAAGCATAATTCATGTGCGAGAGGCTGAAATTCACGACAGCAGGCAGCAACTGGTGCTCCTTTCTGTCTGGGGAGGGAGCAGAACTGATTGATTCAGCGATCGAGTGGATGCTCGTACGTGTCATCCCATCTGGACTGATGAACAGTGGACGGGGTGTGTAGTTGTTAAAATTAGTGATGGCTCTCACAGCTCAAACTTGTCTCGCTTCCAACAAAAAGACATTAAGAAGATTTTTAAGCATATTTATTGTTAGACTTGAAAAATAACATTTTGCGAACAAAAAAAAACACTTTAAGTAACCAGTCCTACCCTTATAAAGGTGTTTGGCTGACCTTCTCCTCCTATTTGTGAAAGCCACTGTGCATCTTTGAAGGCCTTACGCTGACATGCAAAAGTTAATTACTTAGGTAAATGCTCTTTGAGCTTGTGTGTGTGTGTGTGTGTGTGTGTGTGTGTGTGTGTGTGTGTGTATGCACCCGCGCCTGTGACATAATAAAAAATAAAAGAAGATGAAGACCAGATTGCTGCTTCAAAAACCTAAAAATCTTTTTTAAAGCTTTGGAGCCTTCATGGTTAACCCTTCAATGGAGGAATAATGATAAAACCTCCCCACAAATGCACTAGACAGATTGGTGTGACTCATTATAAAAACAATCTTCTTTACCAAATGGCTCAAAACGACTTGACTCTTAATTCAAGCCTGGAAACGTGAGGTTTGGTTTCTCTGCATTGGTTCTGCATTAGCTGCCAGTTTTTTTATCACATTGATTTTAAAAGTCTTACTGATTTTTAAAGTTACAAATTACATAGCCACGGCTTAGTTCAGGATCTTCTTTGTGACCATTCTGGTTCCAGAACAGTTTGATCAAATAATGAACCGCCCTTAGAAGCTACAAGATCCAAATTTAAACTTCAATATTACATCTACCCATAGTCTGGGACACTTTAGATCACTCCCTAAAATTAATTTCTTTCTTTCAAAAAATACTGACAACACCTCTCAAAATGGAAAAAAAAACAAACACATTTTTGACAAAGATCCTTTTGTTGTTGCTGGTAATAGAATAACAAATCTTAAGAACAAGAAAATCTATCCTAGGATAGAGAACAAGAATGATAGTCAGAGCTGCAGTGAAATGGTTCAAATCAAAACATATTTATGATTTAGAATGGTCCTGTCTAAGTCCTGACCTATATATCCAATCAAGAGTATGTGGGAAAAAAATAATCCAATCTGAATAGCATTTCAGTCTCTAGCTGCACGAAACAGAGACCTGAAAATGCTTCCAACTGTGTTTGCAGTGAAACGTTAATTCTTCGTCACAGTTCATTTGAGTCGGTGTGACTGAATACACGTTTCAGATGTCTATTCAAACTGTTGTATGCATTCTTTTCTTCTACTTCAAAATGATGAACCACTTTGTCGTGTTCCTCATTTTCCTGCTTGACCTCGCCTTGGTCATGAACGCTTTACAATCAGTCTGAGGCCGTTACATCTTTCACTAGATGTTCTTGTACTTCAACTACCTCAGATTTGCATTTTCCTTCCATTCACCACAGACAGAGCTTCTGTGAGAACAACAGCTTGTTATGTCAAAGGAATGTGTTTAAAATGTTTCCACTTGCCAATTTTCCCTAAGAAAAACAACAAAAATCCCCGCCAACACCTGGTGTGATGTGGACACCTGTAGAAAACATTTCCACTCCTCATCGAATTGTGCTTTATAAGTTATAAAATGTCGCTGCGATCCACTTTCAGTTGTGACAACTGCTCTGCGAGGAGTTTTGTCCTTCTACTTTGTCTCTCTCAGCACATTGATCCCGGCTCTGCTCTCTGAATCAATACATCAATTACAGTCCCTTTAAAATGACATGAGAACCCTGCTGACTATGATGAGACTTGAGCCCACTCAATCAGCTCTCAGTGCCTGCCTGGTGACAGCCCTGCTGCAGCGTTTGGTCATGTTGGTGACAAAGGAGACACAAAACTGGGATGTTGTTTACATTTAGGGAGTTTAGTTGTAATTTTGCTCCACTAACATTCAGTGTCTAGGTACTAATACCCGTTTCTACAATTTCTTTTGGCCACCTAAACACCATTAATCCACAGTTACCAAAAAAATATTACCATGTTTTACTTGATTTAATTTATCTGTTGCATGTATTGAAGAGAATATTTTAAATACACAGTTTAAAATAAAAAATAAATAAAAAAAGCACATCTGAAAATGCCTCTTGTAAACAATCCTTCAGAAAGGTGAAATTTTAAGAGCTTTAGGAAGATATTCTTTATTTTGTCGAGACACTGCTAAAGAGATATATGTACACACAGACACAGATGTGTTAAATTACCTACATTCACAGAATTTAAATATTTTACGCTGGCTAGTCTCAGAAGTAAATCAGATTAAAAATGATCTCAACATGACAAAACAAGAAAGAACGGTAGCTAAACCAGAGGACATGATGTACATTATAATGTGTCATAATTATGATAGCTTTTCAGCAGGTCTGGTTTTAATAACATGTTGTTGTTTAAGACCAATCCTAACAGTATGTCCCTTCATTACACTGAATCTGATCCTGCCTCTTAGAATGTTACTCAACAGGAAGTTTGTAATTATTCTGAAGATCTTTTCTACTTTTTTAACTTTTATCATGGGAGCCTGTGGTTTTATGTGAACCAAAATAGATACTTCTTCATGAGAACAATATACTAAAACACTGCGTAAAAAGACAGCCAGGCAGAGCCTGTTGGATTAATCTAATAAAATATTCCTTCTGAGTGCTCTAATGAGAAGTCATTCTTTCTCTTGGGGGCTTCTGTTTGCATGCAGGAGATATTGTTTTTTTTCCTCTGTCTTGGTTTTACCTTAAAGTTTAATTAACTTGTACCAGTTGGAGAAAAAAAAATTAATCTACGTCTCATGTTTTCCAACAAGATCATTATTAACATTTTATTGTATCTTATTTGTAGACCACTCTTTGGAACCAGATCTCCTTTATGCAGTTAAGATGAATAAAAAATGGATTGGTGTGCCTGAATGAAATTCTGTCTTAACTATCGTTTTCTATATATTTCTTCTGGTGAGGATTTCCTGTTTGGTCCCCTGCACCAATACCAGATTTTTAAGAATAAGCCAATACATCTTTTTAATCCTATACTGCATTAAAATGGAGAAAACATAGTGTAGTTTTACAGAGAGGCAGCTTTTATTGAACGTTTTGTGTTTCCAACCTTTTGAAGCACATATCACGTTTTAAGGCCAGTCATTTCCCGCCACTCTGCTTATCTGTCATCGCTAAAGTATCACGTTGCCACCGGACATGTCACGATCAGCAGCTCTTCATCGCCCGCACACATGTTATTGTCATGGAGTGGCAGACCCAGGATGTAGATGAAAAATGATTAATTTAATGAAAGAATCCAAAGAACAACGGGGAACAACACGAGGAACATACGAGGCACGACAGAACTGACGGCACAGGGAAACAGGCAACACACGACAAGGATCCGACAAGAGACAAAGACAACAGGTGGACTTAAATACACACGGGGTAATAAAGGGAACAGGACACACCTGGGAACAATCAACGGGGAAGACGCAGAGACTCACAGAAAAAAACAAAAAAACAAACACACAGAAACACGGATCATAAGAGTTATGTGTGTGTGTGTGTGTGTGTGTGTGTGTGTGTGTGTGTGTGTGTGTGTGAGAGAGTCCAGGTTAGCGCTTGAATCAGCAGGATTTTCAATTACACTGGCTCAGCTGGCGTACGTAGACTGAGGATGGTTTACTGAGTTTACACACACGCACACCTATCTACAAAGGCGCGCACACTGTACGAGCTGAAAGTGTTTCATTAAAGTTTTGCCAGCTGAGCTGCTTGGACTTGTTATCCCGACAAGCTGCAGGGTTTTGGCTAAATGGCCACGATGGAAGGGAAAAAAAAAAAACAAAAAAAAAACAAGAGGAAGCCCAAGTGAATCACAATGAAAGATCAGACTCCTGTCTCTTCTGCTTTAATTCATCTGATCCACTGAGGGGCCGCACTCTGAAAGGCATCACTCAGGGAAACAACTTATGAAAATCACTTTTTCCCCCCAATGAAGCATCACCTTGGTGACAAAAACAGACAAATTACTCCACAAAAGATGTTTTGCGTGCAGTGAACAGAGACATATTTTATTTAAAGCCGTCCAGCCTTACCCACTGCAGAGCTTCAGTGGAGCAGAGCATTTTTCCCAGTTGACACCTCTGACTGTGTGTTGTGAGCCGCAAGAGATTCATTTGCAGTGTTTAAGAGGTGCTGCTTAACAAGAACAGCACTTGTGCATATTCACCGCTCTGACCGGTTTATATGTGTGGGTGAGTTTTTCTCCATCACCTTGTCAGCTGAGTGATCGAGCACTTGAGTTACGCATATTACCAAGAGCAGAGCTTTGTGGGCCTAAAGCACTGAAATTAGATCAGAACTGAAAACATAAAGGTTAAACAAAATAACTGCATATGCATCTCTTTTACATTTATTGCAACACACATACACATGTGTGTGTATATATATATATATATATATACACACGTGTGTGTATATATATAGTTACAACAGTCAATTGAGCTGTCAGTGTGGGTCCTTAGGCAAGACCCTTGGAGCTATGTAGCCTACCTCATACCATGAGAGACACTGATAAGCACGACATGCCGGCTCAGACGTCGCCCGGCCAAACAAGGTCTGCGTCAGGTGCTGGGGAACCAGAGCACCTAGATGAAAAATGGGCTACTGGAACAAGACGGAAATGGGCAAGAGGTGAAAACATGGATCTGTTGGAATGCTACTATTCAAGTAACCCTAGTCAGAGGGGCTACATGCAAAGACTGTGGGAGGAATGGTTACTTCGACATCCCCAGTCAACACTAACTGCTAAGGGGAGGAGCCAGAACGCCAGGTCAGAAGGGAGTTAACTACTCACCCAGAGACTGGGTATGTAGCCCCAGCAATGAACGAACCATCAGAGCTGAACGATGCAGCAACTGACCTGAGAGAGAGAATGAAACACCAGACAACCCCGACGCCAATTACAACGGCTGAGTGAAGCACCACCAGAAAGTCTAATTGAAGATGTGAATACGGCATTGAGAACGTATCTATAGCTGTATAGCTATAAGAGCTCGAGTCTCAAGAGCAATCATGAGACCCGAAGTGAGCCAACTGTCAGAATTCCAAAGGGGTGCAATGAAAAAATCAGTACACAAGAAGTACAGCCAGATGTCCATACCTGAAGCACTCGAAACTGCCAAACAAAGGCTCCAAGCCTTGGCCAGCCGCCTGAAGAGATACACAAGAGAGAATGAAGCCAGGAGGATTAACCGGCTCTTCCACACCCAACCAGCTAAAGTGTACTCTCAATGGCAGGGCACTAACAACAGAGCAGACCCACCAAGGCTGGAGACTGAACAATACTGGAAAGGCATATGGGAAAGGGAGGCGACCCACAACAGCAATGCAAAGTGGCTGACCTCTCTACGAGAGGAACACAGCAACCTCCCTGAACAAGCCCCAGTAACCATCACTGTGGCAGATGTCCAAGAAAGAGTCTCGGGTATGAAAAACTGGACAGCACCAGGACCTGACATGATCCATGCCTACTGGCTAAAGAAACTCACTGTCCTCCATGAGCAACTGGCAGCTCAAATGAACCAGCTGCTACAAAATGGGATTCACCCTGAATGGTTAACTGAAGGTCGCACAATCCTGATACAAAGGATCCCTCAAATCCCATCCAACTATCGGCCAATAACCTGTCTCTCTACAACATGGAAGCTCATATCAGGCATCATAGCAGCTAAGATAAGTGGTCACATGGATAAATACATGAGTATTTATCCAAGCCAACTGCAAACCACTTGCACAAGTGTCCATCAAATGTGGCATATACCAAGGAGACGCTCTGTCCCCACTGCTGTTCTACATAGGCCTGAACCCCCTCAGCCAAATCATCAACAAGACTGGCTACGGATACCGACTGAAGAATGGGGCCACAATCAGTCACCTCTACATGGATGACATCAAGCTGTATGCTAAGAGTGAGCGAGACATTGACTCACTGATCCACACCACCAGGATATACAGCACTGACATTGGGATGTCATTCGGACTAGAAAAGTGTGGTCGGATGGTTACAAAGAGAGGGAAGGTCATCCGCACAGAAGGGGTCTCACTCCCAGAAGGAACAATAGAAGACATAGAGCACAGTTACAAGTACCTGGGAATACCACAAACAAATGGCAACCTCGATGAGGTCACAAGGAAAGGAGCCACAGCCAAATACCTCCAACGAATAAGGCAAGTCCTGAGAAGCCAGCTCAATGGCAAGAACAAGATCCGTGCAATAAACAGCTATGCCTTACCAGTAATCAGATACCCTGCCGGAATAATTAGCTGGCCAATGGAAGAGATAAAGGCCATGGATGTTAAGACTCGGAAGTTACTAACCATGCATGGAGGGTTCCACCCCAAATCCAGCACCCTGAGACTGAACACGAGCCGTAAGGAAGGAGGCAGAGGACTAGTGAGTGTGAGAGCCACTGTCCAGGATGTAACATCCAAGATTCATAAATACATCAAGGACAAAGCCTCAACGGACGATATGCTCAGCGAATGTCTCAGGCAATGGGGAACAGAGGATGAGGGGCTAGAGGTTCCATCATGGGAGAACAAGCCCCTACATGGGATGTACCACCGACAAATAACTGAAGTGGCTGATATCAGGAAATCCTACCAATGGCTGGACAAAGCTGGACTCAAGGACAGCACAGAGGCTCTCATCATGGCTGCACAGGAACAGGCCCTAAACACCAGAGCAATAGAGACTCAGATCTACCACACCAGACAAGACCCAAGGTGTAGGTTGTGCAAGGAGGCCCCTGAGACAGTCCAGCACATAACAGCAGGGTGCAAGATGCTGGCAGGGAAAGCGTACATGGAACGACATAACCAGGTGGCGGGCATAGTGTACAGGAACATCTGTGCAGAATATGGACTGGAAGCCCCGAGATCGAAGTGGGAAACACCCCCAAAGGTGGTGGAGAATGACCGAGCTAAGGTCCTGTGGGACTTCCAGATCCAGACAGACAAGATGGTAATGACGAACCAACCGGACATTGTGGTGGTGGATAAAGAACAGAGGAAAGCCATTGTGGTGGATGTAGCTATACCAAGTGACTACAACATCAGGAAAAAGGAGCATGAGAAACTGGAGAATACCAGGGCCTCAGGGAGGAACTGGAAAAGAACTGGAAGGTAAAGACCACAGTGGTGCCTGTGGTCATCGGGGCCCTCGGGGCAGTCACCCCCAAACTGGAGCAGTGGCTAAAACAGATCCCAGGAACAACATCAGACATCTCAGTCCAGAAATGTGCAGTACTAGGCACAGCCAAGATACTGCGCAGAACCCTCAAGCTCCCAGGCCTCTGGTAGAGGACCCGAGCTCAGAGGATGAAAGAGACCACCCACAGAGGGTGAGAAGGGAATTTTTTTTTATTATATATATATATGAATTTACAAGGCAGAATTTCACAAAAATAACATGATGTTTTAATATAAATGTGTGTTCCTGCTTAGTGACCAGGAAAAAACAACACAATAAATAGAGAGCACTTGTAAACCCCAAGAGCTGAGTTAAATAAATTAGCTTCATTTTTGTTGGCATTAGTAAGCACCGTTCTGGTTTCAGTGGATTCCAGTCGTTCTTGAAGCATTTCCCATCCAGACAGACGGACCTTTTTCCTTTAGAATGAAAATCTCAGACAGAGGTAATGTTTCACCTGCCTGGGTTCAGTGTTGTATGTTTGAGCCAGAATATGAACCTGATAATCCACTTTTAGCCATTTTAGCTGCTAATGCAGAGGCTGAAACAAGCCGTGATGACGATACTGATCATCTTCAGAACTTAAAATGATGAGAATCTATTTATTTTTATATTAAAATAATTACAAGTATCCTCCTTTATACAGTAATTGCTATCATATTTGTAGTATAAAACAAATAAACTGAATGAAGGAGTTCATTTTGTGCATATATAATAAGTTTGGATGAAACAAAAGACATGCTCTTGGCCCTAAATAGGATTCCTAATTGTTTCTAACCAAACAAGCCACAGCTATAGCTCCGAACCCAGTCTGCTTAAACATCATCACATAAAAAGGCCCATGTCTTTTATTTCAGGACCATCTATTCCATTGTTGGTTTTGTACATCCTTATTTTTACTTTTAGCTGAGAGGATGTGAGTTTATTTGGTGCGTGCTGGCAGCCTGTCAGCCTCCTGCATGCCTCATGCAGCCTTCAAGGATGCTGATGCTTGCAGTAATGAGCTGGCCAATCCAGAAGTTTAATGGCACACATAAAAATGCGAAAGAGGGGTGGCAACTTTAAAATAACCGAGTCAAGATTATTTAATTTTAATTTTTTTGCTCTTTTAAATTCTGAGTGTAAAAAAGAACAGGAACAGAAACTGCTTGTTGTGTCACAGAAATACCCTTTTCTTTACTTCTCATTCTTTTTATACAGCCCATTTAAACATCCTACCTATCTACCAGTTTTGTCTTTTTGAAACCTGTAACGGCGTCAGCGTTTTGCTTTTTCCCAAATAGTTGATGCACAAGGCATAACAGTGAATGGAAGTAGCCAAAAGTCTCTCATTTTGTATTTTGCTCACTATTATCATAAAAATTGTGTCTTGCGTCATTTAAACTCTATATGTTCATTCACAGCTAGTTTTTAAACATGTTATCTGTCCCTGGTAAAATGCTCCATGCTAATGCTCCATGCTAATGCTAATGCTAATGTGTAGTGGTTGAAAGGGAACCCAGTTTTTAATGGGTAAAGAGCAGGAATGACTAGAGAGGGATTATTAATAAATGATCTATGGATGTCATCTGATATTGGACCCATCAAAGGTAAAAATGACTACGAAACAACACATTTTTCCATCTGAGAAACCTTTTGAGCATTAACAACACCCAGAATCACCTTGATGGTCTGGCTGTTCAACCTGCTAGAGCTATCTGTCTTGGCATTCATTGTGTTTTATGTTTTTTGGATCTAATTCATATTTGTGCATTACAGTATGGGCTAAAGAAGGAATAAAAATCCAACTCGTTATGGGTTGAGCTACAGTTGTTCTCCAATGTTAAGGTTATTGCAGCTTAAAATGTCTTAAAGTTCTGCCCATTCATCTTTGTTTTCATATACATACTACTTTTTTACATTTTAACAACCTCTCAGTATCAATAGGTTCCCTTACTTACATAAAGTGATATGGATGTAGCTCTTAATTGATCAGTGGCGGGGAAAAAGCATAGGGAAAATTATAATTCAAACTGTTTCCAACTGAAAATGGATGAGCTTTCACATTTTTTATGCACTGTTCCATCAAGTCAAGGACACAAAACTCAAAGCTATATAAAAAAAAAGTTCCCTGCATCTGTCTTTTAGACAACAGCTGCAAAACCATAAAGCTACACTGGTGCGTATATTACTTCAGTAATGTTTAACTAGACCCAGATGCTGTGTTTGACCATAGATGTGCAGATCACTCGATCACTGACCAGAAAACAATCGACGCTTTCTCCTCGGCTCCACATTCATAATTAATGCTTTGATAAATCAGACAGCGCGTTCTCTGCTAAGATCTCGTAATGTTCTGAGAGGTGTCATCCGTTATGCCTGGATAATCCCTTGTTAGCACAGAATGACGAATAATGTGTCTGTCCAAAGTGCTGAGTCAGTTTTTTTTTCAATGTGCGTGTGTGTGTGTGTGTGTGTGTGTGTGTGTGTGTGTGTGAAGATGCTAAGCTTCTGCCTCTGTAAATGTGTCAGGGCGGCCGGAGGGTCACTGCAGTTTGGATGAAACCATTGTTTTCACTCACACAGATATACACAGGTTGAAAAGTAGGTCCTGCAATTTATGTTTATTTTTTTTATTTTTTATTTATTTATTTTTTTTACTTGTGCTGCAAAATCAAGTAGGGGTTGTTTGCTAAGCTAGCTTCTTGGGAAAACTGTTACATTATTGCAATGTTCCAGATACAGGTCCCTGTCTCAGATCTGTATCTGAGACAGGGACCTGTATCTCAAATAAATATAAACCAACCTGTATCTCAAATAAATATAAAGTTTCTTTACCTATATATATATATATATATATATATATATATATAATATATATATATATATATATATATATATATATATATATATATATATATATATATATATATATATATATATTTACATAAAAATATTCTTATTTTTATGTAAAAACAAAATAAAGGGCCAATGAAATTCTGACACAGAGCGTCAGTCAATATATGCTGTCGTTGAAAAGTTCCCATTAGATATTTGTCAGCCTCTGTTAGGGCGTCCGTTTTTCTGTTTACTGCTCCACTGCGTCTTGTCACAAGTCCAGCTGCTGAACTAAGAGAGAAAATGAGATGGTCCAGCTTACAGAGACCCGGTGTAATTTAAGAAGTGTGTGTCAGCAAGTTAAATCCGTAATGTATCTAGTATCAAGAAAAAAATATAAACGTGTTTGTAATTTGAGACTGCGACATTGTTTAGGTGATAGCAAATGTAATTCTTCACAGGAGTTTTCTTGACACACGTCATGTGCTGCACTTCCTGACCTTTTCATAACACATTCACTGACCACTTTACTAATCAGTGCCTCTCTGTATAGCTACAAAAAGTAAAACAGATAGAAAGTGGGTAAGAAGCAGGTCTATTGTAAGAGTCAAAGGTTTTTTAGAGGATCTTCTGCAACGCCTGATCATTTCCAGAGAAAGAATCAAAACCAACCTAGAAGTACCCAGAAGTGGCTAATGCGATTTTAGAAACATTGGAGATATTGATTTTTAAAGTGTTTTTGGCTGTAAAAATGCCTGGCATCTTCTTAGCTAATTAAAGGTGTTTTCATTTATTAAATATTGATATTCTTCATCCAGGATCTGCATCACACTGCTGGAAAATGACTTCAGTAAGCAATCCGACTTGGGACAGTGAGTGACGGCAAAGAAGACAAACTGCTGATCCAGAGTTTGGAAACTGCTGAATAATACATTCCAATTTTCATATCTTCTTCTCCAACTTCTTCCAGCAGAGATGTTGTACGTTTATAGCACACAAACTGGTTTTTGACACACTCAGCATTCAGGCAGTGGATAGGTGTTTCATTATGTGACAGGTTTAGGCAGCATCTTGCAATATGCTCAGTCTCATTAGGTCTCTGCTATAGAGTAGTATTACTGTTAAATATCTTAATTACTGCTGTTTGAAACTGTAATCAGTTTCTATCTTCATATCTTCATCCGACAGTTTACCTTAAGCTCTTAAGGACTGACTTTATAGTCCTCTGTCGTAAACATTTTTCCAAATCTAAGCTGTTGCTAAGCTTTACCATATTTCAACACATTCTCTTCTTTTTTCCTCTACTGTACTTTAAGTAATTTCCCCACTCGTTCTTTTTGTTACCCCCTCTCTCTCTGCTCTTTGTGTCCCCTGTTTTCCATCACTCCTCTTCCTCTTGCTGCTCCCTGCAGTTTTGCTGAAACTCAAACTAAGCCTCTTTTTTGTCCACTCTCAAGGTTCTGCCCTGCAAAGTAAGAAACATGTGGCACCAGAAGACAAAAGGAAGCATGAAATCAGACGACTGGGTCTCAGTCACTTGGGAAGGCTCAGTAATTTTTATTGAAACAACAGCTGAGCTACTTGGTGTAAACTTTAGTTCCTGATTAGTGCTTTGATGAAATTACGTCTTAGGATAAATAGTCCTGTTTTGCTCAGCAGGGATTTAAACCTTAAGTCAAAGCTGTTACTGTGCGCCACTCGTGCACTAAAAACAACAAAGATGGAGAATGTCTGGGTACATATGTTACGCAACAACAGGTCAGATTTTGTCTATAAGTAAATGTTTGAAGCATTATTACTGCCTTTCAATAAATTATGAAACTCTTAAGCAAGAGATGAAAGAATGATGAAATTAAACTACTGAAAGATAAAACAGTAACAGAGTTTTTCTGTTATACAAGGGAGAAAAAAAACAACCTAACATCGTTATTTTTTTCTTTCTAGTTATATTAGCGAATTTCATTATACAGTAATTGGATTTTCAATACTGAGTGAAATGTTTTGGATGAGTTACTTCCTCTTGTAGACAAGCGGCCCTCGTATCTCGTGAAACAAATGAGGTAATTGCGTACACAGTTGGGAGCAGTGACTGGAAAAATAGGAATCATTTTTGACAGATTGAGTTATATTTTTCCTTCCTGTGAGATAAATATCTTGAATCTGTAACATCCAAAGCGGAAGTTTAAAAATGAGCTGAAGACATGAATCAAAAGTAAATACTGATACAGTTTGCATCACTTGTTATTTAGACATACAGTGCAGGTAAATCAGAGTACATAGTCATCTTTTGGTTTTTTGGAGGGTGGTATGATTGTACAACAATCAATATCAATGGTGAAGCAACTATATAGACTTGAATGCATAAGTTTTATGGCTTTATGCAGAACGTACCACAAGAAATGGAGACTTTGTTCACTCAGTTGCTGTTATGAAAGTTCCACACTGCTACGACAAAACTACATCCTAAATTAAATAAACCACAACAGGACATTTCTACTTGCAATAAGTGTCAACGTCTGACGAGATTAGTCGTGCACCTTTGAACACAATGTTTTAAAGTCATGTTTTGAGTTGATACATATTCACATGCGTATCAAAGGATGTGAACACAACCCTGTGAGCTCACTGTCTTCTGAAGAACTTCCTGTATGTTTTAGTTTGACAATGCATAGAGATATTCTGGAGTAAACCTAACACCCAGCCTCTCTGTAGTTCAGAGAGGCTGAACAAACTGCAGCACATCCTGCGCTGCAGTTTGACACTTTAAGCTTGCTTGCATCATATCAAGGCATCCACTCTTGTAAATAATAATCATTTTTCGCGACCAGACGTCTTGTCAGTGCATTACGAGCTTCAGACAGATAACTGCTTGAAGGAAACTAAAACAAACTAACTGCTTTCCTAACTTGAAACACATTTTCAGATGAATAAAGGAAGACACACATATAAATATATATGTATAGAAAAAAAATCAGATAAGTAAAAGAAAAATGCAGATGTTTCCAACTTCATGGGAGCAATTTCCTGGTTCTAACCTGCCATGAAATCAGCCTGAGGCAAATTTCCCTCCCCTCATCAATCACTGTCACAGTGAAGCATCCCGGCTTCATAATAAAACCTTATAGACCAATACAGAGCTCTCTACATTAGTATGTATACCGACATGGCTGGATGCACACTGAATAGTTCTAATAACATCAGTGAGGCGAGCACAAGCAGGGAACAGCACAGCCCGTCTCTACAACCTGCTACAGTCAGTCTCCGATCAGCACAGCTGCTCTCCTGCTGCCAAGACCTCCTTCTGTGCACTTAGTGACTTATCACCTTCTCCTCCACTCCACACCGAGCCTCGCAACACACATCACGATGCCAGCAGACAGACAGAAAGACAGACAAACAGAGGCAGCGGTTGTAAGGATGCGGAGCTCACCTTCATGATGCTTCCCTCTGTTGTCCAGAGCACATGTGCTTCTCTTGGCGTGTGACAGAGAAAGTGTATCTACGTCTCCTGATCCTTAGCTCCCCCCCTTTCCCTCCCGGAGACACAGGCGAGGGGAGACCTTCCCTCTCTGCACAGCAAAAAAAAAATCTCTGTGTTGCTGTTTGTAAATGTGTGTGCGTGTGTGTAGGTGTGTGTGTGTAAAAGAGTGTGTGTGGCTCAGGGAGAGAGAGAGAGAGCAGAAAGTGGCTCCCTTTCTCAAAGTCTCGGAAAACTATATAAATGAAAACTCTGAATCAATCAATCAATCTATCTATCTATCTATCTATCTATCTATCTATCTATCTATCTATCTATCTATCTATCTATCTATCTATCTATCTATCTATCTATCTACTATCTATCTATCTATCTATCATCTATCTATCTATCTATCTATCTCTTCCTGCTTCTTTTCTCCCTCTCCTCCTGCTGTGTCTCACTTTTCTCCTTTCCTCTCATCTCACCATATCGAATGTTCGTCCACCTTCTCTTTCTCTCTCTCTCTCTCTCTCTCTCTCTCTCTCTCTCTCTCTCTTCTCTCTCTCTCTCTCTCTCTCTCTCCATCCCTGCCTCCATCCTTCCTGTCTTCCTCCCTTCCTTTCCCTTCCCTTCCTCCTGCTATCTCGCTTCTCTTCTCCCTCTAATAGCAGGCTCACATTTCCCTGCCCTCCCGGCACACACACCCATAAAGGGGAGGGGAGAGAGGGGACGCAGTCCAGCCCGTACATCCATCCTGCTTGTCTCCTCTCACCTTTCGGAGCATGTTCTGCTGTAGTTACATCTAACATGGTATGGATGCAGTTGCCAATGTCTGAGGACAATATTTAACTCTCAAACTGCATTAAACGACTGAAACAGAGAGACAAAAGGTAAAAATTGAGAGACAACTTGTTAGTTCTTAAATGCCAATTCCTTTATACCAGATGATAACATCGAAGGCTCTCTAAAACTCACGTCAGCTTCTGTTTAGACAGCCAACGCTGCAACTCTGCTGACTCAGAACGGTGAATGGGGGAAACAACTACACTTCATTACCACTTTATTTCCATTCATTTCTCAGAATGGAACTGAAATTCTAAGAACTACTTGCTCAATCTTCGAATCACGGTGTCACTTGTGCCTGTTGGGGAAAAAAAGAAGCAGTTTCTCATTTTGTTGATGAGGTTGTACATCCATGTAAGTGATCGTGTTCAATTCTCTGCTTTTTGCCTACATTTTCTGTCGCTAATGGCATGTGGCTCAAAATGTACTATAATGCTCCCTACTGAATAGTCTTAACCTCAACATTTAAGAATAAGTTTGTTGTTTAAGTGTTGTCATGAAAAAATCCTGTCTAACCAAGCTCTTGCTTAAACAAGTTGCCTTGTTTTTTTTTTAATCTGTCCTCCATTAGTAAATCACTCGCACTTGAATTCTGAGCTTCTCTAAAGTAGGTAAATGTACAAAGCATTAGCTCAACCAATAATCAACCAGTTTTCTGAAATAACTCAAAGGTGCATCTCAAGAACCATCTGCTGGCATAGTTCATGCAGCCAGAGCACAACACTATGTTACATATCTGACAATGGAAGGACAAGGATTAGGACATGATGAACAGCCATAGAGGAGAAGAAGAAAAAGAGAAGTTATGAGGCAAAACAGAAGAAGAAGCTTAGAACATAATGGCTTCAACATAATCACAATATGGTTTGCGACCCACAACGGAATGCTGATGGAGTTCTTCTGGCCCTACTCTTCATTTCTTAACTCCATTGATGAATTATTCCCACATTGGACATGGATAGCAATCTATACACAGATTCCTTCTGGCTGCCATGAATGCAGCGAGTGATGACGAGGCCTCAATAAGACGTTCTACAAGATTGTTTCAGAGAGGATATTTGTTGTGAAGAGAGTTTGTGGCCCAACAGACAGGTGTAGGAGGCTTTGTTTCTTGCAGCACCTCAGGGACAATTTTCCTTAAGGCAGTGGACTCAAACTGCAGTCCTGAGTCCTGCAACTTTTACGTGTGTTCCTCATCCTACACACTTGAATTTTGTTCAGTCGCTTTGGTACATTTCTCGAATTATTGGCAAGAATCAATGTATTGTTAGGGTCTAGCTTTGTTTGTTTTGTTTTTTCCTTCTTGGGTTTTGTGTTGGGTGCGCCTGCTGCTTCCCCCCCTCTCCACCAGGTGTCGCCGGGTGCCTGGGTCCCTGGAGAGAGGTGTTTGACGACTTTGGACACACCTGTTGGCTATTTAGAGAGGACTGCTGTGCAGTATTTAAGAGGCGGCTGGCCATCACTCCAGTGCCTGAGTGTTTACTAATTATGGTAAAACGTTTCCCTAGAAGGCCCTCCGAGTTATCTTTTCTTGAGTAATTGCTTGTTGTGTTTCCCTGCGTAGGTGAACCACTGATCCAGAGATCTCCAGAAGCCCAGGAGCTACCAGGATCCAACTAAGCCCGACGGCTGCGTCTCTGGCCTTTCCTGTGGATCGCACCTCCGTTGTCCGCCGGGATCCAACTAAGCCCGACGGCTGCGTCTCTGGCCTTTCCTGTGGATCGCACCTCCGTTGTCCGCCGCCAGACCTTACCTGTTCCGCCCTCCAACGTTCTCCGATTCTTCAGCCATCCGGTGCCTGTATACCACTTGTATGACACCATCCAAAACTCTTGCCGCGACCTCCAAACCGTAAGACACCTTATCTGCCACCCATGCCGTTGATTCCCACAGCCTTGAACTCACCACTAACCACCTTCATTTCATTGACAGTCAGAAGACCTGGTTCCTTCCCTGTTCCCCGAACCCCTTCTCCTCACTTCCTCAATATTTCATTAAAGTTATCATTTATCAAACGCTTCTCCTGATTGTGTCCTTGCATGTGGGTACGAAAACTAGACCCCATCATGACAGAACACTCAGGCCAGCAGTCAACCCCCGCAGACGCTATCAGGAAAGCTTTGTCGGAACAGCACTCCCTCATCCAGTCGCATGATTTGGCGCTGAGAGAGTTAGGTAATCGACAGGCAGAGACTAATCGCCGTCTTACTGAATTGTCGAACTTCTTGCAAGACTCTGCTCAGCGGGCGCAGAATGCAGCTCCCGCTTCACAGCCCGATCCTGCTCCGCAAGTCCACTCCACATTTTCGGACATCTGCCACCCAGCCCCAGAGAAATTCGCAGGAGACGTACACAAGTGTAAAGGCTTTATTCTTCAATGTTCAATAATATTTAACCATTCTCCACAGAGTTTTCCACACGATAATGCTAAAATCGCATATATGTTGTCCCTGCTGACGGGCCGAGCGCTGGAATGGGCAGAAGCCAAATTCACATCAGTCACTGATTTTGGATGCACATTCGCTGATTTTCTAAAGGAACTAAAGCAAGTCTTTGGTCAGGAGACCGACAAGACGTCTGTCTCACGTGAGTTGGTGAACCTCAAGCAGGGACAGAGAAGTGTTTCCGAGTTTGCTATTGACTTCAGAATAAAAGCCGCCGCTTCAGGCTGGAATGCGGTCGCTTTAAAGAGTGCGTATTTCAACGCTCTGAACGAACAAATGAAGGATGAACTCGCAACTCTAGATGAACCCGAGACGCTAGAAGAATTGATCAGTCTAACCATTAGACTAGACAACCGGATTCGATCTAGAGCCAGAGAAAGAAACCGCCGTAATCCCCCCGTCAGAGCTCTCCCCGTCGCATTAAACAACCCCGCTCAAAGCATCCCGGGTCCACAACCTCCTCCAGAACCAGAACCCATGCAGATAGGCCATACCCGTCTTACACCCGAGGAAAGGCATAAGAGGATGTCATCTCGCCTATGTTTGTACTGCGGAGCCTCCACTCACTTCATCGCTCACTGCCCCGTTCGTTTAAACCTGCAGGTCCGGCAGTAACTGCGAGGAGACTGTCGGAGCAGCAAGAATCCAAGAAATCTCGCCTGCTCTTACCTGCTACTCTAATCAATAATCAATCCTCCATTTCTTTGTCTGTTTTTCTAGATTCCGGTTGCGAGCAGAACCTAATCGACTCCTCCCTAGTCCAACAGATGGCGATCGAGGTCGAACCGTTGTCTGTTCCTCTCCGCGTCTCGGCGCTTAACGGAGGGGCGCTGCCCAAAATAACCCACAAGACCAAACCCGTTCGCTTAGTCATCTCTGGTAACCATTCCGAACTGATCTCATTTTTTGTCTTCCGCTCAGCTGGTTCCCCCATTGTGCTGGGTTTCGATTGGCTACAGGAACACAATCCACATATAAACTGGTCTGAGTCTCACATAGAAGCTTGGTCCGGTGAATGCCACACCACTTGTCTCCGCTCCGCCATCCCGTCCAACCAAGGGGCGGCAAAAAGGCAGGAGGCGGATCCTCCCGACCTGTCTGCGGTTCCGGCAGATTATCATGATTTAGCCACGGTTTTTAGTAAAGACAAAGCCCTCTCGTTGCCGCCCCATCGCCCGTATGACTGCGCGATTGATCTGCTGTCTGGTGCGCCTCTCCCCAACAGCAGGTTATACAGTATAATATTTCCAGACCTGAACGCCAAGCGATGGAAAAGTATATAAACGACTCGTTAGCCGCAGGCATAATCTGCTCTTCTTCTTCACCCCTTGCTGCTGGATTCTTTTTTGTGGGCAAAAAGGACGGTTCTCTGAGACCCTGTATTGATTACAGAGGTTTAAATCAGATTACTATTAAGAACAAATATCCACTACCTCTCCTATCTTCGGCTTTTGAACCGGTCCACGGGGCCACTGTGTTCACCAAATTAGACCTCAGAAACGCCTATCACCTCCTTCGCATTCGCGAGGGGGATGAGTGGAAAACTGCATTCAAGACACCCATGGGTCACTATGAGTACCTGGTGATGCCATTTGGCTTATCTAACGCCCCGGCATTCTTTCAAGCTCTTATCAATGATGTTTTGAGAGATTTTATCAACGATTTTGTCTTTGTGTATTTAGACGACATCTTGATATATTCCAAGTCTCCAGAGGAACACAGAAGACACGTCCGTCAGGTGCTCCAACGCCTCCTGGAAAACAGACTGTATGTTAAAGCAGAAAAATGTGAATTTCACCGCCAGTCAGTCACCTTTTTGGGCTACATTTTAGAGGGCGGACAGGTGAGACCGTCGGAGGAGAAGATCAGGGCTGTCCTGGATTGGCCAAGACCCGAGACGCGTAAACAGCTCCAACGTTTTCTTGGTTTTGCAAACTTCTACCGCCGATTCATACGAAACTTTAGTCAAACGGCCTCTCCATTAACAGCCCTCACCTCAACCAAAACAACCTTTACCTGGACGTCCCAGGCCGAGACGGCCTTCAAACAGTTAAAGTCTCTGTTCGCTAACGCACCCATCCTAGTCCAGCCTGACCCCTCCAAGCAGTTCATTTTGGAGGTGGATGCTTCGGACTCAGGAGTTGGAGCAGTGCTGTCCCAAATCTCCAGCAAAGATAACAAGACTCATCCGTGTGCATTTTTCTCACGCAGATTAACACCACCTGAGCGTAATTATGATGTGGGTGACCGTGAGCTTCTTGCCATCAAGCTCGCCCTCGAGGAGTGGCGACACTGGCTGGAGGGAGCAGAACACCCCATTGTGGTTTGGACCGACCACAAGAACTTGGCTTACCTCCAGTCTGCGAAACGGTCCGACCCCCGACGTTCCCGATGGTCCTTGTTTTTTTTTCCCGATTTAACCTTTCGATCTCCTACCACCCAGGTTCCAAGAACATCAAACCTGACGCCCTGTCCCGACTTCATGCCCCTGACGACGCCGATGAGGGACCGGCTCCCTTACTGCCACCCAGCTGCACTGTGGGAATGGTTTCTTGGGAAATTGAGGACGTCATCCGGCAGGCCCACCAGGCGGAACCACCCCCCCCAGGGTGCCCTACTGGAAAGGTCTTTGTGCCCGCTTCAGTTCGTTCTCGGTTTCTCCAGTGGGTCCATGCGTCCAAGTTCTCCGGACACCCGGGAGTCAGTCGCACCATTGCATTAGTCAACCGGAGATTTTGGTGGTCCTCCATCCACAAGGATGTAAAAGAATTTGTTCTAGCCTGTTCAGTGTGTTCCAGGAATAAGTCCTCTCACCAACCTCCGGCAGGATTGCTCCAACCTTTACCTACCCCTAAACGACCCTGGTCGCATATCGCTGTGGACTTTGTTACCGGACTCCCCACTTCTAAGGGTATGACTGTCATATTTACAGTCATAGATCGATTTTCTAAGGCCTGCCATCTGATTCCCCTTCGAAGACTACCCACGGCGTTCCAAACCGCTCATCTACTGTTAAAACATGTTTTTCGTCTGCATGGAATTCCTAGGGAGATTCTATCTGACCGTGGGCCTCAGTTCGTTTCCCAGGTGTGGAGGCAGTTCAACTCGGCGCTAGGGGCTAAGGTAGCTCTTACCTCCGGCTATCACCCTCAAACGAATGGCCAGACAGAAAGAATGAATCAGGAGCTAGAAGCTACCTTGCGTTGCCTGACCGCATCCAATCCTGCTGATTGGGTTCAGTATTTACCATGGGTAGAATATGCACACAATAGTCACATTTCTGCGGCCACAGGTCTCTCCCCGTTCGAGGTCTCTCTAGGCTACCAACCTCCGCTCCTCTCCTCAGATGAAGAGATGATTTCAGTAACATCAGTCCAGCATCACATTCGACGCTGCCAGAAAGTATGGAGAGACACTATTGCTGCACTGAACAACACGGCGGCACGTAACAAGCGCATTGCCGATCGTAAGAGAGCCCCAGCACCTTCTTATACTGCCGGCCAAAGGGTCTGGCTGTCGACCCGTGATGTCCCCTTGAAAGTCGCATCTAAGAAGTTGGCTCCTAGGTACATCGGCCCATTTGAGATTCTGTCTGTGATCAGTCCGGCAGCCGTCCGTCTCCACCTTCCCCCATCCCTTCGTATTCACTCCACCTTTCATGTTTCTCAGTTAAAACCAGTTCAGTCCAGCGTACTTTGCCCTCCAACCGAACCCCCTCCTCCCGCCCGTATCATTGATGGTCATCCGGCCTACTCCGTCAGCCGGATCTTGGCCTCTCGTCGGCGAGGTCGAGGCTATCAGTATCTTGTTGACTGGGAGGGTTACGGTCCGGAGGAACGATCTTGGGTTCCCCGTTCCTTTATCCTTGACCCCTCCCTGATCACAGACTTTGCCTCTTCCCTCCCCTCCACGTCTGCTCGGTCGCCAGGTGGCAACCGTTGAGGGGGGGGTACTGTTAGGGTCTAGCTTTGTTTGTTTTGTTTTTTCCTTCTTGGGTTTTGTGTTGGGTGCGCCTGCTGCTTCCCCCCTCTCCACCAGGTGTCGCCGGGTGCCTGGGTCCCTGGAGAGAGGTGTTTGACGACTTTGGACACACCTGTTGGCTATTTAGAGAGGACTGCTGTGCAGTATTTAAGAGGCGGCTGGCCATCACTCCAGTGCCTGAGTGTTTACTAATTATGGTAAAACGTTTCCCTAGAAGGCCCTCCGAGTTATCTTTTCTTGAGTAATTGCTTGTTGTGTTTCCCTGCGTAGGTGAACCACTGATCCAGAGATCTCCAGAAGCCCAGGAGCTACCAGGATCCAACTAAGCCCGACGGCTGCGTCTCTGGCCTTTCCTGTGGATCGCACCTCCGTTGTCCGCCGGGATCCAACTAAGCCCGACGGCTGCGTCTCTGGCCTTTCCTGTGGATTGCACCTCCGTTGTCCGCCGCCAGACCTTACCTGTTCCGCCCTCCAACGTTCTCCGATTCTTCAGCCATCCGGTGCCTGTATACCACTTGTATGACACCATCCAAAACTCTTGCCGCGACCTCCAAACCGTAAGACACCTTATCTGCCACCCATGCCGTTGATTCCCACAGCCTTGAACTCACCACTAACCACCTTCATTTCATTGACAGTCAGAAGACCTGGTTCCTTCCCTGTTCCCCGAACCCCTTCTCCTCACTTCCTCAATATTTCATTAAAGTTATCATTTATCAAACGCTTCTCCTGATTGTGTCCTTGCATGTGGGTACGAAAACTAGACCCCATCATGACATGTATTTCTCAAAATCTTTAGTTCATCTCTCAAAACTAAATATCACTGGACATATCAGTGCCTCAAAATGACATATTTTTGTTGCATTGTGTATGGACAAGACAGTGAAATTGCTAAGTCAATATAACAGTATGCTCTGGAGGCGCCGATTTATGTTTTCGCATCCACCTGAAAAATGTGTAGTTGCGCCACTGCTGTCACTTTATGTCCCGCAACACCATCAGTCTTTGAAGTGTCAGTGAGCCCAGAAATGGCAAAACATAAATCTCAAAGGCAGGAGGAAGTAATCTATTCGTGCTTATCATTTATACGATAAGACCTATGAGCAGAGCCTGAGGGTGACTAATTGGTTGCCTTTTGGTTTGTGAAACTCCATCCCGGCCCGATGTGAACGATCTGTGAAGTTTCGGAGAGAGGAGCTGTCAAAGAGACTGTAACGCCAAGCGGCACCTACCTCACACGCTTGAAAGGAAACATTCTCTGACAGAAAAATATGTTAGATATTTTTTAAAATGTGTCATGGTTCAGGTTCCACGTTTCATTGTGAAACTGCTGCTTTCAGTGGATCTCTGACCCTGTCTGCTGGTGGACAGCTTGGCGTGTTGACCGGGCCATTTCACAGCCAGCCTGTTTTCACAATTGACCTTTGGACTTTTTTTTATTATTATTAATTCGCAGTGCTCTCTGGCAGATGGTGATGGGGGGTCCTCAGACACTACACATCCTGGAAAGGTCAGTTCTTGCTTCAGCCAAACAGCGTGAGAGAGAGAAAGAGAAAGAGAGAGAGATATGGGGGTGTACTGTAGCTGCTTCACTTTCTCTGTTTTCATGTTTTTAGAGGACACAAATCCAGAAATGGATCACAGCCTTCAAGCCCTGTCTAAACCCAGATGAACCTTTGAAAAAAAATCTCACAGATGAGGAGGAGCTGGATTAAAACATAATCATAAAAGAATAATTTGTCTTCTTAAGAGAGGGAAGAGAACATAGTGGGTCTCTGTTTAATTACCCAGTTAATGAAACTCACAAAGTAGTCCTGTTATACTCTTCAGTGTTTTTTTTTTGTCCTCAACTTGACACAACATGTTGTCTCAATGTGAAAAGATACAGCCAAATAACTGTAAATGGTCTATTTGTTTGCTACATTGTCCAAGAGCTCCCTCTGCTGGCTCAGCAGCAAAGGTAAACAATCTATGCATTTATCTTGGTAAAGCAAAAAAACATTTTAAAGAGTCTTTAAAGGAAAGGAGAAAATAACATTGCATCACTTGTCTGATGCAAACATGCAGCACATTTCAAAAGTATTCACACCTCCTGAACTTTTTCTCATTTAGTCTATAGCCACAAACTCAAATAAATGTTTATTTGGCTCTTATGTGATAGTAGCTTTGAAATGGAAGGACAAGGACAAAGTAGAAATAAAATCAGAGCAACATGTAGTCTTGTGAAGTCAACTAATAATTAATCTAGTCTGATTGTGTGTATCTAATTTCAGTGTAAATCCAGTTCTATGAAGGAGAAAAGGTACACTCAGTGGGAAGTTGCTGTTTTACCAAAAAGAAACTGCCCGAAAGCAGTAATTTATGGAGAAACCTCCAACGGGAATATTCTGGAAAAATCCAACAAAGTTCAAGTTTATTCTGTCATCCTGAGGAAAAACCAAAGCGTACTTTCCTGCAGAGCAACAATCCTTTGCTATAAATCCTGGGTTAGTCTGGAGCTAAATGTAGTTGAGAATCTGTGGCAGGACTTGACTCTTCACGGCACGTTTAATCACAGGGAGCGAAACACCCGGAGCTTCTGTTTAATGGGCTCCCGGAGTTTGTACTAAGCTTCCAGCTACCCGCAGCTCACATCTAGTTAAATTTTTTTTTATTAACCTCCCATAACCCTAGCTGCCTTCCCAGAAAGAAAGCATCTGCTTTAACAGTCAACAAGAAAGAGTCTTAATTAAAGCAACTCTGAATACTGAGAGGAAAGAGTGTGGGGCAGCTGAAAGATAAAAAGCACCATTATTATGGAACTGCTGCTTAATGCCGAACTGCTGAGAAACAGCACCAAGATAAAGGTGACTCGTTTCTCCTGCTAATGACTGCCAGATAAAAATTCTCCAAGTGCAGATAAGAGGGAGACGAAGTCTGAAAATAAATGTCCATAGCTGCAGAAACGGGGCCTGTGCTGCTGTAAAGGTGGACGACAATGCCTGAGTTGATTATGGACTAACAAGGCTGGACTGCAGAGATTGAGGTAAAGTGAGCAGAGAAGACAGCAACTCTTTCACTCAGATACTGAGATACTGACTAAACTTTAGGAGAAATTCCACTTTGTTTTGTAAAGAAAGTTTTTTTGTGTGTGACATTTTATCTTTATTCCAAATTATTCAGTAAGTAAGTTCAGTTAAAACACATATATGTAGAGTATATAGTTTGTGTCAGGAGTTTACGCCTATTTATATGTGTGAAAGCCATGCTAATTGGAGGTTTGTGATCATTTATTTTCTTTTTAATGTATACCATACATATACATAAAGAGTTAAACGCTCTTTATGCACTCCCACCAAAAGGTGAATGCAGCCATCAACAACCTTCTAGTATAATTACTGTATATCTGGATTTCTTTCTAAAAGAAGTGCTAATCTGATCAGATTCCTATTTTTGCGTATTGGAATAAACAACTTAAGCAGCTAAATTTTGCTCATTCAAAAAGCTAAATTTAGCTGCTTGCATTATTGCATTATACCAAAAACAAATGCAAGCAGCGTTTATTTGATATAAAAGATGTTTTTTTTTTCATACCATAAAAAAGCAGCAATATTTTTTTAAACATTTTTTTTGAAAGAAAGAATGAATTTGGCGTTTATTTAGAATCTGGTATCAATCAGTCTCTATGATCAGACTGACTGACCAAATGCAATCCATCTACCAAGTACTGAAATCCTGGATGGTATGTGCAATTTTCCAAAAACATTCCATTAAATTCCCAAGATGAAAAACATCTACATGAAGTGATTTATTTGACTCTTAATCTGCAACACTGAATTAATGTCACTTCAGCTGGGATAAACGCTGCTTTTCCTCACAGACTTCCCTCCATTAGCACATATACATGGGAAAACAAATGAACCAAACATCCTCTTTGTTAGACTCGGAGGGGGTGGAGGAGGAATCTCCTTAGTGCCTGATAAAGTCTGACCAACATTATTGCCGACTTAAACCATCCATCAACCCCGCTCCCACTAAAGTGAAAATGTAATCAGCTTCTCTCTGCTACGAACTGTCAATCCCTAAAACTCCTCTGGGAGATTTCACTGTCTGTCTAAATGATGCAGAGTTAGCCTCCTAGCCAGCCTGTCAGCTGCTGATCTGTTTTGTTTTTAAACCAACACACTGGATCCAACAGAGGACGTTAGAGATTGCACAGTGTTTCCCAGGGTGATGTGTGAATCTGAAAGCAAGCGTGTGAAACGGGGATGACGTTCGTGTGCAGAAAGTCCAGAATAACGACAGTTTGACATAATGGACAATCTACTTCACTCCCACTCTGTGACTCTTAATGCATCATTTAAGGCACTTAGTTTTGGAAAAGCCACTTCAGTGCCAAACAAAGTGGAGCTGAAAAAAAAAACATAAACAAAAAATAAATGAAAAACAGGGAAAAGAAAAAGTCGACCTGTGCTTGTTAAAGTGCAGGATAAAAGTGAAAATCAGCCTCAAATATTCAGCAATGGTTAGATAGATCTTATGAAACCGCTTAACAGTGCCTTTGTTTTCAAGCTTAAATTATTACTGTTTTGGTTTATTTCATTTAATTAATGATTTAATTATGTGTTTTTTTTATTTTGTACCTTTTTATCCTCCATAAAAAAATATGTATGCTCTTTATTTGTAAAATTCATAACATTTCATGTTTTTAATGTTTTGTTGTTGTCTTGTGAAACAAGTCTTGATCTCATTGGAGCCATTAGCTGGTTAATAAAGGTTTGATAAAGAAGAAACTAATATTAACCCTGGGTTTTTTTTTTATCCGGGACTACAAAAAACTTTTTAAATGTGCATTTTTATCAAAATCAGACTTAGGATCAGATGAAGTACCCACAGCTTTCCTGTGACAAAATGCATCTAACGTCCAAACAGAGAGCAGCAAACTTTAATCTAAATGTATTACTTAATTTTTGTTTTTATAGCTATTTGTAAAAAAAAAAAAAAACAGATGATTTTGACAGATCAGTTTTCCTTTGTGAATTATCCATCCATCCATCCATTTTCTTGACACCCTTGTCCCTTAGTGGGGTCTGTGAATTATGTGAATTATGATGTGATAAAACTCTATTTGCTTTTTCCAGGAGGGCAACGCTCTAATCCAAGTAGAGTGGATTATAACACACTTAACAAGATGCCTGTGGAGCAACTCTTAAAAATGTTAGACCACAACATAAAACGGTAGATCAAATGTTGTTTCCCCTGTGGGGCTCTCCTGAAAGTACACCACAGGTTTTAACAAGTTGTTTTTTTATGTTGTTTTGAAAAACATAAATAAGATACAGTTGAAACTGTTTTGTTTATTTTTAGCTTTTAGAAAGTAGAAATTATTTTGGTAATTTTATAATTGGCTTATAATTGATTTTTGATAATGACAGCATGCATTTTAAAAGAATATGCAATGCTTCTGAAATAAGTATAAAAATGTGAGTATATCAACTTTTAAGAGACATGTTGACTGAGAGATTGTTATTGTGTTACTCCAATTATGCATCTCGATTTTCTCGGTTGGCCTGTTACATCAAATTGGTCGGCTTGAACATGAGACAGCACTTTTCATCAAACTCCTCATCTGCTTCCTGCATTACTTTTAATTCCATTTATCATCTCTCTCAGCAGATCAACTCCTACTCTTCTATTAGATTTATGTGGAGACCGTTTCTTCCAAAGAAAATGTCATTAAACATCTAGTTTTTCATGGCGAGTCCGGAAAATCGAATCTGTCAGATGTTATAAACATTCAGCTCCCTCTACCGCTCTCTAAGATCTGAAAAGGAAATAAATAAAAATCATATATTGAAGAAAAAGTATCTCACACTGAGAATTTAAAAAATCCGACTATAAAGTTGAGCTCACTTGGAGAGTGGAGAGTAGTTTACTTAAGGTTTTATCCAGAGACATCACTAAGTCCTCTTCTTATCAGGTAACATCTTTTGACTGTTATGTGTTATTTCTTTCGCTAATGATGTAGCATCTTATTTATTTATTTATTTTTAGAAATAATGAATTTTAGTTTTATTTAAAATCTGGTGTTTTACAGGGTTATTGATAAGATGCACTCCACACAGTATATTGGGCCTTTGAGACAGAAACAGACCCACAGACTCACATATCGTTGACCATTCAGAACAGTTTGCATAAAGTGCTTTTCCTCATATTCATCCTTTGTCTTAAGTCACTCTGGAACCTGAAGGGTTTATTGTCAAAAAGCTTGAATCTTAGTGTCATTTGAGCTCAAAGATTTGACAATGTAGCAAGAGTTAGACATTTGAATTTGTGATTGTTGAAAATCACAAATTTTCAACACCCTTATGATGGAAACGAACTTTGAATCTCGCGTTCCCTTGCCCGGACGCGGGTCACCGGGGTCCCACTCTGGAGCCAGGCCTGGAGGTGGGGCACGATGGCGAGCGCCTGGTGGCCGGGCTTTTAACCACGGAGCCCGGCCGGGCTCAGCCCGAAGAGGAGACGTGGATTCCCCTTCCAATGGGCTCACCACCTGTCGGAGGGGCCAAAGGGGTCGGGTGCAATGTGTTACGGGCGGTGGCCGAGGGAGGGGACCCTGGCGGTCTGATCCCCGGCTGCAGAAGCTGGCTCTTGGGACGTGGAACGTCACCTCTCTGGTGGGGAAGGAGCCGGAGCTAGTGTGCGAGGCTGAGAGGTTTCGGCTAGAAATAGTCGGCCTCACCTCGACGCATGGCTCTGGTTCCGGAACCAGTCTCCTTGAGAGGGGCTGGACGTACTTCCACTCTGGAGTTGCCCACGGCGAGAGGCGCCGGGCAGGAGTGGGCATACTTGTTGCCCCCCATCTTGGCGCCTGCACGTTGGGGTTTACCCCGGTGAACGAGAGGGTAGCCTCCCTCCGCCTACGGGTGGGGGGACGGGTTCTGACTGTTGTCTGTGCTTACGGGCCGAACAACAGTTCAGATTACCCACCCTTCTTGGAGTCCTTAGAGGGGGTACTGGAGAGTGCCCCTCCTGGGGACTCCCTTGTTCTGCTGGGGGACTTCAACGCTCACGTGGGCAATGACAGTGAGACCTGGAGGGGCGTGGTTGGGAGGAACGGCCCCCCTGATCTGAACTCGAGTGGTGTTCTGTTGTTGGACTTCTGTGCTCGTCACGGTCTGTCCATCACGAACACCATGTTCAAGCATAAGGGTGTCCATACGTGCACTTGGCACCAGGACACCCGAGGCCGCAGTTCGATGATCGATTTTGTCGTCGTTTCATCGGATCTGCGGCCGTATGTCTTGGACACTCGGGTGAAGAGAGGGGCGGAGCTGTCCACTGACCACTACCTGGTGGTGAGTTGGCTCCGGTGGTGGGGGAGGAAGCCGGTCAGACCTGGCAGGCCCAAACGTGTAGTGAGGGTCTGCTGGGAACGTCTGGCGGAGTCCCCTGTGAGACGGAGCTTCAACTCCCACCTCCGGCAGAACTTCGAACACGTTCCGGGGGAGGTGGGGAACATGGAGTCTGAGTGGACCATGTTCCGTGCCTCCATGGCCGAGGCGGCTTATCGGAGCTGTGGCTGCAAGGTCGTTGGTGCCTGTCGTGGCGGCAACCCCCGAACCCGTTGGTGGACACCTTCGGTGAGGGATGCTGTCAAGCTGAAGAAGGAGTCCTATGGGGTCTTCTTGGCCTGTGGGACTCCAGAAGCAGCTGATGGGTACCGGCGGGCGAAGCGGCATGCGGCTCGGGTGGTCGCTGAGGCCAAAACTCGGGCGTGGGAGGAGTTTGGCGAGGCCATGGAGAAAGACTTCCGCACGGCTTCGAGGCGATTCTGGTCCACCATCCGGCGTCTCAGGAGGGGGAAGCAGTGCAGCACCAACACTGTTTACAGTGGGGATGGTGTGCTGCTGACCTCGACTGGGGATGTTGTGGGTCGGTGGGCGGAATACTTCGAAGACCTCCTCAATCCCACCAACATGCCTTCTGTTGAAGAAGCTGAGCCTGTGGACCCTGGGTTGGGCTCTCCAATCTCTGGGGACAAAGTCTCCGAGGTGGTCAAAAAACTACTCGGTGGCAGGGCCCCGGGGGTGGATGAGATCCGCCCGGAGTTCCTTAAGGCTCTGGATGTTGTAGGGTTGTGTTGGCTCACACGACTCTGCAATATCGCATGGGCATCGGGGGCAGTTCCTCTGGATTGGCAGACCGGGGTGGTGGTCCCCCTGTTTAAAAAGGGGGACCGGAGGGTGTGCTCCAATTACAGAGGGGTCACATCTTAAGCCTCCCTGGAAAGGTCTATTCAGGGGTCCTGGAGAGGAGGGTCCGTCGGATAGTCGAACCTCGGATTCAGGAAGAGCAGTGTGGTTTTCGTCCTGGTCGTGGAACACTGGACCAGCTCTACACCCTCAGCAGGGTCCTGGAGGGTGCATGGGAGTTCGCCCAACCAGTCTACATGTGTTTTGTGGACTTGGAGAAGGCGTTCGACCGTGTCCCTCGGGGGGCCTTGTGGGGGGTTCTCCGGGAGTATGGGGTACCGGGCCCTTTGATACGGGCTGTCAGGTCCCTGTATGACCGGTGTCAGAGTCTGGTCCGCATTGCCGGCAGTAAGTCGGGCTCGTTTCCGGTGAGAGTTGGACTCCGCCAAGGCTGCCCTTTGTCACCGATTCTGTTCATTACTTTCATGGACAGAATTTCTAGGCGCAGCCGAGGTGTTGAGGGGATCCGTTTTGGTGGCCTTAGGATCGCATCTCTGCTTTTTGCGGATGATGTGGTCCTGATGGCTTCATCAGATCGTGATCTGCGGCTCTCGCTGAAACGGTTCGCGGCCGAGTGTGAAGCGGCCGGGATGAGGCTCAGTGCCTCCAAATCCGAGGCCATGGTCTTGAGCCGGAAAAGGGTAGAGTGCCTTCTCCGGGTCAGGGGGGTCGTTCTGCCTCAAGTGGAGGAGTTTAAGTATCTGGGGATCTTGTTCACGAATGAGGGAAGAAGGGAGCGGGAGATCGACAGGCGGATTGGGGCGGCGTCTGCCGTGAAGCGGGCGCTGTACCGGTCCGTCGTGGTGAAGAGAGAGCTGAGTCAAAAGGCGAAGCTCTCGATTTACCGGTCGATCTACGTTCCCACCCTCATCTATGGTCATGAGCTTTGGGTCATGACCGAAAGAACGAGATCACGGATACAAGCGGCCGAAATTGGTTTCCTCCGCAGGGTGGCCGGGCTCTCCCTTAGAGATAGGGTGAGAAGCTCGGTCATCCGGGAGGGACTCAAAGTAGAGCCGCTGCTCCTCCACGTCGAGAGGAGCCAGTTGAGGTGGCTCGGGCATCTGGTCAGGATGCCTCCTGGACGCCTCCCTGGTGAGGTGTTCCGGGCACGTCCCACCGGGAGGAGGCCCCGAGGAAGACCCAGGACACGCTGGAGGGACTATGTCTCTCGGCTGGCCTGGGAACGCCTTGGGGTTCCCCCGGAGGAGCTGGAAGAAGTGGCTGGGGAGAGGGAAGTCTGGGCCTCCCTTCTGAAGCTGCTGCCCCCGCGACCCGATCCCGGATAAGCGGAAGAAAATGGATGGATGGATGGATGGATTGTTGAAAAAACTTTTAAAATGAGAAAGCGCAGATGAAATATGGATTATTGTCTTAACTTTTATTGCATGCCCAGTGACCTCAGTCTTTGTTTAATTAAACATACAAATATTCATCTGAAATAACAGCTTAACATAGCATATGGTAGTTGCTATGGAAACTTGGTGACCCCTATTAAGAAATGACAATTTAGTGCTTTATAGACTAATAACAGAATTACAATCTATTCTTGGACAAAAGGGGAGCAAATGTTGTGATAGGATCGCAAAAATAATGAAAAACATTTCCAGCAGCAGTAAGGTTCAGGTCCACTTTAGCTACTGTTTAATAATGCATAAAGAGCCTACATATATGTGTATGTGGCACATTTGGTCTGCAGAAAATGAAAAAAGGATTTGCTGCCAGGTTCAGCGTGTCTGTGATCTGGCATTTGTAGACAAGAAAATTAAAAAATTTTTTCCCAGAAAACCTTTTTAAACTTAAACTTCTGTCTTGCTCTGTGAGACTGCAGGAGGGAGACATCCCGGTTGGTTATGCAGACAGACTGGGAAGCGGCTCTCAGGACCAGACGCTGTTCGCCTCCACCATCAAATATTCAGCTCACAGCTTTTCTACGCTTTTCCCTGACGCTAAATCTCCACGCTTAGAAGCCTAACGTTGAATGTTGATTCTGTTTACCTGCAGGCGGGGAGCCTCCAGAGCCGCTCCTGACTTCTGTCTGGTTAACGAACAAAAACACTAACAGTAAAAATATGAGTTTAAGAAGCAGCTTGTGTGAGGAAATTTCTCACCGAGTGCAAAAGAACTCATGGCGATAATTTTTGAAAAATACAAAATAGCACATGACTGATATGCGTCAAGCTTTCAAAAAGGAAAATATGCTTATGGTTTGATGAACTTTGTCGCATGTCTTCCTTCTTTCTCACAACCCATTCTCCTCTCTGACCACAAATACCCTACAGTAAAAAAAATCTTTAAAAAAAACCCTCAAGCTTAGGGGTATCTACAGATTAGATGTAGTCACTAAATATCAATTTTAGAGTCATACCATAGACTCTCTTTTTGAATAAAGTTTGGACTTTGACTGGGCCATTCTCACATTTTTATCTAAACCACTCCATTACAACTCTAGCTATAAATTTATAGCTATTGTTCTGCGTTTATCTAGCCCTGAACAAATTGTTAGGAAATACCACCCAATCACCAGGTTTCCCCGACTCAGCTGGAAAATAAAATGCTCACATTATGATGCTGCCGCTACCAAACACTCACAATTTTTGTATAAATTGATTGAATAAATTGATTGAATGAACATAGCCCCATTTATTTTAGCAACAGCATTTTGATGATTTAGCTTATAGGGCAGGGGTGTCCAAGTTTGCGGTCTTTGATCACATTTCAAGAATAATCTAAACTTTGTTTGATGGTTAAAATCTTAAAATGTTAAAATGGAAAATGTAATGTGCAATAAAGTATTCATCCAGGATTTGGCTTACGTTATTAGTAATGGGAACTAAAAACATCCAGTGACCTGTACTAAAATGTAGATCCTATTTAATAAACTTATACAAATAAAGCAAGATTGAGCCATAAAGTGGTAAAATAAAAATTCCAGAAAAAGATGTATTTTTTTGCTGTATTTTTTGTTTTTAATCTGGCAAATCTCCAAGATCCTTTTTGTTTTAAGCATTCCAAGAACTACAGACATCTCGCTGCTTTGCTTATTTAATTAAAATAGAGTGTGTAGTTTATTTCACGAGTAAAAATAATAAAAAAAAGTTTTTGCATTTCTAATTAAAAGTACAAAACATTTTGTGTTGTACTTTATCAAGAAGTACAAAACGGCAAAAAGTTTGGACACCACTGCTATAGGGGTTACAAGTTACATCTTCAGCACTGACTTTAGCCTCCTGACAGCTCTGATAAAGCAGCAGACAGTGTGGCTGCAGAGATAAAACACCTTCCAACCTCTACAGGACATGAATCTTCCTCTTCTTTATTCAGCATCCAGACTGTTCCAGTACATTTCTGCATTCAGAACTTACGTGTTCGAGCTTTTCTCTCCTGCGAAGCCAAACGCTGGCCGAGTAGTCCTGCTGCTGGACTGCAGTTATGATGGAGCTGGCCGGGAGTCCAGGGGGCTGGAAGCCAAAGCCGATCCCCTGACCCTTCAAGTCATGGCCTCCTACTTGGCCCCGGGTCCCTCGCCCCTCCATGGCTGGTTGTTTGACTGATTTCTGCAGCTCAGTCTTAGTTACGGTTTATCTTTTAAAACCTGTTTAAATTACCTGTTGATGTTCTATTGATAAGTGTTGAAAACTCTTTTCCCCCCAGATGCATCATGCACATTTAACACGTCACATTTCTAATAATAATAATAATAAAAAAAAATCTGCTGCGTCCATTCAGTTCCAGTCTTTTCAGAGATACAAATATATATATAAGATTAGCATTTACAGCTTTCCTCAAATGCATCAAGAAATAGCTTTAGCTACCGTCATACTCCTGATTTCCTTCTTCTGTGGGGATGAAGTCCAGAAGCTGAAAGTAATCTTCCAAAATCGATCTGTCCGAAAAATGAGGATTCATGTTGTCACAGTGTCCTGAAAAAGTCTCTGTATTTGATTTAGCCTGAGCCAGACCTGCTAAGCCCTCAGCAGACAAGAGACTCTGACTAACAGTGATCAGGGCTTCCACTGATCCAGGCATCCCCGGTGTGGATGCGTGTGTGTGTGTGTGTGTGTGTGTGTGTGTGTGTGTGAGGAAGAGAAGGAGAGAGGAGAAGGTAGGGTGCTGGTAAACCCAGTGAAAGTGAACGTGGGTGAAATGAGTGCAGCATCACAGAGAGAGAGAGAGAGAGAGGAAGGACCCCAGAACACCAGTAGAACCAATGGATGGACACACCCATTTCTACTTCCCTCTCTCTCTGTTTTATGTCTTCCTCTCACTCTCTCTTTTTTCCAGTCATTCCTCAATTCACAAATGTTTCTCTTTTAATCTTTGTTCTCATGTTTTTTTTCCCCTTTAACTTATTAAATGTGTAAACCATACACACACATGCACACGCAAACACGCATGTTTGTTTCTCTATCTTCGCAGGAACTTTCCTTTGACTTCCATTTGTTTCTACAGCCTAATCATGACCTTTACCATTAATGTAATTATTACCAGCACACACGTAAACCTAACCTTAACCAAATTCAATTCACACCTGCAACATAAACCTAACCTCTAACCCAAAACAGGCTGTGGTCCCCACAAGGAGCAGTTGGTCCCCACAACGTTGTATGTGTTAGGTAAATGGTCCCTGCAATGTATCAAATACAAACACACACACGCACACGCAAGCACACACACACACGCAAGCACACACACACACACACACACACACACACACACACACACACACACACACACACACACACACACACACACACACACACACAAACCTAGCTCTATCAAAGCAGAGTGGTGCAGTGGAGCTGCAGCACCTCTTCCCTTACCTTGCCTCATCGTGCCAGAGAAGCAACAGAGCCGAAAACCTTTAATTGGCACCTCCTGGGCAAACTCCTACACTGTAAAATACTCATTTACTCTATTATTTCAGCCTCCGTTCAGAAAGAGCAGCTTTCCTTGATGTGTATTTAAAGCTCACTGCAGCCATAGTCACAGTCCTGTCGCTGTTTTAATAAGAAATTCTGTCCCCCTTCAGGGAGATGTGTCGCCAAAACAGCGGCTGTGAAAAGAGAATTGAATTCCCACGATGTGAGTAAGACAACTTTACTTCCTCACACAAACAAGTTACAAACAGTGGGATCATTAGTGGCTTGCAAAGCCTTGTGCACTGAAATGGAAATGATGGATCTTAATTGGATGCCAGAACTTCCAGGTTCTGTTAAAAATGTCAGCAACAGATATCAGAACCATCATCTTAGAGAACTGAACAATCTTTAAGTAATTTTACAAACATCACACTGTCAGGGAAATCAATGAACATCTAAATATGTCTAGTGATATTTTTATTCTTTCTGGCAGATATGACAGTTATATTCACTTAATTAGAATATTGTCTTATTTCAGTGTCTCTATTCACTAAGATAGTGTAACTACACTTACGCTGATGGTTTAAAACTGCTATTTCTGTCCGTCATGATTATTTTACACTTATGGCTGATAAAAACAAATTATTTAAGATTACTATAATATGTCAGACAAAAATGTTGTTTTTAATACTGAAATGTTGGCTTAATGAAAGGAAAAGAAAATTAAAGTGTATGTTTCATCTGACTGCCTCATCAGAAAGCAGATCATAGATGGTTGAATATCACTACTTACCTGTGTGTCAATTGAAAACAAACTTTTATTAAAATGACAAACAAAGCATTTTGAGTAGTTTGTTTTATTTTTATTTAAAAATGTTCCTTGGAAATTATTGACGCATATCTTAAAAATGAATGGAAAACTCTACTGGCATTACATCATTTGAACACTCCTGTTAATGCGTTGATGACAGTGCGTAATGTATAATATCTCTTATAGGATTTTTAGCACATTTGGAAAGAAGAAGTGCAAACTTTATTCCAGTTTTGACCACCACTTTGTACAAGCTTCATTTCCTTGCAATGTGGTGTTTTATGTATTAACCAAATCAAATAATGGTGGACAGGATCATTTAAAGTCTGAGGTTTTCTTTGTCATTTGTTTGTACACCATTTCTTTGGTACAGATGAACTCTGGAAGACGTTTCAGTTTATTGATCTAAAGTTGAGAGGTTGGGATACGTAGAGTGATTTAATAGCTAATCTTACGGGAAGCTAAAGCAGTGCGTCTGAACTGTCCATGATATTGATTCAAAGCTACAGTCAAGAGAAATGTTGTGCATAAAAATCATTTCCCCCCCACCTCCCACCAAAGTCAATAAAAGATGGCTTGTCTTTGAAGGCTGAATATTTGTATGTTTAATTAAAGAAAAACTGAGGTTACTGGGCATACTGTAAAAGTTAGGACAATAATCCATAATTCATCTGCACTTCCTCATTTTCTCATGTGGCAGATAATCTGTTGGTTCCAAGAAAATGCTGAGTCATGCACTTTTGGGAGGAAGTGGTCACGTTACATCCAGCTCCTTCCCCTCCCCATCCACTTCTCCTGTTTTCAAGTCACATTCCTCTCTGCAAAGCAGCTGCATGCCAGCAGCCATCAATGGAAACACCGACTGAATACTGAACATGTGGGTTAATTAGAGCACTTTACTGAACATGCCCCAACTCTGCCCACACACACACACACACACACACACACACACACACAAACACACACACCTACAAACAGAAGCCTGCTGCTTCCTAAAAAGCTTTGAGATTTGGCTTGGGAGGAAAAGCTCCGGGCTGTTTGGTATACTGCAAGGGTGTACGATAGATGAAACGCTTTCATTTCATTACCTGGATCAAAAGTGATCCCCAGCTAGAAAAAAAGAAAAGAAGAAAAAGAGATAAATTAAAGCGTAAAACTTTCAGGGAAAGCTTTGCAGGCTATTTGCATCATTGCTGTTTGCAGAAAACAGCACTGACGTAAAACATCGCATCAGTAAAACATCCGACAGAGTTTGTTGCCATCAAATGCAGCAGTGCACTTGCTGTCATTAACCGTCTGTTTATACCACAGCAGAGAGAGAGAGGGAGAGAGAGAGAGGGAGGGTGGGGAGGCAGCAGGCAGTAATTTATTAATGCAGTCATCGGTACAACAGTCTTCAGTGAATTATTAGTCAGGAAATGATAACTGCTGCTTATTTCTTTGGCTAGGAGAGGCTAGCCAATTTTAAATGTTTATACTTTATATTGAACATTTTCGACATTAGAAAAATAAGAAAGTTCAGAGCAGTTTTGGGTTATTTTCCTTAATATGCTGAGGCACTGGGTTTGTAAAACTGCCACCATCAATGGCTATTTACATTTCTTTATTTTTACTTTTTTACTCTCTGTTTTTCTTAAATATCTGCTAAAAGTTTCTTCTTGAATTACTTTTCTAGCTTTCTAAGATTTTTAAAAAGTCTTCAGTATTTGGTCAAATTTTTTTCTTAAGCCACATAACTTGACCAAATATTCCTGGTTATCCTTCCATTAGCATTTTGACCCATTTCCCCCAGACAGAACTAGTCTAACTCAGCAAAGTTTGTAGGCCAACTTGCTCACACATCTTCAGCTCTCTGTACAATTTTTCTGAAATTCAAATCAAGCGTTAACTTCACATAATGTTCTTTCTTTGTGATTCCATCCATTTTGTGAAAGTAAACACATTAACTTAATTTTGGGAGCAGGGCCACGCCCAAACCACACCTCTAAATCTTCAAGCAGCCTATTTATACTCTGCTCATCCAAGCTACTCAGTCTGTCGTATTTTGTCAAACCCATCCCTTACCCTTTACTCCTTTCATGTAACACTTCTTTATCATTGTTTTTTCCTTTCACCATAGGTTTCATCTGGGGGCTCCTATGTTGGCTCGGGAATAAACAAGAGGAACTGCCTCCCGAAGACATACCCCCACTCAGAGTGTCCACATCCCAAGCCCTCCGTCATTCTCCCAGACAACCAAATCAACATCCTCCATCCCTCCATACTTTCATCCCTCCATCCTCTCCTCCCCTCAACCTTTCCTCCCTCTCCCCTTCATCCCTAATGCATTTATAAATAAATCTTTAAACGCATAGATTTGTGGCGTGGTTCTTGCTAGTGAAGTAAAATGTAGCAGTGCCTTCTGGTCCACCGGTGGCACTGTCTCCTTCACAGATGTGGGAATGTTCTCAGGTTTGGACGATCCCTTTATCCCTCCAAACGTTACGACTGTCATTATAGCCAAACCTTTTAACCTTAGTGTCTACAGCCCCCTGGACACGTCTGTGGAAATTCAGGCCTTGATCCTGAATTTACAAACTGTAGCATAGTTTTTAAAAGTTGTTTTCAAAGTAATGGCTAATTCCTTGCTGAGTGGCCCTTGGCCTGTTTTTGAACAGGTCCAATCTTACGGGGTCAAGTTTCTTGTCATCATCTTCACAAAACCCTTTGGTGTTGCTTGGGTTTGATACAAAAACACATTTATTTCTGAAACCCAAAATTACAAACTGCTTAAAAGCATGGTATCATCATCATCATTTTTGGGGCCAAAATGCTTATTAAATAATGGATGACATTTTAGCCTAAAAGCTATAAAAATTTCTTTTTCCTGATTATAAATAAGCTCTTTTCATGTACTTTGACCCATAAATCTGTCTTTTCTTGATGTTCATGGTAAATAAACACACTTCCTAACAGACATCAGTGAAATCCCTGCACCATAAGCTTCTGTGACCTTTCCTTTATGGAGGCGTCCAAGGATTAGTCAGCCAAATGGGACAAAGCCACAATCAATAACTGCGCTAAATCATCAACAGCAGTGAAGATCAGAGACGCCTTACCTCCATGGCTCCTTAAACACCTGCATTCCTCCAGAGAGACGAGCTTAGACAGGGTTTCAACTCGTCTAACAGTATGCAGAGTGCCACTGCAGCAGTAAAATGTATCATCTACATCTGAGATAAGCCATAGTGAGGAGACAATAATGCACTCTGTCCTAAACAGGTTACAGAAGAAGTGAAAAGTGGGAAAAATCATCTTCAACAAAGTAAATCTTTCTAAATCTATTAGAGCGTGTTTCCACCTGCGGTTTTTGCTTGACCTTTGTGTCTGACCGGAATAAACGATGCTTCCACTGAGCTTTCTCTGCTTCCTTATTGCTTCATTTTTCTCAGTCTTGCAGCACACTCCCACTCTCGTTGTTTTCAAATCACGCATTTCATCAGCCCTGCAGGTCTTTACTTCATACACACACAAGAAATATTACCCTCCAGAATATCTTAAATGCTGCTCAGACAGTCCAATAGGGCATCATAAAATATTTATGTGGGGTGATGTTTGTTTTACAACCTTTATATTTTATGTGAATTTAGCATCAACCTTAAATCGATGGGTGTCAAAAGTTTCTGTGATCCTTGATCTGTCTGTTTTTTAAAATAATATTTGCCTATGTGTTTCATTTTGTTCCTAACAATAAACTTGACTTGACTACGTCTTCTATCACAATGATAAGAAACCCAACTGTGTTCCTGCCAGCCTTCAGTTTGAAAGACATTGCTCTAACCTTTGAATGAATTGACTTGCATGTGTTAATAAAACATTAGCTGGCCCACATTGTCACTTATTTTACAACTATAAATTTCAAAGCATCTTCAATAGATTTTATGCTTTAGACACAAAGCAGGGCATGACCTCAAAATTGATGACCTTCCTCATAAATGCTGAACAGCCCTTTGGTCTCTGCATGGAAAAAGGCATTCCCATGGCATACTGCTAACAACATGGAACGATGTTGTGTGCGATGTGATTTCTGTTCATTTTCTGTCTATAGGCAAGTGATGAGAACAATAAAAACAAGAGGAAACTAATAAGAAGAGTGTGGAGTTGTTTTTGGAAAAGGAAGATGAGGAAAAACTGAAGGGAGGGGCATAATTAACAGAGACAGAACCGAGACCTAAACCAAAACACAAAATTAAAAAAAAATCTAACAAAATATACAAAGAAAGAACTGAGAAACTCAGAACAAAGAAATCAATATTTATGTAAAGACCTTAATGACTGTAGCATAAGTAAGAATCAACACACAAAGCTTATTAATCATGGCAGTTGTTGCTTGTATTAATTTAACCAGTGAGTGAGTGAGAGTTAGATCCATTAGATCTAAAAAAAAAAAATAAAAAAAAACACCCTAAAAGGGAATTAGCGTTTGTTGGATTTTAAAGGATTTCAAAGCACATAAAATGATAATATATCAGGGTAATTTCAATCAAACTCACAGTCATAATTCATAATGTTTAACATTTATCGAGCTTTGGTGTATTTTCTAAAACAGACATAATTGCTTAGCAGCATCATTACAATACATCCTCCAAACCAGTTGGTGGCGGTAATTCACCAACTGCAATTTTGTTAATAGCTACAGGAACAGAAAAAGAACTGTTTTTACTTTCCCTGTTTAGTTCTTCTAGTCTCAAGCAACCAGGGAGACTCTGTTGGAGAAATCTAAGCAATGTCAGATGATAAGGTTGGTGTTTTTATCATTAAGCTCGCTTTGGAATGTGAATGTCAAATTTAAGCGGCCCTGTCATTGATGTAGTCCTTCATGTGGTCGGTTAGCATTAGCTTCAAGCTATTTCAGTCAGAATAGCCTTTTTTTATTTGTTTTTGCGCAGTTGTGTAAAGTGTAAAGTGCTTTAAAGTACTGGGAACATATACCAAATGCTACACTCACTATTAAGCTGTTATAATAACAACAAACATAACTTTTAGACTATGTTTTTTCGTCACAGTTTATCTGCTTAAATATCCCGAAGTTTGTTTGAGCGTAGTTGGAGCTAAATATCGAGTTTACAGACGGATGTAAATATGCGGAGCTCAAGCGGATTGTTTCAGGAAACAAACCTGTCACTTATAACGGGGCTTCTTCTCTGACATTGCAGTATAACTGCAAGAAAAAATAAAAATAAAATTAGCCAGTAAAAAGACACGTTTTGCGACGGCTGAATATTTACTAAGAAAGTAGTAAATTAATATAATGAATTAGTTCTGTAAACCCTGTTTTAGGAATCCCATCTCTAACCGGTTTGTCTCTGTGTTTCTACGGACGTGAATGCAGAATCCTCTGGGTCTCAGGGACCTGGTGGAGCTGAAAGACCAGCTGGAGGACATCCAGAAACGGGTGGAAGATGAGATACAGGCTGGGATTCCTCCAGTAAGGCTCACAATGGAATAAATGTTCAGGTTATTTTTGCACTGACATCATTTCAGAGGCAAATAGTCTGTAAAAACATTGATAGTAATACACAGTCCAGTCACATTAATGTGACCACCACGTACTTTCCACTTCAGAGTTAAATAACCAATCACAGAAGGCAGGTGGCAGCACAGTGCAGTTGAGCGTATATAAAGGGTGTGTGTGGGCTTCGGAAAACATTTCAATCGTTGGCGTAATGCAGAAACGAAGCGATTTATCCAACGTCCAAAAGGGCATGATCATTGGCTTTCGGGCCAAGGGTGGAAGCATTTCCGAAACGGCTGAGTTTGTGAACTGTTCACGTGCCGCCGTGGTAAAAGTGTACCGTGCATGGCAAAATGGGACTGTCCAAAATCAACGACGTGGCAAATGTGGTGCACCACGGGCCATAGATGACAGAGGCGAACGACGGTTGCGGAGATGCATTCGGGCAGATAGACGGGCTACCGTTGAGCAACTGACCACTAAAATGAACCAAGGGGCTACCACAAGTGTCTCCCAAACCACTATTCAGCGAACATTGCTGCGTCTGGGCCTCCGAAGCGGACGCCTGGTTCGTGCACCTATGCTGACTGGTGTTCATCGACGACGAAGGCTAGAATTTGCACGCCAGTACAGCAGCTGGACGTCCACTGAGTGGCGACAGGTAGCGTTTTCAGATGAATCGCGTTTTATGCTCCATCGGACAGATGGACGTTGGCGTATAAGGCGTGAAACCTCTGAAAGGAACCACCCTGCAACCATTGCAGGAACGGTCCAAGCTGGAGGCAGGAGCATTATGGTCTGGGGAATGTTTTCCTGGCATTCTCTGGGTTCACTGATTATTGTGGAAGGCACGCTGGATCAATACAAGTACGCATCTGTCCTTGCGGACCATGTCCACCCCTACATGCGCATTGTTTTTCCTCAGGATGATGGCATCTTCCAGCAGGACAATGCGAGGTGCCATACAGCTGCCAGTGTACGTGCGTGGTTCGAAGAGCACCAGGATGAGTTTACCGTCCTCCCCTGGCCAGCAAACTCACCTGACTTAAACCCAATCGAGCATCTGTGGGACCATCTCGATCGAGTTGTTCGCGCCATGGATCCTCAACCGCGTAATCTAGCGCAGCTGGCCACGGCATTAGAGTCGGCATGGCTCAACATCCCAGAGAAGACCTTCAGGGACCTAAGTGACTCTCTTCCTGCACGTCTCGTAGCAGTTCGCTCTGCGAAAGGTGGTTATTCTGGCTTTTGACAGATGGTCACATTAATGTGACTGGACTGTGTATATTTGAGGGTGAAAGTGTTATACACACACACCTCTCACTTTCACTGGTTTATATTTTTCTTCTATTGAGCTTGATTATTTTTTTTATCAGTAGAAAACATCCAAAACTGCAGAAGTAGCAAAATGGCAAAGCTGAGAAATGACTAGCATCCAATCAATTTAATTTGATTATTAATATTTGAGTTTGTTTTATTTCATTAAACATTATGAATCATTCAAGTATATAAATTTAACTTAAACTTCCAGATTACTATTTACTTTTATCAAGTTAAAATAAGTGGAGTAATATTCAGCCTGCCATCTTCACTTTGAACTTCGCTTGGAAACAACGTCTTAATCTTCGGTGTCTTTGAAAATGACGGCTGAATAGTGAGTGCATGTTGCTGTCAGTCATCTGGAGAAACCACCAGTCTGATTCTTCTTGTCTTTTCCAGGGAGGCAGTCTGCTCGCTTCTCCTTTCTTGAAGGGTTTTCTGGCCGGTTACGTGGTCGCCAGGCTTCGCTCTTCGGCACTGATGGGTGTTGCAATAGGAACATGCACAGGGATATACGCAGCGCAAAACTATGCTGTTCCAAATATTGAAAACACCGTCAAGGAATACATACAGAACCTGAAAGGACGACGTAAATGAGGAGAAAGTGGCAAAATAGAGAAAGTTTACAACATCAAAGTGGCGCTGGTACAGCTGTGATCTACCTTCTGTATTGATCAGTATAACACTCAGTCCCAATTTGATAATTGTGGGCTATTTTTTTGTGTCATGTTGAGCTAAATTCATACTAAATGCAGGGAGCATTTAATGAGAATTAAAATGGAAATATCTGCAGTTTCAAAAAGGAGAAAATATTGATTGATATTTTGGGAAAATCCCCAGTGATGGAAACAGAAACACATTGTGAAAATTTTATCTAACAAAAATGAGGGGGAGGAAAAAATAATTGTCCAGTTTCAACATATAATAACGCTCAGAATCACAATTGCTCTGTGTCCCAATAGCCATAAAAGAAAAATAAATAGCAGGATATTTAGTGAAAAGAACATTTGTGAATATGTAATCTCAGTTTATGGGAAAACTCAAAAGTTGGGTACTTTATAAAGTTAATTAAGAACGAGCTAAAATAATTCATGCTCCTGCACAAGAGCAAAGAGTGGCAGAATATGCTTGGTAGACTAATTACAGACGCACTAATCAGTCAGTCAGAGATCAGACTCAACAAATCACCTGTGATTGCTCATCATACAGAAAATGCTGAAAATAAATGATAATATTTTCCCTGTAGATTCAGTTAATCATGAGTAATGAAGGCCAGCATTTCCGGTTTACAATGAACCAAAATGATGTTATCTTTTTAGTTTAATAAAAATCATGTAAAATTTCAAGACATATACTTCCATTCCATAACTTTATGCTGGATTTAAACTACTCAACTGTGTAAAAAGAACCTGGATCACATGCTTCCCCCTCCCCCTCTTTATTTTTCTAAAGTCTAAGTCTTTAGAAAATAAAACGGGAATCAGCCCAAGTGTTAAAGAAAACTGGAAATATGTGTTGGCCAGGAAAAGCTTGATCACCTGCATCTTCAGTTTTAAAATAATGCTGTGGTATTTTACACCAATTATGAGTTTTCTTTAACATCTCATGACCTACAGGCGCCTTAATTAATGTACTTTGTTTTTTACTTATTTTTTTTCTGTGTGAAAAAGCCTCAGCCTGGCCCTGAGTGTATGTCTCTGTGTGTAACCTGTCAGATCCCAACTGTTTTTTTCTTTTATTATTATTTGCAAGTGATGGAACATTTACGGTATAAAGTAGCTTACCTACATCATTTCCCTTTTTTGGTTACAGAATTCATGTAACTATTGTTTTTGTTGACTGTTTAAAATCACTTTCCTGTTTTACAAGTTGAACGCATTTTTGCCCCCTTGAATGTGTCCGACTGTATCCAGAGTTTGAAGTGTGCACAAAAACTAAAAATAGGTATATGCAGTGTTATTGTTTGTGAGAATATCGGTGGGAATTTGTTCTATGTGTAAGAGTGCCTAATCTGGTTTGGACTTGATCTTATCTCATCTCATGCCATGTGTGCAATAGCCTTTTCCTCTCAGATCTGGCTGCCTGTTTCATGCTGGAAACCAGTTGATTCTTATTATTTTTGCACTTCTTTTAGAGATTAAAATTTGTTACATTATTTTTGACAGAGCTATATTTACCATATGATGTGTCAAAAGCCTGTTTGTTAGATATTTAACATATTTGAAAAAAATGTCACTTTGTTTTGCATGTGTCCACTTTATCTTAAAACGCCCTCTGCTGGTTGGCTGAAAAATTATTGAAACTATTCAAACTGCACTAAGTTTCTTCTCTTTTAGAATGTAAATTAAATGACAGAACCCCTTATAATATTCTAATCTCAAAAATTTGAATTGTGATTAATTTGAAGATATTTAAAAAATATATAGAAATATATTGAAAATATCACATTTTCCTCATCTGCATTTCAAAAACATCTGCTCATCCTTTAACTGTGTAAAAGTTTTATATTGAAAAAAGCAATGACTGTAAAGCAGCATGTGGATTTTTTACGTCACTGATAGTTTGCATTGCGATTTAAAAGGGCACATCTGCTATGAAAATCAAGCTGTAGCAGAAAATCTGATTTGAGATAGTTTTTGTTTGTGTAATTGTGTTAAATTGTTTTAAAGTTGCCTTTGAAGGTAAAGCAGGAAATGATATCTGGAACAGAAGAGTGAAGATGTGCCTATTGACAATCATGTTGTTTTGCTTGTATTGGTTTGCAAACTTTGGTGTTTGAAGTTTTCAGTTTTGCTTTCAGGCATATTCTCCTGAAATTATTTTGCGCAGCTTCATTATTCTTTAACTTGTTTTATTTTTTTCTGTTTTCATTCCTGCCTGCACAACTCAAACTCCACAGATTGAAATTCCACTGAGATGTCATAAAAGAAAACTCACCAAAACTGTAACAGATTTATTTCAGTTGTTCAAATAAATGAGAAATTATGAGAACTGTGTTTGTGTTATAAGTTGTTTTTAAAATACAGATCAATACATGGTTCTCTCCTAATTTTCGACATCCAAAGACCAAATATCTGTTTTGTTTTCTTTTTACTGTTACAGATTCAGGTTAAAGTAATATTTAGCCATTGATGAGATGCACATGAGAGAAATGTATCAGCTTACACATTAAAATGACCTACAGTCAATTTATTGCTTGCATATAAGTTGCAGGAAAGTTAAAAACATGAAAGAAATCCAATTAACAATTAGAAAAGGAGCAACTATGAACACCAACACCAAGTTATCTTTATTGTTGAAAAAAAGCTGGCAAAGCTGGAAGATGTCATTAGAAAATGAACTGATGTCAGTTTCTGTTCATTAGGAAGAGATTCAGGCATCCTCTGTGTCCTAAAAAACAACAATAAAATTCAACATGAGCACACCTTTACAATACAGGGTAGATCTTTTTTTAAAGGTTAAATCTATACTGTAAGTTGGACTTGCTAATAAAATAGTAAACCGAAAATAGGAAAACGAGTGACATATAACACAAGTAATTAAAGCATCCAATAAAGATAGCTTTGTGTGTGTGTGTGTGTGAAATAATTCAGATCATTAAAAAAAATGTTATCAGCAAAGACTTAGTAAAACAAAAATACAGCTTTTAAATAATGCTATCATCCACTGAGGGGGGAAAAAATTGATCCAAACCAATTGGGCTCCATATGAAATAGTAACTGCCCTTCTCGTCAAATGATAAATCAAACCCTTTTTTAGAAGCTGGTTTCCTTTCACTGCCACACCCAGACCTGATTACAATCAGTATAATCAACAAACCACTTAAACAGAACCTGTCTGACAACGTGAAATAGCGACCAATCAAAGTCGATTCTAAAAAGAGTCAAGAACAGATGAACACAGTCACTGACGTCTGTCTGTAAGAAGGTTACAAGAAACACTTAGTCAAACTACAAAGAGCCGCACATGTTGCTCTTTAGTAGAAAGTCATGAAGGAGGCCCAGATAAAACTAAGCTAACTGGGAACGTAATCTGGATGAAACTGAATGAAAACATTTCTGCAAAAATCCCTCCACTCACTAGTTACCACAAACGCTTATTGGCAGCTGTTGTCACCGAAGACGGAACAACCAGTTTAAGAGTCAGCAGTTCCATCTTCGTGTGCCGGGTTAGTTTGGATCAAGTATTTTATATTTTTCCCTTAATAGAAGAAATCATCTTTTGAAAACAACATTTTGTATTTGCTCAGGAAAGCTGAGTGCGGCATTAAAATTAGTTTGAAGTTCTGAAACACATAATCTCAATCAGAACAGCATGTTAGGGCTCAAATACCTTTTTATCATTATAAATAGTGTCAACTCACCAAATTCTGGTTGAGAGTCATCAGGCCTCCTACGAAAACAAACACTTAAATGTCAGTAACCTCTTACCCTTTTGTCAGGACACTAACATAATCCTCTTTTCTATAAAAACAAAATATGAATACTATTTATCATATTAAGAATACTTAAAAATGACTTTATGAAGTTTTTATATATTATAAAACAAATTATACATAAAACGTCTCACCAGAAAAGGCAGATCTCATGCAGCCCTTGTCTCCGGGAATCAGTTGCCCGTCGGCTGGGTTCACACACCAGCACTGGCCCTGGAAGCACTGCTGGGCCGCGTACCGACCCAGCTTGTCGCACCTGGGGAGGAAGCCAGGCAACAGGCCTCGCTTCATACCAGCAGCTTCCAGCTGGCACTGGGTGATGGGAGTGGCTGGAAGAAAAAGGCATTTAAAAATTTGTTATCACACTTGTTCGTTTGTTATGTAGACAAGATTATTCCATTAATTATGTGAAAGAAGGTAATTTAAGCAGAAACGTACCGGGTTTTTTAGTTCCGCTTGATTCCTCCTGCAGCGCAAAGAAAAAAAAAGTTAAAGAGACTTGGTTTGACAAAAATAAAAGATGGCATTTACTTCAAGGATAGATATTATAGATGAGGAAGGGAGGCAAGGAAGTGGAGTAAAATCATCTTTTACCTCCATGGTGGTATCCATCATCTCCATTGCAGGGCTCATGGGGATGTGCATCCTCACAGGCACCGAAGCTGCAGACCAAAGGACAAGTGACATGTGAGACAGAGAGAATGTGTCCGCTACAGAGGCCTGACCATAAGCTCTTAGTGTTTCGCTTGAATCTTGTGGGGGTTTTCTGGTTTGTTCTTGAATATTATTATCAATTTCCCTTTATGTGAGGGTGACAGCTCAAGTGCTGTCACCCTTGACATAAAGGGTGAGACATATTTGAGACATATTTGATACAAATATGTCTCAAAGATATTTGTAACTTTGAGACAACAGAACAATGATCCCAAACACACATTAAAACTGATGTCCCTGGATTTTAACAAGGTCTGCTGCTCCTAAATAAGCAATTGTGTTTTTTTAATTGTTTGTGATCAGATATTGTTTGCTTGTCATACAATGCTTAAATAGATTATAGAAGAAGTAGGCTACTTTTGTTACCATTGGCTATTCTGGATAAAACCTTGAGTATTTCTTCATGCAGAGAGTCTTTTTTTTAAAGATATTTTTTGGCTCTAGTGGCCTTTATTTGACAGTTAATTGACAGGAAGGTGGGTAATGAGAGAAGGGGGGAAAACATGCAACAAAAGCCGCCAAGGTCGGGAATCAAGCCTGCGACGGCTGCGTCAAGGACTAGGGCCTCCATATGTGGGTTGTGCTTAACCCGTGCCCCACCACAGGAACCCCCTATGCAGAGAGTCTTGATAATTCTTTATGAGATACACATTGAATTTACCAGCAAAGTTAAATTTTTTGGAACCCAAAAACTGCTGGCTGTAATTGACACCATTTGCTCTTTATGGTGCCACAAGCTCTGATTGCAGAAGCTGTTGCTGTGCTGCAAAACTAGGTTTTCCAACAAAGAACATTTGAAAACCTGAACAATTTGAACAGAAAAAAACCCACTGCATACGCTTTGTTTTGAATGGGGAACTCTATATAAGTCACTGTGTACTTTTATTTTTCTAACAGATTAGGTTAATGATAGCCATGTGCCGAAAGTGAAAGGACCAAAAGTACTGAAAGATAATTTATTCAATTTTTATGTCCTCAGTTGTGACTAATGTTCAAAACCCCCCATTAAATTACTAAAACAGTTGACAATCCATTATGTGTTCACAGCAAAGAAAGAAGTGTAGATTACAATACAATGCTCCTAATGTGAACTGAACGTTGCCTCCTCACCAGATCCTCCATTGGTCATCTTCATGTTCATGTTGTTGTTCTGATCCTGCAGGTCCTTGATGTCGTTCCCCTGGTTGACCAGAAGGTAGGCGATCGCTGCCTGACCCATGATCAGCACGCAGGCCAACAGGGTGAGTCCTGCCACCTTGTAGGCACGGGTGGACGACGGGCTGAAAAGAGACGCAAGGAGGAGAGAAGAGGCCTTTTTTTGTTGTTGTTCTATTATTAAGTAAAAGAAGGTAAAAGAAATGTGTAATTCTGGAATCACATTTAGTAAATAAAAACCAGATTTTTTATTTATTTTTTTTTAAATAAAATGTTCTCTAAAAGAGGAACTTAGCTCAGGGTATTCACCACATACACCCACTACACCCACAGATGACATCAGTTGTTGCTAACCAGATACGTAAAAAAAAAGTTTGGGAATTTTTCTCTTCTTTTTATTGTTGTTTTTAAATCAACCGTAGCTTCTTATGACTTTTAAAAATACATACTTCCTCTGAGCGTCCTGATACATCTTAGAATTATACTGAAATCCACAACCACAGACTAAAACACTTTCTTGGATTTCAAAAACACCCTAAAGTAGTATTTGTTCACACAAAATGTTTCTAAGACTTTTACAGACGTGGGCAGAGCAACAACCTTCATAATGGACCATAAAATGTGTCATTTCAAATCTAAGTTCATCTGCTGTAGTGTAGTTTTTTCTTCTTTTTGTCTGGTTCAGTTCCAGTATCGCATCCTACTTTCAAACGTTTTAACTGCAAGATGGAAATAAATTGAATAGGTTATCCATTGACCCTGCTGGTTGCCACCATTTTAAGCTGTCCAAGGAATTCAATAAATACTAAATAAGAAATCAATAAACAGCGAAGCAGTGATTTACAGAAGTTGTTCCTCACATTATTTAGAAAAGAAAGTTAGTTGGAATATAAACTATACCCAAACTGCCTTGTTTCAATAATTTATCGCGATATTTTTTACAATGACGTAGAACAAAACCGATCTTTTTTGATACTGAAAGGAGGAGGACTTTAAACAACAAAGCATTAAATAAAAACAGCACAGCAAAAGTATGGTTATATAAAAATGCAAACATGAATTCATGAATTTTGATGATGAAAACCATAAACATCTCCCTTCTTACCCCTGAGCTGCTGGGCCCACATTGACGACTGTTTGTTCAAGAAGAGGTTGGGTTGGGATCTCTGGGTCAGACATTTTTCACTCAAACACCTGGAGACACAAACGCCTTGTCAGGACACTGATGCTGCTCTGTCAGGAAGTGAAGAGAAGATGAGCGAGGTATAGTTTACCTTCTGTTAGAACAGGATGGAGGTTGTTGCGCAGTAATGACTGAAGTCTCTCAGATTTTGTCCTTTTCACGGATCTGAGTCAGACGGAACTGAAAGTGATTGGAAGGAAAAACCCTGAACAGCCTTGACCTGCTACGGCTGGATGGGTTTTTTTTTTCTCGTCTTGATTTTCTGATTGGCTGCTCACTCTGACTCATCATCTGTTACTAGGAAAAGCAGAGCGACTTCGGCTTGAATAGACTTGTTGAAATCCCCCCGTTACAAATATTCAAGCTACTTTACATATTTTCTAATAACAATATCCGTCAAACATCATGTTGTGAAGTTAATAAAAAAGTTTAAAAAAATGCTTTTGTGAATAAAAAATGTTTATATAATCCTAGATTAAGGATTTGAAATGACTTTTATATTATTGTTATTTTGATTGCTGTTGTATCCGTGTGATTAACACTTTCATTTTGTGACATCAGCTTCTTACTTAAGATAGCTTTCAGTTTTTTTCTGGAATAAACATTTAAATATCACAATGATTATAGATAATTGGCATAGTTTCTAAGTTTCCTAATCTGAAGCTATAGTCACGTCTTCATTAAATGTTGAAACTGCAGTTCAGTCATTAGAAATTTGCATAAGGATGATGCAATAGAATAGAATAGAATAGCAAAAAAAATATGGTCTTATCTGAATAAGGGATTTTAATTTTTTTACAAATCACGGGCAGCTAAACAACCCTATCATTGTATGACTTAAAGAGGGAGAAACAAGAAGTAACAGGGAATTATACATTTTTATTTATTTATTTATAACTGTAAGGAATCAGCTGTTTATCTATGTTCCTTTGGTTTCTCATTGTTGGATTTCCCAAACAGGCACAAAGAGTTTAATAGCTGATCAATACAAATCCAAGTTTTTTGTTTATTGATTGACATCACATTGATAACCTGTATCTATACTCATTCTAAATTCATTAGTTCTTTGATACATATGTCATGTCTGGTGTGGTGGTTGGACATTTGTTAAATGAGATGACCTGGTTTATGAACATGTTTATCGTTAATACACATTTGAGAATCATCATAATTTAAACTAAACAACAAACGTTTCAACTCCAAACAACAATACAAGATAAAACAACAGATGTCTGACATAGTCTGAGATAGTCTGATCTCTCTGGCTCTGGCATTATTAATCTGAAATTCTTCCTACTTTTTTCTGTTGTTGATGCTTGCGGTTGCTTTGAATTTCTTCTGTATTTCTAGTTTTTCTTCCTGATTTTGACTTCCCTTCACTGTTGTCACTTCAGAGACGTTTCTCTTAATAGAGGTATTTAGTTGCATCATCCACCCAAATTCAGATTTCAGCCTGCAGTTTGGTTCTTAGTCTTCAAAGGTGGGAGAAAAAAAAAAATTGTAAATGGATTTATGTTAGGAAAATAAGTGAATTGGATAAAAAGCTATAAATATTGAGTCAGAAAATAGTCAGCGAATTTGGGAAATACTTCAGGTCTCATTATGCTAGTAGTTGCACTTTCCAGATCTTTTGTTAGGATCTCACAACTTTAGAGGCATAACCTCTTTGAGCATTCTCACACAAGTCTTGAAATATTCTTGGCAAAAGTTTATGTTGAATTGTTTTTCAAAATGTGTAACTTATTAGTAGTGTTTTTTAATAATATAGACATCTCATTGCCATGTACATTGCGAGGTACAAAAGTAAAAATAAAAGAAAAGTACTTTCACAGAAATATTAGCCCCAGTCCAATTTTGAACAGTATTTTATTTAAATGCAGGTCAAATTATTGCTCTTTAAAGATAATTGATCTTTTCCCCCTCCAAGTTAAGTTGACCTCCTATTTTATATGACACTTCTCCATCCAGAAATAGTGGATAACTGCAGCTATTTCCTTTGGAAGAGCTGAAACTAACAAGTTTGAAAGAATAAAAAAAAGTCCCTTTTGATAGTTATAATGTGGATTCAACAACAAGACATGTCTGGAAAATGCTACTCCTGTCATGTTCGGCTTTAACCTTCTGACCCACATGCAAAATCAACAAACCTGAGTTAGGTAAGGGTTTTTATTTTCTTTCGTAAGGACAACAGACAAGTCTTCTATTCCTTCTGGAGGCGGTAGTGATGTGCAATCAGAGGTTCCTGGAGTGAGAGTGGGGTTACTGGTGGCCCAAAATGAGATGGTCAGCGATGCAGTATGGTTCAGCTTACTTTAGGACAAGGGAATGTAGGCATGGGGGAATGTGTCCAAGGTCCAGTGTGGAGAATGGTTTGCGGAGATCCCTGAGAGGAGCGAGAGGATGGTGTAGACTGGGCGCCAGAGAATTGATGGAGGGGTGTGGGGAGAGCAGCAGGCAGGCAGGGTTGCAGGTAACATCCACAGGAGGAGGAAGCAATAGAACCAGATACAGCTGGAAAATCCAGAGACAGACCTAAAGGCAGGCAAACACAGGAATTATGAGACCACTTGGAAAAATACTGAAGAGACTGAGCCAAAAAACTAGTACTGTAAGCTACAGGAGACAGCTGAGAGGCTACCGGTGCACATTAATCATCCAGCACTGAGTGAAGATTCTGCTGCTCCTTTATCCCCAACACAGATGAGGGTGATGAGATCCACCTGTGTAGGCTGCCCAGGTTCTTCACCAAGATCCTCGCTGGAACAGATGCATCACTTACACTCACACACAGGAACCCTGACAACTCCAACTCTATGATTTCAAAACATACATTATTAAGTCAGTCAGAGTTTGTACAGTTAATTAATTACCATTCATAAGGCTTATCGCTTCTTTAATGCTAATGACATTCACCTTGTTTAGGCTTTATGACAATATGTCTATTCATTTGCTACAAAATTGTAATGTCTTTTTTAACCACTAACCATTGTGCAATTGTGCTTACATCACAGACTTCATATTTTAGCAGTAGACTTTTGAGCTACTGCATATGTTGGCATGCTGCATTTGTATATTAAGGCAAAAGACTAAAATAACTAAATAAATATTTAGAATATATAATCATAACTGGTTAACCATTGTATTTTTTGCTCCCAGAAACGTATTACAATTTATTTACAAGTTTGTTTTAGATTTGGAGGTATGCCTCTGAAATAAAGGTAAACAAATGAATAGTTTGTCAGTATTTTTTTATTTATCGTTTTTAATGTATGAACCATTGAATACAGTTCTGAGTGGTTCGCGCACTACCAGTCGACAGGGGGCGGTAGCTAACTCAAAGACGGAAGCCTTCGCGTGTTGTGATTGGTTGAAACCCTACTGTTGCAGGAAGCTGCTGTTCAGCTTTAGACATTTTTGTGAGACAGCTGATTATAAACAAAGCATATCCCGCGTTACAAAGGTATATTTATGAACTCATGCTTTATACAATACGCAGGAACGGTGAAAGACATGAAAATGTCGTTTACAAACGCGCCTAACGCCATTAGCAGAAATGAGTAGCGGCAAATTTGAAAAGCTTTACAACCAAAACTATTTGTTCGAGCTAGCTGACTGCTCCGCGCTCATATTTGTCTAGGAAATTTTAATTTTGAAGGTTTAATTAGAAAATACTATTTGTCCTTGTTCTTTTTTTCTAATAACATACAAGGAAACGACAACAAGTTAACAATAGCTAAAACGAAGGCACTGACAGTAATGTTTGCTCAGAAAAAATAGTTTATGTAAAGTTTTAATGGTTGCAGGTTTCATATAACGTAGCCTAACTTTTTGCCTTTTTCCACAGATGATGCGAAGACCCAGAGCAACAACTGCCAAAGCTGTAATTTACAACGAAAATGAAAATACAGATTCCGAGCAGTGAGTTATGTTTACTTACTTAAATAAATAAGTCTATTCTTTTAAAAATACAAAGTAGCTTCGTGGACATGTTCAAAGTGACTAGAAGATTTGAAATGACCTCACACTGTGATACTAATTTACCTGCATTTAAGATTGTTCTCTCTGAGATTAATCTTTAGGCACGGCTTTACAGTTCCTTGTAAATATTTTTGTACAAAAAAGCATATAAAGTTCTAATGTATATTTATTGTAATAAGCATACAGAAATAAAAATGGCCTTCAAAATGTTCACAAATAGAAAACTGAGAACTACTATGTTCTCTGCCCCATTTACGCTGTTGTCACTAAAGAAAATCCAGTGTGGCCAGCTGTTTTCCAAAATTACCAAACCATGAAAAAGAGATTAAATACACCTAGGTTATTTAATCTTGACTTTCTATCAGCCTTAACCGATTGGCTAGTAAAGGAGTTATTAGCTGTACATATCAAAAATCTGATCATGCCACCAGGTTTAGAAAACGTTTTTAATATTAAAAAATTGACACCAATGTATAATTTTTTCTTTATTTTGCTGGCGGCTTTATGTTGGTCTAGCACTAAAAATACTACCAAAACACATGTAAAAGTTGATGTTTGTAATGGGAAAATGTTAAAGAGTGTTGCATAATTTTACAAATTTCCGTCCTTTTTTTCTGTTACCGATGTTAAACTTTTATTCTTGTCGTACAATTAGGTCTTTTGCTCAGATGGAGAGTAGTGATGAAGAGATGGACGAGTGGAAGCCATCGGAGTCGACAAAAGCTACCAGGAAAGTTGCTAGAGCACCTAAAGATGGAGGGATGAAAGCTGTGCCCAAGAGGACCGTTAAACCAAAACAACCTAAAGTTCCCGAACAACCTAAGGTCCCTAAACCCAGGGCGCCCCGCAAACGTGCAGCAGAACAAGAAGATGCTGCCATGTCTGTTTCTGGTGGAAAAAAGAGAAAGAAGTCTAATGGTGATGATTTAGGAGAAAATGAAAGGAAAACACAGACTGGTTGCCCTGAAGAACAGAAGACTGAAAAGAGAGGCAATAGTGTCAGAATGAAGGAAGAGGTAATTATAACGGCCACCTCAGCAAGAATAAGCAAAACACACCTTTGGTTATGATAGAAATACAGATTTGATCCATGTTAGATCAAATCAACTTGACTATTTTCTCTCATCTTTTTTTTTATTCCCGTTTCTGGTAATATTTTTATTTCTGTTTTTTAGAGGATCTCTTTTATTGTGTCGGACGGTCATTGGACAGACGGATGGACAGACGAAGGGACGTCACAGTCTGGGCTCCAAGTAAAGAAGGAGGAAGCGCCGGAGGAAGATTTCACTTTTGATGAGCCGAGTCTAAAAAAACAGAAGACCAGCGAGACGACCCAGAGACAACGACCCACCTTCCCAGAGTCCGGGGAGGACTTTCAGAGGAATGAACTCAGCATGAACTGGGACCTGACTGAGGTGGAGAGGATTTATCCTTGAATCCTTGAATAATTTGTCTTTTAACTTTTAAAAAAATTTTTTTAGAGAAGTTCAAAGTCAAATGAAGTTGCATGTTAATTAACGGTTTATGACCAAAAAAAAAAAGTAATCTGAAACTTTTTAAATCTTCTCTATACCGTGTTCTTCCACTTTTTGCAGTACATTGTAACCTGACAGAAAACACAGAAAACAAGTAATCCCTACAAGCCATGCAATAATTTGCAATGGCTAAACAACTAAATGCATGAAAAGTATCTGCATTTTTCCATTGCATGTATGAGTTTTCTACTGTTTATATTGTTCTCCTCAGGTTCTCTCTACACTAACATGTGTGGAGCGGTGGGTGTGTGGAAACATCATCAAGCTACTTCGCGAGGAAAATACTATTCCCTTCATGGTGCGCTACCGCAAAGAGATGATCAACCACATGGACGCAGATGCGGTTCGAGACGTCCAGATGGTCTATGAGGAGTTATGGTAGGCATTGTACACAAAACAAATATCATCCGTTAAACCCCCCAGGACTTATTAGAAATCTGTTAAATATCAGGTGGCTGCATAAAGTCACACATTTACTTGTGAAAGCTACAGTATATTGTGGAGTGTTTCTGAGATGATGTATCAGCTATTGACCACTAGATGGTGGTAGTGGTTCATCTTGGCCACTACATGTCTGTTGTTGATGTTCAGCCGTCCTTTTTGTTGTCCTTGGTTAAGATGGATTTCTTTTTGTCTGATTTCTTCATATGTTTAGTTCTCTTGCTAAGAAGACCCAGTCTGTGATCCAGAACCTGAAGAAGGATGGTGTTCTGACACTTGAGTTGGAGGAAAGCCTCAGGAGCTGCCGATCAGCTGATGAACTGGATCATGTGGTCAGATTTTTATTCAGTGATAAACTATCTACATGGACTTCAAGATCTCAGTGTTCACACCTGATTGACTGCTTGCCTGGATGAGAGTATATAAATTGTAAATATGAAGTTTTTTCAAAAACAATTGTAGCAAATAGAATGGAAGACAAATATGACTTTTTTTAGTAAACAACTAAACCATCAGTTTAAAAAAATAACCTTAAACTTAAGAACATTGTTATAGCTTATATATTTTATTATATAAGGTGTGATGCTGATTTGAAAATAATAAACCTTTCTGTGATCAATAAAATAAGACCAAAAATAAAATAGTAATGAAAAAAACAAAAACAAATATGGGTTTCCCAATTTCATGTCTAAACAGCAATTTTAGCTCCATAATACTGTTACATTGAGTTGCTTTTGACTTTGGGTTTTCTTTAAATGTATTTAAACAATTTATAACAGACATGTCCAGCTACAGCAGTGAGAGTATATTCATTTGGTCTAATAACTCATTTATGTGCAGAGTTTCAGTCCATTTTCTTTGGAGAATATAAGGCTCTGTTCACAGGTAATGCTTCACATAAAATCCGACTAAGTAAAGACAGACGAATGACACCTGGCATTTTAACAGTGTTAACAGATATAATTTACCTACTTCACATGTAAATAAGCATGTAAACACAAAGAAATACAGTATTTAAAACTGAGTTGTTTAAAAATGAAAATTCTCAAAGAGCTTAATTATGCAGCTACGACAGAGTTAAAGAATGATAACAAGAAAAGGTGTGACTGCACAAAGTCAGAGTGTATAAATGGAAAGAAAACAGGATCTGTGCTTTGTGTTTTTACCTGCAGTATTCTCCCTACAAGAAAGGCAGCAAGCTCACTAAAGCTCGCAGGGCCAAAGCATTGGGCCTGGAAGACGCTGCCACCGCACTGTTGAATGCACCACACACTCTGGACCTCAGCGCTTGGGTAAAGCCTGGCACTGAAGGTAGGAGGCACTCGACTGTAGTCGCATACAAAAAACACGCAGGCTTTAAAATGATCATTATTTTCACTATCCCCTAACTCTCTGAAGGCAGATTCTTGTGAAATGGAGACACTTGTGACTCGAGCTATTTACTCTGGCACATTGTAGCGTATTATTTATTGTTAGTGTGACTGGAAATAGTCGTTCAGGGTTTAAAATTTGATTCTTGTATTAATATTGAGATTAAGAGATGTACTTTGTAAAGTCACTGTGGACCGGTGTTTGTGTGTGTGTGTGTGAGACAGGTCTATCATGTGTGGAGGAAGTGGCCACTGGGATTGAGCATATTTTGGCTGACATGATAGCCAAAGACCCTGAGACACTCACCTACATAAAAACATTGTAAAAATATTTCCTTTTATGCACATTTTTCTATTTCTGTGTACATAAATTATGTTAATATTGTTTTTTTTTTGTTTTTCTTAAGTCTTTGCTACTGTAAAGAATCTCTTGAACATTCCCAAAGAGATTGTTGTTGTTTCTTTCTGTCAGATGTGAAAAGAGCTTTGTGACCATCCAGTCCAGTGTGTCTAAAATGGCACTAAAGGAAAAAGAGCAGGAGAACATCGCCCAAGAACACAAAAATCCAGGAGCGGAACATCACAAAATAAAAGACTTTGACAAGTTCCAACTCTACTTTGACTTTAACTGCAATGTTCAGCGCATCCAGCCTCATCAGGTAACAAGATGAAAATAATTACCCATTTTCACATGTACAGGAGCTGGTTCTGTATGTGTTGAATGTGTTGAACTGGTGCCGTCAGTTGATCAAAAAATTTTATTTGATTAATCACACCCTAGCGCTGTGATTAATCACAATTCTTAACTTTGTATGCTTCAAATGTAAATATGTAAGTTGTCAAAAGTGTTAAAACCAATCTTTTATTGTCTCAAACCAAATTACCTTAAGATTTGACATTGTTCAGGTTTTCATATTCAGGAAGGTTTAAAAGAAGATATTTTGTTTTTGAAATGCCAACTATAAACTGGTTGTGCTTCAGTGGAAAAATAATTCCTTGTTGCGATGCGTACCACCTTAGTTTTATCCAAACTTCGGGACGTTTTTTTTAAAAGTGAAATTTTCCTCTGAGCTCTCCAGTCTGACTCTTTTAACTTCCGTTTACATCTCTGCATTGTTGACCGCAGTACAAGACCGTGTGATGCGCTGCTTTGAACACTAAGTAACCCTCCATGCAGAAGAGAGGCATTTAGGTCAAAATAGGCAATGCGATTAATCCCAATTATATAATATTGACGCCTTAAACCTTTTAGATGAGTCGCATGCGTTGGCGCATTAACGCTGACAGCCCTAATCAGGACCGGAGCAGGCAGGTTTACTTTAAGTGACAAAAGACTTCACAACTGCTGGGATATAATTAATTACTATGTGGTTTTTGTGCTTACCTGATGCACACACACTTATACACACACTTCCTCTGTTTGTGTTTGTGTCATCGATGCATGCCGGTTCTGAATGCTACCCACGTCAGTCGCGGTTAGTCTTGTCCGTGCCTTCGTACCCTCCTCCCCTCCTGCTCGGCCCCCTGTCCTCCCCCTCAGTCTCTACCAGTGACTGGTAGGTTACTCAGAGTTGGTCCCGGGCCTCATGTGTCACCACGGCTCCTGTCACCCGCTGCCTCTGCCACACTACACTCCCTGGCAGCCGTGCTCCTGCCCCGGAGTCGTTTTTAATCACGCGCACACATTCTTGCGCACACTTGCTCCGCACAGCCGCGGCCGCCTGAGAGTCCCCTCGTTCTCTCTTCTTAACATATGTGACATGTCCCCCCGCCGACATGCCATTGGATTAGGAGGCTTTGATTGACAGGCGGTCCTCCACAGTGACAGCTTCTGCTGCCGGGCCCACAGGCGGACAAAAGGATGGGGAAGAGAGGGCGGGGGCAGTGAAAGAAAGAAAACACGGGAGGGATGAGCGATGCCGAGGTGCGTTCGTCACTTATCTCTCATGCTCTGCTCCGATCTGCCTCATCCCTCTTTTCTCTGACTAAACCTTATTCCCTCCAATCCACACCTCCCCTCCCACTTGTCTTCTGTGTATGCAAGGCATTTAATTCGATGACTCGCCTTTGTCACGGAGTGTTAATCCACAGGCTGCCGTGACCCTGCGGAATCTGACATTTTAGCTGTCAGATTCCGGCTAAAATGAACCTTTTCTAGCCACGAAGTTGTCAGGGGGAGGAAGCAGGTGAGAGATGTGTTTTGACAGAAGGCATGTGTGTTTGTGCACACTTGCCCGTGCGCTTTAGCACATTATATTAAGCCTCAGCTCTTTTTCTAGTGGGAGAGAAAAGGATGAGATGAGGGAGTTGTTGTCCCAGGGAACTCTTAATGAGTCTCTGAAATTATAAACAACTCATGAACTTAATGAACCTTGAATTTATCTTCAAGTGACAGGAGGCTTTTGGTTTTTGTTAAATTTGTTCAAACATTTAAATAGTAAAAAAAAAAAGTTCCATCACTTTTCCTAATCCTGCAGTTGGTTTTTATTTTGTTAATGATTGCTAATTTGGAATCATTAACAGTGACTTGGGTTTTGCTGCTTGGGAGCATAAAGGACACTTTACATGCTTTTAGTTCAAATGATTCCAGTTTTAAACTCGCTTACTGATTACTGAAGCCTGTATTTTTTTAATTAATTTATTTTTTTAATGAAATATGACATGAAATTAAATTTGAGGAAAATTTCTATTTGCAGGTGAGTTTACAAAGCCTATAATTCCTCATAGCAGGTCAAAAAATTTTACTTTCTGATCTAGAAACGTCAGACTGGAAAGAAACGTGATAATTATTTCCATGAAAGCCTTATATAAAACGACAGCAGGTTTCTAAATTCATCTGACGTCTGTTCAGGGGAAGCTCTGGCATCCAGCTTGTCTGAAAGTATAATGCGTACACCAGATGTAATTCCATTAGACTTGATTTGAGTCCTCTTCTGAAGGGTACATGTTTACCTTATAGCCATAAGACTCCAGCTTGCTCTGCAGCACGCCAGAGCGGATTTATTGAATGTGGAAGTGGGCTGCTTTTAATGCGATTTGCACCGTGATCAAATGGGAGTTTAGCGCTTCTGATCGGGGTTCGCCCGCAGAAGAGCTCAAGCAATCGGAAATGCTTCATCAATTACAGAGAAATATTTGATAAACAGGTTACAGACTTTGTCTTTCACATCCACTCAACTTGTTCAGGTTGTGTCATATTGCGGCCGTAAACTTCAGTTCACGTGACTTGGATTTTACATTTTATGTCAATGATTAGATGAAATTTAAAACTGCAACAGAGTCCAAGCATCCAGCATGCAACTGTTTCTCAATAGTTGATGGTCCAGACCTTCTGTATACCAAGCTGGAGTGAAGAGAGCTCAAAAATACATGATTAATGTTTCTTTTACATATAAAAAAATATTAAATTCTGTAAAACATTAAGGTTTGTGTTAAAATGTGACAATTATATATATCTGCTTGCATGCACATTACATTTCTGGAGATTAGACATCAGTACATACATTATTACATAAATTTTTTTAATTTAAAACATCTTTTGTATGAAATAGCAAAGCCCCGACAAATGAATCTTTTTGACTCAAACGTCGAGATTATAAGAAAGCGAAAATCTAAATATTTGAGTCTGGAGAAGTACGGAATGTTGAAACGGAAATAATTCAGGAAACGTTGATGACGGTGCCAAGCGTAACAAAATTCAGCAGACAGCTTGATTCCACTCTAATAAACCACATTTCCTCTGTGCCAGCGAGGTTGATAAAAGTGCAAATTCTCTGTGAATGTTTGTCAGCGTGGACGCATCTGTTTGTTCTTGATATGGCGGATGGATGGATGTGTTGATGACAGTATACCTCTACAGACCAGATGAGCAAGAGGAGGAGACAGATAGGGGATAGTTGTTGGCTGACTGCCCTTACTTTGGGGCTGAGGAACGGATTAAGGAAAGCAACAGAGGAAAGATTGTCTTTCTGGTCTTGTCAGGATTTGGCCAGCACTTGGCTACCTGTCACTGCTTGGCATGTTTAATACATAAACATCTTTACACTCTGCTTCACATCCCTGTTTTGTATCACGCCATCTCTCACAAGCAACCAAACTCTGATAGAAATTGAGAGATTCATGGAGGAACACTAGCTGTGTCCTATCCTAAGTAAAAAAAAGAGAAATAGAAAAGAAAAGAAAGCACAGGATGGCATTTCTTCAGTCAGGCCATCACATTTAGAGCCTAACAGAAACATGGATAGTTTGCTTAAGGGATTTATTTTTTCTTAAGTTAGAAAGTTTTAAGAAGTAACATCTTGCTACTTAAGATAAGTGAGGACAGCTTATGTTTTTCATTTTAATATTCATTTTTTAAGAACTGAACTAGTTACTACAGGAGTATTTTAAAGAATGTAGTATAATTTTTTTTATTTATTAAATTCAATCTTTATGGTATTTACTTTTAAATAAAGGTTCTATAACAGTTCACACACAATGTGTGTCGCACAAAATCAACGCAACCCAATAATAACATTACATAATCTGATGCTATGGTATTATGCTGATATTGGAGTTAAAAGAGCTTGAAACTATAATTAAAACTTGTGGCTTCACTTACTGTCTGATTTATTTGGCCTGGAATTATCTGAGCCCCTTTGGGTTTTCATTGAGAATTACATTATTATACACAGATAATAGCAACCAAAAATAACGTACAAGGTAAGGGCACAGCAGAACACTGTGGATTCTAGACATGTAGGAATGAGAACGCAACAAAATATACACTCAACTTAAGGATGTGAAAGGAAACTCCTGTTTTATTTCCCTGTTTGGACTGAAACCAAGTCCTCTAATGGTTACTAAAACTCTTTGCTGCAGTCTTCTAACTGTGAGGTTTTCTGTCCTCATCACTCTGAGGAATAGCAAAGAAGGTGGTCATGATGTTATATTTTATTGTATGCTATAAATGAGTTACAAAAAATAACTGAACTTTGAGAATAGAGGTTTTGCAATGCAGTTTTAAATTCACTAGTTTTGTTGCAGTTGTGGGTTGTCAGAGACATGTTTTGCTTGCTTTTCTTGACAATATGTTAAACCTCAGAGGTTTGATGAAGATGGTTTCAGAAATCTCATCACAAGTTGTCGAGGAGGCCTCGGGCTGAAACATGCCACCGGGAGAGAAATCTTAACTTTCATCGTTATTCAAGCAATCTTTGCTGATTTAATCCTGGCTTCCGCCATTAGCTGTGTTTTAAATTTTTACCCGTGAGTGTGTGTGCATGCGCGCGTGAGTCTGTGCGTGTTGCATATGGGTGCGCTGCACGCACCCAACAGTGCTGCTGAGTGGTAATGGTTGTGGCACGATGGGTGGGGGGGAAGGCCTTGCGGTCTCAAAGCTGATGGTGGCATAGTGGTGGCATTTGTCAGCTCACTTCTTCCGCTTGGGCTCCAGATTGACGTCTTGCTTCTTGGCCCTGTTCTGTGGCAGGCTAAAGGTTCCCGACTGAAAAGGTCAGACACTTACTGCTGTTTGCTTAACAGCATGTAACAGTTCCTCTCAGGGGGTAACCAGCACACAACACAACAGGCCCGACCACGGGACACACTCCCAGGCCTCTAACTTTTTATGGAGATGTGAGGGAGCAAAGGAATTTTCTTAGATGATTTATTTTAGAATGATTATTGCATATTCTTAATTTTGTAGAAGTTATCATTTGAAAATGAGAAGATGAAGAAAATGAGTATTTTACATGGTATGCTTTGTTTGCATTTAAACTATAACTATAAAAAAAAAATATATGTTTTGCTGTTAGAGGCAGAGGTCTGTTTATATTGTGCTTTGAAGCATTTTTCCTCCTTAGAGATTTCATTAGTTTTTGTTTTTTTCAGTCTTTAATATTTCTTAGATCAAACTGAAGTTGGAAATTTCACAGAAGCAGTGAAATTGTGCCACCTCATGGAACTGAAGTCTCTCACTATATTCTGACAGATTGCAATTATAGCATGTTTTCAGGAGCTTGAAAAAGCAAAGAAGCAACATAGTACCATCGTCATGTTTGACTGTCCATATCATTTTGTCATTCTGTAATGCTTTGTTCCCCTTAACACAGTTGTAAAGAGAAGCACACCTTATGAAATCTTCCACTTTTGTCTCCTCGATCCATATATTGTCTTCCCAGAAGCTGTTGAGGTATTAAAGACATGTGTGAGATGTGCCTTTGTTTTTTTTGGGGGGGTAAATTTTTGGTCACTTTTTTTCTTGCAGTTGAATCTTGATCTTAATTGATGTTGGTTTTCTGGGCTCTTTTGTGCCCTCCTGGACAAATTGTTGATACACTGGCCACTCTTGAGAAGGTTCACCATCTTCCATTTTTCAGTTTTGGTATCTTTACAGAATAATTGATGCAATTTCTAAAATGTAAGGTCAGACATGCTGTGTTGCTTTTTGAAATATTTTTAGCTGATCTCTGCATGCGTTTTAATTAATACATTTAATGATTGTACAGCTAATGTTTTAATCAGAACAAAAATAAATAGGGAGGTGCTCAAACACAAGATGTGTGTTTGAGCAGTTGTCAGTGTATTGTATGTTAAAACGTGCGGCTTTCTGAAGGCTGAGTTTCATGATCACATGGCAGGATGTATATCTGTGTGGAGACGTGGGTGTTTTCACTCAGAACTTTGTTTGTGTTCAGACACTGGCGATTAACCGAGGCGAGAGTCTGAAGATTCTGACAGTGAAGGTGAACATCCCTGACAGAGTGAAGAGCGACTTTACTCAATGGTGCATCAACAACAGGTCAGAAACACAATAATAAGGAGAAAACTTCGTGCACACAGACAGGCCTGTCTGCAGTGGTTATATAAGGTTGCAATGAAGATGTCAGGAGGAGGTGGCTCTGCTCTCCTTCATGACACCACAGAGTATGACAAACTCATATATCAGTAGAAATATGGAGTCTTTGTTTTGAATTAGGAATGGGCATTAAAACTAAATATGTTCCTTGCTGCTTGATAAAGTTTTAAAATGTGTTCTGATCTGAATGGTTTTAAATGGACCAAAACACTTTTGTTACTTTTGTCAGGTGGAGGCCAAAGACATTTGCAAGAGAAGAACTTCATGCAATCCTCAGAAATGCAGTAGAAGACTCGCATAAAAGGCTTATTTCGCCTTTCCTCATGCGAAGCTACAGGTAGAGGTTTATATAAACAGTTACTGTTTATATAAAGTGTTTATTCTTTTAAAATATTATAAATTAAGAAAGGTTTTAAATTGATGTCTTTACTATATAATTTAGCAAACTTAAGCACAAGTTGAACAAATCTCCGTAGGTGACAGAACAATTATTTAGGAAGGATCCTTGGTAAGTGCAGAATATGAATCAACAGGCATTTGCAAACATTCATGTGATGTTTGCGGCAAATTTACAATAGCATTCTGAAAGGTTGTGAACTAATTAAGTGGTTTCATTCTTTTTGCACATTTTTAATGCTTGTCCTTACCTCTTCCCCTTTAAAAAAAGGTTTTTTGTATTTCTTAACCTTAAAATAACACAAAAAATGACATATTCATCTCCTTTGTATAGCATATTTTTGTAATACCTTTACTGTACCATCTTCTAGTCTGACTTTCTGTCCTGTTGATCCCATTCCTTAGGACTAAGCTAACAAGTGCAGCAGAAAAGGAATCGATCGCCATGTTTGTGCGAAACCTCCGTCAACGCCTGTTGGTCTGTCCAGTCAGGGGAAGTGTCATAATGGGGGTGGACCCCGGCTTCAAACATGGCTGTAAACTGGCTATCCTCTCTCCAACAAGTAAGTGTTCACTCTAGATCAGTGGTTCTTAACCTGGGTTCGATCGAACCCCAGGGGTTCGATGAGTGGGTCTCAGGGGTTCGGCGGAGCCTCTGCCGCGGAGGTAAAGACACAGTTATGTAAAGTCGTGATGACATGCCGCTTTGCCATCACTTGCTGCAGAGGATCACGTTACATTGCTTAGCCAATCAGTGCTGCGGAGGAGCACTGATTGAAGGAGCTCCACTCTCAGGATGGATTTGAACTTGTGTCTTTATTTACTTCAGCAAAGCTCAGTTTTTACCAAATTCTGTAGCTTTTGGTGTACTTCTAAATCTGCTCCTTAGTTGCATCTTTTCGTGGTTGTTACTGCCTCTAGTGGCGTGGGGTGGTAACACAACTAATATAATTACATTACTAAATCAGAAACCACAAAGTCTTTGTTATTTATTTTTAATTTTTCATTCTCTTAAGAATGTAGAGCTAAGTAAATTATCTAAACAAGACCTTAAAGTGGTTCCAGTTTCTCTCGATGGCCAACCTGTTGAAACTGTGGCAAATTTTAAATACCTTGGGTCGTTCCTGGACAGTCAGCTCAACTTTGCTGATAACACTGACTATATTTTGAAGAACTGTTCTCAGAGACTCTACCTTTTAAGAAGACTTAGTCTTCTTAAAAGGTAGAATTTGTCTTGAATTTGGGGGAAAAAAATCATATTTTATTTATCACTACAGGAGGGTTCAGTGAATGCGCATATGCCGCTCTGGACAATTCGGTACCTCAAAAAAGGTTAAGAACCACTGCTCTAGACATGGCAAATTCCATAATATTGATTTTTCTATTAAGAATCATTTGAGAATTAGTGTTCATAGAAGTAATCGATCTCTGGTATTTAAACATCACAACCTGGTATTGTTATGCTTTACTTTGACAGTTCTATAAGGTATTGAACAGAGAGTTCACCCAGGAACTTGATTAATAAAGGAAAACATTGCTGCCGCTCTGGACAATTCTACAGAAAAAGTGCAAATAAGTCAATAAATTTATGTTGAAACTTGACACATTTTAAAATGTGGGATTAGACCAAATCTGAGATCTTTACCTTAATTAAAATGTGCATAACCTAAAAAAAATGGTCTGAAAATAGAAAATATTTGAATTATAGATGTTGTACCAACATGCTATTATGCTTTATATAAATTATTCTGGGTTTTTTTAATCTTTCTGTTCTCAGGTCAGATTCTCCATACTGATATTGTGTTCCTGCACAATTCAGGACAGCAGAAAGAAGCAGTGAAATTGCGCCACCTCATGGCCACATACAGGTATTACTCCTATGTCAAACGTAGAATTATATTTTAGGGATAATATGAACTAAACTGGATAAGATGTTACTCACAAGAGAACATTATAATTAACAGTATTATTTTTACTGAGTATTTCCTTGTCTTCTTAGCTTTTTTCTCCATTTCATCAAATAGTTGCACCAAAGTTGTCATTGGCAACGGTACTGCTTGTCGTGAAACTGAGTCCTTCTTCGCTGATCTGATCTCCAGACGTTATTTTCACCCACTGGACGTGTCTTACTGGTAAGATCTTAATGCAGTACATTCTAATTACACATAAAGCTTGATATAAATGTTATGCTGTAAATATTCATAAGCTATAAAATCTGACACTACAGTGTTTTCCCAGTATTTACAAAATTGAAATGTAAAATGTTGCTTTTCCACAAAAAAACACTCTAATAGTTTCTCTCTCTCTTGTTGCTATTTTGCAACTTAATTACCACAAAGTGAAGCCAATCAAACATATTGTCATAGATATTAATAAATTGTAGTTTTACTCTTATGCATTATTATATATTATTATGAAACACACTGTATGAATTGCAGCGTCTGTCAACCACCCATTTATTTTCTGACATTCATATGTTTGAACTTTGAACATGAGCCGTTCACTGAAGTTGTAAAGATTTAATTCTGGTGCTCAAAAAGTTGGACCATTGCAAACATCCACATTAGGAACATATTGGTTATACAAGTTAGGATGACATGTGGGAAATTGATCTAATTTAAAAAGCAAATAAATTTCAGAGAAAAAAAATGCATGGTTGAATCAGAGCAAGAAGGGACTCACAGTGCAGGCAAGCCATCAGAATTGTGTGGGGGGGGGGAGCAGAAAAGCTGGATGAGATAGAGGGAGACAAATTGGAATGTGTCCTCAAGTGAATACCTGTTAAAGCCATCTGGAGTTTGTTTCACTTCAGTCCAATTAAACGGACGTTTTGTGGTCCAGGTCTCGTCTGTAACTAAATCCAGTCCAAGCTTCAGAATACAACTGCGTAGAAGGCCTGTCCAAGCATAATAACCACTGCCCGCCGTTTGCTCCATCTCCTTTACTTACTGCAGAGCTCCATGTGTGTTTGTTGACTTGAGGTTAGCGGGGGGACCGCAGACTAAATTCATTCTGAACACTGTTTGAATGTTTGCAAGAGTTTCTCCCCTGTATTTTTAAGTTCTTACATGTAAAAACACTTTAGAGGTCACGCTGTAGGGGCAAAAGTGAATTTCTTTTTTTTTTTTTTAACATGAAATGTTCCTTTCTAAAAGCAGAAGCAAAGTGGAGCATTTGCCAAGTTAACATCCATTTTATTATTACGTTATTTTTCCATAGTTCACATCTCCTGTTACATTTTTTAAATGTAATTTGTAGCTCTCCTCAATAACTTCAGATGGTTTAAATATCTTATTTTTTTCTGATCTTTCTTATGTACTGTTTGGGATTCATAATTTTTATAAGACAAGATTGCCCTTTAAAGACTGAAACACATTTCTAGCAATAAATTCATGTGAAAACAGTTCTTTACACTTTACTATAGCTTGGTCTATGGGTGAAATAACTACCAACATTGTAGCCTGCATCTTAGTTTTTCTAGTATTTTAGTATCTTTTAAAATGCTGTGAAAATGAATAATTAGGAGTGCTTGACAGAAATGTATTTATTACACAAGCATTGTCATGTAGCCCTGGGAATACAGCAGACTGGTCAGGTGTAAAGTTATAGAAAAAGTAAAAGCTGAACTAACTTTGACACTCTCACAGAGCACATTTTCTTCTTAAAATGGAAAGTTTGGCATATCTGAGAATTAACTAAATTAAACTAAAATGTAACTTTTAATGTGCCTAACGCTGCTAGATATTTCAGAAAATGAACACTGCACATTCCACTTCTCTCATCCACTTTGAAACAAGATCTTTGCACCTGTTTCAATAAAATCTAAACATTACAGATCATTTCTCAGTGTTAACATCCACTTTCAGTGGCTTTCTTTCGTTGCTTTTAAAGACTGCAGGATATGTCACCATTGCCACATCCGTGTGTGCAACATTCAAATCATAAAGGATTGTTAGGATAATTGTTTGGTGACAATGTATTCTGTAGTTAATTAAGCCTCATCCTGCTACTCATTCCTCCTTCTCTGTCAGCCTTGACTGCAGTAGTTCATTAAAGCCCTCAACCTCATTTACGCCGTCTGCTTCCTGTCTCCATGTGAGCCTTCATTGTCTCTCCTCCCCCACTCGTTACTGCCTCCCAATGCCTGTCTCTCTCTTTCTGTCTTTTCGCCTCAATGCACAGCTGAAATGACAGGCAGCAATGGTGGCCTGTAGGACATCCTTCCTTGTAATTTGTGTGTGTTTAAGTGTGCTGGGCTTGGGAACCTACATGTAAAAGTGTGTTTTTGTTCAAGTTACCTATGTTTGGGTTCTTTCTTTAGTAATATTTGTGGACTCTAGCAGAGACTTATGCATATCTCATGTGTTTTTCTTTCTGCTGATGCTACAATCCTGCTGAGTTTGAGGCAATGCAATTGACTGTCCACTGTTGCTACATTGTCATACATTTCTTTTGTAAAGTGCCTTGAGATGACATTTGTTCTGAATTGACCCTATATGAACTTAATTGCATATTGTCAGTAAATTTTGTCTGACATATAAAATCTGGTGCTTTTGTTAATTTCCTTCATCTCCCTGTAAAATCAGTCAATACAGGTCTAACTCCAAGAATCTTCTCCTCCTCCCTCAAAAAAGCTAAATTACATTGACAATAAACAGAAATGTTGACTTTGCCTTCCGTCTAAATGATGTCCAAATGTGGTTAAAAGTGAAAGATGATAAGGTGTTTGCACAAAAACTTCAACCCAAGTCAAAATGTAGTTAAAAAGTTGTCTAAACACAGTTTTTGCTGTGTATTTCAAGGCCAAATAGAGACAATGAACATCAGACATAACTACTACTTTTAAAAGAAAATCCATAAACATCCATTGTTTCAAGGGCTAAACTCAACAATTCTCTTCTCTGACATTGCTTGTTTAATATTAACCATGGTTGTTAAAAATTGTCTTATTGTGATTAGTGTATGTATGTGAGGCGTCAGAGACCAGTCCAAGTGACTGAGGCTTAGCTAAATAACTATTTCACTGCTAACACACAGAGACGGTGACAATAAGTCCTTGACTGTCTTGCCCTCTGGCTTACTTCTGTTGGGATGAGATCATTATTACTGGCTAGCTGATGGACCTAGAGGTCAGCAGTAAGGAGACTGGATTCATGACTTCATGTGGGTTCGGGTATGTGTATCCCCTGTCATGTCCTGTGTCCAGGCATGCTCCCAGGGGCCAAGTTTAGAGACTGATGAACATACAGTGGCAGGACCAGTGATGATTGAGTGAGATCCAGGCTCTCAGTACCCCTAGAAAGGTTTGAAGGTTGGCTAGATGCAGGGACAGATGGATTGCTACGAGGAACATCTTTATTTCAAAAGGAAAATGAACCCATGGGTGAGTGATAATGAAAAGGTTATGTCTTTGACTTTTGAATAGATACTGGAGTATTTGTGCTGAAGTATTTCGTCTCTCTCTCTTTCTTTATCTCTCTACCCATCCATCTCTCAGTTTAGAAGAGCAAGCACAGCTCAAACATTTTGAATATCAAGAACAAGTTGAACATGCTCGTCATTCATTTCGAAGGGTGAAAACTCACACATTACAAAGATAAGAGAAAAAGAGAATATTTTAAACAGAAATGTCAGGCTTGGTTGGGTCTATGTTACGTCTATTAGTACATCAGTGAGCACAGAGGTGATCAGCCTGTGGTTCTGCTGTGGTGTAATAGAAGCCCAGGTTGCCTTCAGGTCATCTGCATTATTGGGTCTGATGTCTCTGGTCTTTCTCTTGACGGCGCAGACCAATTCAGACCAAAAAGAGTACTACCATGGTCGCTGAACCAGCTTTTGGTACCCTTGGCAGTATGGGCCAGTGCTAAGTCCTACTGGAAAGGAAAGTCATCATCTCCAAAAAGCTTGTCCATAGATATATGTGCTGTGATTGTGGATTTCAGAAAACACATCAGATCAGCATCGGCATGATCTGACGAAACCCCAAACTTCACAGCGGAAACTTCACACTGGGCATCAAACAACATGAACTGTGTGCCTCTCCACTCTCGCTCCAGACTCTTGGACCCTTGATTACCAAAGGAAATGCAAACTCGACCGCGATAACTAAACATACTAAAGCTGCAGAGACAACAATGTCCTGATTGCTTTGTTCTGTGATGTTCTGCCATGCTCTAGAACGTCTAGGAGACATTTCGGTACTGTTGAACCCACAAGCATGTGAAACATAGTTATTGTATGACTTGTGAGTACAAGATATGTTACAGCTCAAATATTTTTGATGTCTCTGTTGGTCTAAACTTGTCATGATTTAGGAGGTGGGCTGTCTGGCACCATTCCTGGCATTTGTAAGTGGTGGCATATCTGCCAGTCTTCCTCTTATCACCCACGGCTCTTCCGCTTCCGTTACCCAACTGAACTGGTGGCCAGCCCTTGTCTGTTCTTCTTATTTTTCACCCATTACCTTCCCCCAGGGTTACAGTGTTCACTGCAGTGGTCTTGCATGTGACAAAAGTGTGACGAGTCTCCATGAAACACAATGTGTGTATATTTGTCATATTTTAAGGGGGGGGGTGGAAGGCGAACATTTGTATGTTTCTGTGTGTGGCCAAAGCACAGGCTTTTCTTTCTAACAGATTGACATGAGTGTCTGTGAGGCTTTGCTCTTTTCAGACATGTCTCACCCTGGCAGCTGGAGTTTATATGTGTGTGTGTGTGTGTGTGTGGTGGTGTGTGTGTGTGTGTGTGTGTGTGCGTGTGTGCGTGTGTGTGTGTGTGTGAGCATGCTTGCCTTCAAGCTCCTCCATGGAGACTGACGGCCCCTGACACCTGCCATTTGGACGCTTTTCTCTGTGAAAAATGTCATCGTCTTTAGACCCGACGTGGATGTTTGTGTATGTGTGTGAATAAGGGAGAGAGATATGGCACATCCCTCAATTTTGCTCCCTGGGGTCAAGCTTTGCAGCTGACTGAACAATGGATCCAAGCTGTTTGAGCTACCAGGACAGACACAGTTGGCGAGTGTGTGTATGTGTGTGAGTTTTATTTTTCTTAATTTTAGTTGTTTTTTTTAGATAAATTATTTTTTAGTTAGTTTTTTCTCTCTTAAACCAGTAGAATTGAACTCACATAGATTGGTTGAAATCACTAATTTATTAAATGTTTACATCATAGCTTTTTTGTCTGCAACATAGTTTAGCTCTTTATAATTCTCTTTTCTTTCAAATTGGCTGTATTTATTTACAAAATACTTAAAAAGATGACTAAAACCATTTGCTACTTTTCTGCAACAACGTAATATTTCCCAAATTTCAACACATGATGTTTTACCTTCCATGGGGTCGTTCTTTCAGGTATTTGCAAAAAGTTGTAGACCTTATTTGAAACCATTCTTTAAAATTCAAATAAAAAATTTGTCCCAGTTGTTTGTTTATACACATAGAAAGTGAGCCAATCACGTGGCAGCAGTCAAGTATGTTTAAGGCTCTAGATGACAGAGGCTGACTTACTGAAGTTTAAACCAAGAGTCAGATGAGGGGAGAAAAAACTGATTTTAGTGAATTCAAAGTAGTATGGCTGTTTACATCAAGCTGGATTGAGTTTTCCGTAGGTATTTGTTTGCACAACTCCCCGATTTACAGACAATGGTTTGAAAAAAGGGAAAAATATCCAGTGAGCGGCAGGACAAAAGTGCCTCAATGACGTCAGAGGAGGAGGACAGACGGAGTACTCTGAGATGATTAAAAGGTAACTAAAGCTTTAATAACCACTCATTACCACCAAGGCATACAGGATACTAAGTACAAATGTCAAATTTTGAAGCAAATTTGCTGCTACACTTAATTTCGGCTGTGACATTTAGATGATAAAGTCAGAATGTGGTGTAAACAACATGAAATAATGGAATCAGGGATCAGTGTTTCAAAATCTGGGTTGTGGTGTTGTGCTGTGGGGAACCAGTTGGTCACACTTTAAACCGTGCAGACTGGCCAACTCTTGTTGCTGACCACATCCATGCCTTTATGACTACAGGGTTAAGTGGACTTCCGTTATTTAGCACTTTTCTAGTCATACTGAAATAATCAAAACACTTTACACTAGAGCTGCTTTCACGTAGTTGCAGTCTAACGGATGGATTTGAGTTTTGTGACGACAAAGTGCGTTATTCTGTTAGAGGTAGAAAGTGGATAGACTATAGGGGTGACTGTGGCTCAGAGTCGAGAGTAGCTGACAACTGAAAGCTCTGCTTCTCATTCTACTTGTAGGAACTCGAGGAACCACCAGCATACCTGCAACCAGGAAGTAAAGTTTGTTCAATGAATGGTCGAAGAAAAACAGGCAACCTGCCAATGGTAGCACCGAAATGCTTTGGCAAAAATATTTCCATCGTCTCATTCGGTTCTTTCTATCCTGGTAAATACTGTCCATCTAAACCAGGACTTTTAAACCAACTTCAGTTCTCAAGAGCAATGAGGTAACTGAGTCCCCTTTTCTCTATGCCATCAGATTCAACAAGGACCTGCTATTGAGCCGTGTTGGACCAGAAATTCATCTATAAGTTGCACGATTGTGTTTCTAGAGGTTAACAGTCGAAGCCCTCAATTGTTATGCAAAGGAAACCTTTCATAGAGATGTTATTCCCTTACTTTAGTTCCCCAATTCAAACTGAATGATACAGGGAACATATAAGAGGAATGCTCTGAACTTTTAACAGGGCTCTATAGGCTCCCACATACTTCATCCGAAGTGCTAAAATCGACTCTCATTGACATAGACGAGTTACAAAAATTGCATCATCCTGTTTGCAGAGAGGCATCCACCTGCTTGAACTTGACACCAGGCCCAGGCCAAACTATTTCAACAGGGCTTTGTGCGAAGTTTATCACCATCTTTTATGCAGAAATGTGCTTGGAAAATATTGTTAATATTTCGCTTTAACTAGTCCACTTCCTCTGTATGGTTTTGTATCTGCAGAAGGCTTGAATAATTAGGAATTATGTACATTTATGCAGTTTTTTCATAAAATAACTAATACAAAAGCAAAACAAAAAACAAAAAAAAAACAGTGGAGGCTGTCTGTAACCTCCACTGTGAAAAGTGTGGTGCTTCCTCTCCGACTGTTTCCTAAATGTAGAGCAGAGGATAAGGGTAGGAGTGTGGGGACCCCAGCAGGTTGGGGTGTGATGTATGCTGAAGTGAGAGGGATGACTCCCCAGGTGGTCTGCGCTGTTGGATGAAATGTGAGTTCGTAGGTGAGTCCACAAGCATGTGACCGCGCTTTAACTTTTCCATAGTTCCATGGTTACACTTACAAAACCCAGTTAACATTAACTATGTGGTCTGTGTTAAGACTAATGGTTACTCCTTGAAAGAAGAAGAATAACATTGTTCTATGTTTTTGGGGTCATTAGTGATATAATCGGCCCTATTTCTGATTCGTTAAAGCTGTTTTGAATTTTCACCCATAATGAGTGCGCCCGGAGGCTTTAATGAGATATCAAAATGTGTATCCATCTCCTTCACTATCTCCTTTCTTTAGGGGCAGCAAAGGGGTATGTCGTTATGTGTCTGTGTTTGAGTGTCAAGCTCAAGGGTGTGTCTCAAATTCACCCAGCAAGGGGAAGGAGAAAGGGCAACCCGTTTGTGACTTTGCCCTGGGAAGGAACGGCGCTGAGGGCGGACATGTGTTTGTGTGTGTTCGTGCAATTAAGAGAGCAAGCATAAGCGAGAATAAATGATAACCCTAAATGGCGAGAAGTCATTGCTTTGCACCAGGAGGCAGGCTGTGACTTTGTACCCGTCCACACGTCGACCATCCAACCGCTGTCGACCTTCTGCTGCCTGCCAGGACGATGCCCTCGCCATGACGACAGTCATGGACGCTGTGGCAGAGAGGGCTCAGAGCTGTATCTATGACACTGCTGTTACTGAGATGCCCCAGCATTAATTAATACAGAGGTGATGAGGCTCGTTGGAGAGCCTTCTGTTTTTTTGCCCATCATTCACTAGTATGTGTTTTTTTTCCCAATCATTTATTCTTCCAGCTTTTGCTTTCATTTTTATCATCCAACACTGCCTTCGTCAAACACAGTGTGTTTATTAGTACCAACATTTCCTAAACACTGGGAAAAAAATGAAATATATATATTTATATATATATATATATATATATATATATATAGTATACTTTATACATATATACTGTATATAAGTTTTCCTTTCTTGCATGTGATTTGTTTATTTGTGCAGTAAAAACGTGAAGCAGGACGTGTCATGCTAATGACCAGCATCCCTTTGACCTCCTTGAAGGTCATGTGCCAGTGCTCGTTAGCACCGTCGTCATGGCGATATGTCAGCTGTCAGCACAATGGACTGGAAGCTGACCAACAGAACGGGGAGGGGCGTGTGGGGGGGGACATGATGAGATTAATAGAGAAGAGGAAGGATAGGAGGCATTGGAGAACAAGTTCATTTAAATATGAGTCTCATCAGAAGGCCTCTGTCACGACTCATTAATAACATGCTCATGGTGGGCAAGGTTGTTGTGGCACAGTCTGAGCCTCTGGTACAGGTTGTGTGTCTGAATGCTGGACAGGTCTGGACTCTCGGACATGAGCGAGGCGTTATTGACCCTGTTGTTGTGTCACTTAGCCCCGAGGACGATCCCCCCCCCCGTTTCTCCTCTCATCTGAAAGAGGCGGCACAAAATAATATGACAAGTTCTGTTGAGTGTTGCCAATATCAACGCCGTATCAGTGGCTTTGTTGCACCACCGCCCTGCCTGATCGGTGATCAAGGATAAACAGCCTTCTTCGTTGTGAATATGTTTCAATAGAAATTTGTATTAGCTGTGTGTGAGCACATGAAACTATGTTTTTAAGCAAATCTTTGCAACTTCTTTTAAAATGTATTTAACGTGTTTATAAAAATGTATTCAGCTGTGCATCTTTTACTCTGTTGATAATTATGTTTCTCAATGATTTGGAATAATCTGCCACCTTAATATAAATTAATACTTTTTTTAAGTCATTTTAAATCAGCACATTTAATGAAAGGTAAAAATGCTACACGTTAAACACAACCAAGCAGTATTCACCAAGAACAGTACATAGCAGTGAGCTCTAGATGGCAGTAGTGTTGCATAAATTGCTGCAGTGCTGCACTTCATGTTCAGAAAAAATGAACAGGGCTCTATAGGCTTTTTATTTAAACATCAGTCATGTCAGCAGAAAGAGCGTTTTAATCTCTAACCAACCAAGAATGTGAATGATTTATACTTACTTCAAGAGTGAACTGTTCTGTAAGTAGATTATCTCAATCAGCCATCTGAATCACCAAATTACCTGTTCTGACCTTATTAAGTATGCCGTACGTAGTTACATAACCCAGTAATTTATATATTTTAGGTACATGCTGTTTTTTTTCTTTCCATCCTGCTGAGTTTTAAATGATTAAAAGCATTTGAAAGACTGTAATTTTGTTGTTAACTTTGAGACTACTTGTCACGTTGCTATTTAGGGCATAATGTCAGTCCTGAGCACAAAAGGGCTGCTTAAGTCAGATGTGGAACCAGTTTGATAAGTTGTCAAGTGCAAAGTGCAAAGCAGTAGCAATTTTCTTCAACATGTGCCAGCATTGTGCCTGTGAAACAGAAATACCTGCCTGCATTTTTGTGTGTGTGTGTGAGCGTGTGTGTGTGTGTGTGAACTCGTCACCTCTTAGCTTAATCACTCCATCCTCCCCCTCACCTTTATGGGCTAACCTGTTTTTTTATTTCCTGTTGCCATATTATTCTCATCCACCATTTCACTCTCATTTTTTTTCTTACCTGGTATTTTTCTTCTGAATCCTGTAAACAGCATAACCAACGAGGCCGGGGCGTCCGTCTACAGTGTGAGTCCTGAGGCGGTCAAAGAGATGCCAGACTTGGATCCAAACCTTCGGAGTGCAGGTAGGACTGCAATAATTTCAGAACTACTCTCTAATTCTGGTAAGACTCAGATTTTCCTACAATTGCTAGTTTTATAATCAATATTATGTTTTGAAATGTATTGGTTATTGTTTTAAATAATTATTGTTATTTTTATTATAAAGAACATGTAGAAGAAATATATCAATGAGTCGTATTGTATCATTGATATTACCCCTTCATTTTTAATGTGCAAATGAAGGGGTACTGGGTGGCTCAGTTGGTAGAGTAAGCAGGCCTCAACATGGATGTCGTGGGTTTGGGTCCTTTCCTGTCAAATTATTGTTCAACAATGGCTACCAGTGCCAAAATAAAAACTTAAAAAAAGAAGAAAAACACTAAACAGGGTTCCTATGAAGTGCAGAATGCTTTAAAAAGTTAAATAACCTATGGTACAGCAGAGTTTTGTGTGTCCCAAAGCCCTATTTACATCAGGGATGCTTCAAATTATTCATAATCTTCAACAAAAAAGACTGCAGATTATTGGCAAAATAAACACACCATGTAAATCTGTTAGCTAGCTTTTTAAAATTTGTTATCTAAAACAACAGAAGTGTGAAGTTGTTTTTAAAAGTTTTAATCACTCCCCAGCCCCACCTAAACTTTTTACGTTCTTTACATCCAGGCATCATGTCGATGTCACATTGAAGTACAACAAACATAGTTTCCATCATGGGCTGCTGAGAAAAATGCAACATTGCATAACAAATGTCGTCTAAATTTTTAGAAATCTGAACGTACGTAGTCTTTCCTCTAAAAGTGGACAAAAACGGAAACTTTTTGACTCTTGGAAGAAGGCAAAGAAAAAGGTTCAGATTTTTTTAATACGTATCTTGTCCGATAATCTGTAGCAATTATGTTGCAATTGAGCCAGTTTGTAATCAAAGTTGATCAAGTACCACTTTACTAAAGCTTTTAAACTTTGAATGATAACTCTTTTTTTAACTATCTGCAAAGCAGCCATACAATAATAATAATAATAATAATAATAATAATAATAATAAGCCATACAATAATATTCAGATTCACTTTAAATTAAATGAAACCAATGCTTTTATCTGAAACAAAACAAACACTAAAGAACATGTAATAAAAACAACAACAACAACAAAACACTGAGTATGCACTCACTTCCACCTGCTAAGTTAGTTAACAAATAAAAAAACGACTCAAAATGCGTGATGCTGATTGGCTGTCAGTGGGCGTGTCAACGACATGCTGAGTCTTTCGAATTGGATATTTATTAATAATTGTCTGTGGTTATATTTATTCGTAATGCCTCAAAAATTTGCCTGTGACACAAACCAGCAAAAGAGAAATAAATAACATATATTTTCCACCATTCTGAATATAAACATGTCTTTATTCCTTTTTACAGACAGTCATGAAATATTTCTTCTTCAAACACACACAAACCCACAAAACATAATAACCTTCAGTGTTTTAATTGCGTCCTTAATTATCTGTACTTCTCTGAAGCTCGACTCCTCTCTGCAGAGACAGGAAGCCCATCAGCTCCTACTGTGTCACTACAAGTACTGTAAAGTCTAGAAAAGCACATCACATTAAATTACCTACTATAAACATATTAAAAGATCTATTTTTGAGTCTGGATGTGGATCTGGATCTATATACAAAGTAACATAGGAAAAATATTTAGCAAACCAATTATTTCGACATTGTAGCAAATTAAATAGTAAAGTAGCCTAGTAAAGCTCCCCATCCATCATCAACACACCGTCCTCAGTCATTACACCAGATGTTATGACTATGTTCAGTTGTTGTGAGTGTGGTTTTCGGGTTATGAAAGATTAATAAAATGAACACCGTCATATCAAAAGAAAAAAAAAACAACTCTGCATTTTGGAGAACAAATGTTTCCAGCAGACTTCCTCTTTAACAGGCATAAATCAAGCCACATTATATCTTATTAAGTTTCTGTGGTCGGCTGCACTTAGACCCACATTTATTTTCTTGACAAACATCAGTTGATGGTTTGAAAGTGACACTTTGATCCATTTCACTTTTCATTCGATGCTCTTTTAAAGCAGCTGCCTTTAACTTTGTTGTTAGCGGTGACCTCACCTTCTTCTTTGGCTCTTTCTGCTCTCTTCTAGTTATTTTTTTGTTGTAGTTCATGACACATGCTGTACACCATGAAAAACTCAAATAATTTCAGTTTGACAGAAGAAAAAAAAAGACGCAACACACCACTCAGCATCGTTTTAACCATGAAAAAGCAAGCGAGCGTCTCTCTCTCTTTCCAGGCCTCAATGTGTCTGATGAGGCTTGTCATCTTGCTATACTTTGGCTCATAAACTTTTAATAAATGTCGGCGAGTTTCACCGCTCTCCCGTTTCCAAATCAACTCCTCACAGAGGGAGAAATGGGCGGAGAGTCGGGGAAACAGGATAGATGGAAAGTGTATCTGGAGGGTTCTGCTGGTACACTGAGCAAGGTTAGGGTTGAAACTTCATCCCTGTCTAAATATTATCTCAGGCAGCAGCCTCCTGCCGCAGCCAGAAGAGAGAGAAGAGCCATTGATTCCAGATACAGTCCCTCCACTGCATCTCATCCTCCTCTTGCTCTTTATCTTTTCCGCCTCCGAGATATGAATCGGACACATCTCATGCCGAATTACGCTCGCGCCAACCTCAGAAATTCAAACACGTACTTTAGCGCCTGCGTTTAAAAAAAAAAACGCTCTGAAAAGGGAACTAAATACAAGTCAAACTGAATCGTGTAATTTAGATAGAGTACATTGCATTTTAAATTCAATATCTGCTTTTTTACATTTTTGTTAATTTACAAGTCGAAACTACTGTTTAAAATTATTTAGTTTCAGTGGAATGTATTAAATCATTTGTTTAAAAATAAACCATACAGATTTAATATATTTTCTCACTAACGAATATGAAACGGAACAAATTCCCTTGTTTCTTTGCAATAACTGCATAATCATTTAATTTAGCAGTTGCAAGATGATGCTAAAAGCTACTTTGGTTGATGCAGACTGTAGATGTTTGTGTGCTACATTTCATTATGAGCCTGCAAGCTCTGGAAAATACAAATTAGTGGTTTAAGGGTTCACGACTTTGCCGTCCATCAGGATGCTAAATGATGAGTGCAGAGGCTCATCCTAAACGGCAGCTTTAATTATTATTATTGGGGGCGGAGGACTCACAATTAGGTTGGGCCTGCCTTTGGGGAAGCTCTCTATTATGCGGATGATTAGCATATTCAGTCATTATAAATAATGTGGTTTTGCATATTTAGCAATTAAGTCATGTTGCAAGTTTATACAAAACACAAATGTGACATTCTCATGAGAAATATGACTTCCTGACGTGTCTTTGCGTGCGCACATGTTTTATTTTAGTGTCTATTGGAAGACGCGTCCAAGATCCACTGGCTGAACTCGTGAAGATTGATCCAAAACACATTGGCATTGGAACGTATCAGGTGAGCCTTTTAATGTATTTCATTTTGTATATAAAACAAAGTCAAACAAGGCCTTCATTTTATTTTTTGTTAATTTCATACCCATCAACATGTCTTTGGTTATATAAATCTATGCTCTTTGGCGTACTATTTCAGTTTGTCATAAAGGATGTGTACGAATTTCATGCTCAAATTAGACATTTATTTTAATTTCTGCTGATTTTAAAAAAGCAATAGGAGAAAGTCTCTAAATTATTCAAAGTTCAGCCATGTGAACAGAAACAGAGAGGCAGCAGAAACTTCAGTTTCTGCTGCCTTCTGCTGCCTCTCATCCTTATTTGTCTCAGGGTTTATGAACCTAAACCAACACGAAAGCTGATTTTGCCACATCCAGCTTTACTACGTGTCGTACTACGCCTTCTGTTCCCAGGAACTATGAATTCAATGTCATTGTTGCTGGTAGATCCAGTAAAAACGACATGAAAGAATAAAAATCAAGCCAAGAACCCTGGATGACATGTAGAAGTCATGACTCATTGTTGTGCCTTCCAGCTAAACATGGTGAAATTTGAGTAATTTAATGATGAAACAGTCAACGCAATCTTTAAAATGTTTAATTAAAGATAAAATCAGTTGGCAAGACATAGGGCTTCAAAGATGTGCTCCTTCAGCAAGTAAAAGTGTTAAATGTGCACAATTCCTGTTTGTGAGGATGTGAAGCTCATTTGAACATTGAGCTGTGATGCGAGACAGGATGATTTTTTTTGTGCTGCAAGGCTGAGTAAGAACAGAGATGAAAACGCTGTTTGACTTTTTGGTCGAACAATGATTGAACTAATAACTTACAAAACTGATAAGAATAGTTTACTATGTAGTTTTGGTATTATTAATGATAACATATTTCCTGATTAATCTTCTTGAAGCAAATATTTTGTTACATGATCTACTAATAGGTAGGACTTTGTGGATTTTTTGCACCTGCTAGACAATTTCCAATTGATTGGCTGTGATCAGTAAATCAAATACAATAAAAACTAAACTTTTTCATAAATGCCTCAAAAATAGTCTTTCTTGCAAGTTGTTTTGTGTCTTTCTCTTTTTTGACATATAAATATCTTTAGACTAAAACACCAGAATCTGCAGATTACACCTCAAGGAAAACAAGGACTCAACGTCCGCTTGGTGCACAGCCTGATTGGTGCAGCTTTATTTTGGTTGTATTTAGGTGCTAGGAAGATCTTCAGTGGAAAACCACTTCATGATACAAGAGGGAAAATAGAAGTGAGAGTTAGCAAAGACAGCAGATGGTGACAAAAGTCAAAGGCACAGGGAATGAGTTGAAGAAGCTAAAACCGACATTTGAGAGTGAAAGGAGCAGGTCAGGTTGTGCAGCTGTTTGCGTGTGTGTGTGTGTGTGTGTGTGTGTGTGTGCGTGTTAGGTCACAGGCTCTTGTCTCTCATCACATTCTGCCGGGCTCTCTTGGGTGCCCACAGTTCTGCACTTTTTGCTCTCAGATCATGTGACTGGGTCAACAAATGATAATATAACAGAGTAAATAAACTCTTGGTGCTGACAGATATGAGATGGGACATCAGTTTAACCTGCATGTGTGCTCATACGAACACTTTTACACACTTTCCCTCCCTGTTTTTTCAGGTAAGAACATATGCACATAAATGCATGTGTAATGCATAACTCCAAGTGTTTTTTTTTACATTATTATTATTTTGGATACATGTGAAAAAAAGTGAGCTCATGGCTACGTTTTCTTTTGTGCGATTCATGGCATTTTGAGGTTTCTTAAAGTTTATTTCTCCTAGACCCAGAAAGCATAAGGGCAGATGTAACTCTAGACAGCTGGCACAGCATGCGCTCTCTTTCTCTCTAACTCTGCTGAGCCAGTGACTGACAGCTCTGAGAGAAAGGCGGAAATGAGCTGTGGGCTAAAAAAGTGAAGCCCATTAAATTCAGATTGGGTGTAAGTATTGGTGTGGGAACATTATTTTCACTGCAGCACCCCTGGTTTAAAGGTCTCGCTGGATATTAACGGTCTTAGACGGCATGGTTAAATCTGCAGCAAGTGACACTCCTTTCCTCAATATTAATTTTAACAGAAATATGCATTTAATGAGTGGTGTAACATTCAAGACAGTTAAATTAACACATTTTAAAGTAGCTTTTTGCTCTTTTTATTGATCGGAATAGGCCTTAAGACAACTCTGTCACTTACTTGTTGTGATTGTGGTGCTTGGTTAACAGTTGGACAATCCCTACAGCGGTGGAACTAATTGCTACTGAAAAACACACACAAAGGCACACACTGCTGGGTAAGAAAACATTACCCACCTGCCGGATATTAAAGAAACTGTCAGTCTTCTCCTTATAGCTTTCAGACATTTCCTCACTCTTGCTTTTTGACCTGTATTTTCATGTTTGTGCCCCAATGACTGATCAGTCAAACACAAGGGTTTTAAATTAGATTAACGGAATTGTTTTTGTCTTTCAACTATTCCCTTATGACAAAGATAAACATGATTAATGACATAGTGGCTACAAACTTAATCCAGCGATCCAGTGAAAACGGTGACCTGAAAAATCGAAGCCAGTTCTTCATCGAAGCAGATGTTCTTCCACAGAAACCAAAACAAAACTGCTTTAGGGTTTCTTTCACACCAGCACTGTTTGGTCCGTTTCAATCAAACTATAGTTCGTCTGCCTGGAAAGTCTGGTTCATTTGAGGAAGTGTGAATGCGCAATCAAGCTCTTGATGCCAACCAAAAATGCAAACTCTGGTCTAAGTATAAAAATCTAGGACTTGATTCGGCTGAAATGGAAATAGACAATTGTGAACAATATGCATGTAATTTATAGACTTATTATATTATTTGCTTTTAGTAGCCCCTTACGCATATGAAGTACAGTAAGTGTTTCCCATCCCAAGAGGCAGAGGTTCTACACAGGACGATGGCAAAAGGTGATGATTTCCTGTACTGGAGCTCAGTAAATCTGCAGAAGAACTAGCTTTAGTTTAGCGCTGAAAGGAAGCTATGAGGCAAACGCCAATCTTAGCTTTGTTCTGGACAAACCAGAATTTGTTGAATTTCCTCTTTATGAGACTGTCATAGGAAAACAGAGCATCTTCAGTCAGAGGCTTCTTCACAACCGCTGTAATTTAATTATATGAGCTACAACAACATTTAATGTCCTTCTCGGATCGATAAACTATTTTTGAATAAATATTTTTTGCTCTGCAGACGATTTAAAGTCACAGTGGTCTCTTAAATACTTATGTAATCAAGTTGTCAGGCAGTTGCACAAGAATCAGAACAACCCAACAGGAGTAAAATATTTATGTGAGTGTATCAAGCTTAAAGCACTTCACTTTCTCATTTGCGACTCTTAAAACTTAATAATAGCTCACACCTAATTCACCAGGTAAATGCATGCTGACAGCAGCTTGGTAGCTCTTAGCAACACAAACCGCTTTGACAAGATAATTGTGTTTTAATATGGTAAGACTTTGCACACACTCTTGAAGTCAGAGCTAGCACAAAAAATTGTGCTGCCTCTCTGGTAGGATGCGCAAGAAGGAGTTTCTGGTCAAGCAGCAAAAAATTTGTTCAACCAGATTCTTGATAAGACAGATTTTCAGAAACGAACCGAGGCTTTCCTGTCTGACAGTTACAATTTTATTTCCACCTAACCAAATCCGTAGCAAAACACCCTACGTTGGCGTTTTGGCCCAGAATTGTCCGAAATATTGTGGTTTTTTAAAATGTTTTATATTTTTATGTAAGTTGTGCAAGTAATGTCACTTTCACAACGGAGCCCACTGTTTCTGTCCTGCACGGGCGCATACCATCGTTCAGCTTTGATTGACGGAGCCTGGAGGGGAGATAGGAGCAGACAGAGCAGCTGGTAAAAGGAAGAGTGATAAATCGAGGCTTAAAGTGACTGATGGTTCCTGCTTTGACTTACTGAGGCATGGGAACAAAAATAACAAGATCTCAAGAGATGATCAGTTACAGAAGCTCTTAATTGCATACTCCTATTATTTTAATTATTTCCTTGTGAAAGTCCCGGCATGATCGGTGTGATTTTTATTGAGCTTTTCATTTGCGTTTGCTGTTGCAATAAATTTGCACAGAAATATGCTAATGGTTTAAAATACATTTGTTAGCCGTTTTCCTGCCTTTCCTCTTTATTATGTTTTCATTTACATTTTTTTCTGATAGATTTCATTTTTCTTTAACTCTTGTATGTCAAAATGGGGTCCAACCGACCCCACACACGTAAAACCTGTATCATTTTCCATAGACCTCTACGTTTGCCTCAGTCCTCACACGCACAAGGGTTAAACCTGTGCTTGAAAATCATCACCATCAGAAACTCTTAGCTTAGCAGATTTAAAAGCCCAGCTGGATTAAATAATAAATTAAGCATTTGTTTAGGATTTGTAGAGTTAGAATTTAAAGCTAGTACCATTTGGTATGAGTAAGGCAAGAAATTATCCCAAAGATATATTCTTTATCTTACTACAGTGTAATAGAGAGCAGGTAACCTACTTAATTTCAGTCTCTATTTCTATGGATCCATTTTTTGTGTGTGTGATGTGGTGTGCTTTGTGTTGATACACAGTGAAATACCTTTCATTAATCATCAAGTGAAAATGATACGACAGCAATGCGATGGCTTTATGATTTTAGCAACATCTGTCAGAAATGCCCAACAGCGATATTTCCCACTTCCTGCAAAACAATCACCTCGACGTGCACATGCATGCATACGCCAACAGACAAAATCCTGCTCTCCAGACGTACATGCCTAAAATAGTATAAGCTGTGCTTCCCGGGACTTTACACAGGCCCTGAAGAAGTGTCAATCATGGAGAATGTGAACGCAAGATAACCCCTGTGAGAGCTACTTCGCTTGAACACAGCTCATGTAATCGGGTAATTATGTGACAGAAGTAAGCGACATGTTTGGCTATACCGTGTCACACTAAGTAAATTTAAGATATTCCAAATTTCTCTCCTCTTCATTGTGGCAAATGTTCCACATTTCCAGGCACAAGCTCACCCCTTTTCTCATGCGACCAAAGGATGTTTTGGTGCAAATTACAGTTTGCATCATGCATAGAGCATCATGCAGGTGGAGGTGTTATTTAAACTCTGTTTCTGAAGCAGCAACAATCGGGCACCGAGGACTGACTTAAATCAAGGAAAATAAAATTAATATTTGACTAAGAGACATCAGGAAGTGATTATCCTTGAGGTAATGTCTTTCAGTTACCATCAAGAAGTTAACAAAATTGCTTTATTTAAGATTCAGCATCTTAAAAGTTAAAGTGAATGTCAGCAGAATATGACTTGTTTTGCAGAGTTGATTTTTCTCCTGAAAGGACAGAGTAGCGTACCTCGAGGCTTCAGTTAACCTATACTGTATTGCTGCCGTATTTGGTGTGAGACAAATGTTGGCATATTTGAGCAAAGTAAAGACTTTTGCAAGTAAAACAAAAACACCAAAAATATCAAAAGCAACACTCCTTCATAAACACAGCGTGCAAACGTTAAAGCACGGTGGCGGAGGGCTCATTGTCTGCGCCTGTGTTGCAGCCACACGACCTTGGAGTAGTCATGATATTCTCCACTTGTTTACCCTGTTGTTTTGAATATTAAATGGGCAATTTCACATTATGCATTTTCCAATTTTTGTAAGAAAAGATTTTTGTTTGCTTGCATTCAAAAATAACTATCCTGGACTCTTGAACGTAATAAAACGTTCAAACGTTGAATAACGATTTCTGAACCTGCTTTTCTGCATTCCCCTCCACACAGCCGGAGTCGCAAAACAAGGAAATAAATTCCTTATGTCGAAAGCAATGGAAAGACCTTAAATGAAACTTGATCCCAAGGTTTGAAATCATTTTTACAGTTAACCTTCCATCATTACTTCCTTTAGGCTCTTTGCGCTTGCAGTCGCTCTGGCTCCAGAGTTCTTCTATTTGCTTAGCGCTTGGTGACAAGATTCATGGTTTCTTAGTTAGCTGTCGGCCTTACGACTTCTGCCATCTTTGTCCGTCAACACCTCAACTTTTAGCAGTTACTTTTGTGCCCCTTTTTCCCCCTCTTGAGTTTCTCCCTGTGTGTTTCTTTGTAAGAGGTGGCTTTATATGTACATGCTTCTTGTTAGGCAGCGCACCACAGAAGAAGGACGTTGATGTTTTTCAGTTTCTCGGTGAAATGCCGAGAAAGTGAAAAGTTTATTTTGGTTTTCTGTCCTTCTCTCAGCATTTTTCACCTCTCATGCCTTTTTCTCTCTTTCTCACTCACTCTCTGATTGACATGTGGTAACTCAGCAGAGTTTTAGCACTTGTGGTGCAGACAGAAGCACTTTGTTGAAGTGTATTGGTAAGCTGACTTGAGCTGGTTTTTGGGCCAATGCAAACATGACCTTCACACATAGGGATCCAATCCATTGGTTCTGGATTAGCATGAGGTTTTGGCTGTGGCAGGTGGAACCAACTAAGGCTTTGCAAATCTATCTCATCGATTTCAGAGTCACTTTTTCTGGCTTTTAATTCTAATGAAAAAATGCACCAACAGAGGAAAAACAAAAAAAAACTTGAAAATAAACAGGAAATGTTCCTGCAGTGAAACTGAAAAAGAGCCAGTGTCTCTAATTCTACCTCACATATATAATTTAATAATGACAAAGATTTGTATTATTATTATTATTATTATTTATTACGGACCACTAATTCAACATAATTGTTTTTCAACTTTGAACATTTTCCACCTTCTGCTGTGGTGCAACCACAAATTTAATGGGTTTTGCTGGTATTTAGTGTAACAGTCCAACACAAAGTGGTGCCAAGTTGTGAAGTGTAAAAGGTCAGATGTCTTTCACGCTTTTTCTGAATTGAAAATCAGAAACGATATTCCTTCGATTTGCATTTACTGGTTGGTGGGACCTCCTTTTGCAGCAGTTACAGCTAGAAGCATTCTTCTGCGATTCCTCTGTCAGCTTTGCACTAATAGAGAATGAAATCCTTGCCCGTTTTTCTTTGCAAAACAGCTGAAGCTTAGTCAGGTTGGATGGGAAACAGATTGTAAATCGGGCTCATGCTTTATGTTCGGTGGTGTTTTTTCTTTGGAAGCCAAAACTCCACTCCAGCTATTACGTCTGACACGTCTTCCTTCAGGATTGCCCTCTTCTTACCCCTTTTCATCAGTTTGATCAGATTCCTGCTCCCTGATGAAGAAGGCATACCCACAGCACAGCACTCTAACCACCATGTGAATTGTGAGGTGATAAATTTCATGTAAAATCCCAATAGAATGCACTGAGGTATCCAATTACAAAATTGCAAAATGTGACAAAGTGGCTGTGAAAGGTTTTTGCAAGGCACTGTAGCAGAGTGTAACTTAACATTTAAAATGAATACAGAAGGACAGTTTCTACTGATTGATATTTTAAAACTGGGGATATATATATATATATATACTAATATATATATATATATATATATATATGTATGTATAAAATCAGAACAGTTTTAAAATCATTGCCCACTTAAGATTTTTGAGCGTGTTAAAACAAGATAGACGACGGTTCTGCTCATTTTCTTCGTCTTTGTTTTTCTCCCATCAGTTTTTAATTATTGAAAATGAATTATAATGTATGATTAGGGTTAATCCTAAGCAATTAATACCTTTTTAGGCAATTAACTCCTATCTGCATCTGAGCCAAGTACGTACAAAGACATAGCGAGATCTGTGTGCAAACAGAATACCTTTCAATCATTCTTTCATGCAGCTCATTTGAGTAGAAATATGAGAACAGATTTACTGAAGGTTCAGCGTCTCCGTGGTGCTCACACCTTCAACTTTCTCGTGTGAAAACATTCTTTTCTGGTGTGATATTACAGGTGATTTCCTCTCCATCCTGTCCTACTGTCTCTGACTCTCGTCTCTTTCTGCGCGCCCTCAGCAGGAAGTCATAAATCTTTCAAATCTACCTTTGTGGGAAGTCTTGTTCAGACAGTTCACTTTATTATCTTCAAAATGCTTCTGGTGATGCATAGCTTTAAAAGTATGAAATTAGTTTTTGTCTGCCTTTTATTGTGGTTTGTATTAGTAGAAAAATCTACAAAATTAACTGTTGTGCTAAGTACAGGGTAATGGTCATTTGGTGACATTAAGTGTGGATAAATAACAATGAACAAATGTGCAAAAATGCAGTACTGCATACTCTTGTAATAACGTTATAACACATTGACTGTTACAGTTTTATTGATGTAGTCAATACTATGTATGTTTTTGCTGCTTTGCTAGTATAGCTACTTGTTGTCCGTCTTGTTATCCTGTTTTGCTCGTCTGCTCTTTCATAAACTCGGTGTTAGTTGGGTAAGTAGTCAACCTGTAAGCATTTCATTGGACATGATGTTCAAAGCATCATCATATTTAACAAAATAGGAGTTCTTTAGTAAAGTGATGAGTGGCACTTGAAATTTTAGTGGTTTTGAACATTTTTCTAAAACTTTGATGTACCTTGAAAATCTTTTGTTGACTTATGTTAACTGGGAAAGCCAGAAAAGATGCAACATTTAATACGAGGCTGTAGATTTATCAGTAATTTTTACAGCTCATTTTATTATCCGTGACAGATATTAACCAAGTTAGGTGTACCAAGAATGTGCACATTATTATGAAACTACAAATTAATGCCTAGCTTTTAATAAATAAATGAATAAGTTAAGTATGAAGCAGTCAGATAGTCTTGAAATTAGGCATTACACCGAGGAGTTACATGTGCTCTCATATTTATTGGTACCGCCGGCTGACTCACCCCCCTCTTTGTCCCCGTCTTGTCCATTGCCGACAGAGAAGGGTGTGTGCTTGTGTTGTTGTTATCTGTTTACAAGTCAGCGTTTGTTCATGGCTCGATCATGTTACAGGGAAGCTCACGCTGCTCTCCGGCACGTTTATACATGCGACACACAAAACTCATGCGTGTAGACACCGCCATGGTGACACACAGATACGACGGCCCAACAGGAGCTCACTTTAGAGCGTCAGCTAATCCTCAAGCAGCTGCTGAGGCATCAGACTCCAGCTGCAGCCCTTGAATGCTGGGGATGTCCCACTGTTTGGTGCTTTAGTCCTATCTCATAGGATTCCTTTTGTTTTGCCTTGTCTTTTTTTATTTTGACGGCTTAATTCTTGATCATCCCCAACATTTTTGAGTGTGAAAAATAGCTTTTGTCCTTTGGGGCATCTCATAAAAAATGTCTAAACCTCCATATGAAACACCGTTGCTGCATTGTCAACCAATTATGTAAAGTAATTTCCCATTCTCTTTATTATATAATGTCATTATAAATGTGGTTGTTTGACTATTTCATAAAAACAACCTTAACTGCAGTAAGTCGCTCATTAGTTTTGTAATTTATCACGCATCAAAAATATTACAGTCCTTAATATTAGATTGGGGATAAAAAATAAATCTAAATCAGGAAATATGGAATAATTAGGAAATACTATACAACGGGTTACTTATCACCAAGAGAAAAAGATCCGCTGTGGTTAAGTCGATGAATATTAAAATAGTTAATCATTTGTTTACAAGTAGGTGTGAAATAGATTTTTAAAAATTCCACAGAATCAGAGATTTCCTGCTTACGTGTTAAAAAATTTAATAATAATAATAATAATAATCATCATCATCCAGCCGAGCTGCCACCTCATGGAGCATCCTTCCCCTTCCCCTCCTCCTCTCTCTCTCACTCCTGCAGACTAGCAGCAGCAGCAATTAGCAAACACCTGGTGGAACTGTGCGCCTGCTGAGCTCATCATACAAATTGCTTCTTAGTTTAGCACTTGTAGGAAAGTTGTAAACGGCATAATGAGGAGCATTGTTGCAATGATGTACTGAAGGCGGAGTGTCGGAGAGAATAGGAGCTACAGAGTTACTTGATTGTGCTATAAAATGGCACTATGTGCTTGGAAAATGCATAACACCATAAATGAAATCTTCAATTGTTTGGTCCAAGTACATCAAGAGAAGTTCACTGCAGTACCACGACTCCTATTTTAAGCTCTTTGTTTGCAAACGTGTTGTTTTAGCACGACGTGTCAGCTGGAGCTCTGAAGGCAGCGCTGGACGGAGTGGTGGAGGAGTGTGTGAGCTTCGTGGGAGTGGACATCAACATCTGCTCTGAGACGCTAATGAGGTAGCTCACACACAGAGCAACGTTGCATCTTCTGGAAAGGTGCAGCACACTGCACAAGGTGTTGTGATTATCAGTCACTTGATAACCGTAGCATGATCTATGTGAAGCATCATGAAGACTGATGTGAACATCTTTGGATGTTTGTCACAGGTAGGTTTGTATGTGTGTGTGTGTTTGTGTGAATCATCTTGTTTGTGTGCGCCACATCTCAGTCTTCTGACATACTTTCCCTTTGCAGTCACAACATCGCAAACCTTCACTCGCGCCCATGAACAGACTCGATGATTAATGCGCGCGCACACAAGCGGCGTGCCAGCTTTTCTATTTAGACTAACACTTCACACCTCGGCCCCACTTACAGGGCTGACTGGAGTCAGCTGAGGGGATTAGGAAAGTCTGCTCACACACAGAAAGAAAAGCATAAACATACGCAATAAAAAAAAAAAAAAAAAAGATATATGAAAACCGCTCGTAGAGCATTGCAGGATACACACTTGCAGCAGTTTTTGCTGTCATATGCTCGTAAACCAGAATTGGAGGGAAAAAGCAGCTGTTTTACAGTTAACAGCTAAGGAATGGGCCTCACTGCAGCCAACAGGTCATCTGTTTACCTGTCTGCTCTGCTAGTGAACTTTTTCCATTTCTGCCATCAGAAAAGCAACACAGACTAACACACAGATGTGTGGATGACTGAGGTGTTATGTGGAGTGTTGACGCAGCTCTGTGTTTTAGAGTAAGTGACTCACTTTGGGCATTAGCAGCGTCAACCTAATTGAGTTTCAAATTGCTTCGCTCCTTTTCTCAGCCATAGCGGCTCATATATACTCAGTATCACACAGTGTGTGTTTCTGGTGTTGTGGGTCTTGTTGAAAAGTCCAGGTCACAGATATGACTTCCATGTTTACAACTCTTTGTTAGGAAAACGTAGACATTGATTTTTGGTTTTTAGGCTTAACTTAACATGCTCCATTGTACAATAAATTACAGAATTAAACAAGGATAAATGCAGAGTTTCCAAGAAGCTAATTAGACGGGTGCTGTGAGACATTTCTCTGTTAAGTTTGTCTCCGTCTGTAGGCATGTAGCGGGGCTGAACGCAGGCAGAGCTCGGAGCATCGCAGAGTGGAGAGAGAAGAATGGTCCGTTCATCAACAGGGAGCAGCTCAAACTGGTCAAAGGTTTGGGACCAAAGAGCTACCAACAGTGTGCCGGCTTCATCAGGATCAACCCTCAAACACTTAACAGGTTAACACAGATTTCTATGCAGAAAACAAAAAACACAAAAGCTTATTTTTCCCCAGAGATTTTTTGTTTAAAGTTATTGGAAAATTTTTGTGAAATTTAAAGCGATAAGAAAATATGGGCCAATATTGATATCTGATGTTGATATTGCTATTATGGCTGATATATGTTAAGAAGTGACTAATTTCAGCTAACGAGTCATGCATTCCTAATAAAAACTGCACTTATATTTTGACGTGGTCAATTACAATTCAACTCAGGGCCAATTTGTTCATAATATACATTCAAGAACCAGCAGCTGAACCTAAATGCTGTCCAACTCATAAGACAAAAAGACAACATCAAACAAACAAGAAAAAATATCTTTTTAGACAAGTTCAAAAGCTAAAATTCCTAATATGCAGATGGAGTTTAAACAGTTTAGGAACAGCTGCCCTATAAGCCCGTGATCCTCTATGTCTCAAACTAGACAGACAAATCAGACGAACAGGTGAAAATCGAACATCTCCTTTTTGTAAAAACTGCATCCGAATAGTAGAGACCCTACAGGCCACTGCAACTGTCCAGGTCGGAAAGAAGGAAGACATGGGTGAGCTTTCCAAGGGTAGTAAAAGAAACAAATGGAGGCACTTTGCAATCATTCTTTACTGAAAGTTAGCTTTCACAGCATCTATCTGTTAGATTGTAAGCTTTTTTGCCAGAACAACTTGCAGATTGTTTGCAAATGATTATCCTCATTTAGTCTCTAGAGATTTATTTTCACTCACCCCAGAACATCTTTTAAATGCGAAAAACAGTTTATCAAAGAAGTCCTGGCATCATGCTTTGTTGGGTTGTAAACTTGGGCATCACTGGATGCATTACAGTGACATGCTTGAAAGTAATGCCCAAGCACTCAAATTACCTTTATTTGACATAACTCTGCTATAAATAGCACTCATATAGCAAGAAAATGCCTAAAAATAATGGGTATGTTGCTAAGCTATATCTAGACACAACACTAATTCATTCCTTGATCTTAGGAGTTGTTCTGTGTTTCCTTATTGTTAGATATTTTTATATTAATGTGTAATAGATCAACGAAATGGTCAAAATCAAGAACTGGAATTAAAATTTGTGAAAACGGAGCCCTTGTCTATTGAAGAAAAAAAGAAAAGCCTACAGTATATCCTTACAATAAAAGTGGCTGAAGCTGCAGCATTATGTTACAAACTAAGCATTCTGAGGTTTAGTGGTTTCTGCTCAAATAATTACTTGAGTTCATATGAAAATATAAAGCGAACCACTTAGTGTCTGACACAGCCAAGGCAGATCTGAGATCTGTGCAAGACATCAGCAGATTTAACATCTGAAAGCTGCTGACTGAGAATTTTATTGAAGCAATATTCAGACGTCCAGATCTACGGCTTAGCCGAACCCAAGTTTCTTGATTTTAAAGGCACATTTGAAATGCATGTGTTTTCGTCAAACAGTGCCAAGCCGTCGCCGCCGTGCGCACCGGAGAACCCAGCACCTAAGAAGAGCAAAGGGAAGGCGGGTGGCAGCGTACCGACCTCATTAAACCCGCTGGACCAAACCTGTATTCACCCCGAGTCCTACCATGTAGCGCAGAGGTACGGCCCGCACAAACACACACCACCACCGCACACGCACACTTGTACAGCAGCAAACCCCACTGGCCGGGCATGTTCAGACAAAGATGGAGCTGATTTTAACGCCGTCTCATATGGTGCTAGTTACAGCGGTGGAGGACTCTGATTTGATTTACGCAGACATGGGATACAAGAAAGGAGGCGTTGGCTTTCCGCATGTGCACGGCGGCGTGTGTCCTTGTGTGAGAAGTGATTGTTAGAGCTGCTGATGCTGTTATCAAAAGCACATTGAACATCTGCTGCAGAAAGCCGTGCATGCGCGTGTGTGTTTGTGGTGTTTAAGCCCTTTCTCCTGCAGCTGTAGTCACTCAACTGTGTTTAGTCTACATACGTTCTGACACTAGTGGCTTTAAGAATTACTCCACTCATGTTGATGCGCCTTTAATCGCCCCAGTACATGTGTGGGACGGTGTGTGTCTCTCTGCACACACATGGAGATAGGTTATGAAGTCTTTTCCTTGTTGATCCTGTTTTAGCCAAGGTGCTATGCTCCTTTTTGTTATTTAGCACATAATTGTTCCAGGTTTATTCTAATTTTCTGTACTATATATTCACACTTCTGTCTCCTGCCCAAAGCTACAACTTTAAAAATTAAGTTTCATTCTTTCATGCTTTTCTGCCTGACAGATATCCCCCTCTCTTTAACTCTGAATATATTGTTTTCTTTTTTTCCTAGTGGTGTTTATTATCTTGGCTCCGTAAGGTGCCCGTCTCCTGCTGAATTAAAATGAAAACTTTTACCTAGAGACGTTGGGAGCGCAAAGAGAAATCACACTGTTTCTGCAAACGTTTAAAAAAGGGGAAAAAAAGCAAATAATAAATAAAGTCGCAAACGAGGGTTGCTTAGGGGGAGGCTTGGGCGTTTATATGTTCCAAGATCTTCACATTTCAGAGAAAAACCGGAAAAAAAAGTGACTTTGCATTTAAGGAACCTATACAGTATTTGTGTAAAATTCATCACTCTGAATCCAAATGACTGTGCCACGACTATAAAATTTAGGCAACAAATCCGAAGCTCCTAAAAATGCTTTCATGAGCTTTATGTGTGCAAAGTGTATTAAACTGGAACGTATTAGCTCCTCTGCTACGATGTTTAGATTGTTTCCTCTCTAGATGAAAATCCTTCTGTTTGTTGTCACAATACTGAAAACCAAGCCTTGAAATTTTAATCACAGTTATAATTAATAAGTGTGCACCGATTGCTGTTTTCTGGTCAATCACCAATTTTGGCCGATATCAATTTTTTTTTTAATCTAAAATGTTTCTAAACGTAGCAAGAAAGTTGATGAGTTGCCAACAGTGAGATGACTATTGTTAACTTACAGACTGATCTGGTGGGCCGGTCTGCTGGTCATAGCTCTTTCACAGCAGAGCGGAAGATGATAACATTTCATTTAAATGCCTTTGCTGAGGTAGATAAAATTGGTAGTTAAGGTTGGCTTCACATGTAAAAATCGGCCAATCACCGATTTCCCAAAATTAGGGAAATTGGCACCAATAAATTGGGAGCCAATAAATCGGTGCACCCCTATTAATTAATAACAACAATAAAATATTTGGGCAATGGAATTTACCTTTTTAAACTTTTGAAAATTGCGCAAAAAAATTGCTAACTGTACACGTCGTATATATTTATAGAACTGGTGCCACACAAAGCAGAAAGAATGAAGTTGATTTAATGGAGTTAAACACTATTATGGACCAGCAAATACTGAATACAGAAATGCTGAGCATCTTCAAGACTTTGTGAAATGTGAATCTGTTTCTATGCTTATTAGTTTTATTTTTTATTTTCACTTAATTATTCATCACTAGTTAGCGCTGTATCGAGGGGGCCTAAGTCCATTCCTCAAGAGCTGTTATCCTGCAAATCGCATGTGAATTGGAGAAAGGATGCATCTACAAGTTGCATCTGGACAAGTGGATTTTTATATTGGAGTTTCCCTACTGTGTTATGATAAAGGATATTTCTGTTCTGGTCTAACTTTTTATATACTTATTTCCACCACAGTCGCATTTGATGCACTTTTTAGTCACACAAATTCAATTTTGACTGGAACAAATTAGGTTGTGACTTGTGAACAAGCAAATTCTGGTCATCTGGTCAGTTCAATTCCTTGATCCCAATAGAGAATGCTAGTATAATTACACTAGTTTATGGTAGTCATGCTGTTCCAGTTTAAACCTCCCTGTGAGTTTACACTCATTCAATATCTGCTCCTGAAGCTTTCAGTCTCTCTCTTAGATCAGGGTCTAAGTTGGATCTCAGGTTCTACACTAGGATCACAGTTTACTGTACGATAATCCTCTCAGCGTTTGAAAGTGTAGCAGATTTTGAAGTAGAGCTGATGTCCAAGTACCAGATAACAAAACAAAACAAAACTATGAAAGTCCATTTATTTGCATCTTAAAATTGGAAGCTAACTTGACAGTAAAGCCCAACCATGTAAATAAATGTTTTGCACTGAACTATTCGGAAAATTCAACATCTCTCCAGAGTAAAATGTTTGTCTTTTAAGTGTAGTAAAGCAATGAAGTATTAACTGGAAAGTATGTGGGAGTCCTGGCAGCTGATAATCGTGATGCAACCATATATATCTGTAAGATCTCCTGCTCTTCTATTCACCTACAGCCGGTGAAATCTGCAGGTCTGGGAGGGAGCGTTGTGAAGGAACGCTGTGAGCGTGTATGTAAGCATTCATGTGTGTTGTGTCTTTATGGTTTATACGGAATATCATGTTCATCACATTAGGGGAACTAAATCCTCCATTACAGCTCGCAGCCCACACATCAGCCGCCTTTCTGAAACCATATACCCACACATGCAAAAAGCAGAAACACAAACTCGCAAACACATTTTGTCCACCTTTCCTTCATAAATTACGTTTTGCTTGTGCGAGAAGTGAAGCCTCACTCTTCGGATTGTTAATTTTTATCTTCAGGAGAAAAGGGAGTTTAACGTTTTCCCTTTTTTTTTCTTTTTTTAATACATCTGTTAACAGGCTGTCGCAAAATTTTTGAGTCAGATCCAGCATTGCAGTAATAGTAGTAGTAATGTAGTAATCTGGCACCAGTCTGCTGAATATTTCCCCTGATAAGTAACAGTCGGGGCCCGATATTCCTCCAACACAAGGCAGAGCGGGTCCTCGCTCTGCGCCTGGATAAAATCTACCATCACTGCCCACCCAGCTCCAGCCCCCTGTTCACACACACACACACACACACACACACACACACACACACACACACACACACACACACACATGCACCACCTACATGCACTGTGGTGGTAATAATTATTAAGGCTAATAGCTGTGCAAGCCTCTGGATTTCCAGTTTCCCTTAAATACTAACATACATCGCTGAAAAATGAGACGACCAATGGGAACGCACACTTATTGGCAGCGGCCACTATCACTCATCTGGGCCTTCTTTTCCTCTTAGATTTTTTCTTGAAAACTGATATTCTGCTCTCTGTATCTATTTGGATGTTTATCAGCTTTTAGATTAGCAGTTGAGAAAAGCTTGCTAATATGACAGCTAGGGAATGAAAATAGTTTAACACAAACAATTCATCTTTTACAGTGTGTCAGCCATGAACTTTTAAAAGCATTCTTATCATGAACTGCCAACTAAAAGTTCATTTATGAGTAATATCTCAATACAGAGACTGCTGTTCTGGTTGTCCATTGGCTTTGTATTCTTTTGCAAGATATTACTGTATATGTATCACATTACTAGTAAACCTTTAGACTGTGGTGAAAAATATTGTTAAAACAACATTTCTCCCATAGTTCTTTGGAGGAAAATTGTATTTTAAAAAGTCCACCACATACAGAGGCAACAGTCTTCAATGCAGTTGTCCCCGGTTCAGTTCCCATCCCTGAACCATTTGCTGAATGTCTCCCCCTACCTGTATTTTCTTCCTGTCTATTTACTATTGAATAAAGGCCATTAGAACCAAAAAAAGCCTCTAAAATAATAAATCCCATCTGTACAACTAGAACTAATTTTCTTTTAAGGTCAGGAAGTGAATGATTCTTTGTCCTCGCATATATATATATGCATCATTGTGTTTGGATTTTGATGAAGAAACAGAGTAGGAACATTTTTTGAGAAGGTGAATCTGTTCATCATTCTATATATAAAACATGAGATGGGTTTTTCATATTTCATTTCTTTATTTAACCAGGTAAACCCCATTGAGATCTAGATCTCATTTTCAAGGGGGACCTGGGCAGAAGTCTGCAGTACACAACATACACACACTCACACCTAGGGGCAATTTGGAGAGGCCAATTAACCTGACAGCCATGTTTTTTGACTGTGGGAGGAAACCGGAGTACCCGGAGAAAACCCACGCATGCACAGGGAGAACATGCAAACTCCATGCAGAAAGACCAGGGCCGGGAATCGAACCCAGAACCTTTTTGCTGCAAGGCAACAGCTCTACCAACTGCGCCACTGTGCATATTAAAGTTATATAATGTAATAAATTCTGGGGTCAGTTTTTCTTTCTTCTTTTTTTCCCTATTATAATTTTCTCAACAGCAAAGATGAGATATTGGACTCCATTTTTTCTGAAAGGTTTAATAAGCCCATAAGCCAGACGCTTTTGGACCAGTTCAAGAAAACACCAAGACCTGGTGGACAGGAATGAGTTCACATATGGGAATGTTTCATATTTGATGACACAATGAAGAAATGTTGCAAGTTAGATTGTTGCTCTGCTTAGATTATGATTCACATTTTTTACTTTACAAAGAATGCTTTGTGTAATTTGTGCACATCCAAATCCTATTGCAAAACGTACAGTTGTGTAAGATAACTTGCATGACTGACTGGCGTGATTGAATTATAATTTTTGGTCATTTAAAAAAAATGACTAGAGGTGACTAAAAACTAAATAACATTTCATGAAAAATAGGGTCTGACTAAAATAAATAACCTTGCGCTGTTAAATTTAACACCGATCTCGTGTTTCTTGAGATAAATCGACTCAGACATGCAAAATGTGCCCTGCTGAGATTGAAACGGTCAGTTTCCTGTCCCTCCCTGGCTACCGTCCCTGACTCCGTCTCCGTCTCCCACTCGCTAAGCCATCAAGATGAAACCATTTCTCCATTTCTCTTTCTGTCGGGGAGAAAGATGAGAAGCTTAGACAGAAAAACGAGCGTTCACCTCAGTGTTAGACACAGCTCGGTCCTGAGGTTTTCGGTTTTTTGTGGGGGTTTTTTCTTCACCGCCCAGCCACTTCTGGCACATATTCTGCTACCTATTTTTTAGTAACGTGGCTTACCGATGTTGACAGATTGATTCAGCTCGTATCCCCTTCACCAGTCACTGAAATTCAGCGGCGGAGCCTTCTCGGCTCACAAGTGACTCATAGAGACCTTTATGCACAGCACAGTCACTGTCCCCTCTCCTGCCAATTGAGCATTTCTGAGGAGCATTGTACATGAATCAACTTTGTGTGCACGTATATATGTGTGCGTCCACCTGTTCCGTCCATCACGGGGTGGACAGCTGCGGAGTCTTTTTGGCGTCAGTCTACCAGTAAGCGACATCCATCACTGGTCCGCAAATGAACACACGCATTCACGTCCGTCACCAGCTGTGCCCAGTGTCCGCTGTAAATAATATACGCAGTGTGCGCACAATCCTCCCACAGCCACACTTATCTCATCCTTCCATTACTTCTTTGTGCTACTTTGGATATAGGGACACTTGGTCACTCTGTCTGTTTAACTTGCAGAGCAGCTAATTAGTTTGGATTTGTATTTCAAGCTCTGACTTGGAGCGACCGTCTAGACATTATGGTGTGAGACATCACGGTTGGATAAAGTTATACAAGCGCACGGGCTGGCAGACTCGATGTCCAATCCCAGCACAGCGGAGGCAGTGTCCGGAGGCTAGGTGTCAGGGCGTTTACTGCCCGTTGTGGATGCACCTGATTTACCAAGGCATAAATAAAATGTGTTTTTGGAAATGGAAAGGCGCCTCAGCAGCTGATGATTACCAACACTCTTCCTCTTTAACTGGATTTTCCTTCAGTGGGAGCCTATTTCTGTTGATTTAAGTCATTTTATTTAACTTCCCTTCCTGTTTTTTTTTTTTTTTTTTTTTTTTTTTTTAGGAGAGGAAATATTTGAGTGTTCAGGAAGTGTTGGGCTTGTTACAGTCGCCTCACTGAGGCTCATAATGGCTTCTAGCTTTTTTTGTTTTGTTTTTTTTTTGCATAAAATGAGATTCTCAAAATGTTTAAAGTCTTTCACTTCAGGGATGGATACGTGATTTTAGAAAGTTCATCTTCTATCACCAGGTGTTTTTGGCGTTTGTAAATCCTTCCTCCTTCAGCACTTCAGGATGGTAATGTCTACATGCACTGTGTAAACATTACCCTGAACCATTTTTTGGCAGTCATTCTATCTGCTTCAAGGTGTCTAAATTCAGTACTTTTGCTAAATGAATTTCTGAACAAACATCTCCTACAAAGTAGTTTGCTGTAGAAATCTTAGTGATAGTTCTGCTGCAGCTTTACAAAGCTAAGCCTAACATCCTCTCCCGTTTTAAGAATAGAGACTTTCTCCTGAACAATCTGTATTTCATCACCACTTATTGAACATTTAACACGTCCAACAGCTAGAGATGCACCAAGAAATCGAAAGGTAACTGAAAATCTTACAATTTTTTTAGCTTGACTGTCAATGACCCATTGTAGGCCAGTTGGAGACTCAAAAAAAACCTGATCAGTGAACACATTATATCTGAGCTTCAACAGGTGATACTGACAGCAATGCTCTTCCTGGTAAGAAGCTGTTATTGCAGGAAAAAGTCAAATGAGATAGTTTCAGTCAGTGGAAACGAACAGAAAACTGCATTTCATCTGTTCATCCAGCTGACTGATATGACAGCAAAGGTTTTGCTCAGTTTTTAAATTTTTTTGAGCTACGGACCTTAGAATCGACACTAGATTCTCCCAACAGAGAAATATTTGCTCATTGCAGTGTGGCTGCTTGCCTCGTGTGTGTCATTGTGTGTCAGTGTTGCTCTGTGACGACATGCCCAGGGTTTATCCCACCTTTTCAGTCATCTTCAGGGTAGATAAGAATAATAAAGACAATTGAGCTTTTTTTTTTGCGTTCAATAAAAAAATGTTCTCGTCCTTTTGGAGCCAAAACTTAATCACAAATCCAATTAATTAAGCCCTAATCACCTTGTTTTTTTTCCTTTTGTCTTTTCTCTCCAGGTTCCTGTCTCTTGTGGGTGGGATTGTGGACCAAATAGGCAGTGCAGGCTTGAAACACTGCGTGGAGAGCAAGGTTAACACGAGTTGTATGGAGGAGCTGGCCAAGAAAGTGGACACCACCCCTGAGACTCTCAAACTCATCATAGACGGCCTGACGCAGCCCCCAGGCTTTGACATACGACAAAGTAATTGTTTTTCTGCTCACAGTAACACAACTCACTCAGCTTGTTTAGCAACACGGAGACATGTGATCAAAACCAAACCAGATATATATATATATATATATATATATATATATATATATATATATATATATATATATATATATATATATATATATGTTTTTTTCGGCAATCTGCATTAGCGACATAGTCAAAATCGTTTTTAAAACAAGATCTGAATAAATAATGTTAGTTTGAACTTTGTGTTAGTCCACTTCACACAATACATGTTTTATTATTATTATTATTATTATTATTATTATTATTATTATTATTATTAGCAACTGTCACAAACTGAGCAGGACTTTCTCCCAGCAGTTCAAAATCGTGTGCACAAAACCTCAATTCTGGGCACAGAAACCTCAATGTTGGATCGTACAAAGTTTGATTGTCACTTTTCTGCAATCTAGCCGTCAGAGTAACTTCTGCTAGTCTCTCATCTTTCTGTCGTAATGTCTTTTACAGCTCCCCACCAGCTAACAGAAAATCAAAAGCCGTATTTGTCCTCCTTTGTGAATGTTTTGCTAGTTATAACACACACTGACTGACTTTTCTAGCCTGGACTATAATAGCCTTGTCTTGGCAGCGTAACTCGATAGGTTCTGACAGTGCTGCGGCTTCCTCCCTGCAACCCGACAGTCCAGTCGGTGTCTTTCTGACAGTGTGTGATGGGTCCAGCAGACTCTGCTGCTGGACGGATGCGCAGCGAGCGCAAACGCAGCAAAAGCTGTTTTTCTGCTTAGCTTCAGGCTCTTGAGTTCACGCACACATAAACAACCTCTGATTTAGTCCTGCTGTTACTCAAGAAAAAAAAAGAAAAAAAAAAGGATCTAAATATTATTTTACACTCAGATCGTGAGAAATAAATAGTAGGTGAGTTGTTTCAAAGGCATTTATTGCAACACGCAATAGAAACGCAAATGCTTTCATGTTTTTTAGCTATGGATTTGGATTTGTCCGACCACTTAGCATCGGCCAACTCTCCAGAAAAACAAAAAAAAAAAAAAATTAAAGAACGCAACTCTGAGGTTCACTCTGGGGTTGGCCCTATTCGGTTGCAGTACACTTTGCTTGGCCTCCTAGCCAGAGCTCAGCTGAATAAACAGATGGGCTGAAGCTACCGCATAAAATCAGGGGTTTGAGGGAGAATAATTGTACCGGCTATTTCCTGGATCGCAAGCCCTCGTTGTTTGTGTTAATGATACCGAAAGGAAAACGGATCCTATGGCCCGGTGGAAAATACAGATGGACAGAATGCTGAGAAATGTGGAAGTGTTGCATGTAGACACAGGTGTTGGGTTGCCCCTGGTATTGTGTGGTATATGTTATTTTTCTTCATTCCCTCCCCCCCATCCCTCCGCACTCAGTGTGACCAGCCACTACACTTATCTGGCCCCGTCTCCTACAAGTGTGCCAGCTTTTCTGCATCCTCTCCTTTTGACTTCCTTCTTTTTGGCAGATTTTGGGCAGGCGGACTTTAAGAGGGGCATCGTGTCGATGAGCGATCTGCGGGTTGGTGCCGTGCTCACAGGCCGAGTGGACAACACGACTCTGTTCGGGGCTTTCGTCGACATCGGTGTTGGCCGGGCCGGCCTCATCCATAAGAGCCGCATCACCCTGGACAAGCTGCCCGCCAGTCAGCGCCGCCGCAGCCTGGCTCTGGGCCCCGGGGAGCGGGTGGAGGTCCGGGTCCTCAACGTTGACGCTCAGAGGGGACGCATCGGGCTGGACCTGATTAGGGTCCTCCAGTAGATTCAGCGGTTCCTTTCAAGAATACTCCACACTCGGACTGTGCCTGTCACTTGAAGTTACACACAAACCAGTGTGAGAGACAAACTATCTCCAGATGTTTACAGAAACACTGGACACAAAGTGGTTTGCTACTTCTGAGTAGAGCTAATATTTATTATTTATGAGAACGGTTCGAAATGTTTTACAATAGTTACATATTTCAGAGCCTGTCGGTGGCGACCGTGATGGTCAGTGATGGATAATTAAGCACAAGTTTAGCTAAATAAACTGGTTAGTGAGTCAGATGACAGATGAAATTTATAATTGGCACATTAGCTGTGATGCTAATAGTGTCATACTTGAACTAAATTGGCATACGTTTCCTAAATAGGATGATGCTTGAGTGTTAGTATTCACAAACTCACACGGAACAAAAATTTTTTGTCTTGCCTCCTTTTTCTGTTTAGATTTGTACAACTCTTAGTAATTAGCCAATAAATATTGATCTTCATTCCTGTTGACCGTTTCTGATCTTCCTCGCCATTCAGTGCTGATTAGATATTAAAATGGAGTCGAGTTGAAGTTTACGTGCACTCATCATGGCCATTGACATCACATTGTTTTGGGGCTTTTCCTGGTGTGTTTTGAAATATGGATTCAGCTTCAACTTCACTGACATTTAAAAACAAAAATCAGGTGAACCAGTTTGAACCGTTTCTCTCCCCAAACATGGTAAAAAAAAAAACTAGACATAAAAGTTCAAATATCTACTGCATTAGTGAGTTGTTCCATGACCACAGCTTTTGGCTTAATTACGGTTGAATATTTGAACGCTTTTTTTTTTATTATCCGTTCCATAGCTTTTAAACAAGTTCTGATCATTTGCAAGATCAACAGGTTAATAGGGTTGAGTTGGTTTGAAACAACAAAACTTGAGTTGAACGGGAGAAAATGTATGTGATGCAGCAAACAAAAAACTGCTTTTTAGTCCAAGTTCTGATTACAGAAAAAGAGAAAAATATGTAAAGATAAAATAGGTGGGGGCATGTGGCTTTGATTGAGCAGGCAGAGGGAGGAGGATGCATCACAGAAGACGATGCTGCTTCTGACTCTCTGACTGTAGCGAAGCCTGAAGGCTTTTTAGGCAACATCCCAGACACAATTATCCTCTGATACACAAACGCCCTAATCAGCTGCTTCAAAATTAATCCCAGACTCCCCATCCACATGATCTAATTTCTTTGTTTTTATGAAACCAGAATAAAAAAAAAAGAAAGAAAACAGAAAATATGATTCTGGGTAAGCCTTAGGTATTATTTGCCAAACATTACAGCGAATGCGCAGTACCTCACTGTTTATGCTCATCATCTTCCTTTGGGCAAACAAATGGAATATATTTGAGATGCACAAACACAAAGAATTAAACGATCGCTTCTACTGTCGTAGACAGTTTTAAGTCAACCAATCTGAGGAGATTTGTGTGTCATTTCAGTCGTGAACTGCTTTTTAAAACTTTTTGGGGGGTTTTGTCTCAGATTTAATAATGCCTCTCCTTGGCTTTCTGTTATCTTTTTTCCAGACACCGTAGCTTAAGAGCTCCCAGTGTTGTTGTTTTGGGGGAAACGTGGGTGTTTGTCCAAGTCCACACAGCTTCCCTCAGCACCATTCCTGCTTCCTCCCTCTACCAAACGTGAGCCCACAGACGTGACAGGCAATCTGGTAGCCAGCTACTGCTGCCCCTCGGCGTTTTTGTCAAACACTTTTCCAGTAATGAGCCAGTGATAAGACTGCAGGAGGAGTTTTGTATCCGTCTGCTATCCACTGCTCCCTTTTGGCTCACGGCCGTTGCAGCGTGAGCTCAGGTGCGCTCTGAAGTTTTAGATAACATTTTTTAAACAAACTGATGGGTAAGCAAAAAATATTCAATATGCCTCTCGACTTCTCGTAAAGCACACTGGCTCTTTAGAGTTTTCCGAATGTTACGTTGTTGAAACAAGACAAACATCCCGAGGTCCAATTCGGGGCTCCCAGCTGACTTTTCTGTTGAGTCCCAGCGTCAGAATCGTGGAATAGAAACCATTTCACCTCTTTACACAAAGAGAAATCTTCCCACAGCTGGTGACTGCATCCTGCTGCGCAAACAGTCAGTGGAGAAAATAGCTTGCGCTGTTGATCCTGCATTTCCCAGAGCAGTTCTTAAAGCAACACAAAGTAAATATCTAAAACTATTTTTTTAAAGAAATTCTCTTAATATATTTGGATTAAAAAAATCAGAAAATTAAATTAAAACAGGATATATGAATTTAGCTTAAGAAAAGTTGGTGGCAGTCCTCTATCTACAAAATATGTAGATAGAGGAGAAGCAAATGACACATTTGCCAGAATTAGAAACATTTTTTGACTTTCAGAGTAAAAGTCTAAAGTTAAATGACATCAATTTATTCACCAAAGTGTATTTTTAACAGATGTTTTAATCCTGTAAATGTTTTAGTCCTGTAGACAAACAGTGTTTAGTTCACTATTACATCTAATCTTTCAGCGGAGCTTCACTGGGATGTTGGTTGGATGTGTTTGTGTTTGTTTCAGAATATCATTGTAAGACAAGTTTTCTTGCAATGACAAGAATATAATTTTGGTAATATTTCTTTCATTAACACAATACCATGATTCATCTAATTAGAAAAATTAAAGACGTATTTTATTCGCAATAACTTGACAGTAAATAAAAAATATATATTATTGACATTTATGTTGAAGTTTTAACAAATGTCTTAATTAGTTTACAAATTTGTGTGATTTGTGAAATTCAAAGTGGTGTTAATTACAATTACACTACCTATAAGTTATGGTTACCCACAATTACAATAGTAACATTTTAGACTTTCATGGTGAGCGTAATGTAGTGAAGAGCTAAGATAACTGTGGCTCTGTGGGTACAGTAATTTTCTTGTGATCGGGAGGTCGTACGTTCGATTCCAGCAACGTGTCAAATGTGCCCCAAATTACCTACCGATCTGTGTATCTCGTACAAATGGACGGATGTGACTCTCTTATAAAGTGCAGAATGATTGGAAAAAGCACTATATAAGTTCAGTCCATTTATATTTATTTTTCTCAAAATAAATAGTGCCACATATCCATATGAAATATATTTAACCAAAGCATTTTTTTAAAAGTGCACTTATTTTTATTTTGATATAAGTTTCCAGGATCAATCAACAAATACAATGAAAGGCAGAGAACCAATTTCTCTGAGGCACTCTTCAAATATGTTCAACCAAACATGATGACGTAAAAGAAATGCAGAAATGTGCTGATTGTCATGAATCAGGAAGTTGCTGCAAACAAATAACTGATCTTCTAATTTAGCCATTATGTATAGTTAGTGTAACAAAGATTCAAACAGCTAGAATATGATAAATAAAACGGCATGAAGACCTCAGTTTATCTCACCATACCCCTAAAAAAATCTAAATAAACCCTCTAGTAGGTTTTATTTCTTCAACAAAGAGCTTCATTTCAGGGTCATTTCTCACCGCTGCAAATGAAATTCAGGGTTTTCTAATACATACTGAATTTGAGAGGTCTGATTTTTTTTTTCCCAAATGCAAAATCAAATTTTGTCATTTACTTTTTCTATTCTTATTTATTTAAATCTCTATTTATACCCTACATGCTAAATAAAAATAAGTAAAGGATGACATAATATGAGAAAAATTGGCACTGCTCTTACATTTGTGAACGCACATACTGTAAGTGGTACAACCTACAAGAGAGATTTAATGAGAAAACCAAAACTAACATGCCCTGCCTCATTTGTTAAACTTGACAGAAAACTTCAGGCAAATTTAAAATTAAAAAAAATTGTAAAAAAAAACCCCGGCAGTATGACTTATTTTCCAGTGTTAGGTGACATGGTGAGGAATACCAGACAGCCAGCGGGGTGAGAAAGATTTTGGCTTTTGACATTGGGAGTGAAAAACAGGAGTAAAGCAGACAGAGGTGTGCGGGAGAGATGGATGAATGGAGTTTGGGGAAAGAAGGATGGAATGAGACAGGAAATGAAAGGCTTTCTCCGGTTTCACTCCCTGTGACCTCATCAGTGTGATCATGGGTTTTATGAGCTCTCCCTCTCGACGCCCACACACCACCTCACACGTGCCAGGACATACACACACACACACACAACACACACACACACAAAGTCAAAGTCACAGGTTTCGGGGCCCGTATTTTATTCTCTGGAATTGAGAAACATACGGTACATGTGTTTTTGTCTCCGTCTGTTCACTTTCTCGCCCTCTTCCTGTCAACCTCTCACGTATTTTATCACAGGCTGATATCCCCAAAAAGCCAATACAAAAGGAAAGAGAAGAAAAACTTATTGTTTTCTTTTCAATTATAGGATGTCTGACCCTGTTTAGAAAAGTTTCAGTTTTTTCATTATCAACCACAAAAAACATGTAGTTTTATACCAGGCAGTTTAGAGCATGCTGTAAATATGGCCCTATGGGGACCACATGGTGTTTGTTTACATAGGAATGCACTGGTAAAAGGGATCAATAAAAATAATTATGAAGTCTTTGATCACAAAAAGAAATCTCTGGTGATCACCTAGACCTTGTTTCATCTCACCGAATGACCGAAATGACCATAAGCTACAACGATCTGGATTTCTGGCTGCTCGGTCAGCTTAGTCCTCCCAGTTTTATGGCTGACACCCCACGCTCATGTGTCCACAGCACATCATTAGCATTCACGTAGTCGCTCTGGGTGTACAGTGTGTGTCCAGAAAATATTCACACTTTCCTTCATGCTATAGCCTTGATACAGTTTGGAACCCTAAAGCAGAACCCTATAACAGCACTTCTTCTTCTGAGGCCTGCACCTTGGGCCCCATAAGGAGCAGTGGGTCCTCATAATGTAGATATTTGTTTGAAAAAATGGGCCTTACATGGTGAGAAATGCTCACACAAACAGGTGTTTGCTCAGGGGTGGATTCAGTCGTTTGCAGAGCCACTTGCCTCTAAGTGGTATTGATCAGTACCATGTGCTTTTCTGTGATGTTGTTGTTAAATGTGCATATCTCTTTCCTGGTCCTCTTGTTTTTTTTATCTCTTTCTGCAGGTGTAGAAGCAGACTTCTAGGTTGTTTTTTCTCATATTCTCTCCTCTCTTCCTAATTCGTCTTTCCCTTTCAATTTGTTTACCCAACCTCTTACTTGCCATTTTCTCTTTTTTTCTCAAGTGGAGCATCACAGAAAAAGCCATAATCTAGATAGTAAATCTGCCTTTGTGTTGAGTGCCAAGGAGACACCTTGGCACTCAAGGTGTGCCAAGGTGTCACACCTTGACACCTTGGCACACCTTGGCACTCAACACAACGTTTTGTGTTGAACACAAAACGTTGGCACTCTGACGTTTCCACACTGCAGGAGAGGACTTGTTAAAAAAAAAAAGTGAAAATGTTTGGTGAGTATGGACACTTTTGCAATCTACTGTGCAAAAAAAAGCTCATGTTAAGACTCTATTTAAGTTGTTTACCATCACACAATTACTTCTTTAAAAAAATTTATCAAAATGAAAGCTTGTAACACATCACCACTGTGTCTCTATGAAACAGAAATGCAATGCTCAGATATGACTTGTGTGAAATTTGAACAGTAGCCACCATAGTCATTAATGCCACTGCAGCCCAGCTGCTACTGTTTGAAGGATGTACTAACATCTAGTAGCAGCTTATGCAGACTGCTGAGGGCAAGCAGAGGATTAGCTAGATTTGGCAGTTGTTTGTTTAGCTGCATGTCCTGACAAACCATTAATAGTTGGACCTCGTGCTCTTGTCAGTGGCAGTAGCACACATGGAGGTAATTTCCTTAAAAACAGATTACGCATGGAGCGAGGCGGAAAAAGAAGGTCTTTCTCGACGTGGACTAAAGCCGGCGTTAACATCGTAAGGGCGTGGTTCACTTTGGAGAAAACACAGATAAGACTGAAAGGATTCCCATGGCAGCTGGATGTGTTGAGGAACTTTTAGATGTTTTTCCTATTTTTGTTGTTGTTGATATTTTTGTGACTTTATTTATTTTCAAACTAAAAATTGTGACGTTTAAAAAGAAAATTCCATAAATCGATTAGTCGGTACGGAAGACAATAAACCTTTTACCTCCAAAGTTTCTTAAAAGATCGTTTTCTGAAAAGATTTTATCGTTACCCTGTAACGGTAAAATCCTGGCATCCACAGCTGCCATTATTTTGCCATAAATTTGAGATGCTGCATAAATAGACATTTCTTTTTGTTCTCCTCACTGACACGTTACATCAGATAAAACTTTTCATCTTTGGGAACGACTTCCAGATGCCTGAAGGTGCTACGTTCATTTGTCCAAACAGCTGTATGTAAATGTAATCACCGGGGGAACGACATGCCATTATATACCGAGCAGGAAGGAGGCAGGTTCTCTGTCCCAGGCAGTGACATGTTTTGGTGGGAAATGCGAAGATCCACCCAGTGACAAAAACAAAAGACTGAATGAAGCTGATAAGAGTTTCATTATCCACAATGAGCCCTGTGCTGACCCCAACCGAAGGGCCACTCAGAGGGGAAGAAGCCATGACTCCAAATGCCTCATGGCAGATGGGTTTTACTAATCTAAAGATCTTATTTTCTGTTTCTAAATGCCAAAATAGCAAACTGTTGTTGTTGTTTCTTCCTTCTAAATTGATTATTTTTTTTAAAAAAATCCTAGATTTAAGAAAAGAAAAAAATTCAATATATCTTACATGTTTCCTTTTTCTAATCAGTCAGAAACAAAGTCAGTGTCTTAGGGAAAGCCCACTGATAGACCACGTGTCTTTCTGGCTGGGGCATTTTGCTCCAATATTCGTCTTTGCGTGGAAAATATGTCAGATCTGCTTTTTTTTCTTTTTTTTTTTTTTTGCTTTTTAGTAATTTATCGAAGGCTACTTCTCATATAAAAAATTGCTTGAGGTTTGCGAAAGAAAAAGAATGCCCTCCATCTAACTCACATGTGGATTCATTCCAGTGAAACCTAAGAATGTAATTAAACATAATGAAGATCTATGCAGAACTGAATAGCCTGTGAGGGCTGAAAAGAGGGACAGGAAAGGCCTAAAACCAGCCAGAGAAGGAGAGGTGTAGATTTAGGAATTGTCTTGTTAGTGTGTGTGTGTGTGTGTGTGTGTGTGTGTGTGTGTGTGTGTGTTCCACCTCTGCTGCCTGTGGAAAAACCCAATGGCTTAGTGTGGTTTCCTGGGAATACACTTCCTCTCTGCTCCATCTGTTCCACCACACATCACCCAATCAATTGCTAACCTGATACCTATGCCGTTCACCCGGCCAGCCAATTGCAGGAGCCGCCGGTGGTCATGTGATACTCCAGAGACAGTTGGCAGCCCATTTGTAATGTACAGTTAACTGTATAATGGTATTTCTGCTCCACTGGAAACCACTAGTGTGTGTGTGTGTATATGTGTGTGTGTGGCTGTGCTTTCCTGTGTTGATCTTACTTTCTTAAAGGGTTTGCTCTGAAAACCTCTCACAGTTCACGCTTTGTGTGTCCGTTTAAGTTTTGTTTACATTTACTGTTGTTGTTTTTTTTTTTTGGTACAGATAATTGTTTTATTGAGCAGTGTTCATCGAAATATTTCCGTACGCCTTCTTTTTTTGTGTTCAACAATAATTAAGTGTAAACTGTACAACACTTTATTTGAAGGGGTTTGATAGCTGTGATGCTCTCATGTACATGGTGGAGTCTTCATGAATGTTTATGACTTTTGTCATGACGTGTCATTCAGTAAATAATGACACGTTTGATGCAACTTTGCGTTAAAAGGTTCAAGATAAAAACTGCAACTAGTCACCGAAATCAAAACAGCTCAGGTGAAACGTAGAGATAAACAGAGAGGAACAATGCAACAAGTCATCTTCCAGATTCCAGTTAAACACTTTCCTAAACCTAGTTTTAATAGTGTTGAATTATAAAGTACGATTTCAGCAGTTCAATAAAATATAAGGGTGAATTAATAGATTTTGTAAAAGCCTTGAAAAGTCTACCTGCTAGTTATCTTTCAATATTCATTTGAAAATAATTAACACTCGTGTGTAAAGAAATGTTCCTAGTTGTAAACCAAAAACACCTTCAGATTTGAACTTACAGATTCCCTAACATTTCAACAGGATTAATGTTCAAAACATTGTCATTTATTTTTCTAGGTCCATTTGACTCGACATATTCAGCTTTAAAAAACTCTTCTGGAAACATTCATCTCACGTCTATTGTGGATCTCTGGAACAGGGTATGAGCTGGCGAGGCTAAGCTCAGCTTGCTTTCTCTCCATTTTGATATATCTTAATACCCCTTGGTTACAATTATTTGTTTATGGTGAAAATGTGCCAAAAGCATGGATTTCTTTCATAAACTAACAACTTTACGTGGAATTAATGAACGGCGGTGTTGAAGCAGACAGCTACATCTTGGCTGAGCTCGCCATAAAAACAAAGTGTGAACTGAATCTGGATTCATTCGCAGTTTGATCTCAATCCAGATTGGAGTCCAAAACTTTGAGAACCGGTGCTCTAAAATAAGATGGCATGAAATATTTGTTCTGGTAATTTCATCAAGAGCCAGTTGAAATCAAGGAGGTAGAACGTGTGTGTGTGTGTGTGTGTACATGGATGAATGCGAGCGTATTGGTCTTCGCAGGTCTGCGTGTGTATGTGCACCGCTGACAGAAAACAGAATAGAGAGCAGCAGGCCAGTCTCGCCGGAGCTGCCAGGATCCGCCACACAAATTCTAACAGCATCATTATTAAAACTTTAGTGAGAGGCCATCCTGATTTGGAGCCAGTTTCAGACCCACCACCCAGCATAAATCTACTCCAGAAATCTCCGCTTCTGTCTGGCCAGCTGGCAGCCGCAAAAAGGGATTGAAAAGAGGAGAAAAATCAATCTGCCTACTTCTCTGCACCCCTCATTCGTGCTTTTCTGCTGGGAGACTGAAGCTCACAATCGTCTCCACAGTCTCGCATTTGGAGCTTCGATCAGACTCGGTGCATCTTTAAGCGACGGTCAGACGTTGGGGTCGTTATCGTAAACAAGAAGCCGTTCTTCATAACTCACCTGGTAAAATAATGGTTCAATAAATATGACTCAACAGGCGATTTAAGGTATTTGATCACAGCTTTTTGCTGTTGGAGGGACTTGTCCAAACGTTTTGGGAAGGATGCAATTACTGTCATTTGTGTCTTTGCCATTTTAATGTGAAAACTCCAAATGTTGCTTCTGCAATTCGCTGTTGTTGAACAGTGAATATGAATCCCTGAGCCGAATCCTGACTGCTGATGACCTTGATGTTGTTTTATTGATGCTTGGAGTTTATTTCAGTTTGAGGATTTCGGCTCATCCACAAGACTTGACCACAGGTTCTCACTGGAGAATGGTACAAAAATGGAAATGTTGTGATCCCTAAACCTCAAGTTTAGTTTTTTTTCCCTTTAATTATTAGAAGCTTTTTGGAGAGCTTCTTATTGTAACCAGACAAAATCAACTCACACGTGTCTTTCTGATATGCAATCCGTCTCACAAACCAAATTGATGGAGGGATTTTTTTGTCCCCTTCTGCTGCTTCACTTTGGTTTTGTGTCAAAGTAAAAATAGTTTTGGGCATAAAGCTAAATTAAAAAGTTTCTTAACCAGGTCCTTAGTCCTTTGCCAGCTTATAATAATGTAAATCTTCACTAAACAACACAAGGAAAAAAAGACTTTTATGAACTTGCACATTTTTGTTTATCAGCAATGGGTCCCTGCACCATTTTTATCTAATCATTTTTTGTTCCTATTTAAATTATGAGAAAATATAAAAGTTAAACCTTTAAGGATGTATCCAGCTCAGAAGATGCCCAAAATATAATACTGGGTTTATGAGAATGGGAGTTTTTTTTTTTTCAATATTTCTTGGGGGGAAAAACTATAGCTATTCATGTATTTATGTAAGAATTTGTAACTAGTAGGGTTTTACACAAATCTGGTTAAAAAAAAATAACATTAAAAGCGTGCGTTTTCCCGGTTGCTGTTCAGCATTCATGTCACGTCTGTCACTCAATCACTGTATCCTTTTCCCACCTCTTAGCATTGCAAATGATTAATATATGATCAACTCTTTTGTTCTTACTTGGGTAGTTGTCAGCCTGTTCAAGATATTTCTAGTAGTTAGCTCACAAACTAAATCCTCATGTTCTTTAAGAGGATATCCATCTTTTAACAAGACGTCAGAATTATTTAAATGAAACCTGTGACCTGCTGTTTCTTTTGCAGCAACAAGTAGAAGCTGGCCGTGGCATGATCTCACACCCACATACATTTTGAACACGATTCTCAAACCGATTCTACCGGTTGCAGAGTAACACCGTTGGTTTTTGATGAAACTCCGGGGTGTGAGGTTCACGGTATTGGAACGAGTGGCTTGAAGTCGGTCGTCTCAGTTTGCACATTTTTGCAGAGCTCATTTCGCGGTGCTTTCATTTAATTGGCCGAGAACGTTGTCCCTGTCTCCCTTTGTTTCATTTTCTCATCATTCATCCTACATGTATTTACCAAAGACACAGAGACTAAGTGTCTGGTTGAAGCAAAGTGGCACATGCTCATTTGCAGCCTCGCCTACAAAAACATCTGGTCTTAACCTGCAGCCCAGTGTGCTAAAAACAGACAGCTTCTATTTTCCTCCCTCTTTGATTTATTTGTAGGTGTGCAGATGCATTTTCTTCACCTAAGTGCTCAAGATAAGGCGGCTCTTTGATTAGGATTCCACAATAAGCTGGATTTTATTACGGTGCTTTTTAATTTAATTTTTTTTTATTTTTCTTATTATTTATTCTTCTCAATTCTTCACACAAAACAGGGAAGCTTAAAGTAACACACTGACCTTAACAGTCATGTTTTTAGATTGTTGGGTGGAGGCCAGAGTACCAGAGGGAATCCTTGCATGTTTGGGGAGAACATGCTACTCCATGTCGAAAGACCCCAGGCTGGGATTTAAACCCGAAACCTTCCTGCTGCCAGGCAACTGTGCTAACCACAGCGCCCTGGATAATTCTAGCATATATCAAAATGAAGCGAGAATGAGAATGAACTGTCATGTGAACATGAATCTAACCAAAATGGGAAGGAGGGGGTGGGGGAAAGAAAACCAGACGTGTTAACTGAGCTGCAACTTGCATTATTAATACGTCTAAAAGAAGTTTGAATAAATAAATAAATAAAAGGTTCTGTTAGCCAACTCTGCTTTGAATGAATCCAGTTGCGCTCACTGCGGTCACATCTCTAGTTGGAGGAGAAAAGAAAAACTCGATGACATCAGGGTTTTGTGTTTTTATTTTGATTAAAAAAAAAAAAAACGGGTGCAGCTAAGCTTTTTTTTTTTTTCCTTGCTGCTTCTCAAACTCACATGACCCCGGTTCACATGTTTTACAATCCCGTCGGTGCTGCCAACAGACAGTCAGATCAGGCTTGGCACTTATTTCTGCCAGTCGAGTTTCAGGGCGCTCCAAATAAGTCTGCTTGGACATGTCATGATAACCTTCAAATGAGTCGAACGACATGTCTAGGTGGCAGTTGCCCTAACTGCAGGGTTTCCAACTCATTTGAATAGTTGTAAATTTCGTAGGAGGTGTTGGTAGAGCTGCAGCCACCCGAGGCTGTGAGATTTCATACAGTCTTGTGCTTGTGTGACTTTTTCACCTTGGGAAAGAAGCTTCACTGTAAGGGAACCCCCCCCCCCCCCCCCCCCCCCCCCCCCCCCCCCCCACACACACACACACACACACCCCCACACAACACACACACCCCACTGTTACCTCTGGCCCTGTACAGACAAACCTACATCCAGAGACACTTGTTTGGACACAAGAGGTCCTTCTCAACTCTATGACTGTGTGTGAATTCTTATTAATTAAAAGGTTTGTATATGGAGGAGTATAAAAATGTCCGTACCTCTCTCTGCTGACAGCGACTCGGTCTTCTTATTAAACTTTTGCAAGCAGCATTCAGTTTCTATCCTCCTCTCATCTGGAACATACGGTATGTATCTTACGGTGGCCACTGTAATTTCTGCTGCAATATAAGGTTTTCATAAGGTTTTTACGAGTACGTTAATATCTCGTTTGTGAGATATCTGGAGTTTCGTATCTGTTGAGGCACCACAAACCTATGTGCAAAATGCAATGGAAACAAACTTTCTGCTAAAAGGAAAGAGAGAAAGAATACTTCCAAAATGTTTGGACTATTTCTGAGTTATTATCACGGAGTTATAAAGTCATATCTGACTGTTTTGATTGTCTTTTTTTGTGACGGTAGTCTGAATGGTCAATAAGGGGCCAAGGGAATGGAAAGGGAAAAAAATCCCCATGTCCCCTAGGGCGATCCGTTGGAACAAACTTTCAGAAAACTGCCTAAATGCTTGTTTCATAATTGGTGACTCCGTTATGTTTTTTTTTTTTTTTTTTATGATGTAAAAGCTCTTTCAACTGCGCTGTTGCTGAAATGCGCTGTAAAAATGAACCTGACTAGACTTTGCAGAACCTCGCATGTGCGCCGAAGCGTCGTCGTGCCGCGCAGAGTGTGTGGAGACGCACCGCGGAGTAATGAGGCTGAGGAGGCGACGGCAGGTGATGAATGAGCCGCGAAACCCGAGACGCTCAGACCTCACCTGGAGGCGGAGGCGGCTGCCTCGGGGCCAGGAGCCGTCAGTCACCGCGAGAGGAAGGACATTGTTCCCAGGCCCTTTGGCTCAGGTGAGACCGAGAAGATGAGAGCAAAAGAGAAATGCTTAAAGAGACAGTGTACTGTTTTTTAAAAACAAAACAAAACAAACAAAAAAAAAAAAAAACATGGCGTAGTGATATTTGATATTTCAGAGTCATGTTTAGAGTTGTGACTTCACATTTGCACTCGTCTCTCCGTGTGTCGGTGCTCGGTTCTGAAATGATAATAGGTTCGGAATTTGATTTGCTTTGTTTTCTTATTTCTAGCAAATGTGTGCGCACTGTGTGTGTGTGTGTTGTGTGTGTGTGTGTGTGTGTGGGGTGTGGTGTGTGTGTGTCGCCGGTGAGGGAATTCCCAGATCTGTGTTATGGGTGTCATTTCAGCTTATACGAGAGGTTACTCGAAGGTCGAATTAGATCAAATGACTCAGCTCTGCGCTGATTCACTGGACACATCATGTACGTCAGTGTAGCGCTCAGTTTCCTTCGCCATTTTATGATTTCTCTTCACCGTATCGAAAATAGCTTTAACACAGTAAATAAAAAAAAAAAATTCTAATTTAAACTTTTATTTTCAAAATGTAAAAAAAAAAAAAAAAAGTCATACTGCTACATTAACCGGACAACAAAATCAGTTTTCTGTTATTTTGTTTTAGATCCATGGAGAACCTTGCAATATTTTTAATACCCTGTATACTTTTTTTATGTTTTGGTACCCAACTTCTGCAGATTTAATTGGGGTTTATTGAAATTATTTGATTGACCAACACATAGAGTAAAAAACGTAACATATAATGGGGGGCACAATCTGAAAAGTGTGACACGCCTTTGTATCCAACCCACTGAGGTGGATTGGAAGGTTTTTAGCTTTTATCTGGGGTCAATCATATAAAATCACAACGAAATACATTGATGTTTGTACTTGTAACATGACAAGATGAGACAAAGTGAACGGGAGTGAAGGCTTTTTCAAGCGACTCTCGAACCTTTCTGCATGTTCACTTTGTGTGAGTCTCAGAAACAATTCTTTTAGGTTTTGATTTTTTTGTCCCTTTCTCCTCCCTTGTTTCATAGCAACAGTTGTCAGAGCGGTGAAACCTGACCTCTGCACTCTGAGTGTCAGTTTCACATGTTTATTTCTGCTTCAGTCGTCCAGCCCTGCAGCTGATCCGATTTTTTTACTGTTGAATTTTTAAAACAAACGCTGCTGTCCACTGTCTGCTTTTTTCCCACTCAAAGCTTTCTCTTTATGCCTGCTACCCATGCACACACACACACACACACACACACACACACACACACACCACACACACACACACACACACACACACACACCACCACCGGCAGCTGCCTACCACAGCACGCACACAATGAATTTCCCTGTCTACCTTTACTGACCGGTGAGTAGCTTCATTGTTAGAGGTGCCTTGCTCCAGGGTAAATGTTTTTCAACTTGGCATTAAGTAACACCAAGAGGTTGCCAGGTCAGTCTCGAAGGTCATGGAGTGGCAAGAGATAGCGAGGGAAATAATAAACACACCTGTTAGATTTTTATTCTGTCATTTTATTTTTTACAAGGCTGTACAGAAATAATAAAAGGGAACTGTGTGAGTCATTTTGTTGTAAGTTTCTGCTAAACCTAAATACAGTAGCATATTTTCAGCTAAAAAAACACATATAAAAAAACGTATTTAATTTATTACTTTTAAAAATATATTTTACATCTAAAGCCCAATAACTGCTTCTGCCAACTTTAGTGGAAACAAGTGTTGACGATGACTGGCGATGAAGGTTTTTCTTTGCTGTGGAGAAATTTGACCAAGTTTCTTTTGCAGAATTGCTTGAATTCAGCTGGATTGGAAGGTTTTCAGGTACAAATGTCAGACATTCTGATCCAGGATTATCTTTGCTAAGGTTATCTTGAAAATTGTTTGATGATCAGAAATATTTCAGAAGCAAAGACATAAAAAATATATGCAAAGGATAGTAGTAATCTGCTCTTGAGTGGTCTACAAACTAAAACATCGGCGCATGTTTTGATAGAAAAAAAAATCACATTCACACATTTTCTGTGTGTTTGGAAAGGACACATACAAATTATCTCCTAAATAAAACCTTTGCTTTTCTAACATAAGTACTCTTGTGGGTGAGGCGAGAATATTTTGCGTCTTGGGAGAAATCAGTTGACGCAGCGTCTTTCTCCTCTAATCCTGGTTGTCTGTGTCAGTGACATGTTTGATGGTTTCCTGCCTTAATGTTACATGTAGATGGCTGTGATTATACATGAGTAACTTTAGCACTGTCCCTCATACATGCGAGCACACATATGACAGCTGACTGAGCATAATGGATGAAGTGCTGAATGCTTCTCTCTCCAGGGTCTCGCTAATGGAAGCATTCTGAGGAAACAGACTCTACACATACACACTTAGCATCTTCCAACAAATAATACAAACTCATGCACAAATGTCCCTCTGATGTAGCCTCTCTTTTTTTTGTCTCTCCTCCCCCTCACAAGACATTCCTCTTCTCCCTCTTGAGGGAACCATTAGTCGGGCAGATCTTTCTACCAACTCCCCATGCTCTCTCACTTGGCCGCCACTCATGTAGCGCCTCCCCAGTCCAGGCTCTTCTCTCCGGGTCTCTACAGAGCTTGGTTGTGGGAGGCCCAGAAATTGGACTCTGTTTTTTTCCCCCCCTTAAACAGAAGGCCTTTGATGGGGATAGGCCAGGGGAATGAAGCCCTGACCAAAGCAAGAGACCCGATCATTCTCGGCTTTCACAAGGGGACTTCCAGCAGAGGGATCCTGCGGGAAATAGGTTCATACATTGTCCAAGTACGTGATCCTGCGCCCCGTGATTAATGCCTCGACCGTTTTTACGCCCGTTCTCTGGCAGGTCGGGGGGAACTGCTGGCACACGAGGGGCGGGAATAGAATAAAGTGCGCTAGATGTGGCACCAAGAAACACTCAAATGGGTCAAAAAATATTATCCTTCTCGTTCCAAGCAGTGCCGTACTTTGAAGACCGAAAATGTCTCCCTTTCTAACGTGAAGCAGGGAATACAAAGGCTATTGTTTCCTTGTGTTTATGAGTGTGTGAGCTACCCTGTAAAGTTGTTAAGACTTGACAGTCCTGGCAGATCTTCCTGTTCTCACTGGATGAACTCTGTGTGACTCCATGTAGCACCGATCGGGTAGCAGACAAACTCACACAAGTATCAGCTGGCTAACAAACAGGTATAGGCCAGGAAGTAGATTGCTGGGATGACAGAAAATCTCATAAGTAAGGAAATGAGACAGTGGCTCGGTGTGCGGGAGGTGTGTTTAGCACAGACCATCATTGTATGTGACCCTACAAGTTCCCTGTCACAATGAGGTACTTTTGTCTGAGTTTGACATGTGTAGCCATACCAGTTTTTGATCCCATCAAACCATTGTGCACGGCTCATTTCTTGCATTCATTGTGTCAAAAACAGTGACAAGGGAAAATTAAATGAGTTAATCCATTCAGACCTAACGTGCGTGTGACTTTTCATTTGACACGTTTCCTCTGAAGCCTTTTTATTTGTCCGCCTAAGACAGTAGGCATGTTTAATTACAAAAGAAGAAAAACTTCCTTTTCAATATGAAATTTTGACTTACAGACATATATTGCTAACACCAGCTATCATTATACGTGCTTTACAAATACCTCTGGCCCAGTGATTATGTGTCTAGTTGTGTATTTTCCACATAGAAATGCTGTTCCCATTGCATCTGTATGTTCTTTGTATTTCTCTATCATAGAGAGTACTCCTTTCTCAGTCTGTGTTTAGCTGTTTCTCTTTGCTGGACATAGTTTATGCAGCTATCGCTCCTACTTTTGTGTTTCTTTCCAATAGAAGGTACCTCTGGCTCAGTGCTTTTCACTTCTTTCCTGGATAAAACCATCAAAAAAGCTTGGACGTAAAAAGATGCATTTTTTTAAACAAGAGATTTTGCCGATGAAAAAAATGTATCAGAGACAACATCAATAAGATAATTTGGTTTGCTAACATGCTTGTAAACTGTCAGTGCAGATATTTGATGATTGTGTGCATTGACAGCTCTGTCCTTTGCAAAATCATTTGATTTGGTAAATAAAAAAATATAATAAAATACCAGGTGCTAGGGGAAACGTCATTCCTTACGAACCCTGTAGAATTTGAGATATTTTTTTGCTGAATACCTGCTTTGCTTGAAAATGTGTCATATTTTGCATCATGTAATTGGATCCCTTGTACTGCTACTGTCCTAAATGTAAGATATTAAAAATAAGATGGTTATAAATGTCAATATCATGACAATGTTTCTTATAAAACCACCAATATTCTAAACATAAAAATTAAAATTATTCTTCATATTGACCACCAATCCTTCATTTAGTAAGTCATATGAGGTTAAATTAATCATCTTTTTTCATACAGTCTCCATAAACCTCGAGCCAAAGCATTTACTACGTCATGCACCAAAGTGCATGTTTGCTATTCAATGTAGAAACACAAGATGTAAATGTCACCTTGTGCAGGTGTTTGAACCGTTTCTGCTGCAAATATTCCTGGATTAAAACCAAACCAAGGTGTCAGTTTTTCTATCACCTGGTTTACCCTCTCGGTTTAAGCGGAAGGACATTTTTACTTCAAAGTCTCCCAAAGCCGCTTTTAACGTTTCTGCTTCTTGTCTCGGGAACAAGCTGCCTCTTGATCTGAAGTCTGCTGGTTGCTTTTAAAGCCAAAATTAAAGCCTGCATCTTTTGGTTTGAACTGCTCATGTACTGTAATTTAAGGCACAACTTACTACATCTGCTTCCAGATTATGATGCTTTAAGGCCATACTGCACTGTGGGGGTGGATTGCAAGTCGGATGAGGACTTTGTTGAATAAGAATCAATATTTAATACTCGTTTGTGTTTTACTAATGTCATTTCTTTGCAATGTTGCATTCATATATTAATCTTTTAGAATCTTTTACCTTTGAATAACTTTGAAACTTGCAATTTTGCTCCTTTCCCATCCCTGTCTATGTTATTGACAAATAAGACAGATAGTGCAGAAGCTAAGATTTATGGCTTGTGTATCCTTTTCTCGCTTTTTCCGTTTTGTAACTCTGAACTTTTTCTGTGTGTCTAATCTTTACTTATCCACTTTACCTTCAAAAATCCACCTGTGTATGCAACACACATCTTCACTCTCACACACATGAAAATTAAAACAAGCAAGACTCTGACAAGTTCACTCACTGCGAAAGGCCGATCAGCTCTCCCAGTTATCTCCTGAGCGGAGGAACCAAAACACCCTGAAGTGCTGAACAGCTTATTATGAGAGCATTTTACACATTCCAGTTTTGTCACTTAAAACCTGTTGTTTACAACGTAGTTGTGTGAGAGCTGATCCGTTTAGCCACTGCGGGCTAAATGTGTGTGAGTCCATCTCACAGAACATGTTGAAAACTCACTTGATGTGTGTATTTCTTGGTTATAAGGCGCAGCATCCCATTGAAAGGTTGAGATTTGATTTTAATGTGCTTTGATTAATTAATGTTGCCTTTATCAGTCAGGATCCAGAGGGACAAGGCTAAGTGTAGACGGCAAATTGGGACACATGCACTCCTGTAGTTTTAAAGAATTATTTAAACAGAAATAGAATAGAAATTATCTTAAATAACTCAAATTGTTAACATGTGCGTTCAGCATGTTTGACACTGAGTTACAATCTTTTGCTGAAAATGTAACAAAAGTAAAAGTTCTGAAATGCCTTGTTAGTACAACCTGTTCTTTGGAAGTGTAAAAGAAAGCAAAACATAAAAAAAAAAAAAAAATCCATTTTTGAGGGGTGTGATCAAAAACGCTGTAACATCTACGCTTCACCGGCAGCTGGCAGTAACATTGATACCTATTCCATCAAAACATGAAAAACGAGTCTAAACAAGACTAACTAGAGCAGGGCTGAAATATAAACTTGCAAAAGCAATTAGGAGTCTTAGACAGCTTTTCATATTTCTCTCAGTTGTTTACCTTTTTATCTTTTGTTTGAAATTTAATGGAGATAAATGGAAGAAAGTGGATTTAAGCTTATTATGTTTTCTAGTATACATATCCAATTCACACAGACACACTAAAAACTCAAATATCTCTCAGTTTTTATCGCCATTGCTGCATGTAGAGTGTAACCAGATCGGAGAAGTCTCTTTTTAAAAATATTTGTGTTATTGTGGAAAGTAGGCTCTTTTTTTATTAGTTCTGAACCCGCTACACAAATTTGTGTTTGTGTTTTGTTGAATCCCTTTTAAATGACACGATGCGCTGTTTTTTGTGTGTGTTTTATGAATTAACTTCCTGGTTGAAGGAAGGGAGACTGACTCAGAGGCAACTGGGGAATTTGAAGCTGGAAGTAAGAAACAAAAGCATACAGAACAGCAGAATATATGTTCCAGAAGTAAGGAAATATAGGGTTTCAGAGTCAAATTCACATTTTCCACGACACTGCGCTTCAGTTCAAGACCTTTTAACCTGGCCTTAAGGAAGTGAGCCGCACCTGTTTCCAAGCTGGGAAGAAGCAGGGAGGTCTAGTCTCTTCAAGTCTGCACATCGGCTCTCCCTTGTTTGTCATATGTGTGTTTCAGCAATTTCAATAACATTAACACCTCTGAAAACGGCTCCATAGAATCTTGACCTGCTCGTTATGAAAACCATTGAAGCCGCATAACTTTATATTACAGAAAATCACTGCTTCCCGTTCCCCAGTGATGTAGGTTATATTTAATTTCAGTAGAATCAGCAAACAACACATAAATTATTAATACAACATGCTGTTACTCCTGGACAAAAACCTCATTTTACCAATGAAACCACAGACATGACTGGAGGGCGATCGATACATCTGATTTTTCACACAAAAAATGAAGATACTGTGTTACCCGGCATGTAAACATTAAAGAAGGTTACGTAACTTTCAATAACGGGCAGATAAAGCAGAAACCAAACAGTGTCGCAGACATAAAAAAACGGAGTTTCTTGAAAATATATAAATCCTATGTTGACTCGGCTTGACAACAGGATCAAAGATAGCGACTATCATAAGCTTTTAATATGTCATATCAATTCTCTGCCATAGGATACCTGAATAACAATCATCTGTCATTAGTCCAGGAAAAAAAGATTTCACCATCGTCGTCGAGGATCTGGTCAGTACCAGCGTGTTCAGTTTGTTCTTCTGGTCATTTTTCTTTGGTGATCAACGTCTAAAGACTAGATTACTGTAGGTTCCACCTAATTTCTGCTGTAGTCGGCAGTTTCAGTCTTTCCTTTACAACTTAAGCGTAGACGTATCGGAGGGGCATCCTGCTCATTTTGTTGTGCCACGTTAGCATCTCATGCTGATGGGATATTTTTCCGTAATTTCCGCAATAGAACGGAGGGGATACGCGGTGCGGAGCAGAGATTGACTCAACAACAGGGACGTCCAAGAGGTTTACAACTTCACTGTTCTAGACGCAGAAACTTTGCTGACCTTTCTCTCATTTGGGTGTTTCAGCTTTTCCTGTTCATCCGCTTCATAGACAAAATATCAACACACTTTTTCTGTCTGCCTGGTCATCTAAAAAGAGGCTCTTTTTGTTTTGATGTTGTTTTTTATTTTGGCATTTATTTATTTATAGCTTGACAGGAAGAAGGGGAGGAGATGCAGTAAATAGCCCAGTGCCGGGTCATCAGCTGCCTTGAGGATTGTCAGTTTCACACACACCAACGTCTGTATTTGGTGCACTTGCTCTACCCTTAACCCACCTGGTGCTCATGAGAGAGCCTCCTCTGCAGGGTCCTGTTACATCTGAGCTTGGATTTAAGCTTCTAGCGGCGACTTACTGTTTTACTGCCTGGCACAAATGTTCAGGTGAGCTGCAGCAGGATGCTGCAGCTGAATATTTCAGAGGTATTATGGAAGTGGAAGGGTGACAATATCTCAGTAGGGATGCTTGGCCTCATTGTTTACAAACATCTTTCGGCAGAATCAATATCTACAGGCCTACAAACATTATGAGGCCTTCAGGTTAGAATAGTGTGCAGAGAGCTCAATCCAATCGGGTTTCATGGCCCAACAGGCTGCATCTGAGCCTTAAACACAGAGAGGGATGGAAAGTGTCAGGTGCAGTGTGATAAGACATGCTCTGTATGAGTGGCGACGTGATCACTGGACAGGGAGAGTTATGCATCTCTGTCCAGTGATCCAATAGACTTGGGTTGCCAAGAGAGCAGTAATAACCTGCACTCTAACTAACAAAGTTTTGTTCACAGAGGATCATGATGTGGGACTGTGTTTTGGGAGTATAGCACCTTGATTGCAGTCAAAGGAACTCATGTTATCGTGACACAAACCCTTCAATCTTCTGTTCCCAAGTCTTTGGGAAAAGTTGAGGAATGGTCCTTTCCTGTTCTAAAGTAACTATGTTACCAGCGAACGAAACAAGGGTCACGAACACACAGATGGGTCCATTTGGTGTGGTAGAAATGTTCTGCACAGAGCCTCGACCTGACAGAACATCCTTGGGATGAATCAGAGCAGAGACTCCAAACCAGGCATTCCTGGCCGATGTCGGTGTGTGAGCTCACAAAGTGTGCTTCATCTGGAAGAATGGTCCCCATAATCACCTTCCTGAACCTTGTGCAAAGCCTTCTTGGAAGAGCTGAAGCTGTTAAAGCTGCACAGTCTGAGCACCAAGGATTCCCATAAGTAAATTATCCTGAAAGTAATACTGCTATAACTTTGGACTGACAGGGGAGCCTGTCCACTGAGCAGCTGCTCTTCCTGCAACCTTTTCTGTTTCCTTTTGTACGCTAATATTTTGCCTCTCTCTTCACATTGTCCCTCACCTCTTGTGTCCGTAATCTCAAAAAATGGGTCTCAAAAAATGAGCACAGTCCTTCAATACCTGGGGCTGAATTACGACGAAGATGCGGTGGAATTTCACAAGCTTCCTCAACTGGAAAACGTTTGTCATTTTAACTTTCACAACTAATGAGATGGTCGAGAACCGGACAATATTTGGGTGAAGTTAGATTTGACCTTAACTAACCAACTTACGTCTTTCAGTCTTTTGGATATAGACTTAAATCTACATTTAAACTCTCTAGGATGACTGCAAATCTGAAATAATCTGGATGTATTTACATGGAATTAAAGTTGGGTGTACCAAAAGCTATCAGGAACCAAAATTTAATTAGAGTCTACGAGACAGAGTGTTCCCTCCATGGTTTGGCTTTGCCTTGTGTGAAAACCTACTCGGCCCGGCTTAGCTTGGAGTTAATAGTGCGAACGTGCTCCGCGCCTCTCTCCTCGGTCAACATACTAGCCGACACATACTTCACTCTTCATCAACATTGTGGCCTTTTGTGTGCTAAATTTTATCACTCGTGTTCAGTAAACACATTTTTCGAAAATGCGCAACGTAAACGGATATGGTGTAGGTGCACGGGCGATCGCTTCCAACACCATCTGTGCCTCTTCCCTCTCACTTTTCAGAGTGCTGGCGTGAAAAAGGTGAGCTAAGAGGTGACAGAGAGGCGAAACACTGCAAAAGGGTGAGAAAGCGAGGCCCTCGGTGGAAGCTGGTGTTCCTGTGCCCCGGGGCAGCGTGTTTGCGTGAGTGTGAGTGCGTGTCTATGCGTGTGTGTTTGTAGGTGTGGATGCCCAGGGCAGGAGTATTAGTAACAGGATACGGCTGCAGCAGAAAGCTGGAAACTTGTACCTCCTTATCTAGAGGGCAAGTGAGTCTGTGTGCTGCTTTTTTTTTTTTTCCTCATTCATCCCTGATCCTGATGATAACATGCACCTTGTGTGTGTGTGTGTGTGTGTGTGTGTGTGTGTGTGTGTGTGGTGTGTGTGTGTGTGTGTGTGTGTGTGTGTGTGTGTGTGTGTGTGTGTGTGTGTGTGTGTGTGTGAGAGAGAGAGAGAGACGAAGAAAGTCTCAGCTTTCTGTAAATTCCCCCCTGATATAACTTTTGGAACACAGGCAGACCTCAACAAGGATTTGGAGTCTTATTTGAGCTCTTTTGATTGGGAAAATTTTATAAAATACAAAATGTGCACTTTAATAGAACAGAGTCAGGTTGTTGGAGAGTGATTTCATTATTTGAAAAACAAATTAGGCATTAAGGTTGGATATAGAATACGTGTATCTGTTGTAGAGCTATCGGTTTCTTCTAGGGTTGAATGATGATAGTAAAATTTTGCCTTCTGTTGCTGTTATGATTTGCAACGATGCAAACAAGGAAATTATGTATTTTTGGCAGGAATAGGTTTGATAACAATCAGTTGGAATGTATGTAGGACCAAATTGATCTTATATTTTTTATTTGTATAGTGCCAAGGAACAGCACTGTTGTAAATTGGCGCTATATATATAATTGAACTGAATTGAATTGAATCAGTGGATAAATGCTGCGGTGATCAGATGAATTTTGAATTTTCACCACAGGATTTCATAAAATTGCTAAATAGTAGTTTTTAAAAGCAGCTAAAAAAACCTGGTATTGCTGCATTATGAACATCCAGCTTACTAACATAAAAAGGGACCATGCACAAAAAAAAGTGAATTTTAACTTGGTATCTTGAATTTAGTTTCCAAAATTGTGGGGTGGGTGACTTTTAACACATGATGACATGGACAGGATGTGATCTGATGGACGGTTTTTCTGAATAATGCAACTCAGCCGGAACAGAACAAGATGGAGGTGAAATGCAGCCATGACTGAATGGACGATACAGATATCGCAAGAAAAAATAAAAAAATAAAAAGCTATTTATGAGATATTTGAGAAATTAAAGTAGCCAACGGTTCTGTGTCTATAAATTTGGTGTGTGTGTGTGTGTGTGTGTGTGTGTGTGTGTGTGTGTGTGTGTGTGTGTGTGTGTGTGTGTGTGTGTGTTGCAGCCCATTCTTGCATTCTTCCATATTTGGAGAGAGAGAGAAAAAAGATGTTTAAAGATTTGTTGTTGGCTCTGGTCTGTATATTTGATCATACCTACTCATCTCCACTTCCTCTTATTCTCCCCTGTGTTTTTCAGGAGTTTTAGGTTCTGTCTGTTTTTCTCTGTCTTCCTGAAAAGGTAAGACGATCCCTGTTCTGTTTTGCTCTGCACAGTACTGGGGGACATTGGGCTGGTGCAGGACTCCGGGAAAAGAAAAATGAGGGCACATTGAGAAAGATAAAAATCTGGTGTGTGTAAAGACAGAGTTAATTACTGTATAAAGTGTCATGAGTCAGGAAAAGCCAGATTTGTATGCTTTTTTTTTTGCTGCGTTAGATAAAATTGACAATCATTCTTTTTGCCTTTCCTGGTGAGGTTTCCATTGATTGTTATATAGTCCTTTACTGAATTGATTAATGTGAAATGTTCAAACAGCTCTGGTAAAATACAAATGTTATCCTGATGAAAACTGTACTGTATTTACCTATAAGGTCTGTTTTGTATGCCACTCACTGTTGATAGCATTCTTGTTCTCGCCCATATTAATGTAAAGTACCCCTTTGTAATATTTGTCCAGCCCATGTCCTATAAAATAATACATGTAAGAAGGCTTTATATTCTCACCTGCACTACACTGGATCATCTCAGTGGAGTGGACTGTGAGGTTTAAATGCATATTAAAGAGCTAAAGGGAATAAAGGGCAAAGCCGTCAAATCAGTGAACCAGACATTAGAAAATCACAACAGCAGAAACCAAAGTCTCCTGAAATGCATCAGCATGTGAGAATTTATAGAAAGTGCATGTTAGCATTGACAGGACAGACAAACCTCTATAAAGGCAGTTTTAGACCACCTTTTTTAGTCCGCTTTAAATGAACTCTAGTCCGTTTGCCTAGAAAGTCCAGTTCATTTGGGGAGGTGTGAATGCTCAATCAAACTGTGATGTGGACTAAAGAAACTTTGGTCAGTCTAAAAACCTAGGTCTTGGTTTGATTAAAGCGAACTCTAGCGCAGATTGAACACACCTGTGGGTACCAAGTAGACCAGAGACTGCTCCAAAAGCAGGAAGTGGACTATAGCGCAGGGCATTCTGGGTAAATGCAACCAAAGAACAATAAAGATTCTAATGCTAGAGGGAGAAACGGCTCGCGATCTTTTAGCAAAGACGAAAGAGAAATCCGATAACTGATAAAATCTGACGCCTCTCCCTTTTTGTTTACATTTCATCAAGAAGGAAGTTGAGCTCATGTTGTCTTAAGAGGTTTCTGTGTTGTTTCCTTCAGTGTTTCTCGGTGCGGCACCCATCAGTTTTTCAAATAGTTTGGTTTGTTTGACACAGTGCGGTGTGAAAGCAAACCGTGTCCCCAATCAAACCAAGTCTACTTGACTGTCAGGTGTGTTTTTTTTTTTCTCCACCAGCTCTTCAAATGATATTTACTATATGAAATTGTTGTTAAGCATTTTTAGAGACATGCAGGACTTGCACTTGACATGTACCTTGTTTAAACTTTACTTAAGCATGGAAAGCATCGACGGCTTTCATATATATCTTTAAAACTTCAAATACAAAAGTTTCTACTGCGAGTAAACGAGATCTGCAAACTTAAACTTTATGTCAAATCTTTCTATAAATTGCTTGCATTTTGAAAGAAAATGTGCAGGTAGAACACCAAAACAGGCTTTAGCCCACAGAGGTTTGAATAAAACATTGAAAGAGAAAGAGACATCCTTTATGAGAAGTCATCTTCTCTATGTTATGTGTTCTGTACGTCCAAAGCTAGTCAACTACAACTTTTAGCAAGTGGGCTCTGACTTTACAGGCCAGTCTGCCCGCATCCATTAATTTTCCTGCCGTTTTTTCCCCACTCCACAGTTATTCCTCCCTGCCTAAAGTCCTGCCAATGTATCGATCATCGCAAGTCCTCCGCTCTCTTCGTCTTTACTTTCCGCCCTCTGCCTTTCTCTCGTCGGCAGCGGGTGCTACCCGATACGGGAGTCGGGTCGTCCGACGGCTGTGTGAGACGGAGTCGTGAGTCATGCTTCTATTCTGAAGGCTTCCCTCTCCCAAACAGACTGCCATATTGGGTTACTGAACAAACAAATTTTGTGCCAGCAGAAAATCCATTAGTTATATCGATAAACACGGACACACGCATGAATGCCTACAGAGGAGCAGAATGAAATGGGAGACGAAGACAGACATGCCCTTAAAAAACAAGCTAGCAAACATTCTCCCATTCAGGTATAATTGCACCAGCTCCATAGATAAACGTTCCTGAGGATTCGAGGAACTGTTTCATTTTGATTGCCAAGAGTGAGGTTTATTATTATTTGATATATTTTTTTTAATTCTCTGTGTGGGTGTAGCTTAACGAACGTTAAGTGTACACGGATACGCTTCGGCACATAAACACACTTGTGAGATGTTTTGGTAAATTAAGAAAGTGTGACGTTTATGAAAAGCAGCATCCTGACAGTTTTATGGACAGTATGAGCACAAAGGGCGGGGTCACGCTGGAGGTTTGCATTTTCCATTTCATTAGAATTATTCCGGAATTATTTCTGTTTGTCTTTCTCTCTCCCCTCCCGCACCTTTCGCTTCTTTTCCCTCATCTTTTTTTTTTTTTCATCTCCGGTGGTTTTCGGAGTCTTGCCTGGAAACACTGAGCTTGTACATCAAAAGGAAATGACAGCTGAATTTGAGAGCTGCTACATAAATTCCACTATTAAAACATATGTGGACTGTGTGCATCCTGGCTGGCTGTGGACAAACATAAACACCGATACACAGACTTATTGTGAGCAGCATGGATGTTTCCATGCGGTTAACACAGCTGAGGCAAGCTGCCGTAAAAAGTTTAACCCGTTAGGTTAACAAGAAGCGAGGTTTTTCCTAGCGTGCGCTGGTGAATAGGTGGGGAAATATTAAAGAAAGTTATTAGTCTAAAGGAAATTTCCAGAGACATGCCATACGTTCCTAACCTTGAAACATTTTTCCCCATTTTGCCACTCTATAACCGATTTCTGTTAATTTTATTGGAATTTTAAGTGGTAGACCAACGTAAAGCAAGCATGGAAATGACACAATGTTGTCTTAAAACGTCAGTCAAAGTAGAGTTTTGTGAGATGTTTATTGAACCTAACTGCAACTTTCTCACCAATCGTAATGATGATACACATTCTCTAACGCTCCACAAAACAACAAAAATTATACTGAGATGAACTTGCCACTAATCTGGTGGTTTCTTAAGGCTGTTGTAGCTGCTCTGGGTTTTACTTAGGGGCATCAGAATCAAACATTGTGGTCTTTTTTTATGATTTGAGTGTCTCATGTTGTTCAGAAGTTCAAACCTCATTTTTAAGAGCAAAAGCATCAGATGATGGATGCTTTGCCATACGACGCAGCTGCATCATTTCAGTTTGACAAATATTTTTGTCCCCATAACGGGCAATGTGAGCTTTCTGCTGTCGCCCAAGCGAAGCCTCTCCGTCTGTCTTTGCTACCAGTGGTTGCAATCACTGAGAGTTAACACCTCATCACAAGCATTCTGTAGGACATATTAGCACAGGCGTTTCTGACCTATCTGATTGCAAGCCTCACACACACACTTATGGGTACGCACACACACACTCACTGCAACCCAATACAGTTCTTCTCCCACCCTAACACAATTTTTACAGAAGGCCTCTCAACAAGAAGCGCCTGGGTACAAAAATATCATTTAGAACGATGGAATCCCATTGGTCGGAGGCGCGGACATGTGACTGGCGCCGGCCAATCGTGAGGTCGGGGGACAATAAGGATTGAGTTACCTGAATCTTTGCTGCTCTGTGTGATTTGTGTGTGGTATTTATATCAGCAGCGAAAGTGTTCGTGTAATGAGGTCAGGACTTTGGGTAAACACTTGTGTTTGCAGGATCAGGAGTGCACAGGTGTAAATCAACGGGACACGAGCAGAAAGATCCAAATCGTTTATTTAATCTGAATTGTTAAGTCGCTTTTTGAGCTTTTATCCATGAAAGCGCCACTCCTTTAGCAAGCAGATGCAACTCAGACCTATGAAATGTCAACATTGTAATTGTGGTACATGTATACATATTAATATATATATATATCTATATATATATATATATATATATATGTGTGTGTGTGTGTATGTTAATAGACCTTTATTTTGCCAGGATAAATTGCCATATGGACTTAAAATCTCTTTCAAGGAAGTCCTGGCCAAGAGACAGCAACTAACACGCACACACACACACACACACAACACACACACACACACACACACACACACACACACACACACACACACACACACACACACAGAATGTCAAGCTATAAAAAACAGATACATGTCTTTAAATTGGCTTCAAGAACTATTAGTTTGGGTTTAAAAGCACTGAACGAGATGAATTCAGTCAATCTAAATGTTTCTTGTAACAAGTACCAAGAGGAGGGAACAGAGTGAATGAAAGTCTTTTTACCCAACTCAGTTTGTGCAAAAGGGACCAAAAGAACCAGCAAATTGTGTGGATATTCTAATTGGGGATGTGAAGTTATTTATTGGAAATTGATGTTTGAGACTAAAAAGGACCTACACAAGATTCACTACAGCCCTCATGTTTCCAAATTTGTGTTGATCTTTCTCAAGCTGCACTGCGACTCCCAAAGGAAGATGGTTTTGTCTTTTCTTTGTTTTTTGATTTTTTGCTTTTAAACAGTTTAAATCCTGACTCACAGTAACACATAATCGTTATGCAGTGCAGCAGTTGCACAGTCTGCTTGATCATTTAAATCAGGCATCTAGGCCTGTAGCAAAGTGTTATTCTTACGTATTGTCTATGCAAGACCCACATTCCTTGGTGGTACAGCCCGGCCCTATCGAGTCGAGAAACATCCATCGGTTAGGTGTCATGGCTGAGAAATTAATTAGTGTGTGCTTTCATGTGCTGTCAAAGGTTGCTCAGTGTTTCCCTCGGTGTTTGCAGGTCAGGCTTTTTTGAATATCTGTGATTGGCCAGAAAACGGCAATTGGTGCCACGCCTACGTTCTTTTATTAACAGCAGTCACTGTGTAGAACAGCTGATTGGTGTAATCAATGTAACAGGCACATATACAAAACATTATATATTTAAGAGTTATTGAGAAAGTGTGAGAACATCTTTTGACTGTCTACACATTCGAGAGGACATTCTTAACTTGGAAATGTTTTTTATTCATCTTTATTTGTCTTGAACTGTATTTCTATATCTTTTCGTACAAGTACGAAAAATTATACAAATGTTTTATCCATTTCTCTCCATCTTTCAGACTTTATATATTGTACATTTCTTTCTCTCGCTAACTATCTTGTATTTATTTCCTGACCAACCTCAGTCTTATGCAGTTAGTGGAATCGTTTTCCCTCCGACAGCCAAGCCAGGTCAAAAAAGTTTCATTCGGTGATGACTGGACTTTGGCTGCATGTCAGAGGCAGGACATGAAGTACTTGACATATTTTATATGCAGGACTTCTGTAAAGGCTGTATCTAGTCACACTGTTTGGCCGTTTGTTGGTCTCTGAAGACACGTGCTCAGTGGGATCATATGAATGGCGTTGCAGGCGTCCAGTTTGAGTGAAAGGTGGCGTGCGCGACCTGCGCTGAGCTATGAAACTTCAGAAGTAACATTTCAGATTAGTTATAGTCCATAATGTGTTTCACTTAGTGAATTCAGTTGATGGGAATAAATGAACTTTTCAGTAATATTGAAACGTTTCTGAATTGTCTACAATGAAATTTTTTTTTATCTGTGGATGGAGTATGAGTCCGATATGACAGAGAGGCCCAGAAAGGTAAAGATGAGAAAATATGCCACATTTGTAAAGAATATGAAAATTATCTATGTGGAAACAGCAGCAGCAAATTGGTCACTCATCACACTCGCCCAGTCAGCGTAGTAACTTAAAAGTTCACAAGTGCTGGAACTGGAAGACTCTACCAGATAAAACAATAAGCCCACAATGTTCTCTTGTGTTCAAATAATCCAATTTAATTTTTGATTGTTTTTCCTATCATTTTCTCACTACTGAAGACGGCTCTACTGGAGCTGTTGTAGTCAGTTACAAATTAGGCTGGTCAGAGGATAAAAGGGTTAAAAAAGAAAAGAAAAAAAAGTAGCAACAGACAGAAGAAGTGGGAGGATTCCACGTGGGGCCACGCAGAACCCGACAGCCAGACTTGGAGACGAGGCAATGGACGGATGAGAGGCTCTCGCTGGGGACGCTGATCTCAGACTCGGCCTCTTAACTCAGCATGACCAAATGCAAACTCTCAGACGATCCCCGAAGACGCACTCAAAACGCCGACCGCACGGCTCAGGGTTCAGAGGTTTCTCCTCGGAGTCCTTAAAAATCCGCAGATGACAATTACAGAAGATTTGATTAACAGAACGAGCTGCGTGGCTAATGGGGGGCCAGTGGGGGGCTTTCTTTTTTATTTTTATTTTTTAAACGGAGGGTCAGTGTATCACGTTTCACGAGCTGTCATTTATACTGCCATGAGAGAGACGGGGGAGTCCTTTTACTGGACTAAAGCAGACATCAAACGAAGGAAAGAAAAAGAGAGAGAGAGAGAGAGAATGAAAAGAGGAGGGAAAGAAAGACTTATTTGAATGAATGAGCAGACAGAATCAATTTAACAAGAGATGTGGGAACATTCTCCCACTCATCTAAGGTTTGGTTTCATTTTGGCAGTTCAGTGTGAGCAGCCATTACTTTTCCAAGGCCGTCACTTTGTACAATTGCTACTATGCGAGAAAGAGAAAACCCTAAAACCAGCCGCGCTTGCATATGGATACTGTCATGAAATCGGTGCGACCATGAAACAGCCAGACAAATGGTCTGGAAACAAAGCTCGTTTTTTTTTTTGGAATTGAACGTTTCGATTGACGACAAAAACAGAAGAGAGATTTTTCAGAATAAGAGGTGCAAGCAACAGTCGTTCAGAAGGCAAACGACGGTTTTCAGCATTTTTAAAACAGGCATATTGTCCTGATTTTACTGTCGTCCAGATTTCAGAAGTGCGTAACTAATTTTTTCAACAGATTCTTATACCTGAGCGCAGGCGCCATGGAGCTCCTCCAGAGATACCATGGGCCTTTTTCCGCTTGTCCAGTTGATTTGGCTGGCAAATCAGATGAACTGTGCAAAACTGTTCATCTGATTTGCAAAACTGATGTTTTATTAATAATTCAACTCTGTTTTAAACCTCAGGCATTTTCAGAATAGTTGGATTTAAGCAACACACAGGTGGACTCTGTTGATTTAGGTGACTTCTGAAAGCAGAGGGTGGAGTTAGGTTTTATTTAAGGGTGTGGCAGTATAGGGGGCTGAGTACAAATGCGTGACATTTTTCAGATTTTTATCCGTAAAACATTTTTGAAAACCATTTTCCATTTTCCTCCCACTTCTCAAACATGCACTTCTCTATGTTGTCTACTACACAAAAACCTGAGAAAACATGTTAAAGTTGTGGTTTTAAGATGGCAATATGTTAAAGTTGCAGGGATAACAATGTTTACTAGCAGAAAAACAAACAAGAAAAAGACGCAGGTGAGAATTTAACTACTAAAGAAAACAGATTGTCTGACAAACCGAGTTCTGTCATTTCATTTTGCCATTTTCTGAGACGATTTAGCAGCCAAAGTGGATTCAATTTCTGAAGCAGATATGCTTTACGGCTACAAACACAAAGGCTGAACCTAAAGTCACCTCCCAGAGCCACTAATCCCGCAGGTCCCAGTTCGTATGTCTTGCAAACATAAACAGCCCTTTTTAATAGGAGATATCTGCCCCCCAATTTAAGTCAAATAAATTAAGACTTTATGTCGCCATTTGCTTGGAAGAGAGGACTTTGAAGGGCCTCTAAAAAAGAAAGCAAGCAAGTAGAGAGAGAGGGAGAGAGAGAGAGAGATAGAAGGCCTAGTTATTTTTTCAGTCATGTCAACCTTCAAGTGGCTGGTGCTGCACTGTGAGTGTTATCAGCCTAAACAAATCACCAAACTACTGCCCTAATGCAGTTGGAGGGAACGGTGGATTTATTTTTCTTGCTGGGATATAAATGGTTTTGTAATAAAATTCCTGTGCAGGCTTTTGGGCTTAATGGCTACCTCTTGACAAGTGTAAATGAATGAGCAGCAAGGGAACATGAAAGTGGAGGAGGGGAATAAGGGAGTAAGCGGAGAGAGAGAGAGAGGGGGAGTAGTAGTGGTTGAGAGAAACAAGGTTTGAGTTGAAACATGCTGTTCTCGCCTCTGACACACACATCCAGCAGGCTGCAAGTAATTTCACACTGCAAGGTATTCCCTTCCTCCTACAGTGAGATATTTTCATTAATCTTATCCAGCTAATGCACTCAGCTGTGAGCGAGCGAGTGTGTGTCCGCACGCGCACGCGCCAAGGCGGGCTGTTGTTAGTGTGTTGTGGTCTGGCACCGGCGGCCGATGGAAATGTGCTGAGCCGGAGTCCTGAGCAACTGCAGCTGTCGAACACAACGCTCCCACACAGACGGCCGTACGCTTGTTTGTCTACACTTCTTTCTCCTTTTCTTTGCTTCCCAGCTCACATGTAAAAATAAAAGCAAGCGCTATGTGTTTTGGGTTTTTTTTTCACCTTCTTCTTCTTATTACTTTGCTTTCACAGGTGCCTTTTGTGTGGAATAAAGTGTAGGAGCGCCTGCGTGTGTGGAGGTGAGGTTAACTGTAGCCGTTCCCCGGTGAGTTTGATTGAAATCAGATCCTTTCCATCGGGCCGTGTTTACGTGACCTTGGCTCAAATGAACTAATTCGGATCTATTCTCAGTGATGGATTAGTCCTGACCAAACAAGCTGACCTGGAACTGTACAGACGCCCTTGCATCCGGGAAGCGAAGGCGGATTTCCATGGTCGTTCTCTGATTTAAGCGATTTTGTTGGGTTTTAAAGTTTTAAGGATGTCTGAAACCAACTTCAACGATAGGATTTTACAGTATTACGAACTTGTGCACGGACTAATCAAATCAAATTACCATTGTTAGGTTAGATTCCCCCCATTCTTTATTTTCTATAAGTTTGCCCATAATTTCTTTGTGTTTTCATCAAATTCATTATGGGACATTTTAATTTTCATCTTAATCTTGATCTTTGTTTTCATTAGTAAAGGGACAGTGCATATCTTTTAAATCGATCACTTCAAGGTGTCATATTATATATGATCTATATTTAGTCATACAGGCTCATTTTTATCCTAAGTTCCTGGCAGGTGTTCAGTGATGAAAGTAAATCATCACTCTGTTTATTATCTGTTTATTTTCAAACAGATAAAAATCATAGACAAAATAGATAAAAATCACAAAATTAAAGTAAAATAAGAAGAACATAAGACAAAGATGAAATAAAAGCATTCTATTCAACCACTAGTGATGGTAAACATATTCATTTTTGTCTTTTTTTCCTTCTTACTTTGATTTGGTGCAGGAAAAGCTCTTGGCCAATCTCAAATGGATCCTGTATTTTATTAAATTTTAACTAACTTTTTGCTGTTTTTAATTTTTTATTTTTTTAGAAATTCATTTAAGGCCTACACAGCCTGACCAACTAGCCTTGTTGGTCTGGTTTGCTTTTTTTTTTTTTTTTTTTTAAAGTGGACTTTACAAATAAAGCCAATTGTGAGGCCAGATCTATCCAAGCTCAGGAAAATCCTCATGACGCCCAAGTACACAGGTTGGTCAAGGGGGCAATTAGCTTTTTTCTTCTATACAGTTGGCTTAAAGTGATAACAACCATCAAAAGTACAGAACTGGGTGTTCTATGTGCAGCAGCCATATTGAATATAAAACTCTTGCTGGCTCAGCAAGAGTTTTATATATTTTTTTTTCCTGTTTGTTTTTTCCACCTTGAACTTTGAAAAATACTTTCAGGCCCAAATGAGTCACATAATGTCTCTTAGTTCACCAGTATATTGTTTCTCTTCTTGCCATAGTGTAAATGAAAATATTATTTGGAAAATTGAGAACTGCCATTTTTATGATGAGCATCACTTTTGATGTGCGCCTGACTTTAGTGGTGGAAGTGTGTTGGGATTGAGAGAAAGTGTTTCGTCACGTCAGGATGGGGTATGTCAATTTTACTTTTGATGTAACCTTATTAAGGAATTTATGAATACCTCAAGTAGAGAAATAACCATTAGCTGAATTAATCGGAAAGGTCAGAGTGTGTATTTTGGAGCTTTTCTGATAGACTATTATCAGCACAGACAAACACTGCACAAAGTATAGCAATTAAATATGATTAAAAGGACATTACAGCAACACTTGTGCTAAAGTACAATACTAGAGGCAACTACACACTTTTCAAAGTTAAGGATCATCCATCCATCCATTTTACTTATTACAACATTCAGTAAAATCTTCAGTCATTAAATCAATCAAATCTTTCACACTATTGGAGTTTTTCCCATGTTTGCATTGGCATTATGATGATTTATATTTTGTAATGACTTCCAAGTCTTCAGGCCTCCTCTCCATCACCCTAATCTTTAGCTTCATTTAGATTCTCTATTAGATTCAAGTCAGGACTCTGGTTTGACCACACCAAAATATTATCAGTAGAAACATGCCGGTCAACTCAAGAGACCACTTTGAACTTAAATAAAAATATTTAAGCATAAAGATGAATCAGATCAAAATAATTTCATTTGACCCTTTTTTACTTTACATTCCAATCCAGATGAGATCAAGTTTTTAACCTTCTTTATATCTGTTAATGTCCTCATTCTTGCCTCAGTTTTTGTTTTTCCTCTTGATTTCTCCCTGGAGCACATTTTTTTCCTCCCTCTCCCGTCTCTTTCAAGGACTTGTGAGATGGTTTCAAGCTAAACCCATATAAACCTGCGACATAAACACCCGCAGGTCACAACCATTTGAAAATAAACCCTCTGAACACGATTCTAAGGAGTGGGCAGAGGCCAAATTTTTTGCTCACTCTGAAATTTTGTTTCATTTGTCGAGCAGCGGCAGCTTGTTTTTAAATATCAATGGGGTTGCCTGGAAAAATAAATTGAGCATAGCAGATTTCACTCAGTGCTGCACCTCAAATCATTTTTTTCCTACATTAAAGATATTTAGAAATGTGGCCGTAGATACACACGAGCATACGCAAACAAACACCAGTCAGCTGAAGCAAAGTGAGCATGGCTTGTGATTTTCTTTTTTGTGTGAAATGCAAATATACACAGATCTAAATGGCTAATGTCAATGTCAGCATGAAATGTAAAGAAAGTCTGTCAGTAATACAACACACACACACACACGTATTCTGCACACAGTGAAAATAGACTTATGTGTTTTCATGTATCGCCAAAAGACACGTTGCAAAAACAAGAGCTGACATTTCCAGTATGCTGTAAGGAGAGAGCAAGAAAAAAATCATAAGAAATGGTGGGATTGACATTATGTGTCTGTTCTTAAAAACAAATATAAAAAAGATGTCCAGGGACTGATGCAGGAAGCGCTGAGAGAAGCAGAACAGAAAGAGGAAAGTTTATTTGAACTCACATTTTTAACTTTGAGACACAAGTGTCATTTACATGTTGACAGGCTGAGTTTTAGAGATTTTTCTGGAGATATTATATAGATCAGTGACACAAAAGACACTGGCTTTTTGCTGCGACCACATGAATATAGGTGAGTAGGGTTATTTTTGCTGAGCACAGTCGTGTTTGAAACAGCAAGAAGAACAATGGAAAACTATCAGGTCTTAAATATTACAGCAATGTTCATGCAGATCTAGTGTCTTTACAGCTGGCAGACCAAAATCTTCCTCATCATTTACCAGAATAACTTTTCATCTCGAACATTTCCTTTCTTAGTTATTCCCTGGAGATGCAGCAAACTATCCATCTCAGTGTTTGCAGCATTATTCATCCAGTTGGACTATCTACAGAAAATCAGTGCTTCAAAACTGTGGTGACAGTTCCAGATCCCAGGATGGATCAGTTTAGCATCAAATTCATTCAGTTGTGTTATTTCCAGGTTAAACTTGAAACTTGTTCTTTCTGCTTCTATGCATTTGTTTACATGTTGCTGTATGTACGGCCTATGCTTATAGTCGGCTTGACCTAAGCACTATTTATGCATCTGTTGACATTTAAAGTTGGCTGTCACTAAAAAGTAATCACTTTCAGCCAATTCCAAACTTGCAGAACATGGAAATTAAATCAGATTACGAGTGTACCACCTGTTGCTTATTTGACTCAGACAGAAAAAGAAATCTGTCAGTCATGCTGAGGTACAGCAGCTCTTAAGTAGATTTTTTTAGAGGGGTGTCTTATGTATTTATGTATGTAATCTGACATTGGTGTTGTCACTGCCATAATGAGAAGCTTTGCTGTGATGATGTGCTGAAGGCAGAGAAGAGGAGAGACAGACCCAATTTAAAGTTGTCAAATATTGAAGACAGATTTCTTTTAAGTCCTATGCAGAATTAGTATGATGCTAACATGGTTACTTGATTGTTCTATAGAAAATGTGCCTATAGACAGTACATGTTTGTACTATTAGAAGACACATGAAAAAGAAAAAAACACAGTAAAACTACATATTTTATTACTGAAAAAACTTTATGCCAACAAACACCTGCGGTTTAATAGGGATTATAAATCTGTTTTGTGGCATGAACAGTGTTGCATCTTTGTCCTTTGCATTTGTATCATTCCTTTTTTTGAAACTTAGATTGAAGTTAGGCGAAAAGTGAAAACACAAATTTTGGAACATGATGACAAGTTCGCTGAATCCTCTGAATGTATCAATTTATTTCACAAAACAGTCGCCTTTCATGCTCAGAGGTTTCTTGGGGAAGGTATGAATGGTCACTCTGTGCTTTTCTGTGCTTCCAATAAGCAGCCAGGGATCTGTTTGTCTTATTCACGTGAGGAAGGAACAATTTTCTGCATATAACAATAAACAGTGGTTTCAGCTAGTCAACCATTTATTGCAAAGCATATTTATTTTATAGAGGCATGACTACAGAGCTATAATTTTTTGTGTCGGATTTTTTTTTTTTTTCGAAAGTACTTATCAGGTTCGAAAAATAGTAGAAAAGCTGATAATGACTTCTTCATATTTTCTACTTTCATAATTAGGTTTTTTGTTTATTTTCTGGCTCTAGAATCGACAATTGCATTTACCAATACGACACTACGAGAACACCGCAGCGTCTGTTCTCGCCCTCTAAAGATCAAGACGTGTGTAAAGTTGCACAGTCGCCGTCGGCCCTTTAAGGAAGTGACATTCACAATGCTTTCTGATACACATTTGTGTGCCAGAGTGAGACAGACAAAACAAGGGAAACACAAGGAGGTGGAGGAAGGGGGGCGGTGGGGTCGGTAGGGTGTTGAAAGATTCAGACCAGCCATCCAAAGCCCTGGATGTTTATTTTGCCTAATTATGCATATGAGGTGCAACATTATTCTCTGTGCTGTGGGAATGCCACAGAAGTAATTATGGTGGATCTGCAGCGCTGATTATCCCATAAACACATTCAGACTGTCAGATGCATGTGCACAGAGAGGGGAGGGGGGCGAGAGAGCGTGAAAAACTGTCTCTCTGTGACAAACTGCTAAACAGCTATAATTGCTCTGGCCACATACAGTCAGATGCCTCATTTACAGTTTACAGTTTAAAACCTGGCCCTGGTATTTTGGTTGGTTGCTTGTTAAGGTTGGACTGTAAATCTCACAGCTGCTGTTTGAGGACATAAGGACGACTGGGAGCTCCTATAAGCCACATTAAGTGGACATCTGATACACCGGTGTCTAGACGACTGAGTACTTTTTTAAATAGCAGCTCATCTATGGGGTAATTAATGAAGGGCTTCATCAGGATAGGTGGTGTCAAAAACTGAGAGGGAAGAGCTTTTGGGAGATTCGAACTCATTTTAAAAACATGGGACTGAAGATTTATTTTTGACGAAGAGCTATTAAATTCAACTCGTCTTATATGGAATTTAAATGAGATATCTTTCATTTTTTGTCATCTAAAGCATAACAAAAATGTGTTTTTGCTGCCAAAAACAAGTTTGTTGAAAATGTTTTTGGGAAATACCTTCTCAAAAAAAAAACATTTTTCTGAGCATGTGTGAGAATTGTTTTTGATTTTTAGAAATATTTGGAATATGGTATATCTGGTTAGAAAAAAAAGACATTTTCAGAAAGTGAGTTTTCTAAAAGTTTCTTCAAGTGAATACAACCAGCATGGTGAGATTTTCCTGAAGCTTTTCATTTATATTAATTCATATTAGCACATGCTCCACACTCACTTCAGATCATAAAAAAGTAAATAAATAAATCTAACACAGAAAGCCCAATACATGTTCCTTTCGAAAAGTTTGATATAAAGTGGATTTGCACATTTGTTTATGAGATGATTTTGTAATTTTTCTCCCCCTGCTGTGCGACGCATGCTTCTCTCGGGCGTTTCAGTCCGCTCCCTGTCACTGTATCCTCGCAGCTCCTGTTCCAGACGTGGGTCCAGGGTAAACCAAGCATGACAGACACTCTATACTCCGGTGTAGGGTTGCCGACTTGGCCCGAGCTTCGTTCTAATGTCGAAATCACGGGCAAACTTTAAGCAGACTGCTGTGTGCCTTGATTTCCGCCAATTATTCTGTTGATATGTTTTTTTTTTCTTTTTTGTGTTTTTTTGTGGGCGACTAAAATATTTTTCAGCTGCTTTCTAAACAGAAGGCAGCGTTGATTGGGGGTAGAGACAGTTACTTAGCTGGCAGCACACAATGTGTGGCGTTTCGCTCCTGCTTATTTTTAAGTGATTACAGTCGAAACCAGATATTCACATACGCTGTATGACAGAAAAAAAAGATACATTTTTCACACTTGTGTGACAGACAAAACATTTCTTGTTTCATGTCTGTTAGAATTACCCTAATTATTTATAGTGGATAAATGTCACGGTAGTTGGAAGGAAAAAGTATATTTCTTCCTTCAGTCACATGTTTACACACACTAAGATTCTTATGTCAATTTGAAGACAATTGTGAACTGGAGCTGGTTAACTTGCATAATTTGAACAGATCCAAGGTACACCTGTTGATGTGACGCTATGCCAACATAAAAAGAAATAAGTGTGGAATCAGGAAGAGAATTGTGCAAGTCTGGCTCATCCTTCCAATCAAGATCCCCAAAGGCATGGCCATCAACTCCAGACTGACAGTGTCAGACCTTATAAAGATGTTGGCCAAAACTCATTATCCACAGTGAAACAATTGTTCATTACCATCATGGCGCTGAAAGGCCAGTCAAAGAGGAAAAAGCCATTAATTACCTCAAAAACAATTTTAAAAGCCAGATGACGGTTTGCAAATGCACAAAAACACAAAGACGTTCATTTTTGAAGGAACTAAAACTGAGACCTTCTGGCTGTAATGATCCATGATACGGATGAGGGAAGGTAAGGTCATTTTATTTATATATAGCACATTTTCAACAACAAGGCAATTCCAAGTGCTTAAAATGGCACCAGCATAATTTTTTTTAAATGTTTTTTGCTGGCAGAGAAACTGGTACACTGCACAAATTAGATGGCATCGTTACGAAATGACACCAAAGCAACAACTAAAGACATCAACCAGGTATTTAAGTTTAGACACATGGGTTGTCCAAAATAAAAATGGCTCTAATCATGCCTTTGTATAAGCTACAAAGTGGCTTCAGAATAACAAGACCATCTTTGGCGTGACAACCGAAAAGCTCAGATCTTAATTTCATGGAGTTGAAAAGGAGCGAGGATGAGATGGTCCATAAACTTTACCCACTTACACCAGTTCAACGAAGAGAATGGGCCAAAGTTCTGAAAACTATTTTTGAGAAGCTTGTCGATACAAAACCAAAACATAGATTAGTTTAAAAAATAATTTGATGACATAAACTTATGGATTTGTAAAATATAAAAAAAGATAAATATTTTTACAAGATCTTCTGGTGTAATATGCTTTAGCTTTTTTAGCAAATAGTAAAAATTTTGGTAATTCTGACCAAAAACAGGAAAGGTGCAGGTGGATTAAGGTCAGACAGTGAGGAAAGCATTTCTTTGTATATGCTGTATGTAAACATCTGACCTGTGCTGCATATTTTTGAAACCTTATGCATCTAAAAATCCCCAAAGGATGACTTTGAAAATTTGATGAACTGACAAATTCAGCTGTTTTTGTGTTTCCACGTGAACCTAATGTGTCACAAATACCTCTGAGCAGAGACCTGTTCCTCCAAAACACGTCGATGTCCACCTCTGGTTGCCCCTTCTTACATCAAGATAGACTCACGTTTCACGGCATTATCTTCTGTAAACTTTAATTAAATGTTTACCGGGGCTAGTGGCTCCACTTGAGCTAAAAGCATATTTTTTAACAAATCTAATTCATTTGAGTGGATTATCTTCATCAGTTGTTATCCTCCCTTAAGACCCGACGCATGTAAAGAAATATAGCACCATAAGGTTTGCAGAAAGCCAGATTGGGTTAGATTAGAAGCAAGTCATTCAGAAAAGGGCACAAGGTGTGTAATTCTATCCAAGGCCCGACTCTCAGCTTTAATTTAACTGAAAATGCTGCGGGGCGAGAGACCCCTCTCTGCATAATCCAGACTCTGTACGAGAAGAACTCGAGCGAAACACCTTAAGCCTCTTTCAAACAAATTCTCCCCGAATCAAAGTGGCACTTATGAATAATTGCACAGAGTGTTTTTAGGTTGGTATAAGAAGGAAAACAACAATTAACAGTGAAAGTCTTCTCTTTCTTTCAGCCACCTCCCTCCGCCTTGCCCGGTGCAGGCAGTTTTGTCAGCGTGTGTGCTCTGATAGCTTGGGGAAGTATCTATTTACTTAGTGATTAGGACAATTTGAGTGTCGCGGGCTAGTAAATTCAAACCATTCACTCTGGTAGATTGGCCCAGACAACATCATCAGCCCACAATGTGAAATAAAGACACAGAGAGAGAGAGAGAGAAAGCTTTAACCTGCTCTCTTCAACAGGCATACAAGCCCCCTCATCTGGATTTCTGTCTGCCTGTGTTTTTTTTCCTTCACGCTTTCCCCAAACTTAAATAAACCTTCACGTATAATTACAGCAAATTCTGTATATTTTCATGTCCATTTCCTTGAAACGCTCAAAACGATTGGCTTTAAGAGGGCAGCAAGCATGTGATGAGTGAACAACACACACTGGCTGCGAAAAGGAAGAAAAAAAAAACAGTGAAAGAAAGAGTGTCTTTTATTGATTCAGGGGTAAAAAGGTAAGAACCTAGAAGCGGCCGTGTGTTTGGTCATTAGAGAATGGGGTCCATCTGATCTGGTCTTTGCCGTGCAGCGATGAAAACATTATCAGAGTAAATATTATGAGTGTGAAAACGGTCCTCTTACGTAGAATGCGGTACTGTGGTCACATCGAGATGTCTGACTCGCACTAAGTGCTAGAAACGGTGAAAGGGAGAAGAATTTAAGGTTTAGAAAAAAAATTTAAAAAAATTGTAAGTCAAGCACTCAATTTGAGCCGAAGTTTGGCGCCACCTGTGACCTTCTCACCCAAAACATACACATTTGAGGGAATGCGGCTTTAAACGACTTTGACCAGTTTGCGCAAAAACGCATGTCTTCGAGATGGGTAGCTGTTTATTTTTTATTTCTGTTACTTAATTCTGCCATTGTTAAGCAAAAGACGATGAATCTGGAATCTTTTTTGTTATCTGTCCTTGAAGCTCAAGAATAAGGCTTGGTCTGGATAACGATGTGATTTTCTTTACCTTCTTACATTTTTGGCATGACATGTTGAAAAAAAGTCAGAGGGGAGAGAACCAAACGGGATGATGGGTTGTGGTGCAAAATAACAGCAACCATGACACACTAGATACTATTTCAGGTATTTTGATACGAAATCAAATTGTTGTTGCGTAGTGGTTACTTGAAAATCAAGTCAGAGCAATCGTTGTTACAATCAATACATGCAGTGTGCACAGTGTGTTTTGGATTGAACGGATTGCAGGTACGTCACTTTGTCATGTTGAAGAGCCGTGACGGACTTTGGGAGTCAGGGGCGGGAACGGAGTGACTGTGGCTGTTTACATAAGATGGTTTTGCCAGAATAGCCACAGCTGCTACTTGTCTAAGTCAAGCTAACCCAGCTCACCTAGCTAGAGCTCATCGACGATGCTATTTACAAAAGTTGGAAATGGCTAGCTTGGAAACCGACTCGTACCTTCTCCGTCCTGAAGTGTCAGTCGATTTGCCTGGGTTCACACCACATAATTTATGCTACTCTGTCATAAAGAGTTTCCCCCCATAACACTGGAGCAGATATAAAATCGTACAAAAAGTTTATATGCTTACCTGCTTTTTTCGTACGTGGTACGCTACATATTAGAGGGGCATTTATTGTCGCTAATGATTAGACCTGTGTAATTTGTCCACGACGTAATGCTTGATTAAATTTTACTATGTTTACTTATAAAGTACATAAGTGTTAATCTTCTTACCTTATGAAAATGTTCACAGCAAATCCCCAAATACACCCAAAGCTGCCTGTCCTCATGGCTGACGGCCATGACATCTAGAAAGGTCACCAGAAGGCACAATTAATAATAACAATAATACGTTGCTCGTTGCTTTAAACATGGTAAAACTAGTGTCTCTTTGCAGCTTTGGTAAAGAGCAAGAATCAACTGCAGTTTCTAGTAATCACACACAAAAAAATAATTAATATAAAAACATAATGGCGTCCTAACTTTCACTTGTAAAGGATCGATTGAGTCAACACTTTACAAATGAAAGGAAGAACAGCAAGATAAAAAAATAAATAATTACGCCATAATTTTTCCGTTAAAGCACAATTTGTTCTTTAGAAAACATAATTAGACGCGCTCATAAAAAATAAATGATCGATATGAGCCAAACAATGTACTTGTTCTTGTGTATCCGCGAATGTGTCAGTGTGCACACGCTTTCGTGCACCGTGCAACAGTGTACGTATGAGGTGAAGTAGGCAGAGATCTGGACAACGTCCCAATGGTCAGAGAGGGATGTAAGCAATTACCAATTCTCCAAACACTACTTTGTTCTGTTTAAACATATTACATGCCTCTTACGGTCACTCGAGGCCACTCCCTTTGCACCACACCCGATGAAACACACACACACACACACACACACACGCGCACACACACACACACACACACACACACACACACACACACACACACACACAAACGCACATGCACTGAGTGAATAAATGAGTGAGGATAAGCTCTGCATAGCAACTGCAAGCTGCCTGCAATTAACTAATCATCATCATTACACAAGTGAGAATTGCACATGTACATGCAGACACACTCCCCTTCAGTCTCAGATCCTCACTGAAAGTGAATTAAAACCAGTGGTGTTTTTCTTTAGCGATCGCTTCATCTGCTTACACACACACACACACACTCTAATTACAATTAATATTCAATCCAAATATAAACTAATTGATTGATTGACTCATTAATTGATGGATTGATTTCATTTTTTTATCTGTGTCAAAGTGATGTGAGCTGCACAAGTAGTCGTATAAAATTGGAAGGTTCCACTGTGCAAAATATCTGGCACAATACTAGATGCAAAAAAATGTGACAGGATGAACTATGAAAGATGTCAGAGTCACAGATACAGTTTTGCATTCGGCTTAGAGAGTTTGTGGAGTGTGTGAGTGTGTGTTGACGTCAGTGTCTGCGAAGACAAAAATTACTTTCAATGTTATATATGAAAAATAAAATTAAATAAATTTAAGATAATTTGAAAAAAAATGAACTAAACTTTTTTGTGATTTATATTTTAAATTGATTCAATAATGTCACAAAATTGGTTTGGTATCATCACAATAATCAGAATGAAAAATTTTCATTCTGATTATACATGTGTATATAAATAATATATATATATATATATATATATATATATATATATATATATATATATATATATATATATATATAAATTTTCATTCTGATTATTGTGATGATTGATACCAAACCAATTTTGCGACATTATTGAATCAATTTAAAATATAAATTGATTCAATAATGAATCAATATATTTATTTTTAAAAAATGTTTCACATGTGAACCTCAGTTTTTGGGTTGTCTCTCAAAAAGTTAACATCAACTTTAGAAAGTTTTAAACATAAAAACATAAATAAATTGAGGCGACCCTTCAAACTCACTTGTAAACAGCTTCTCTGAATCTCTTCTAATATTGTTTGACAGAAATGCAGGTTGCAGCCGTGACCTCAAAACGTTGCCGTTGTTTCGTCACCAGAGGGACGACAAGACACAGCAGCTGGACTCTGGAATTGGAGAGTCAGGTTTGCTGATTGAAAGGCTGGCTGTGTATTTAGTGTGCTTGACCAGAGCGGCGGCAGGGAATGTGTGTGACGACCGGCGAAGGCCGAAAGGCAGAAGCTGTGCTTCAGTGTGCTGTTCTGCCTGAAGCCCTGTCAACCGATCTATCTGCAGAGAGAGAGGAAGAGAGGCTGATTGGCTTAAGAGGGCCTGAGGGCTTCATTGCTATATCACAACAAACAATTATTGTGTCTCAAGAGAAACAGGAACACAAGTTTATACAAACGGACAGAGCGGAGGCCCGATACAAGATTTTATGGGAAACGTGGCGAACGCAAGTGTGTCTCCGATTTCAATCAAATTTTCTCCTCGAAAACCTGGGCAAAATGTGTCTTTTATATTTTCAAGGAAACGTTTAAAAATTGTTTTAACAACCTGATATTTTTATAGTCACAAACTTCTTAAATATCAGTTTTATTGTAGTTATTACCTGAAACATGGCTTCCAACTCTGCTTAAATTACGGATTTAAGCCGGAAAAAGTCAAACTTACAAACATGAAGAAGAAAAGATTTTCTAGTTATAATATTAAAAGGAAGTAAAAAAAGACGTAGTGTGAAAAAGCAATAACTAAATAAAGAGATATTTATCAAATGATCAATATTTAAACAGGTAAACTTTATGTAATTTTCCTGCGCTGCGTGTTTGAAACCAAAGTCATGAATTGGGACAAGATTGAGGCACCCTGGTTAGCAGACTGTGGTGCACACACAAAGAGCTGGTGTTGGGTTGCACTGCAGTGGCCCTTGCTCAATACTCACTATGTGTACACACACACACGCAGACACACAAACGCATGCACACGCAATGCATGAACTTCAGTAACCCTTTGCTCAGTCCCCAAGCAAAGGTTGAGTCCTGCACGCTATTTAAATCTCATTTGTGGGAGCCAGACCAGAACACCTCATTTATAAATGTATGTGGCTGATACAAACCGTCATGAATAATGTGTTAAGTAACACACACTAACGCTGAGCCGAAACAACAACGAGCTTATTACATTTGAGAATTTAGTCCAACATAATCTTAAGATTATATATTTTAAATCATTCAGTAAATATTAGAAAGTTTTCTGCTGAACACACCCAAGGAAGGCTTCATTGGCTGTTCTGCAGGCGACTTATTGCTAATTGCTAACCAAGCATATGAAAGCAGATACTTGCATTACAGCTAAATAATAATACTAGAGTTGATGGTAAATAGAATAAGTTTGTCCAGGCATCAAGGCCTTCATTATCTGCCAGAGTATTGACAAGGCAAATGGAGGAAGGGTTAGAAACATGGTTAATATTTGTTGCCAACGGTTTCCAGAGCTCTTGTCAACCTGATGATTAATGGCCCCTTTGCTTCAGTAATATTGCTTTAACATGATTTCTAATTGAGCAGCTTGAACTGCCAGTGACACAAAAGGAAAAATTCTTGGAGGATATTTTGATGAAACACAGAACATTGACACCTGTGCTACATAAATGCAGCCAGAGACCGAGTGGATGAAGCATGCTTACATTCAGACCTGCTCCATTTGGTCAACATCTAAACCGTCTGGATGCTGAAGCTTTTAGGAAGTGCCACTGCTGGAGGACATGATGGCCTCTTCTCTCACTCTGCTGCATTGTCCTGCCTCTTTCCAATTTGCCATTAACTGCTGTCATTTTCTTGTGTTTAAGACTGTCTTTCTCCTAGACAAACTATTGGCTATTTCTTCCTGTTGGAGGAGAATTTTCCTCTCTACTGTCGTAGCATACAGGCTGAGGTGAGGGAGATTTACACAGCACAGAGTTAATGCTCCAAGTCAGTGACTCGATGTAATCCCCTGCGGGGGTTTCCATCAAATAGAAAACTTTGCTTAATGAAACTTATTGAACTTAATTTTAATTGAGTTTGATATTTCAGTGTGAATTGATCTTTTTGACTTGAAATCTGTCTGTATGATTCAATTTTACATATTTTTTTGTGTGTGAAGTGCCTCAAGGAAACGTGTTGCAAATTGGCTCTATATAAGAAAACTGATTTTAAACTGTATTGTAATTGAATTGTTGCTATGACAATGTGCAAGGATTTGTGTTGTGCTCATAATTTTCCATACGCAGTACGAATTGCTGAATTCTTGCTTATTTGTCAAAGAATACGAACATAAAGGATGAAACAAAAAGCCTTTTTTCACTCACCAGTTATGATCCTGCAATTGATCCTGATAACAGAAACTAAGTCATCTTGAGGAAACCTGAAATGATGACGATCAAAAGTTCACATAACCTGACAACGCAAAATATATAAAGTTCTGCAAGAAAACCTAATTGAACTTCATGCAATAGAAAGAAATATGTAATATGATCGATAAATAAGAAGAAACAGAGACCTCTGCTATTAGTAAGAATTGAGGGAAGCTGTTGGAAACCAAAACAGGTAGGGAGAGCAACAAAAACTTCACACACAGCTGCAAGGAAAATTTTTGGAGACTCATAAAATCCCTTCAGCTGAGATGTGATGAGCGCAGTATTTCAGAGATAAGTCAACCCATCTCTATTTGAGAGAGACAGAGAGGGTCTTTTCTTTCACCCATCCATTCATCTATTATCTCTACCTGCTTATTCTTGCAGAGTTGGTGTGTGGCTGCAGTTATTGGGTAAGAGGCCGGGTACAACGTAGAACAGGTCGCCAGTCCATCACAGAGCGCTTTGTTTTATAATGTATTATCTCTGAAACAACCAAAAATTAAGATTAATGTAAAAACATTAATAAGCAGATAACAAACAAACATAAAATAGATCAAACAACGTGGAATACATCGACAACACGATGTACGACATCTGGACTTTGACTCCGATCTTTTCCAGTTCTTAATTTCTGCCAGCTTTCGGCGGACTAACCGGTCTGTTTCAGGTCACTGCCGTGTTCAAGGGTCCGGCTTCAGTTTAAATCTTTCACAGATTCTCCCTCATATTTTCCTACAAGGCAGAATTAAAAGAGCTTGTGGCCACACATGCCATTGATGCACCCGTTTTGATTTAACTAGCAGCCCAAACAGTGCTGTGAAACTCCTCCGAAAGCGTTTCACAGGAACCGCCGCCAACGTTACTGAAACCGAGACAGTGTCTTTGTCGAGGTTTCAGCTGTGGTGAATTAGCAGTGATAGGGTTTCAGGACTCGAACAGGCCTCATCTGATGTTAAATATTCTCCAGTGGAACCATATGCACGATTGAGTCCCAGCTGATTTTTAAATACCAGCCACAACATTTTTGTCACTTGTGATTTATTTCAGCATTTCCCCCCAACTCTAGTTTTATAGTGGACCAAACGTCCACGTCGGTCTCCTCTTGTTGTATTTCTGCATTTCGAGGGACGTTTTGATTGCGTGTGTTAATTTCTGGGTGTGTTTGCGATCACGGTGCATCTTGATAAAGGTATTGGTTTGGGCTCGGCGGGAACTGCAGCAGGCGGTCCTAATTCAATTTAAAGCTGTGTGTTTTGACAGGAGTTAAGAGTTAGCTGGACCGGCGTGGCGGCTCAGCGCTCTGCACTGAGGAGAGATCAAAACGCACAAGTCCATCAATGTTCTGTCGTATATACAAGTTCATGCTCTCCGAGTCAAAATTTTGCAAGTTTCAGTCCGAAAATATTTGCACAGTGGCTTGGAAAAGTGTGGGCACCCCTGTTGTAGTTCCAGCTTTTATGTTGATAAATCCTTTCAAAGCTTTTCAGATAGATAGATTTTCATCATCAGATGCAAAAATCTGCGTGTCTCTGTTCGACCAAAACAAAAAAAACATTTTGGATTTTCGTATTTTTTCTATGATTGTGTCCAAGTCTCCTGAACACTAACCATAACTTGCTTCACCAAAGTTGTATTTTCAACATGTTGTCTTTTTTTTCCTCCAGTTGGTTTGAACGGAATAAATAAAACTTCCCTCCCACAGGAAACAGGATTTAGTTTTTAGCCTCTTACTTTTCCTCTCTCTGATCAGCATTACACTCAGAACTCTGCTGTGGGATCAAATTGTGTCTAATGTGATACCGAGAAACAGATCCGTAATAACCGCCACAGCTCAGATTATAAACCCCGCCGCTTGTTGTCCGCAAAAGGCGGTGGATGAAAATGTTGGCGAAAATATCTAGAAATTAATTTATTCAAATAAATCTGCCGCTCCGTCTCCTCTTTCTAATTCCGTATCCTTGGGGAGATTTGTTTCTGTTTCGCACACCCCCAGAGACGGAAAGCAATATGTCTGCGATTTGCATAGAGCTGATGGAGAAAATCTCTTCTGATTCTGAATGTTATCAGCCGCCCTCCAGGGGGTTGTGCGTGATGACGCGTGTGATGCGACGCACTGATATTTGACGGTGTGGGAACTTTGTCCGTGTTTTCGTAGCGTGTTTGCGGTCAGTCGCGTGTTCGTGCGAGGTGTCTGAGCCATGTTTCACCATCCGTGTCTCTGTATGAATTTACAGCCAACGAAGGGACTGTGAAATAGATGGAAAAGCTCGATATGGCTGCAGTATCCCTGTAGGTAGGCAGGTCATGGAGCCTATCTGTTTCATGTCTTCCCTTCCTATCGTCTGGTTTCCTGTCATTGATCAGAACAGGCCTCCTCCTCTTCCTCCTCCTTCGCTGATGGACAGAGAGAAACCCGATCGTCAGGCAAGGAGTGGAGGCATAGGGGGTGACAGCGAGGGAAGAAGGAGGAGAAAAGGGTAAAGGCATCGGTGCCGTCTGCAGGCTCCTCTGTCAACCACGCCGAGATCCCTGCAAAGAGCCACATCATAAGTGGAGTATCTTGTTCTGCTCTAATCTAATTTCTCCATTCCTGTCAGCTTTACAGTAAAATGAAAAGATCATCTAACTGTGTGTGTGTGTGTGTTTGTGTGTGTGTGTGTGTGTGTGTGTGTGTGCGAGAGACGGAGAGAGAGGAGGCAGGGATATGGTCAGTGAAGACAGACCAGGGAGTGTTATTCCGTGGAACAGATGTTGGAGGAGTGTCAGTCACTCATGTGAGGAGCCTGTTCGCCGTGGCACCCTCAGAGTCATAACACAACCTCCCGTCGTCCTCGGACACACAGATCGGCGCTCGCACACATCCACATGCTGAGATCTTGAGTGGCAGTTGTGCTCTCGCACTCGCCTGCAGAGGAGGGGGGTCATCACCTCGTCCATCTGTTCCTGATTGGCCCCCCGACGTGGAAGACAGTTGCCTTTGCTGAGCCCGGTCGCTTAAGCGCACAGACTCAAAGCAAAAGGGAAAGCGGATTAAATAGGTGACCTGAGGCCGGTCGGATTCTCAGAGCTTTATCGCGTCGACGCTAGATATCAACGGGTCAACGGAAACGTTGCCGCGCATGCGGTGGAGTTTAGAAAGCTGCTGCAGAGCGGAGGAAAGAAAATGTTCTCACCCTTTCAAAAACTTCTCTACCTTCTCTATAAGCCAGAGATGAGATGTGTTGATGAGGTTCTTAAATGGAAACAAACGTTTGCGGTTAGCATGTATCCTGTCAATTAAATGAGGTTTCTATCTATCTGAAAAGAATCAATGACAAATGAAAGCTGTGTTTTATGCAAGACGAGGTTGATTTGCTTAAACCCAGCATGAGTGATTAGAGGTACAGACAAGTAGAAATTGCTGAGTTTTGCAAGCAAATAGTCTTAGCATACACAGTTTCTTTCAGCTATTCCACATTACAACCAAAAACATGATGCATTTTGGGGTTTTTTGTGACAGACCAACACATCTTTCATTTCTCCATTCTTTCATAGACATGAATGATTAATGCTCCTTTGGCTGCTTCTCTAATCAACACGTCCTCACCCAGTTTGGCAGCTGTATCCTCCTAGGTTTGTTGCTGCACAAACTATTTTCATGGTGTGATGACGCCCTGAGTTTTACTAGATCTACAGAACTTTGTAACCCAACTCTGCTCTGAACATCTTCAGACCCCAACCTGGTGTAGGTCTGTCACTTACGCTCACCGATAAAAATACGTTGATGTTTTTGATCGTATTATGACAAAATCTTTTTACAAAAAGCATGTATAAGAGGTATGAACACTATTTATCAACTAAAGTGAAAAGGAGATTTTTGGAGAGCTTTAGGCTTGTGCAATTTTCACAAGCCACTATGAGAAAATGTAAAAACAAAAATAAAAAAAAAGGAATTTATATCATCACGGTATCTTTCTTCATTGTTATTCATGAGGCTTTGACCTGAGTGTTTCAAAGATCTGCGGCTTCCCTTTCTGAGCGGGTGGCTGGAACATGATAAAATACAAACAGAGGGCTCCATTTCATATTGCAGAAGTATCCTCAATGCTTAGCCCACCATGATTGATAGTGAGTAAAGCAACACTGTAACATGAGAATTGGGACTTAAAGTTTAGAAAGATTTTATTACAGCACACTTCCCAAGATTGGTTTTTCCAACTGAATGTTTTTTTTTCTTTTTTTTTCATCATAGATATCTTAATTTTGCAAGAGTCACTCGCATACATCTTCTTTATACATATATATTATATATATATATATATATATATATCTTCTATATATTATGTATTCTCATCTTCCTGAGTTTTCTGTTACAAACTCCAACCAGACTTCATGTCAATATTGCAACGCGATATGACCGCACGGTCTGGTCCCCAAACCGCCGCAGGCCGAGGCTCCCACCTCCGCTGTTAGAGCCTCGCCAGCAAATTACACACCTCCAGTTTGTGTACTACAGCAATTTGGGTAAAGGAAGTGAGAGGAAAAGGGGGAAAAAAGAAAAACTAGGAGGGAGAAAACATGTTGATGAGGTTAAATGAAGCATACCATTGCCTTGTTCCTGCGCTAAACCTACAGCTGGCTGTTTTAGAGATAAGGACTCCGCCGCCCTGTCAGGGTGAAATGGTTGGCTGACTCTCACTGGGCTGCAATGACAAAAGAAACTCAACCTGACAGGTGTTTGCTAAACTTGAAATTTTAAGTCTAAATTTCTTGCACAGATGTAGCACATCAATAAATTGTTGCTGTAAATCCAGCCATTTTTCTTGTTTCACCGTGAAGAGCACAACCGATTCTAGCCAGTTTCATTTTATCCTAGATAGATATAGGTAGCTGATTATTTTCAGGGTCATGGCTGATGTATGAGAGAGAGCAGTCACTGTAAAACAGGGCTTTACTATATTAAAAAGAAAGACAAAATGAGTGCAGAGTTGACACGTTGAATGATTTTTTTATTATAGATTAGCTTGGCTAGCACATCTAGCTTTATTAAAACAGCTGTCTAAATGTGTATTCCCTGGACAATCGAGACCCTTTACCTTTTAACAAAGGTTGAAAAACCAGCAGCGCTGATGTTCTCTCCTCGGTCTTCCTGTTTGCTGAAAGTCTCGCTCTCTCTCATTTTCTCGCAGCCTAAATGATTTGGAGACATATCATTTTACTTTCATATAGCTCCATTCAAGTATGTAATAGGTACTTGTGTATTATCTGATCTCAATCTGACCTCAATTTTAAAAAAAACCCAGATAACTTTGAGTCTTCTTTGCTCTGTTACAACTTCCTCACTGAAGAGCTATGTTCGTTTTTTTGAGCTGGTAGCACTTTGGTGGCGTGCTCTGTAGTCAGGAAACCAGCAGATTTTTAGAGCCAGCTGGACGCTGGTTCAGGTCTCTCCATCAAAAATGGATGTACGATCGCAGACCCTAAATCTGATCGTGAAAAAAATTATATTTAAGGTGCATTATCGGCGCAACTTAGCAGTTTAAGCGAAGGCTATACTTAAAAGTGAAGTGATGGGTGTTGATGAGCCAGAATAAGAAATAATAATGATTAAAAAAACAAACACACATTCCCAGAGTATGAGAGCCTCAGGCTTCTCATGCTCCTTAGCAGTTCATTCCCTGTCTGCAGATATAAAAGAGACCAAAATGAATTTATTCCCAAGTCACCAAAGCAGTTTTTAATAAGAAGCAAATTCCCAGTTATTGCCAGCAGCGTCCCCAGCACCTCAGAGACCAGCAATTATCCCCTGATGGCATTACGCTGTCTCGCTAACAGTTATTAGCATTAAAGACTCCACTACGACATTATGCAAAGCTGATATTTATCAATATTAAAATAAGTAAATCTATTTAATATACAGACTTTAGAGCGCTTGTGTTTTAATACACAAATTATCAAGCAGTACCAGCGTTAAATATGTAGCTATCCTCATATATCCTCTGCATTTATTGTCACAAACAATCAGATTTGCTTCAGATTAAACCGCTAGCCCACTGCCTTTGTATTAACTGCTATTCTAACCGGATTACAGAGTGGCGAGCCACCTACGCCGTACTGCTGAAACAAGAGGAATTTAACTATGTAAATAAATGATTTAATGTGTTAAAATCTTTCCCTGAACTCACACTAAGAAACATTACACAAAGTAGGGCTGGGCAAAGGAAATTAGATGATTTAATTTTCCATGCCTGGAGAGGAAAAAATACAGCAGCTGTCGCAGTTGTAGGAGTTAATAAATGTCACAGGGAGAAATTGGAAGTTTATGCTCATGACCTGGTCCACACACCCAGGGTTAAGCTGCTGTATGGCTACGGGGAGCACACTGCACTCACTGTACTCTGGGCTTGTATACGCAGAGCGAGGAGACAATGCAGACTCTGAGAAAGCTGTAGACTGTGGAACAAACTTTGTCCTAATTATTTCCCCACAAAGTGCTTGCTTTTTCTGCGTATTTGTTTTAAAAGAGGGATGATTAGTTTGTGGGAATGGCTTATAAATTTCTCCAATCTGAAATTTGGTGCTTCAGGTTAAAGGGACAGCGCAGAGAACTGAAAGGGTATAAACTGCTTATATTTTAGCTGCAGTTTGCAACTGCAGGTTATAAGAGAGTAATATATGGCTCACAGGAGTTAGGTCTCTCCGGTAAGCTGTCTTCATTTAGTATTTATCCAGATTAGTTGGCTTTTGGAGGCCAAACACAAAGCATAATCCAAAAATAGCCAGGATCAAAGTGGACTTTTATTCTCTTAAAACATCGTGAAAGACAAAAACACTGAGAATGGTTTATGCAAATCATGTTTTTTTTCCTCTCTGACATGTTGGAAAATTATCTACAAGTAAACCTGCAATTCCAAGTACAAAACATGTTCAAGTACATCTCAGTAAATTGAAATATGTGTTAAAAAAGCATTTTTTTAAGGCAGGTACTAAATGTACTTTATATTGAGTTGACATTTCTGCATTTCTGTTGGTCTGATGTCATTTTCTAATCTCAAACATCATGTTTTCATTAGTGTTATGTGGAAAATCATTAGAATTAACAAAAATGAAGGCTTGAAAACACCACTATGTGGTTAATTAATTAACATAACTGTTTCATTGACTAAATTAAGAATATTAAAGTTTTTCATGAAGGGGATGCAAAACTTGGATCTAACTGATCCTACTTAGCTGCATATTTCTTTAAATACGTTATTTCTAATAACAATGTGTTGTTTTTACTGTAAATTAAATTTTACATTGTTATATTTTATGTTGTGTGGAAATGTATGCCTCAATTTGCATGTTACCTTGCTGCTAATCTTCTCTAATGAGGTAACAAAGAAAGTCCCAATGTTCTCTTCTGTTCTAAATAGAAACATTAATATTTTCCCTCAATGCGTGCGATTCATCTTCTGCATACGACTAAAGCAGTCTGTGTGTGTATGCTAAAGCTACTTCCCTTCCTCTCCTCTTCTAAGTGGTGGAAACTCTGCAGTTTCCAATCTAATAAATACAGACTGCAATAAATCACTAATTATTTACAGAAGATCCCTTTAAACAGCTCTGGAGGGTGCATCAGTCAGACCTTCAGGTCCCCATTCTTCATACTAATTCAGCGCTAATGCATTAAACGGGGGGGCTTGTTTTTATTAGCCGGGGTCCCACTGTTTGGATAATCTCTCGATGTAGCGAAGCCCCTTGTTGACGGTCGTCCCCTTCGAGCCCCGGCCCCTACAGGTGTCCAAACACCAGCTAATGGATCCAGTGCGATCTTCGGGCGGACAGACGTTTTGTCAGTTGACCATCAGTCATTGCTGTGCAGCATGTAAACTGAACTCTGTGGCAAATTTCGTGCTAAACATACATCTGGCCGGGCTTTGCAGACAAACCCAGAAGGGCACCGTATTAAGGAAATCATAAAAAGCCAAAATAATCTGCCAAACAGGGAATTTAGATGCTTAAGGGAAGTTTATCCTCAACGCCAGCTGTCTGGCAATCAACGCGTGTCAAACACAATAGACTTCACTCATGGCATGTGCATAAGCACCACGCGCTGTGGTCTTCCTGCGCTGTCCAAAGCTCAGACACCGCTAACGTCAGTACAGTAAAATACAACAAACGATGACGGCAATCACAGAGACTCCCATCATTTTTGAATGCATTTTATTAATAGAAAATATACTTCTGCAACTTTTTATTCACAAAGTATCCACACTATAAACGCAGATGTGAATGTTTTTGCAAGCTCGGCGAAAAAAGTCACACATTTTAATCACATTTCAAGGCTTATAAACTCATTTCTGACCATAAAATTCACTCGCTTCCTTCTAATTTGCCAAGCGAGCTTTTATTCTGTAGGAAAATCGATTCAGTAGCCTGGGGAAAAGCTACAAAAACTGTAACTCCAGCGGCTCTAGATCAACGTGCTAGGATCAGCAAGGGAAATTAAAAGAGGCATTCCTGTGATTGTCTGCCGTTCCAGCTCATCCAGAACTGTTGCCGGGTTCACACCGAGCCGGCCTTGGCAGGTGTCGACGGTCCTGGCCTTAATGCAGACGACCATAAACACAGCGAGCTGCTTCTAATCCTAAGAGGTTCCTTTGTGTACCTCCCGTTGCACAAACTGTTTTGATGAATCTCCTGACCTCTGACCCCCTGATGACTGATGGCACTCCGAGGGGAAACGTAATCAGACGGCAGCGGAGAGCCTCGCCATCCTGCTGGAGGAATGAAGTGGATCCTTGCTTTTCTTTTTTTTCTTTGTCGTCACAATGCCGAAAAGTAGTGTGTGATTGTAAAAATGAAGAAAATAAGTTCTTACACAAATAAATCTGGAGACTGGGGTGTACAAATGTTTCCCTTCCCCTTTCTTCTGATATCCCTAAATAAAATCATCGCTGAAAATGGATTATAGCATACTTCCAGACATGCAGACCACTCAAAGTACACGACAGCATACTGAGACGCATTTATGCAACAATTATGCAGATCAGGAGGCAACTTGTGCCCAGGGGCTTTAAACCTACAACCTTACGATTGCAAGATAACGTCTCTACCCACAGAGCCACAACCACCCCGCAAGTATGACACAATAAACAAAACTACAAATACTTGGCCAAACACCTGAACACACCATACCCAGGTGACGCTTTTCCTTGGCTTAGACTTTGTAAGCTGAATTGAAAGATGCATGGAGCTAAATAAAAATTTATCGTGGAAGGAAACCTGTTACAAGTGGCAAAAAAAACCCTTCAGGTTGGGACAGTTGTTGACTTCCAACAAGACGATGCTTAAAGCATAACGTTTGGGTATTTTCACACTCGGCGGTCCAGTAGATTCAGTTCAATCGGGGATCAAAACTGCAACATTTGGTGCATTTTCAGCTGGTGCCGTTTACTTTCCCGCGGCGCCTGTGCCTAACAATCCAAGCTAGTTGAAAAACCTGTTCACCTCCTCGCCTGTGGTGGCGCTACACCAGGAACTACTGAAGGAAAAGAAACGAAAACAAATGAAGAAGACCAGCACAACATTTGTCATGGTTCCATGTCCCAGAATGCACTGCACTATGGTTGCGCATTCACATGTCCCCAAACGAACCAGACTTTGTAGACTAGAGTTTGACGGAAGCGGACAACTTAGAGTGGCCCACGAGTTTGTCAAACGTTGAGAATCTAGTTGAGGATCTGTGATGTGACGTGTCAGGGAACCGTGGTGGTTCTGGCGTCTGTTTGCTTCCACACACCTGACTCTAATGGCTTCTGAAGCTCTTGATGGCTTGGTGAGCTGGAACAGAGGCTCATCTACACCATTCAGAGCAAAAAGTTCCACCTGAGGACCAGTGTTGATGTAAAAGACTGAAATGTCCCCCTGTTTACTTCAACAACACCCAAACCTCCCCTGAGTACATTTGTGTTTAATTTAAGCTTAGCATTAAAGTCAGCTCAATGAACCGTCCATTGTGCTTTGACTTGTTTTGGACAAGAAGTACCTTTTAAAACACTAATATTAGATAATGTAGGGGGAAGAAAAACACAGAGTCGAGGTGTTTTTCCCAGACTTGGAAGGTCATCTGGACAAACATTCGCTGAAACCACTTTAAACACACACAGGTCCCGTCTTCTCGCACAGAGCACTTTTTGTCAGAGCGCCGCGTTTGTGAACCTGACAGTGGAAAATCTGAGCCTCCGTTTGGTCTTGGCGTTTTGATTTGTTTGACAGCGGAGAAAATTATAGCAGCAGGGGGGCGTTGGGGAGGGAGAAATATGAAAATATAACCAGTAATGCTTCCAAAGCACTGATATTTTCCTCAGGATTCACAGCGAGTCTGTGCCTGCTTGTGTTTGTTGTTTGGGTTTACGTGCACTTTTGCGCTTGTGCGTACACGTGCATACGCCAGCATGCTGCAGCGGTGAATCATCTCTACTGATGAAATGCTGCGGTAATTGTTTGTCTACATATTGCAGGTTAGTTTCCATATCTCGGGGTTTTTTCTGTGGTCTCCCTCACACTGCTCTGATTTGACTCTATAATTTTCATTTCATTCATTTATTTATTTATCCAACGTGCTTCATTGCTTTGATTCTCTAAGCCTGGGGTTATTTGGATTTAATGGGCGTCTCATACGTCTCCTTTCTTAGAATCAGTAACTAAACTTCTCAGAGTAAACTTTCTCATTGGAGATGATGGTTGAGTTGAGGAGAGCAAACACTGAGCGCTCTCTGATTATTCATAAATCTGGCGTGTTCGCATGACCTAGGGATCCAGTCTGGAGCAAATTACACCACAAAGAGTCCAGTCTGTACGTTTGGCTGTTTCTGCGTCCTGCTTTCAGATGAGTTCCTGTTCCTGGATGCACAGAGGGACACCACTGGGCCTTTTCTAAAGTATTCATACCCCCTTAAATCTCCGATATGTTTTCTGTCGACGACAAACCAACGCAAAGTCCAGAGTCAAGATATGACATTTTTTACAAATAAAAACTAAGTCTTATGCGTTGAATATTTTGCAACTTCTAACAGGATTTTTATTTTTTATTTTTCCCAGGGTGGTTCATTTACTCTAACCAGCTTTTCTGTTTAGAGTAAAAGCATCTTCTCCTCAGCATAATGCCACCACCACCATGTTTGAACACTGGTGTGGTCTGCACAGGGTGACGTTGGTCTATCGCATAAAAGCCTAATAAAAGATACTTCGAATTATGGTTTCAGTGAGACATGAAAAAAAAAACATCCTGGCAATATAAATGATTCAGCATCACTGCTAACTTTCACTTCTTTTTCCCATTAGCTTAACCAAACCTGGTAATATTTGATGTTAAATTTAATTCCTCTTTCGCTATAGCTTAGTAGATCACAGTGGTTGCTGTTGTCGTTCCGTGTTTAAGACTAATCACTCATTATTTACTCCACGTGCCAATCCGCCACAGCTCTATATGTGGCCCTTTGGACTAGATGTCCTCCTAAATGGAGCCTTCGAAATAACAATTGGGTGCTTAAATATTATTTCATCAATCACGTCAAAGCGGATTACATCTACCAAATTAAATCAATGTGAATAGATGTTCAATGTTAATTAATTTTAAGAAGTGCTCATCGTATGCAGAGACGGCTCTTCATTCATGTTTGAAGTTTGTTAATGGGTTTTATCAATACATTCGGCCACAACGGGCCCTTCGAGAACATAATGATCTTGATGTGAAAATGAAAATGAATTTGACACCCCCTACTCTGGGTGCGTTTGTTGCATTTACTGCGCAGATAACAACTCGGCTCCCCGGAGATTGTCAGGATGCAACCAGCTCCATAGAACCAGGGAAGACATTTTAATGGACTCCCAGCACCGCGGCTAAAATGAAGACTTCTCTGAGGTTTCGACTGGACCTTCTCTGATGCTCAAAGAATAAGCTTCGTTCTCTCAAATCATTTATTCTCGTAAAAAAAATATTTAGTGGGGAAAAAAAACGAGGACATGAGTAAAGAATAGCTCCTGTTTTGCTATGGAAACCTGGTTGTGTTACTTTTAAGGTATGGCTCCTGAACTTGGTCGCTTTTATTGGATGGGGCAGGATAAGCTAATGTATCCCTGAGTCTCTGAGATTAAATTATGTTACGACATTTCAGCTGAAAATGCTGACTGTCATTAACGTGCCAGAAATCAACCTAAATCATCCAGGAGCTAAATAACAGATAGAAAACACTGTTACTATTGTACCACGTGGGCAGCCCCCCCTGCACCCCCATAAAAAAACTGTTAGAGAAGTGAAGAAAGAGGAGAAGAGAAGGACAGATACGGGGGCAGAAAAATGAGGTGAGTCAGTCCCTGTTACACCCATGAGGTGTGAAAGAAATGCAAGAAACGTCTAGAAGAAAACAAAGGATAGAAGATGGACCAGGAGGAAAGAAAAAAATGGAGAAGCAGGAAGAAAGTGAGCGAGCGAGTGCGAGTTTAAGGAGAATCGATGCGAGCACCTCTCCGCTGGGACGGAGCTAACAGCAGAGCAGACCCTGGATCTCAGGTGTCCAGTCGATGGCTGATGCATTAGACTGCTGAGACGCGCCGCTTTGGGTTCAAACACGCATTTTCTTAATACAACATGAACCCATTTCCCCCCCTCATTAATCATGTAATCTGATTAGGGTTGGAGGTCTGGGCTCCACTGCTCCGCTCACCGCCTTTCATTTTTTCCTCCGTTGCAGAGCAGACCAACTTGTGCATTAGCGCAGGAATATTAGCTGAAATTAATGCAAGCCTTGATGGCTGAGGCATGCTTATGGTACAGCTGGAGCTGAGACCAGCCTTAGTATTTAAGGCGTGTTTACAGTGATCTCCTCATCTCGATATTTACTAACCATGTCGGTCGGCTTGCATTATTTACTGAATTGAAAGCAGTCGTGATTTTTATTTCTCAAACTTTATTGCTCTCACAGTCACGTCTGGGCTTCAACATTACAGTACAGGATCAGTGGGGTCGGAGAGACGCTTAGCTACGCTGACAGACATGTGAAAAAATGTCATTTTTATTTAGGGTCCATGAAATGCAACATCAGTTTAGGTGGAAGCTGAACCGACTAAATTACATTGAATTATTCCAATCGTGTAACTCTGATTTGCATATTTGTTAATTCATCGTGAATTTAAATGTGGTTTTATCTTTCTAAATTTGTTGAAAATATTTACAACTTTTTTTGAATAAATATTGAGTGAATTTAAATGTTACCTCCTTGATTTGCCTAAGAAGAAGGAGGGAAAAAAAGTTCCGAGTCACACAGTGTGTCAGAAATCAAACCCTCTGTTGCTCCTTGTAGTGGCTTAGTTTGTTTATTTATTGGACCGGCTCTATTAATGCTTAATTAAGCATGTTATTGATCAGAGACCAACCAGCCTTTTTGTTGAAGAGATTTTTGTTGTCCGATTTTAGAAGCCACCAAGCATTTTAATGCTTATTTCCTCAAACTGTTTTTCTTGGCAATTTATAAAACATTGGGACTTTTTAAATGTACTATTTTGCAATTATTTGTTAATATTTTTTCTCTTTGTGTCTTTTGAATCACTTTGGATTTGGTGGGATTTTATTTGCACAAAAATAAGATAGTTAAGAGCTGATCATGGACATGAATTATTACAAAGAAAAACAATAACATGTCAGATGTCCTGTGTATCAATTGCGTTCATTGCAAATATGTAGACACACGTCAATAAAAATACATTAAAACATGCCGCTCAAGTTTGTGACTATGCACAGTTGGCAATCAGCTCTGCTTTAAAACAAGTGTGTTATTTTACGGATATTGTTTCATATTTTTCAATCAAATATGATTGTTACGTTGAAGGTGTATTGCCAACTTATCACACAGAAATATTTCAGTAATATTTCAGTAAAATTATGTCAGAATCAGCCGTTCAGATTTTTTTTTTGCAATTTGTCTGCTTCAAACAGACCAGAGCCTGTGTTCCTCCGATTGTCCGCTTCAGCTGAAGTGGTCAGAGCATTCATCCGCACCAAGCATGCAAACTCTATGTGAACCAAGGTAACAAAGCGAACCAAAGGGAGAAAGTGAAATATGGCGTGCCACGCTCACTCTCTTTTCCATATTCTCTCCAGGAAAAGAACGAATGCCTTGAACAATTCAGTCTCTAGGGACAGTGCCTCAATTGTGCAGCTGATATAAGCACACGATGGCAGGTGATTTGGCCTGTTTTGAGAAGTGCAGCGTCAAAATCAATCGAGCCAAAGTGACATTGTTCACTGTCCCCGGAGGATCAAAGCTCTAATACCTTTAAACTGATGACACCTACATATTAATATCCTCATCTTTACACAAAGCACTTTTTAGCCATGTTGTCAATCGCAGTAAAAACATATAAAAAGATATAAAAAGAACTGTTCTGACTTTGCGCAAGTCAATGCACAGGTTTAATCTTTATGCTTTGATAGCAAACAAACAAAAAACAACTGCATCAATCCCTCTTACAATAAAACGTTCAAAATGTAAGAGTTTAATCAGTGTGACAGTCTGGATTTCTTAGTGTGTTTTAAATGCTAATCCTTAGTATAACAAAATGTAAAGGTGGAACTCTGCTGTACCTGGGATAATTCACCAGCAGTCAGCTTCCTGCCTGGTTATGGACAATGCTGAGTTACTTCTTTATGGGTTTGCATAACTTTAGGGTTTCCAAAGCGCATTAGAGTAGTTAATTTATTGGAAGGCGACCAAAATTAAACAAGTAAAGATACGTTGAGGCTTTTTAGGGGGCAGTGTCACCCCTGACAAGCCCAGCTGCATCGCTGCACATTCCAGCTTGCAATCATCCCAGTTCAAAATGGGTGCAAAATAAAAACTGGACATTTACCTTTAATAACCTGCCAAAAAAGCAGAATGCAATGCAGATTCTGACTTTTTGCAAACTTCACATATTAAATCTAAACAGCATTTGGCTGCAAGTGTTTCTAAAAGATCATCTTAAACAAAATATTAGAAAAATAAATTTTTCATCTGTTTAATGGGAAAAAATGATTTTTATCTCTAAATTTGTCATTTGCAACAGTTTTCATTAGTTTCCTCAGCACTTCCAGTTTCTGAGCTTCTCGCAAAAAAAAAAAATTTCCATCTCATGCATGTGTGTGTGTGTGTGTGTGTATGTGTGTTTGTGTGTGTGGCTGTGTGTCCGCGTACTGAAAGACCAGGAGGGTCACATCATATCGGGTCAAGCCGGGTCTACACACAGCCATAGATACCCCCGCTGTGTCTGTCACTCAGCACACACACAGACTATTTCTGATAATATTATACAAATATACTCACACAATACTTGTTCTCTTACTTGTATGCTTACATTCATTGTCAACACGGTTACAGAAATATTTGTCAGTAACTACATCAGAAAATCAAAAAGAGAAATGTTTTTGATTTTTATTATTCTCATTCCTGTATAAATAAATCTGATCATACAGCATCAAGTTGTTGGCTGCTTTTTACTTCACATCTTCAGATTTAAACATGTATCTCATGTTGGAGGAGACATATCGGGGCTCTCCTGCAGCACCACTGGTGAGAGAGTTAAGTACAACACAGCTTAATCCCAGTAGACCATGTAATACTGTCTGAATACGGTACGTTGTTTACCTGCATACTCATGGGTTTGTGTCATCAAATGTGAAATGTGTTGATAATGAGAACAAAAACTCATTCATAGTTCAGATGTAGTTTATTTGGATGGTTGTTTTCTCCATTTTCTGATGCAACAGCAGCATTCCAGTCCGCCAACGATTCATCCATTTCCACTCACAGTGAGACAACGATCGCTTAGAAAGATATCTTTTGTCGTCGCTGTCAGCCAGCTAACAAATGTTGCATTCGTTTTTGCACTGACACGCGGAGTTGTACTGTGTACATGCTTTGAAATGCCCGAGTGTTTTGCCTAATGAGCCCTGCTAGTCTCTAGATCAATAAACTGTTAAGTGGCTCATAGAAAATAATGACGTGGTGTTAAGCTGACCCGTCCACAAGCACTTCCACTGAAGAGCTGCCATCTTGTTAACATAGATTTTACTCATCACCTGCTTCAGATGGAGATAAGGTTGTCACCCCAACATCTACAACCACAAAGAGGGACAGAACCAATAGCAATCACGCTCAAAGAAAGATGCAGATGTGAATGACTTGGTGAGAAGCGGCCCGTAACTCTGGTGTGATTTTTACATGCTAACATAATACATACATTGGAAACAAATCTTCAGACCGACTTGCCAGGTTCCTTTAAGGGTGCTTGGCATAATTTAAGAGAATAAAGTATGAACAGGAATCCCCCATTAACTGGATTGGACATCCTCAGTCACCTTAACCACAGCCAACTCCATCCTTCCACATCTCCCACCCACAACTCCAGCAACACTCACACACTGGCACACACAGCCGAACTTTGAGGGCGAGCTAGCGAATTCCTGAGGGCTATCGGGTTTCTTGTTGCCTTAGCGACCAAGCATGGAGGCAGATCCATTAATCATTGAGAACGGTTCGCTCCAGAGTGGAGGTCAGACTGATTGCTGTGGATAGGGTGTCATCCCAAAATGTACACGCAGACACACACAGCATTCGCAGAGAACAAAGATTTGAATGAGAAATGAGGCTTCTTGCTCTCCAGCCACTAGATTAAAAATCGAGTATCCGCTCACCCAACCCAAACATGTTCATAAAACATGCACTGAACATTATAACAAGGAGCATGTGCTGCATTGGAACCCAAGCACATGTCGGCGGTACGCGTTTCTGTTTTCTGCTTCTTCTCGGCGTGATGGACTCGACTCCGAAACACACGCGCACACCGAACAATCATCCCCCCACCCCATCCCTCCAGTGCTGTCTGGGCGTCAGGACGACCACGGCGGTGTCATGTGACGTGGCCGTGTGGAGCCGAGTGGATTAAGAGATTGGAGCGCCGCATTTATTTTTCAGGGACTCGGCTGAAACTCTAGAGCTGCACAGGTGTCTAGGAAAACTGAGAGAGCAGAAAAGAAAAAGACGGGGAGGCAGAGGTAAGGGGAGGAAATGACGGGCAGAAACTGGGAAGAGAAAAAACCCCAACTGAGAACGTTTTAATGGCAGAGAGATGTTTTCTCTGATTGAAAGTTATATTCAAGTCACATCTGTCTCTGTGATTTTAGATTTCCTCCTGTATATTTAGAAAATGTTTTCATTCACTTTTTTTAAGAAGTGAAAAACGTAATTGAAAGAGAGAAATTTATGATAATATAATTCTTCTTAGTTCTGTCTGTTTTGAGCTTCTTTCAGAATGAGCTGCTTTAGAACCTTTTGTCACTTTAAATCCAAATAAGATGCTGCTGGACACGCCCCCCCCCCTCCACCACAACTCGCAATTTATAAATGTGAAAATGTTTGCAAAGAGAGTCACTCTTGTATCACGCTACACCTTTGACCCCCTGCTCCACAATCATCAAGAATGTAGTAAGTCGACAACAAAGCACTCGTTTTTTCCAGTAGCCATTTTACAGCACATACAGCGGTAAAAGTAGCTGACCAAATGTGCTGCAGCTCCACTTGAGTTCCTATTTGAAGGGAATCGTATTGCGACTTAAAAATCTGAAAGTTTTTGAAATGGCTCGTTTTCCAGACACCACAGAAACTTTAACTTATTGCCAAAGAAAATGTCAGGGTGTGTCTTTATGCACTAGAGACGGTACAAAAATGTGCAAAAAGTTAATTTTGCACAATAGAAAACTTGATAGGGATTGATGGGACCCATTCGCGGAAACTACAACATTTTGCTCACATTGTGGTAAAAGATTAAGATGGTAATTGACAGGCCAAGAAGTTGCAAAATCCTTGTTCTTATGAAACAAGGTTTCATAAGAACATAAGTCCCATGAGACACAGTCTCATGGGACACAGTCATCTGTGTACCAGATGACTGTGCTACACAGCTACACAGCTGCACTTTGAACAGCAATTGTTTGTAAAAAGTCCCAATGCATTTCATTTTAAAAGCATGCAGAAATGCATTGTAGACTATCTGCATTCTTTTAGCGATCTAACAGGTCCTTTGTTTCCGTAAAAATCCAGGCACTTTTCAGTCTTTATGGTGATGAAATGAAACTCCTGCGGTTTCCAGTCACTGTTCCCAGTTCTGAGCTCTGTGTTCAGACAGTCACAGCTGAAATACTTGTGAATAGTTCAGTCATTTAAATTAGAAACCTTTTTTAAGCTTCCTCTGCAAACCATTACAGGGAACTGCAATGATGTAAGATACAAATCAAATGATCAACAAGTCATAAAAAACTGAGAAAACAAGCTAGCATTGACCAATACTTTGACTGCTACACAGAAATACGTGGATTTATTGAAGATCAACTTTATGAATTTCTCACCTCTTTTGGCTCATCGTTCTTCTGATTTGCATGATTCTTCGTTTTGTAAGCCAGATGTTGCTGCTAGCAGGTTTTTAACTGTGTTTGATCAAAACATGTCCGCCGTCTCTCATTTGTAACATTGTTGTACACATCAACACAATGAGCTTAGCGAAAGAGAAAAGAAGTGTCCCTTTTATTTAACAAATAAATAAATGGTCTATACATCAGCCAAAACAATGCCTAATTTCTTAGGCGTTTGGCTTCTGCTTGTGCTTTTAAAGTCTTATAAATGTAGTTTGTGAGTACATTTTAAAAAAAGAAGTTTTTATTTAAATGTGTTACCAACATTTTTGCAGCGAGATGCAATGATTTACATGGATTGGCGAAGGAAAACTTTTAAAAAATTAGCAAAAAACCCATCCTACTGACTGTTCCTTCACCAGAACAACCGAGCCGAACAGCCTACATAATGATATACTGCTAAAACAACAGGCAGTGGTCGGCCACAGATGGCCAAAGATGACCAGTATGTGACCGTACACTACACAGACCTCATGCTATTTTATTCAGCCACTCACATGCACGTCTATCTCTAATGCGGTTTGTCCAGCCAGATTTATAGAGTCCTGGGAAACTCGATGTAGACAACCACAAATCAGCGTGACTATGAAACAGAGAGCAACGCGAACATTTCCACACGCACGTTCGGGAGCACACACCCAATCTGAGCACGCTTGTGTCACAGAAGCACAGCCGTGGCTCGGGAGAGCACAGATATTCATGCAAACACACATAAAGCCGCGAGAGACACGCGCGCATGCACGCATGAACGCATGAAATATAGGTACAGCCACCGCGCCACTGAACTGACTCTCAAAGGTGCCCACTAAATTTACTGGCTCCTCTAGCTACTTCAAAAGACCTCCATAACTTAAGAGTCCAGACGATTTTATTGTTTCATGGAAGAAAGGAGGGTGGAAGAAAAAGCAAAGGAGTGAAAGGGTAAAAGATAGATGCAGTGGGGAAAGCACAAAAAAAATGAAATCGCTCTTTGTCTTGGATAATTAAAATTCCCCTGGCTGTCGAGCTCAAAATGACTCAATAATACATACGTATGCGCACAGAAAAATATAGTTTTTATTTAATTTAGTTTATTTTCCAAAAGACGGAAATGTACTTTGTTAAATTTAGCATGGTTTGGTCTTACTTTACTGGTTTTGTATTCGGTTTTAAAAGTCTACAAATGTAAGTGGACAAAAAACTGAGTGAGTTTCAAGACTTTATTAGGCATTATGCTCTGAAATTACAAAATTAAGATGAAAAATGACATTTCACTGTGATATATTAAGTATTTAGACAAAGTTTTTTATCTTTCATGTCACATCACAGCTCAAAGCTAACATGGTTTTATAAATGCAGTCCAACTTACTTAAATGTGCAAATCTATTAAAAAATGAATCACTTCCTTCCATATGATAGTGATCCAGCACATCTTTGAGAAAGCTGAGTAATTTCCACAACCTGGTGAAGACCTGGAGAAGTGATTTCTTGTAGCATCAACAAGGGAACAAAGACATCACAAAAAACATCTGAGGAACCAAAAACCTCATGAACCAGACAACAGTGACTCAGATATTCACTGTCAGCTGATCAGCAGGATTTGTTTGCCTCTTTCTGACATCGATCACGTGCAAAACTGGCAGGTTTTCTTTTCTTTTGTGCATTTGCCCAATTTTATTTTTGTGAAGTCCTGCAGTTGTAATCCATATTTAATTAAATTGTGTACATTGCAACACTCCAAAGGATCTTTATATATTTGTACAGCTACTCATTTATGGCTTCAGTTTTAGAAGAAGCATAGAAGAAGCGTGCAATTCGAAATAGAAATGGAGAACATGTGAATTGTTGTTTCTCTTCATCTCATCAGCATCTCTCGGTAAACACACATGACTCGCCCCGCGAGTTGCAATTAGCTGCAAGTTAGGGCTAATGATGTAGACACCTCTCTGCTGCAAGTTATGAGGCAGTGGGCTGTTTGTTGAACTTGTTAATGTCTGCTCCAACGCTGACCTTTTGCCTTTGGCGCTGGACTAATGATAAGTGAAGGAGAAACGGGGATGTGTGTTCCTGTCATAGGCCCCGTTTAAAGACATTTTAATGGACAGCAGTTAAGATGGACATTTGTAAGCCTGTCTCTTTGAACTACAGCTTCCTCTGTGGAGTATCAGTTGGAAAGCTGAGGACTAATTTGCCAGCAGATGATGAGCGCGCACGCAGGTCGCTTTGATCAACTTTTACTGATATAACGTCTCCGTTTTGGTCGTTTTGCTGTTCTTCCTCATATGGTTCTTGCCCTGTAACATTATCAGTAATCAAATACTTCTCCACCTCAGCCGCTCAGGTAAACCCCTACCACGCACCACACACACACAAAACCATTCACACACACAGACAGTGATTGGTTAGATGAGACTTTGTACTTAGAAAACTGAGCTTCCTGACAGGTGGTCCACCAAATGTTATCGAATTGACCATTGTTGTACAGCTCCTGTGTAACACACACACACACACACACAGGCCAATTCAGTAAGTGTACAGAGGAGATCATGAGATGATAACGGTTCATCAGTAGGACAGGGGTTTACTAAGTAAATGAATGTCAAGTGAAGTTTATTTGTACAGCACATTTCATCAACAAAGCAATTCAAAGGGATCTATAACATAAAACCCATCATGAAACAAGCAATAAACGTTGCATTTTGTCAAATACAAAGAACTGAATATCCTAAGGAAATGCTTTTTGAGGATATTTGGAGAAGTCAAAGTTGATTTCCAGCTCTGGCCGAAACTGTTCCTATATGTCGCTGTCAAGCAGCAGACGCTCTCTGCCATCCAGCCAATAAAAACGTACGCCAGAGGCTTTCTTTCTTCCTCAGTTTGAGCTTTAGCAAGTCGTCTTCATCACCTCTAGATATCTGAATGTAACACATTATTTGAAAAGAAAACGTGAATAATCCATCTTCAGGTTAACGCTTGAAAAATCAAGCTAAGTCTTCTAAAAACAACTTGCATGCTATCTCCCTGCTTCTGTAGAGAAACAGAAAAAAAGAAAAGAACAACATAACTGCTCTCTGATGTGAAGCCCTGAAATGTGACTTTTTACAGCAGGTAGCATGGGGAGAAGATTTTATCCTTTCCTGTCAGATATATCCTTGCCCGGTGCTTTCTGCAGCTCTCCGCGCACACTCTGCTCTCTATTTATGGCGGCCGTTAATTCCCAGTGCTCTGGTAAAAAGCTTCAGGTGCAGGTGAACTCGGAGAATGACAGAGGGCCATACCCCGAATCTGACACAACATTACGACGCGCTGACTCGCAGATATGAAAAATAGCCCGGACTCGGGTCTCACCAGGGGTTAAAGATTAAAACTGTGTGTGTGTGTGTGTGTTGTGTGTGTGTGTGTGTGTGTGTGTGTGTGTGTGTGTGTGTGTGTGTGTGTGTGGTGTGTGTGTGTGAGCGCTGTGATAGCAGATTGATTCCAGACTGGTGTTTCTGTGGGTTTCAGAAAGGGAATATGCATTTCCCTGGTTTCGCCGGCGCGCAGCTTCTCTCCGTTTCGCCTAATGGATGTTGCCCGAGAGACCCACAAACGGTGCAACCTGCAGCATCAGGAGAGAAAAAAGGAATGGGGGGGAGGAAGACAAAGGATGATCAGTAATGAGATGTTAACACTTTGCAAAGCCAGCTGCTCCTCTGATGTTGTACTCAAATTAGAAACATTCTTCTGGTAAAACACAACTCTGTTTCTCTCTCTCTCTATTCCTCATTCCAATGAACCGGTTATCTCTAAACAACCTTTATTGTCACACCTGACTTCTTTTGATTACAGAGAGGGCTCATTTTACTCCGCAACTCGTATCCCATAACCTGCCACATAATGTAGCTGTTAACATACATATCTGTACGGATGTGTACCCAGGTGTGTAATGGCATCTATGTAGTTTTTTTGTTGTTTTGTTCTTTTCAGACTAAGATCTCGTCCTGCTTGAGCAAAGCTGCATGTTTTCATGTCCTTATCTTGTTGGACATGAGGATGCATCATGTTTGATGCGTCCATTTCTTTGTTGAAACAGGTGGCCACTGTTGGCTCCCTGGGAATCAGTTATTGATATATAATCTGACACAATTGCAGCTTCACACTGATGCTAAAATAATAGGAGCAAAGATAGTACATTCTTTTTCTCACCAGGCTGTAATCTTCCCCATTTTGTTTCATTACAACCACAAACTGGAGCATGTTTTATTGACATTTTAGGTGCTAATGTATCAGAAAATTGATCTGTTTTCAGTAGTTTTATTTTCTCATAAACCTCCAAAAATGGTGGGAGGATCTGCTAACATGACAAGGATAAAATGATCTTTATGGAAGAGTGGCAGGAGATTCTGTTGTTGGTAACATGGGCCCTAAGGGGGTCGGAGAAGATGCTGCTCTGGTCTGGTCAGACGAAAAACGTGCTGTTTGGCCAGACTGCAGAATCAATGCAAAGAACCTGACAGTAAATTACCCTTAAGAAGCCACGGCCATTGTGAAATACTGGTGACTTCGGGATTTTTTTGCCATCAATGACTGGTTGGTGTGGATGGAAACATGTATGATGTAAAGTACTTGATAAACCTGGAAGAAAGCCTATTAGAAGCTGAAAGGAGTTGAGGTTCCTGCAGAACAACGACCCCTAGCAAACAACCAGAGATACAACGGAAAAGGTTCAGGCTGAAGAATGTTCATGCTAGAAGGAAACAATTCAAAGTCCAGACCTGAAATCCAACTGCGGACCAGTGGAGAGACTTGGAAAGTGATTCGTGGCTTTGTGTTGCTCTGTTATTAGAGTTTGTGGTTCTGAGGTAAACAAATGTTGAAGAATTTAACAGGGACCGATACTTTTGAAACGCAATCCACGTCATTAACAGGCTGGCAGACAAAGAGAGTGGGTTTTAAAAATAACAAATCATATTCTTTTCAATAAAATGAATTTGACCGACCATTAGGTTCTGGCTGTCTACTCTAGAAGGGTCACTGAAGGGTCACAGGCCCTGCTCCTGATCCAGACAGACAGCCTCGATTTCTTGATTTCCGTAGAACACGAATGGCTGAAATTTATACCTCAGCAATGTCAACTTCCCTCTGCAGCGCTGTCACTTACAGGCGAGCGCCGGAGCGCACAGGCAGGGGAGAGCGAGAGAGGACATATCCCGTATCATTTCCTGTTTTGCAGAGCAATGTCTTTCTGACCTTGTTTATGATACGCCTCCATGCTTCTCAGTGTCGTCCTCCTCCAGGCCGATAAACACGATTCCGTCTCATTGTCTTTTTCCCTGCCAACCCAGCCAGTTTCCTCGTTTTCATCCATTCATCTCTTTACGCACACAGCCAGACAGAAAAAAAAGCAAACACATCGCCGCAGTCAAGGGTTCAGCTCATGCAAAACCAGCGGCGTCATTTACATGTTCACGCGCCGTGATGGATACAGATACAATTCTTTGGAAAGAGGGTCGGACAATATAAAATGGGATTTCAAAAAAACAGAAGTGCCAATCAAAACCCCCCAAATTTTCCTGCACTAAACCACACACACACACACACACACACACACACACACACACACACACACACAGTGACCTATTGAACTGGGATTAAATTCAACTCCTACTGAGAGGCAGCAACACTGAACCTTTGGTGATGTATTTTTTTTAATAAAAATAAAAAAAATATGCATGTAGACACCTTCAACCTTTTTCACAGCATTAATGCTCACTAATGCTATTTGCACTTTGCCACCAATAACTCAGACTTTTTACAAGTTTTCTGTCCACAGAAACAAAAAGTGTAAAACCAAACCAGAAGATGAACAGTCTCTGAAAGATATTTGTTTCACAAATTCAAAAAAACCAACAACCTTTGTCTCATTTATACAAAATTTAACCTAAACCAGTGTTTCTCAACCTTTTTTGAGAAACCCTGGGCTAGGGGGTCCCTGCGCCCCCCTAGCCCTTATCCAGGTCCCTCACCGACCCCCACCAAATAATTTGTACACAGTAAAAATGCCGGTGTTGAATTAACACCCAAAGTGTCTACATGTGTCCAAGTCGCCTGGTGTTAAATTCAACACTACAGAGTGTCACATTAACATTTACACGGTGTTAGTGTTAAAATATGTTAAAAGTAACACTAGTGTAGTGTTGATCACAAAACACAATGTGGTGTTAAAAATGTAAATAATTGACCCACAAGGTGTCAATATCAATCAAATCCAGTGGAAAATATCCAAAACAATACACAGAAATGGAAAGTTTAACTTTTCTTAAACTCATTTTAGTGTTATAGACCAATGTTAATTTAACAAAAATGAGTGTCAATTTTTTAACACTTTCAAAAGTGTTACTTTAACACCAGCTGACTTGGACACATATAGACACTTTTGGGTGTTAATTCAACACCGGCATTTTTACTGTGTAGGCTACTTTGCACTGACTGTTATTTTATCATTGTATTACTATCACTATTGTAGATGTTTTGATTTTTATGCTTGTTTCTGTATTTATCATCAAAAATAATTTCCCAGAGAACAAAAAAGCCATGGGAATAGAAATTATTTTCACAGGCGTCTACAAAAAATGCAATGAACATTCAAGTTAAAATTGGTAGAACTAACAGCAGCCAATCAGAGAGGAAAACATATCTTATTCTGTGTCATTTTCTAGTTGTTAAATATTCCACAAAATGACCAGATAAAAGATGAACAACATCCCAGTTTAAACTTTGAACTATTTGCAAAACGACTAAACTCTGCAACATTAAAACATGGATAGAAGTAACTACATTAATCATAACGTTCTTCTCTTCAGTGTTTGTTGGTTTCTGGTGGTGCAGCTCTGTGCTGCCTTCAGGAGAATGGGACGTCAGAGCATCATCCATAAAACTTCACCCACATGGCATTTATTGTGCAAACCAGAGCTTTCAGTGGAAAAACTAAAGTTCCAGGTCCTTTTAATGCCCTACGGATATGAGACAGAAACATGGATTATATCTTTATATAGACCTATTGTTTATAGATGAATAGTTTTACTGGACAGAAATTACAAAGAACAAATCTGGTTCTTAATCAAATCATAATGAGTCAAATTGAAAGTGTCATGGAGACATCAACCTCATGACATTAACACTGACATGAAAAATAATATTGAAGAAATAAATATATCAAATCTAATTAAAAACAAAGTGATCAGTTCTTTACCGTTATGGTCTGTAAGATATATTTATTCTCAGTACTAGATATGGTCTCAACAAACCCATGGCACTTCAACAATATTATCTGGAAATGGTGTGTTTATTCTTGCCATACATTCCTCTGTATTAATTATTGCTCGAAAGGTATTGCCATACCAGTTTATTCCTCTGTATTTATTTTAATTTCATAGTTTATTCTTGCATTTTGTTCTTCATTCATTTCCATTTAGTTTCCTTTGATTAGTATTATCATCTCTTGGTCAAACAGTTGCAGCTGATCCAGAATGCTGCTGCTCGCGTTCTAACTAAAACCAGGAAAATAGAGCACATAACACCAGTTTTAAAGTCTCCACACTGGCTCCCTGTAGCACAAAGGATAGACTTTAAAATACTGCTGTTAGTTTATAAATCACTGAACGGTTTAGCACCACAATACCTTAAAGATCTGCTAGTGCTGTACCAACCGTCTAGACTCCTCAGATCTTCTGGTTCTGGACTGCTCTGCATCCCCAGAACCAGAACTAAACGAGGAGAAGCAGCATTCAGTTGCTATGCACCCCAAATTTGGAATAAACTTCCAGAAAACTGTAAAACTGCTGAAACACTGAGTGCCTTTAAATCCCAAATTACAACCATCCTGTTTAGAGTTGCTTATGGATAAATTGCGGGTTTCAATGTCTTAGGCTTGAGAATCCTTGTAAGATACGAACACTTATGGTTTGTAAAGCACTTTGCTCCCTTAGAGGTTTGAGAATCCTTGCTAGGCAACGTCCTACTAAAACTCTGAGGTTTGAGAATCCTTGCTAGGCAGCGCCTTACTAAAACTCTGAGGTTTTGAGTACCCTTGATAGGCAGCGTCCTACTAAAACTGAGGTTTTGAGTACCCTTGATAGGCAGTGTCCTACTAAACTCTGAGGTTTTGAGTACCCTTGATAGGCAGCGTCCTACTAAAACTGAGGTTTTGAGTACCCTTGATAGGCAGCATCCTACTAAAACTCTGAGGTTTTGAGTACCCTTGATAGGCAGCGTCCTACTAAAACTCTGAGGTTTTGAGTACTCTTGATAGGCAGCGTCCTACTAAAACTGAGGTTTTGAGTACCCTTGATAGGCAGTGGTCCTACTAAATCTCTGAGGTTTTGAGTACCCTTGATAGGCAGCGTCCTACTAAAACTGAGGTTTTGAGTACCCTTGATAGGCAGCGTCCTACTAAAACTCTGAGGTTTTGAGTACCCTTGATAGGCAGCGTCCTACTAAAACTCTGAGGTTTTGAGTACCCTTGATAGGCAGCGTCCTACTAAAATCTGAGGTTTTGAGTACCCTTGATAGGCAGCGTCCTACTAAAACTCTGAGGTTTTGAGTACCCTTGATAGGCAGCGTCCTACTAAAACTCTGAGGTTTTGAGTACCCTTGAAGGCAGCGTCCTACTAAAACTCTGAGGTTTTGAGTACCCTTGATAGGCAGCGTCCTACTAAACTTGATTGATACCTGAGTTTTATTTTGAGTACCCTTGTAGGCAGCGTCCTACTAAACTCTGTACAGGTTCTTAGATATCACTTGATAAGGAGCTCCTTTGACCCCTGTACTTTGAGGAGCCCCACATAAGGTGGTTACTCCTGGTGTGCGAATAGGCGGATAGGATGTTTGATCAATGTTTTTAAATATTTTCATTTTTACTTTTAATCAAAATCTCTGATTTTGTTTTTATGTTTATTTTAAAATGTGTAAAGCACTTTGATCAATGTTTTTAAATGTTTTTATTTTCGTACTTTTAATCAAAATCTGTCTGTTTATTTTAAATTTTTAAAGCACTTTGAAATGCTGTGCTGCTGAAATGTGCAATACAAATAAAATTTGATTGATTGATTGATTGATTGATTGATTGATGATTGCTATGTCCACTTTAGTTTCTTTCCTGTTCCTACATTTTTTTAATCGTTTATGTAATATTCACTCATCACCTGCTGAGCCGAATAATCGTCATGTGTTTCACGTCATGTGTTGATTTTTTCACTATTCAGAGTCGGATTCTCTGTTTTTATGTCATAATTCACATCTAGTTCGTCGCTCCGTTTTATGTCCCGCTTCTCCTGTTTCAGAGTTTTGCGCAATGTGCGCGTCTTTTTTTTTTTAACCCCCTAAGGTGCAGGGCGGTCGGGAAACCTTTCGATGGGGAAAATGCAGACTGACATAAACCATTTAAAACAACGAAAACAATTTCTGCATTCTGATTATTGAAATATAAAAGTGCTGTGTTGTTCTATCACCCCCGTTTCATACCGGACCACTTACAGCTCCGGTGTAAACGCTATAAAATGAACGCTCTCTATCGTGGTATCGTGGTATCACCATGGAGGGATTTCTTTATTTAAATAGGTTCATTTTTCAGAGGGAGACACAGTGAGGGTATCGTGATTTTAGCTACCAGTAGCAGGAGCGGAGCTGCGCCAAGAAGCTACAAACACTGAATAGAAGAAACGCTGCCATTGATACAGTTGCAGCCAAGCATGATTTAACGTTACACAATACAGTTTTACCAAGTTGCTCAAAGTCTAAACTGGCATTGTTGTGCATTTAAGGTGTAAAGTTTACCTTCGACCAAACGCCCCCCTAAGGCATCCCAGCGCCCCCCTTTTATTAAAATGTCCGCCAGCGCCCCCTGCCGTCCTCTGAACGCCCCTGGGGGGCGGTACGGCCCACGTTGAGAACCGCTAAGCTAAACGTTTTTTTTTTAGTTTAATCGTTGTTACTCAAATAATGAAAAACTGTAGCCCTGCTTTCAGATTGCTTCTATTTTTTGATTTGTTTTTCGTCCTTCAGTGTTTCAGAACATCTGAAAAATATTAGCAACTTACAAAGATTATTGGAGTTGGCACAAATCGCGTTGTCCAGGTGGGAAATGTGAATGACTGCTTGTGCCACTTTTGGCTCTGCTAAAGGTACTTGGCATACCTGGACTAGTCTTTTGGAGGGTTTTTGACACAAGCAATTGTTTGTGTAGGTCATGTCACAGGGTCTTGATTTGATTTTAGTCCAGACTTAGATGAAGCCACTGCAAAAACCTTCGTTTGGTTTTCATTCTTGCCATTCAGAGGTAAATTTTCTTTAAGTCATTGTTCTAGGACGTAGCCTAATTCTTCTTGAGCTTCGGTTCACCAACTGGTGGTTGGACTCCTCAAGAAGTCTCTGCTAGAAACCTGAATCAGAAAATCCAAGCCAACCCTTTAACTCTGGGGTGTCAAACTCCAGTCCTCAAGGGCCACTTGTGCTGCAGTTTTTAGATGTGCCACAGGTACAAAACACTGGAATGAAATGGCTTAATTACCTCCTTCTTGTGTAGATCAGTTCTCCAGAGCCTTGCTAATGACCTAATTATTGTATTCAGGTGTGGTGCAGCAGAGGCACATCTAAAAGTCGCAGGTCAGCGGCCCTTGAGGACTGGAGTTTGACAGTTGTGTTTTAACTGGACTGAATAACACCTACAGAACAACTGGGCTTTTTGTGGCCTCCTGGATGAGCCTTTGACGCTCTCTTGGAGTAATTTTGCTCAGCTGTAAACAACAGCAAAGGTTCTCCGCTGTTCTGTGTTTTCTCCCTTTGCAGATAACGACTCTCTATGGTTCACTAGACATTTGCAGTGCTCCTCCTAATCGTCGCGCTAAGAAAGAAAACCTTAAGAATTGAGGCCTGACTCAGATGAAATGAAGACCATTTTTTTTCTTGAGCTGAAACTGAAGAGTTTGCTCTCGTTTTATCACCTTATTGCTGCATGTAGTGTCTTCTAATGCTTTGTTTTGGTTAAAATGGATGTTTTTTTGGAGAACTGAAGAAGCCACTGCTGGGCCCTGCAGCGTTTGAGCCTTTCGCTGAGCCACTCTGGATGTTTGCTCCCCTTCAGCTGAGGCCTTGTGCCAGATGCAGCCTCTCCCTCCATCCCCATTTTTAACCACACGGTCAACAGAGAGAGTTTTCTGTTGATCTTGGAATCTGCTTTCAAAAAGCTTTCCCTTCCCTTCGCCTCGTCTGTCTGCGCAACACGTCTGACGAAAATTCAGACTCCTTTTTTTCCCAACCAGAAGTGCTAGTTTTGGCGTCCCTTACGGCAATCTGCAACGCCATCTCCAAACACACACACACACATACACACACACACACACACACACACACACACACACACACACACACACACACACACACACACACACACACACACACACACACACACACACACACAGAGAAGTTAACCACAGCTCGCTTGCCCTGCTGAAACGCCAAATATTTCATTTTTGCACAACAAGGGTGCAAGATATGACAAGGAAATAAAGAGGAGGCATGCTGGGTATTTATGAAAACAAAATGGAGCCAATTAACAAAGGCTGTTTAGATTGTGGCCAGGAAAAGGTGAGAGGCAGGTAAATGTAAACGCTCATCAAATTACCATCGACTGCTGTGCCTCTCATGGGCGTTTGCTGGTTTCCTTAAAAGCTCTCCTCTGACCAGAGTCCAGCTTCTTCTAATTCCTCACAGAGCCTTGGGAATTTATTAAATCACCTAAAATGAGCCTCAGAATGTGCTGAGGTGCCCAGGATTGGCTTTCACGGCTATCTGAAAATGTCTTTGATTCAACAAAAGTGTGTGTGTGTGTTTTAAAACGTCAAAGTGGGCTCGTAGCAGCTTTTTTTTTTCGCTGACTCGCTAAAAAAAAAAAAGAGAAATCTTCCACATCCTTTGCGTAAACTGGAAAATTACTCGGCGTGTTGAGTGCAAAAGAGTCTGCGTTATTTCAAAGTGAGATTTTGATGTATTTATAGTTGTTTTAACAACAATAGTGAGTGACAAATATCAAATATTTACATGTAGGATCGAAAAGTCTTCACCGTTGTCTCATTTCTATGTTTGTCGGTCACTGGAAATCCTGAATTGTAGGTGGTGCAGGTATCTCACCTAATAACTCTCAACATGGTGTGCAGACTATTGTGTAAATAAAATGAGAAAAGTGAAAAAGAATAGGAGAAAATGGGATTTGCAAAATCTTAGTGCTCTGAAAGTTTGTTTTTAAGGAAACTGGAAAAAATTCAGCTAAAATGTGATATTTTCTCTGATAAAATTGTCATCCCTGAGCTTTTCATGGACAGCAGGTTTTCAGCTTTTTAGAAATCACCTGGCCAGAGGTTTAATACCATGAGTTTGAAGTTGAGACCGAGGTATCATCGGTTGTTTTATTGCTTCAGCTGATTGATTATGGCAGAGAGTGATGAAAAGTTCCTAAAGATCCAATTAAGAAAGGATTTCTTTGCTTAGCTGTAACGAGTTGACCCGACGCTGCTCCATCCTTTGAGTTACGTTTTATCTTTTCCACTGAAAAGGCATGTCAAAGCAACAACTATCCAACGGAAAACCTCTGCAACAAAACACAGGAAAAGTATAGCTGTGGGATCATTTGTGAAATCAGAAGAAAGCCTGGATCAGAAAAACTCTAAATTGAAAAAAGGACAAATAAATCCACATTTGTTGCATTTCATAGATTTTATGCATTGAAGTTTTTTGTGTCATGCACCGCAGGGAGATAAATGGCCGTAAAAGCTTCTTTTCTAATTAAACTGATTGCCGTTACTGAAAACCTCTGGGTGGGAGCATGTGTGGCATTTCAGCTTGACAGCTGCGTCTGTCCGGCAACTAATAAGCTCAAAAGTCGTTATGAGTAGTTGCTACAATTAAATTTTATCTTTCTCCATGTTTGACTCATTTGCCTCCAGTAATTGTTTTCAGTCAGTTTGAAGTGAAGTATTCTATGAGCGAGGAGCAACTCGAGCCTTTCAGCTCTTTCCAAGACCGAGTTAAAGAATTAAGAATAAGAAAGACTTAGCGGGAAAAGGCAAATGCCCCTCAGACATCAACAAAGTGCACATTAAATGTGGATACACACAAAAAACACCGAGCACTGAGTTAATGAGTGTCCTTTCTCTTTTTTTTTTTCTTCTTCCCCCTGCCCACCAGAGAATATAAAGTTTAACAAGCATTGTGGTGTCGGTGACCCTGAAGGGGAAACATATTCACCACAGAGAAAAGAGACTGATCACTCCAAACTCCGTGGGTGTGCTGACTGTGCGGATGGCAGCATGGATTTAGCTGCAGATGCCATTTTGTCTGAGCCGTTTTCATGTTTTGTCGTGTTCCAGCCACAGATTTAATGAATCCCTTGGGGATTTTATGACAACGCAAAGTATTGCCGAATCGCGGGTTGAAGAGTTGCATTTAAGGAAACGAAAAAAAGTTTTAATATGAATCGAGATTTAAAAAAAATAAAAAATTGCTTGAGCATATGGATTTTCCCCCTTCCCCTTTTAGTCTGAAACGCCTAAATAAAACCCAAAGCGATTGCCTTTAAAGACCATCGGGAGAGTAAGTGAGGTCCACCTGTGTCTAATTTAATTTAAATGCAGCTTTTTCTGCGACGGCCCCAGAAGTGTGTTTGGGATGGAAAGAGTGTGTCACCAACTCGGACCTACCGGGACAACGGCCGTCCACCGAAACTTGGCATGAGAAATCATAGAAATAGCCACAGCGGGACACTTATAAAATTGGGTGTTTTATGAAGGAGTGGCATCATTAAATCCATAAACAACTATTGTGGTTGGAAAAACAAACAAAAAAAAAAACAATTAGTTTCCAACAAGCCATTTAGGTCACAGAGCAAAAGTAGGAGAAGGTTTTCTGGCTTTGATGACCGAAACCGAACTTTTGGCGTTTTCCACAAGTCACATTGCACCATCTACTCTTTTTAAAACCTGCTTCACTAGTCAGGTTGAAAAGGTGAAGTCAGAAGGTCGTTGGCCACTGATTGGTCAAGGGTTGGAGTCACAAGAGTGAGTCTCACACAATCCAGTACTTCTCTGTCCACAGCCTCTTTGTCGCTCTTCTTTCTTTGAACTTGACAAAAAGCCACAGACTGAGCACATTGTTTAGCATATCTCCCGCGTCCGCCATTGTTGCGTTGTTTGTGTCGCTTTTCATATTGGGTTACTTTTCAAACTCCGGGGCTGCCCACCGCATGACAGCCCCAGGCACCTGAGCTGCTACTCAGTTGTAATGGAAACCACCTGAACTGCGACGAGTTGGTTTGAACCGTTTCAAGCCTCTACTTGAATCGGTAGCGTAGCATTTAGCGTAGCAGATATGCTCCGCTAGAGGCTGCAGAAATCTTGTATACACTGGAAACTCACCCTGCGGGAGGACGACTCTAATCTTACAGCCTGAGCTACAAAGGCTGGATGACCAGTACGGTGTTAGAGTGACCAAATCAAATGCCTGGACGAAAACACTGAAAGTGCAGGTTCCACAGATGTTTCCCATTCAATTTTTTCGAGCTGGAGCTTCGGCAATAAATATTGGCCAATATTTCAATTTCTAGACGTCAGGAGCTGCATTGTAGCTGCACTTGTAAAGTTGGGGTTCAATCAGGGAGGCTTATTCACATGGGAGGCTTTTTCACATGCACGCCACACTTTTCAGATTCTCATTCACAGAAAAGTCTTAAAAACCACACGATCCCCCCCCCCAGCCACCTTCACGCTTCTGTCAGTCCGTAGCATAAAATCTCAATAAAGTTTGCAATTCTGATCCGACGGTTGCTGCGAGGCGCTGGGCAGGGCTGAATTGGGGGCAGCTGTGCGTGTGCGAGTTTAAGAAAAGGTGAAGGTAGTAGTGAGGGTTATAGGCGGCTGCACCGAGCGCCCAGGCTAATTTATGTCGGCGCTATAGCATGCGCCCAGATTTACAGACGGTAAGGCAATACTGTGAAATCTGCTTCTCCGAGAGCGCCTCCCGGGCCCCAGACCTGATGCCCTCCACCTCCCACCTTCTGGGCTCAACTGTAACTGTAGAGGCCGTGCTGCGGCAGTCCTGACGCAAACGACTCCTGGTCCCCAAACAAACCATTAGAGCTACTGCAGAGGGTCAGTCTTTCTCACCCGCGCCCAGAGACGGTCGCAGATGATGGATGATGAACGTCCCCCACATCACCTTTAAGCCTCTGGGCTTAAAAGAAAAAAGCGGAACGCACAAAGTGTGTGAACGACGTGAGCCGAGACAGGACAGTAGCGCACAGGCGGGGCGAGCTGGGAGTGTTTGGGAAGGAAGTAAATCTTTTCGAGCGACGTCGGCCTTCGGATAGGAGCAAAAGTTGCCGGCTTATCTGTGTGCAAAGGATCTTGGGAACATCGCCGGTTTGTTAGAACTATCCCCCCACCGTGCAACAGGCTCCTTTGATTATCCGTGTGCTCTTACTCACAAGTAATGTTTGTTAGACACATGTCCCAGAGAGTGTCCTCAGTAAAAAGTTGCAGTTAAAGCAGAAAATAAAAACTTGAAAGTCTTGCTCCAGAATGTTCAGTATTTTTATAAGCGGGCCTGGCTTTTCTGCCTGCTGAAGTCATTGCTGGAGAACCGAGGGCTTATAAAAGCCATGTTGGGGTTATTAAGTATATCCTATCTGCCTCAGCCTCCACTGACCCTAAGCCAATGTGTGTGTGTGTGTGTGTGTATGTGTGTGGTCATTAGGCAGAGCTACAGTGGAATCCGTTTTTTCTCAATAATTTCGCTGTTTGGTTTTTGTGAGCCTGAGAGGAGGAATGAACATCCTGAGTTTATTGGCCATTAGAGAACTTAAGATGTATGTGTAGGTGTGTGTGTGTGTCCAATAGTGTGTGTGAGTGTGTGTTAGGAGAACCAGTTTGTTTGGCTAAGTGAAGCAATTTTGGTCTTTAAGTATCTCATGTCACTTCCCCTCAAATGGGGGCAAGTGATACAAGCCCTTCATTCTTAGCAACACACACATCTGCATGTATGGATGCTCACACACCTAACGCTCAATGTTTACCGAATCTCGGCTTTAAATGTTGTTTCTTCGGGAACGTTCATCTCTAGCAATATATTTGGATTCACAGCGCTCTGCTAACTCATGCGCCTTGAACTCTTCATGTTTAGTCACATTGCAACCTCAAACTTTATTTGGATTCTGTATGAAAGACCAAAAACTGTCTCATCATTCAGAAGTAGAGGGAACATGATGAAGGTCATTTTCCTTTTTTTGTTGTTGTTTTTAAAACCTGAGAAGTTTGCCGTCCATTTATTTGTGAGTTTTTGGTGACTGTCTCTGGCTTTTTCCATCTACAGAGTGACTTTTTTTAAAATTCATTCTCCTTTGCAAAGCAGCTCCAATCTGTGAACATCAGCTTGAAAATGTTGCTGCAGACTTTCAATAGGGTTTAGTTCTGGACTTTGACTGGGCCGCTCTAACACACGAATATTATTTCTGGAGTCCTGGCTGTTTGTCGGTCATCCCTGAATTCAGCTCCATCCGTCTTCAACATCAACTCTGATTTTTCCTCGCTTAAGAAACACATTCCCACATCATAATGCCACCATGTTTACTAGCCGGGATGGTGTGTTCAGGGCCTGCAGCATTTTCGTTCACAGATGGACTCCATCCAGACTGGGTTTGGGGTATTTTTAAAAGGGTAATTGGCAAAGGTTTTTTGCTGAGGTTTCCAAATGCATGCCACTCCTTTAGCGATTTTATTTGTTAAAAATAAAACTAAAAAATCTATCTCTATTTTAATTTCCTTTTACAATTCTGGACTGCTATTTGTTGATTTCTCAACAGAAATCAGCAAAAAGAAAAAAAACAAAAAACAAATGTAGATGTTTACATTTTTAATAAAGGCAAAGCATGGAAAAGTTCAAGGGGTAAGAAAACATTTCCATTTCATCTGAAGTACTAGCAACCAGCAAAGAACCGTCTTTACATCTACTACTATTTTTTTTTCCACGCATAACGTTGTCTTTTAAAGCCCTTATTAGAGAAATCCAAATAACTATTGACAAATGTAATTGGAATCCAAACACCGGATCCGCTTGAACAGATCCGCCTAATGCGCTCGGCTTCAGCGTCCACACAGCCGCAGGAGGGGCAGACAGTTGTGTGTCAGGAGCAACCCGATGTTCCTCTAAGCCCAGGGCAAGACGTTACCTGATTGGCCCCTCCGGGGTGGTCCCCCTGATTGAGCTCGCCGGGCGGAAAGCGGTGCGGCTTTGATCCGTGATTGGTTGGGGTCAGTTTGCGGGGTCAGCCCGCGTCTTTAGTGAAACCGAGAAGGCCGCTGATTAAGTGGAGCATCGCAGCAAAATGAGACATGACACCTGATTTTGCGAAAATACGAGACGATGAAGAAGAGAGAGCAGGTTGGAGATCCATGAGGGCGAGGGGGGGGGAATTGATTTATAAACTGCCCCAGCGCAATTCTTGCAACCTCTGGTAAAGCTGTGGGGGGGGAAAGCCTTGAGTCAAAAATGCTCTTTTTACAACGAAGAGAAAGGAAACAGTTAGAAATCCAGCCTTCAATGTCAGAGCTTCTACTTGATTTATCTTGGGCAACTTTTTAAAAAAAAATTTTATCACTGATGGTACAGTTATATGCACCCCTGCTACGAATACTTTGTACTACAATCCCCCTTTTGCCAATAAGAAAGCACTGGATCTAATATAACATTTCACAGGTTTGGCGCAGACTTTCATTCCTCTTTGCACAGGCTCCTCTCGTTTGCTTCTCTCTGCCCGGCTCCAGCGTATTTTACAGGATTTCGATCTGAAGACAGGGACGGTCATGGAAGAAGATTTACTGTGCTTTTATTTGTCAGACGTTTTGTTAAGTATCTTGTTAAATATGACCCATTTTTACTGAGAATACTGAGAATACTGAGGTATTTATCAGTATTCATACACTGCAACATTCCCAAACCATCATTTGTGTAAGTTTTTTTTATGTATTTATGGTTTGTCATTTTGAAAACATTGATTATTAGTTTCCCTAATTGGATTTATTTTTTTTAACTTAGTTTCATCTGAGGAAAGTACAGTGTTTATTTCCTTGAAAGGTTTTCTTCTAATCATCTGGTGGACATGCAGTTGATGTCTAATGGTTGCTATGGACACTTGAGGGAACTCTTTGCTGCAGTTTTTCCAAATCTGAAAACTCAACATATCTATTTTCTTCTTTGACATCCAGCTCTGCATACATGGAAGATGAGTGAGCGTTATTAGTTTTGTGGAACGTAAATAAAATGGTTTGTGATGCGACACATTTATACTCCCCCCCCCCCCCCAAAAAAAAAAGCATTTAACAGTTTCTATAAATTTGGATATTCTTTGTTTACATATGTTTTAATGGATTTGCTGGGTTTAGTAATAATTGTGCCAGTAGCTCCTTACATGGGATTTTTTCCCCTCACTGAATAAAGTCTCAGTATAAAAAAACACTAATTGACTTATTGTCCATTAAGGAACATTAAGACTTTTTATAAATTAATAGGTATGACAACAAACTTATGTAAAGCAGATCGGCAATACATGGAGAAATGGAAATACAAGCTGCTTTTAAACATTAAGTTTATGTTATATGGACGTCTGTGTATCATTTGTGTAAGTTTTTATGTATTTATGAAATAAATATCCGGAGAACAGAACTTTATGATTAAATAGATGTAAAGTACCACAATAAAATCTGAAAAATTAAATCACTACATAACTAATTGACCTAACTTTTATGTGAGTTTTATCTACATTTGATCCTATTCTTATTCATATCACTGGCTATTTGGATTAAAAGTAATCATTTAACGTCACTTTGTTTTTTGCTTTTTTTCTGAATGTGATAGAACATTTGTGTAGGCAGCTAAAGATTATGGTGATGGTAAGGAGGCATTTCAAACTCAAAGACCTGGAACTCATTAAGGATGAATTGTCAAAAACACAACATGGAAACATGAATAAAACTGCTCAGCAGTAATGAGACGGTTTGAAAGGTTCTTCCACTGATTATTGAGAAAGCTGCAAAAAGTTTCAAGTCACCATGTTTTAATAAAGTAAATATGAACTGAGAGATTTTTTCCCCTCAAAATTTAAACTCGTTTTACATTGCTCTATTATCTTTAGAAAGCTCCCTGTCTCACTACAACAAAAACAAAATTCTTTGAAATAAAATGAAAATAAAAAATATTTTGAATCTAAAATCTCTGAATAATTTTGGTCTCAAATTCATGTCTTTTGTTTTGTGATCAGGTTTCTCTTTAAAAAAATATTTTAGTCTCAATGAGGCTTTTACTTGGAAAACAGAGTTATCAATAAAAATCAAAGATCCTATTGGAACTGCTTTTACAGTTTGGTCTGCATCATCTCAAATTTAAAGCTTGATAATGATGCAGAATCCTTCTTTCAGTTTTTTTGGATTTGAATATCAGATATGTGAGCATCTGCAGTTCCTTAATGTTTTCATGCTCCTTGCTGCAGCTCTCCTGTTCATCTCCAGCAGCTGCGCTGCTCCCTGCATGTTGTGAGTTACGGCAATCTGCTGCCTGCCTGACTTTTATTGATAACATTACACAGCCTGATGTAAATACGATTCTGGCTCCGACAAACACCCCCCATCCCAGCCTCCTCCTCTCCCTCACTTTTTTGCCCCCTCTCTGTGGACGCCGGCACAAAGCTGAGCCTATGGATCTGCAGCAGTCTGTAAGTCAGCGTGTGTCATTTTCATTTCTTTCCCAAGGTAGAGGCACAGCATCCGGCTTTATGCGGCTCGAAGGAAACGGAGGGGAAAAAAAGAAGCTGAGATCCATCCTGATAAACAGCCCCGTGCTTTAAAGCTGGCTAAACGAAGATCCTGCCTTCACTTTTTTTTTCCCTCTGTGCTGTAAATAAAACGTCTTTTCACAGGTTGATGTCTCCATGTGGTGCAAAGGAGAAGGCCTGAACTTTTACAGCCACATGTTATTTTAGGGTCATCGTGTCTCTCTTCTTTTTTTTTTTTTTTTGCCAGGAAAATAAAGCAAACAGTCCTGTGTCGGTTTGTGAGAGCAGAGACGCAGACGCACGTTTCGACCCTGCAGCTGCACTTGCGAATGCGTGCGCCGCTTTTTGCTGCCCTGACCCCGAAGGTGTAAATTCTACACTAATGCCTCGTCTATTTGTCCGACTATGAGGCTATAGCACACCCCAGAGAAGCGCGGTGCAGCTGCTGTCCACCCACACACACTCCAACCATGTTACCCCCCCCAATCCACACACACACACACACACACACACTCGCAAGGCCCACTGTAGTGCCACATGCGTCACATTCTGCTGTTCCTCTGACACACACAGACGGGAAACAAATGTGTGGTTTATTAGAGACTCTTCCCAATCTGCACAGATGATAAATAGCCCTCCCTCTGTTGGTGCTGCCTTAATATTCAGGGGGACAAAGACCTCTTATGAAATTACTCTCTCATTAGAATGACTCCTCTGATTAGATAGCAGGCTTGGATTAGCCATCTGCTCGCCTCTTTAGGCGGAGGAATGATACGCTTAGAGTTAATTGCTCCTGATCCAAATATGAGACCCAACCTGAAGAATCTGGTTGCAAAAAACGCGACACGGCGCGCTCGTTTCGGGCCGATGGACACACACTCTGTGATTTTAAAAGATGTTGCGAAACACACACGGTTTACGTGGGAGCATCGCGTTAGATTTATCAAACGTCTGTGTCTCCAGGTTTCTGCTGTTTTGGTTGGCCAGGGAGAAGCTGGAGGCAGATGTTTACAAAAAAATGTTGACAGAATTTGAGCCTGAAACGGGCTCTCTGTTTTCCCGGCTGCCGTCGCTCCGTTCTGCGCTTCTCGCATTCTCAATGCCTCTCACAGTTAACGCAGCACCAACTGGAGCTCATTGAGAGCTGTGTGCCGGTATCGGGGAGCTGCCACTGTGGAATGGACATATGTAGCAATTTATCACTTGTCTCTCAGCACATGTGTGGGTGGCCCCGCTGAGGGTATCATTGCAAATTGGGAGCAATTGACGGTAATCCCCCCTTTCTCGCTTGTGCAGAAGCACATCATCAACCCCCTTGTCTCCCCCCCCCCCGGTCCTCCGGCAGGCACTTCTTCACTGGAGATGACCTCCAGACTTTTGAGAGCGCTTGAGCTGCATCATTATCAGCTCATCTAGAACTTCATATTTTGGCTAAAAAGTGCACTTTCTCTCTCTTCCTCTTTCTCTTTCTCTCTCTCTCTTTCTCTCTCTCTCTCACACACGTGTTTGTAGTCCTTGAAACATTTTACATGATCTCATGTTCAAACTTCTGAAGTTTCATTGGGATTTTACGTGACGGGTCAACACTAAGTAGCACACGATAAGTTTTCAAATCCTTCTTTTTTATGAAAAAGAATCTGAGATGTTTGGTGTGGACTTTGCGGGATCACCTGTTGTTAGATTTGGGTCTGGAGTTTGACTAGATCATTCTGATCCACGAACATGATTTGTGTATATTGTGGCTCTATGTTTTTAGAATGCTGGAAGTTGCGTTGCTCCTCTTTTGCAGCATGTTTGTTGCAGAATGTTTCTTTGAGGGCCAATAGCATCACAGGTGAGCAGAGGAACCAAAACTTGTATTTGAGTAAAAGTAGCACGCCTTCAAAGTATTTTTACCCAAGTAAAAGTAAAAAGTAGCCATCTGAGAAATTACTCAAAAGTAAAAAAGGAAAAAAAAAGTCTACACAAATACGGAGTAATAGATCAAATTAACAATCATTTAATATTTTAAAATGACATAATCAGACAAATCAAAATATAAAGTTAAGTGGAAATGTCACATTTTGAGGAAGAAAATTGCAATATAAGCAACAAAACATAATCAGGCAAATTTCTATTTTTTTCCAAATGACCTTCTTTCAATATAAAGCTGAAAACTTTTCCAACTGCCGGTGTGTGTCAGTGTCAGGAGAATTTGTGTGTAAAACATTTTTCTTTCTGTCAGTGAAGTTACTTGCAGTGGGTAGAGAGTCCAGAAAATTTACTCAAGTAACAGTAGAAAGTACAATGTAGTAAAAATACTCCTAAAAGTACTTTTTTTTTCAAGAAAGTTACTCAAGTAAATGTAATTGAGTCAATGCAACTAGTTGATCCCCAAATTCTGAATAGCATCCTGTTACCGTATATTCGTAGACTGCAAATTAATTGCAGCTGAAAATTATTTAGAGGCATCAGAATAAAGGGGTCCAGCGTTTTCAGATCTGAATGTGTGAAACATGTGGAGCCCATGTGTTTCTACCCTGCCACTTCGCTACTGTTCGCAGAAAAACATCTCTAATAAAACCTGCAGCTTAGCTGTAGCTCCTCCTTTGAGGACAGTTTTACACAAACAGGCACAAAAAGGAGCTGGTTCTTTAAGTTAGTGGTAAAAATAATCTGCTTTATGTTTTAAAGCAATTACTTTTGCAGCTTCGCTTAATTGCTCTTTCACTCATACCGCCTTAGTTTTTTGACTCATTTAAAAGGGAGGAAAATAAACGACAAATCTAGAAAAATCCTCTTTCGTTCGCAGAACCTGTTCAAGGATAAATTGGACCGAGGGGCTGACATCAGAAGTCTGTGTGAGGTTTCCACAGACCCAACGGTTATCGCCCTCATCTATGAGTCTATGAGGTCCATTAAAAACATCACTATCCTGCTCATTCCTGTTATTTCACCAAACATTTTCAGTCAAAAGCCACAAAAACACCAGCACTGTGTATTCAGAGGCTCTCACAAAGTCTATAAAACAATCAGTTTTGCTTTTATTATTTCCTAGGTGTTAACATTGATATGGAAACAGAAAACTGAGCCTGGGGGAAAAAAAGTTTGAAGCTCCGTAAATTATTGTTTATTCTGTCATCTACAAGATAAAAGAAACCTAAGTAAGTTTACACGACATATTACTTCAGTTTTTGCCTTGAATTTTTACAAGAATCAAAGGTCATTTTTTTGTTTTCTTTTTTATTGTGTGTGTGTGTGTGTGTAGATCTTGAGGATATAGTTGAGCTAAGTTATTCCAAAGGCAAATGGAAATAAAAATCAATTAATCACTCTATTGAATTAACTTAAAAGGTCAATTTGTGCCTCGTTTTGTTTTTGGAATAAATAAATGTTTTATTCTCAAAACATTCAGAATTTTGTGACAATGTCAGAGGGATGTAACGAACATGTTCATACTAGTTTAACTTTAACCTTGGGTATTCAACTTGAAAAGATCGGTATAAAATGTACAGAAGTATCTCTCGGAACCTATTTCCCAAACTTTTCTTTCACGTTTCTGTGGCTGCAACTTGCTCAGCACGGTTTGTTAAGTTTCCTTAACAGATTGTGTGGCGGTTTGCAGGCATTTAAGATATCCTGCAGGCGGAATTAAAAAACCATTATGAAATACAATGCTTCCACATAAAAAAAAAGGAAAAAAAAATGCCCGGGGTCACACTTGAATTCACAAAGTAAACACTCGCCTTCATCTTCAAAGTGTCTCGTTTTATGTCCAAGACTGAGCTTAACACAACAAAAGGTTTGATGGATGATTTTCTTTAATGTTACAGAAGTCTGTTAGAGGCAGAAAGTTATTAGCAAGTTTTCTAAAAGGCTTCACGGGAAAAAAAAAAAAAAAAAAACAGAACAGAGGTCTGGAGATTTCAAGTCATTGTTGCTCTGCATGTATGAAAATATGAACTTTGATCCAAAATAAAAATTTTAAAGAAGAATCTTCCGGTGACATGAGGGGAAGTGTTATTTTTCTGAGAAAAGTTGACTTTCCCGGGGAGCATAAATCAGGCTAAAACAAAAAATAAGACTCTAAAAACTCGTTTTATTTCATTCTACCTTTTATCAGTGGTTAAGTGGACGGTTTAAGTGTCCAGCAGCTGTATCTTGTTTTATGGGGGGTTTCTTTTTCTTGTTCCCATCTTTGGTTGACATTGAAAGCTTTATATGTTTGTAAAGTTATGTTTCTGGATGCATATCAAAGCATAGAGTGTGTAAAACCTGCTGAACCTGCTTTCTGGAGTTACCCCAGCGAAAATTCAAAACAAGAAAATGACAAACTCGTTGGTGTGTGTGCCAAGAGGAAGAATCTGAAAATTTCAAAGAAGCAACTTCCAAGTTTAAAAAACAAAAAAAACCCTCCTTATCAGTCTATCATTGCAGCAGAGCGGATGAGGTCCTCAGACTGGAAGAAAAAATTTGGTTTGCTGTTTTCGAAACAACCACACATAGAATTTTATTTATGGTGCCGCGATTTTGAACAGGAAGATTTAAACAGCTGGACGTCCTAATGTTGTCCAAAATTAAATATATGACCAGTTTTTGTGCCATGAGTCTCCTGGTTGCAGCTAATCACTTATATACACAAAGTCAGCAGAAGCCTTCACAGTTACGGTGCTCAAACATTTTTGAACAAGTACTAAAGTTTTGAAGAACCATTAAACTGTCACATTTTAAAATTGCAGGAAATGGACTTTGTCCGTCTTTGAGTTACATTATTGAAACAAAGAAAAGAGGTTTAAGACGTTCTTCTCATTTGACTCTACTTAATAAGTTGAAGGATGTATTTGAATTGTGGGTTTGACGTATTTAGATGACAACTTCAGCGTAGGGATAGAGCAAGCACTCCATACACAGACACTGGGTGTGATTGACATACAGTAACTCTCTGCAGCTCACCTCTCGCGCTGCATGTCTTCTCCCTGTCTCCACCCCTTCCACGTCTGACAACTCTGAATAAAAACACACAATCTAGCAAAAAAGGTGAATCGTTCTCAGTGGTGTTGGGGAACTTGTTTGCATTCACCTTCTGCCGCCATTTCCACTGAGTCCCACTCAGATCACTATCTGACGTACTTCTGACCAGTTCTAAAACCACAGTCTTTAAGCAACACTGCAAACCTTTTAGATTTCAGCTCATCCTGTTGTTCGACCTTTTGTGGTTAGAAAACGTATGCAGTCTGATCTGTGATGCCGTTTCGTGACATTTCTTTCAGATTGTTTTGCCTCATTTTCAGTTTGTTGATGTTAGCAGTAACCCTACAGTGGTCAACGCTGCTTCTGTATTCTCTTTAGACCACAGAGAACAAAAAAATAAAAATAAAACAATCTCTCCAAACCAGAACATCTGTCTCACCATCTTCGTCTTGCTTTTGAAACACCATCGTGTGATGTATCATAAGGCTGTCTCTCTTTTACAGTATCGGCACAACCATTGACTCTATCAGAGAGGCATTTACTGCCCATATGGCCACTGACACTGGGGCAAGTCTTGTATTTCATGTGAAACCACAAAGGGTTGTAAAGAGCTTGCACACAGGAATGGATACAAATTCAAGCATTAGCACGTTGCTAATTACTGCAGTGGCTTTTTAATAAAAAAAATAAAAATGCTACAGGACAGTAAGCAGACGGTCTGAGCCGCGAGTGAAAACAAACTATTCTCACATCAATAGGATGCAAGTTTCCACGGTTCTTCTCCCATGTTTGGGTTTATACCTGCTGACAAACAAAAAAACACATGGAAGCCTCAAATTTTGAGTCTTCAATCTGTTCACTTTTAAAATGTAAACTGGTAATCATGATCCAATTATACAGCCCTGCCTTTGTGCCACTTTGATGCAGAGCAAGCCGAAGTTTATCTGATCCTGGATATTGGTCGCAAGATGGTTTCTTACTTGCGTGCCTTAAAAATGAGCAAAAGCAAGCTAACCTCTAGCTAGGCTCTTCAGATCAGAGCATTCTGATCTACAACAACTGCTTTGCAATCTACAACAAGTGTATCTGTACAATATTTAGATCCGTGAAAGATGTGCAAAAAAAAAAATCTGTGAATTCATTATAGCTGTAATTTTAGGCCTTCTACCAAAGAAATCACATTAAATATGCTTGCTTTTGTCTAGATTCCACTTGCCAAATTATGGATATTGTAATTCCACACCGACGTGTGTTTGAAGTCATTAATGAGAAACCCGCGGCGTTGATATAAATCAGAGTGGGTCTGAAGCCACGCATGTCTGCGCATTGCCAGCTTGACGAGAGACAGGACTCTGGCCGTTCCACCATAAAGGTTAGGAACCGTGAAATACCTGAGAAGTGCTGGAACCACTCTTCTTTTCAAATTACGGCCTAATGCATTCTATACAGTCCCGGTGGTGGAGGGGAGGGGTGGGAAACGCCTTGGCCAGTCCATAAAGAGTTCAGTGTGCAGCTGAAATGACCGTGCAACTCCTGAAAATAAACAAGAATCAAATGGAGTGATTGATCGAATAAATTAAGGGCAGCAGCGAAAGCGCCACGCTCTCTCTTTTGCTCTCACTCACCACCCAGCAGCCCTGCTCTACCCCCCTCACCTTCCCCTTCCCTGCTCCCTGTAAACAGACACAGCTACTCACCAGCCATGATGGCCAGCCTGCTAGAAAAACAGACACTTGTTGCCGATTTGCTGCTGTGTTCAGGCCATCTGCATTTGGCATGGGAGTTTTGTCCACACCTCCACGGTGGGGTGAGTGGGATGGTGACGGTTTTTTGGCTGCTGCTCGGCAAACCTCACATGGGATTTTACCCTCTGATTTTAATTAGCATCCACAAACTATGTAGGGTTTTTTTTTTATTACTTGTCTGGTACTGTTTGACTGTTTATATAGCTCTTGGTTCATTTCAGTTCATGCTCATTTCTTTCATAAAATAAAATACAAGGTTGGGTTGTTAGTATCATCTGGGAGTACAGATTTAACTAGCTGATTCGTTTGTTTAAAAGTTAATAATATGTATGTTTATTTTTGTCATTCTGTCTTTCAGATCTGCACAAATAGTCACTTCTTAGTAACTTGTTCATGTCTTAAGTGCTGATGTTGACAAGTGTTTCAGGCACACCAAATTATAATGACATATCAAATTCTGAAAATGTTATTTTGTGGATATGAATAACTGTTTTAGGTTTTCTGTCGTTGAAACTTTCCAAACAAAACAATCTTCAATTCAGAATTATTTCCACCCTCAAAACAAAACATTAACTTTTTTTCTATGGTGTTGTATGTAGAAATCATTTCATGATGATTCTTAGAGTCATTCAGTTCACATCCGATTCACCCAAACATTGCATTTTTTTTAGTCTTCTTGTCAATCTAAGGTCATCTTGATGCCAAAAGGGGAAAAAAAACAAATGCTTTTCTAAATCTTTTTGAATTTCAACCAGAGCTGATCAAATGCAGGCCATATTCCTTTTTTTTTTTAAAAAAAAAAAAAAAAAAAAGCTAAAATAACACTTTAATTTAGTTTTGACACAAACTTCTTAAGCACTTGTGCCACCCCTAACACAGTGACACCCAGAGTGAAGAGCCATATCATGCTCTGTGAAAACTAGCTACTTTTGATATTATTGTGGTTGAGTTTATTGGTGTGTGACAACCTGACGTGGTCACTACCTTCAGCAACACATGGATGAAATCAACATAGTCCAGATTTATTTGGAAGAATGACGTCATCCTACATTTATGGAAACTAATACAACAAAAGGGTTATTGTTGTTGTCATTGTTACTGGGTTTTTTTCCCAGAAATATTCATAAATTTGGGAAACAAATCAAAACATTTAAGACTTCATCCACACTGTGGGTAGATCCAGGGCCAGATAAGCCCCAGATGTTTTGCCCCGTCAACAGTGACTTCAATTTGAAACTAACATGTTTATGTAGCAAATACAAGGAAATAAGAAAACGGATGAAGGAGTCCTTTTCAACATAAAGTTGTTGTGTTCAACTTTTCCAACGGGTTCTGCTAAACTGTACATAAAGCTTTGAAGACCTCATCCTAGCTGGACATGTTTACATCCCCGTTTTCTTGACTTGACCTCTGCGCGGCCCCTGACCCTTGGATGCACCCCTGCTTAATGTGGCCATGTTTGTTATATCATCCTCATCAGGTGAATGTGATCTTTTCTCACCTTTTAACTGCCTTTAAATGGTCAGGCTGTATATTTTAGAGTGGAGCTGGAATCCGAACCCCTCCAATCTGATGAACCTGCCGTCTGGTCAGAACCTTCGTGAAACAAACCCTTACACATGCACACCTACCTACCCCCTGTACGCTGTCCCTTCATGCTTGCTTAGCTGCATGGTTTACTGAAATCTTTACCTGGCCTCTGGGGTAATAAGATAGATGTAAACAGACATTGATAACTGCCCAAACCAGGGTTGACACAAAGATTCTGGATTTGCTGGTCTCTCTCTGTCATGTCTGTCTCCCCAAAAGGTTTTATGATCATCAATCTAACGGGGAGTTGCGATAGTTTTATGGAATAAAGTTCAAATCAGAGTGCTGCAGGCTTAAATCGACACTTGATCCATGTGCAACACACACGCGTGCACAACAAAACATGCACATCTTGCAATAATCAGCTCAATTAGTTGGAAGACGTGGTCCAGAGTGGCTGAAGTGAGCGGTGGGAGGTTGTGAAAATAAAGGGCTGGCTATTAGGGGAAACGTGATCTTCATTCATCAGCGGCTGGAATAGTTACCGTTTCAGAGCCGCAGCCCTCTGATCAGACTGATCTGTGGAAACAAGGGGTTTACAAACACTGTCAGGGGACAGACATGGGGACCCGGTCCCTGCCGCCCTGCTCACACCCACTGCTGATTGTGAACAAACCAACTCAATGAAGACACTTGTATTTATGTCGTTTGATATTCGACATTTGTCTTTATACTGTAGCGCAATGGCCACACCATTAGCCTTTTATTTCTCTGTTAGATGCACTGTGGTTCAGAGAGAACTTATCAGTTCACAAAAGATCTGAGAAAAAAAAATATTAAAAAAAAAATCAAAACTCAACTTGTGTTGTAACCTGTACAACAATTTAAGCTTTCTGCAGGACACAGTTGGTTGGAGAAAAAAAAACCCCGACTATAAGTAACAATGGAAAACACTTAAATAACAACACAAACCTCAGCAGGTGCTAAAACGGGACTTGGGTGTTGTTTTCAACATCATCCAAGAAATGTTGAAAGGATGAAAGACACACAGCTGAAGAAGAGCACACGATTCACCAAAACATCGATAAATAATTTGAGAAATATAAATAAAATTCAAGACTAATTTCCTTTAGTTCTAAACAAAGGCACACAGGGAGAGTTTTGAGTGAAGGACCATGCAAATAAGTAGAATAATAATAATAATAAAAATACACCGCATTAATCATTTCAATTGGCTTTTCATACAGTAAGCATAAAATTGATACATGCATTCAGCAGCTCTCCATACAGCGCTCTTCTGTAATTTCAGCACCTCTTTCACCACTGGGAGACACTTTGGTATGTTTTGGACCGTGTCAGAGCGGAGTCTGGTTCTGGGTTAGATGTGCGGGGATGATAATTGTTTTTTTTTTCTTTTTTTTTATATGCAATCAGTTTAAAATTTCTTGTCTGTCAAAACAGTGCTCGGAGCCGCTATTATTTGCAATTCAGGGGCCTCGTATAATAATATATAATATAATAATAATAATAATAATAATAATAATAAAAGTAGTAGTAGTGCGGGATTAAAACTTAAACTTTTACTAAAGATCCTTTATCCATTTAAGTATGTATTTATGTATCTACATATTAGTTTACTTAGAAATTAAAGTCATTTTTGTGATGTTTTTTATTCCCAGCCCCCCACTATCTTTTTACCATGCGACCCACGGTCCCTTGGTGATTCCCATTAATCAGCCTAATTCCGTAATACCCAGAGAAGTGCGCTTCAGGCGAAACCCAAGTCAATTTATTAAACAGAGGGAGAAGACAGGGATCAGGCTCTCCTTACTGCGCTCTTCGTCACAGGTAATAAACGCGCGTCGTAATTACGCTAATAATTTATTTTTAAGCAGCTGCGGCTCAGATGAAACGCGGCGTCCCATTGGCTCCTGTGAGCATCGAAAAGAAAAACCAACAAAACACAAAATATACGTTTTTTATTCTATTGATTTATTACAACACAAGTTGTTCAATCGTTAATGTTGAAGGTAAACAGAAGAGGGGACATTTGAATCTTTATGTTAGCACTGAATGTTTCTTCATACTGAGAGCTTAATATTTAGTGTGAACATTTATTGTTTCTTTTTTCTTTTTGTTTAATTCCAAGCACAAAACTACTTCTTTTTTAAAATGAAAAATAATACGATTTGGTAGCTAGATATGTTTAGCAGCGTCAGAAGATCTCCAATTTATTAGTTGATTTATTAATTCAGGACAGGAAGAGCAGCAAAAAGCAGAGGAAAGAGTCTGCGTCGTTCGTGGTGTGTGTGTGTGTGTTTTGTGTGTGTGTGTGTGTGTGTGTGTGTGTGTGTGTGTGTGTGTGTGTGTGTGTGTGTGTGTGTGTGTGTGTGTGTGTGTGTGTGGTTTGGAGCAACTGTGTGGAGTGACGTGATCCCGGTCGCCGGTGTTGCTGACAATAGTATCTCTAATAAAAAGGTCCCACGGTGAGACGATAGAAATCTAGCGGCTGGTCAGTTTCTTTGGCCCCGCCGTCAACAACCCGCCTGAACTTCCGTCTGTGTGACACGCGTGGCGTATAAAGCCTAAAAAGTCACACTTTTCACAGTTAACAGTTTTTTTTAATCATTTATTTATAATTTAACCTGCTCTTTCTAGATTCAAATTACTCGCTCTTTCATGATTATTTATTACCACTATTATAATAGTTATTATTAATACGAGTGGTATTAATAATAGCTCTATTAGAAAAGAACTGAGATCTTACCCTGCAATCCCTCCTCTGCTCCTCTCTGACTTCTTATCATCTCACGTCTTTCCAGCAAAACAAATCTTCTCTCACCAGTGACTGATGCCGTTTTTTTTTCTTCTTTTCTTTCTTTCCTCCTCTCGGCTTTTCTCAGATTCTCCTCCTGGCTCCTCGGTTCTGGTTTGTGGGCTGCAGAGCGGAGCTGATTTCTCCATCAGAACCGGCGGCAGTAACACCTCCAGATGCTCAGTCCCTGTCTCACCTCTAATTTAAATATCCATCTTCTGTGCTGCCATGTGCGGCCGGATCGTACAAAAATAGTTTTGACAAAACTTGGAAAATGGACAACTGTTTTATGCAAAAAAAAAACAAAAAAAAAAAAACAAAAAAAAATCACGTTTAGATTTGTTTTCTCCCCCAAATGAATAAAGTTGAAAATACATATTAAAATAGGTTTAATGTAATCATCCCCCCCCCACAAACTCACCACATCTTTTTAAACAAGAGGCCTAAGAATAAAAACATAAAAGCTAAATCTGTATAGGTAGACATATTTATTCAAGGGAAATGTGAATAATTTATTCCCGTTCCAAGCACTTTTGCAGCATTTCTTTAGACTTTAAAGGACGGAGCCTTACTTAGTTTGAGACTTTCCAACCAACCAACTGCTTCTACCAAAAATATCCAGGAGAAAATAACAATCGTCCTTCTGAATACCATTCATCTTTAGATATCCATGAATTTCATTTTATTTTGTTTCTGTAACGTCTTAGTTATTTGTTAGACATGTTGACTTGTTTTTGCTTAACATTCAAAACGTCCAGAGTTTTCGTTTCAAATCAGTAAAGGATCCAACTTTATTTTATGTATTTTTATTTTTATTTTATTTTTTTTTTTTTTTGATTATTCCTATTTATCTCAGTGGCATCTCCCTGGCTGATGTCAGGGCGCTCCAAGGCGCGGTGATCCTGCCCTGCGCGCTCTGGCGCCATCCTCCCTCCAGCCGTGAGAACAGCGCGGCTCTCCTTCTCCCCTCCGGCCTCCGCACCTTCCTCACTGCTGAGCGCCGTTTGGCTGCCCCGTGTGTCCGTCACAAAAAAAAAAAAAAAAAAAAAAAGAAGAGAAGAGTAATAAAAACGTTTAAGTGTGGGTGGAGGTAGGGAGGGAGAAAAATCTGAGCAATATTTCTATTGGGAGGGCGGGTTGGACACGCAGAGAACAATCGGCTCGACTTTGCCAAGGAGCCACCTCAAAGGGTATCGGGTTACCCTGAGTGACAGCGTAACCATGGCAAATAATTTGACTGAGGCTATTGTCTTATCCTCACCATCCCCGGGTCAGATAACCGACCAATCAGACTTCATATCATCGCTTGTCTTGCCAGCTTAGAATAATATTATTAAAACGAGCCAGCGAGTCTGCTCTCCGGGAGTAGTTTATGCAGAAACGGCGCAGAAAAGGTGGAGGCGGACGGAGGAAGGAGTTCTACATTTCTCTCTCTCTCTCTCTCTCTCTGTCTGTCTGTGTGTGTATGTGTGTGTGTGTGTGTGTGTATGTGTGTGTGTTTCGCCGCAACTTTCACGAGGAACCGTCGCCCGGGGATCTGCATGGCTCCGCGGGCACTGAAGCTGGATATCCCCCCTAACCCTCGAGTCCTATAGGCTGCTCTTCTGGGACACTATTAGTTTTTTGTTTTTTGTTTTGTTTTTGTTTTTTTTTTTTTTTTTTTTTTTTTTTGCTTCTTCATTTTCCTTCTTCTCTTTTTCTTGACACTTGTGGACTTAACTGCTGCGTCGCTTTAATGAGAGTCTGAGACGCCAAGAGAGACGTGGAAAGCGAGAGGCACGATCCAATCTGCGCTGGTCCGCGGCCGTCGCCATGTCCATGCTGCCGACGTTTGGCTTCACGCAGGAGCAGGTCGCGTGTGTCTGCGAGGTCCTGCAGCAAGGAGGGAACATCGAGCGGCTCGGTCGCTTCCTCTGGTCCCTGCCGGCCTGCGAGCACCTCCACAAGAACGAGAGCGTCCTCAAGGCGAAAGCCGTGGTCGCTTTCCACCGGGGCAACTTCCGAGAGCTGTACAAGATCCTGGAGAGCCACCAGTTCTCGCCGCACAACCACCCGAAGCTGCAGCAGCTGTGGCTCAAGGCGCATTACATCGAGGCGGAGAAGCTGCGCGGCCGCCCGCTGGGGGCCGTGGGGAAGTACCGGGTCCGGAGAAAGTTCCCGCTGCCCCGCTCCATCTGGGACGGAGAGGAGACGAGCTACTGCTTCAAGGAGAAGAGCGCGAGCGTCCTGCGGGAGTGGTACACCCACAACCCGTACCCGTCCCCGCGGGAAAAGAGGGAGCTGGCCGAGGCCACGGGACTGACCACCACGCAGGTCAGCAACTGGTTCAAGAACCGGCGGCAGAGAGACCGGGCGGCGGAGGCGAAGGAGAGGTAGGAGAGTCTGCGGATAAAACAACAACAACAACAACAAAAACTATGAACATGTTGGAAAAGGTGGTTAAAAAAAAATCAGTCATGTTAAGACAAAATGGTGCTGAGTCACAAGTACTTTGACGTGCTGACCTACATCTGAAAATATGTTCAAAACATCCCGTCTCTTGCTGTTTGTTCTCTTTTACCACTTTTGTTTTTCATGTATTTATTAAATTAAATACTAAAACTGTCCGCTCCAGCTCCAGGTTAGCTCTTCTTCTGGTTTGGGCGTCTCTGAAAAGTGTTGGGAGTGCAAACGTTTGGAAAGTAGGAAATGAAAAGGTTTGCTGTTAGGCAAATTACAAGGACATATAAGCTCACATTTACCTCTCCTTTTATGCCGTGGTAATTACACTTATTATCACCAGAGGTTTTACTTTCATATCAACATCAGAAAAAAAAGCTAAAACACACACACACACACACACACACACACACACACACACGCATACAAATATGTTATGTTAACCCAAACAACCCTGGAGTGAGCAGAAGCGTCTGAGAACACGTCTATAGAAATATGCTTTTTTAAAAAGTGTTTTATTTTTACATTTTTTACAGTCCATGCTTCCATTTAGCGGCTACATTTGAAGGTTTTTAGGAGGGAATTACGCACGCAGGCGCTGCAGAGAGGTGTGCGCCCCAGCTGGTGTCTTCTTTCAGCCTCTGGCCACTAATTCGGGCTGAAAGCTCCACGTAAATCATCTGCTCCTGCAGAGAAAAGGCGCAGCGCTCACATATATATATATATATATATATATAAACTATGCCACCTGTAACCCTAAATTACAAACGTTTCGACACAGCGATTGGTTTAGCTAATAAGCTCTAATGACTTTTGGAAAGGTCGGGATTTATGGCCGCCTGTCATTGTTTTTAAGTCGGTGCTGCGGCGCTGCAGCCAAACGAGAGTCTTATTATTTCACGGACTCTTTAATGATCAGGTACGCACGAATGGATCGCTGGTTGCCGCGTTAATTCATGCTCTCTCGTACCTTCAGTTGTAAACATGCTATAAATCAATCGCCGTCGTGCGTCTGCACTAACAAAACAAACTGTTGCAGCAATTTCCATTAACTTAAGTTGTGCAGACTTCGAATATCTCTGATAATAACTACAGTGTATATAAATAGGAGCAGGTAGACACACGACTTACACACTTGTGGTTAAATTCAAGTGCCTTTTTAAGATATCCTGTCCCTACTCAACAGATTTACTGAAAATTCCAACCATTTTATTAATTTTTTTTAATCTTTCCATGCTAAAGAGAAATAAAGCACACAAATCGCTTTTGATTAAAAATGTTTCTGTAATTGCAATAAAGTTTTTAAACCTAAGCGCTAATACACCTGGCTGTCTACACACCTTTGTGCTGTCTCTGTACTAGCATAAAATGTTTCTGAAATATTAGACTCTTCTAAAAATACATCCTGTTGCGGTGAAATGTTCAACTTTTCCTCAACTACCATGGCGTAAACTTATTCACTGGTATCGACTGACTCCTTCAGGGGAGAGGGGGAAAAATGGGGAATTACACACACAGGCTGCGTCAGCTAGCGGTTTGACTTTAGCGGCAGTGCTGTCGCTAAAGCAGAACAAGTTCCTGAAATAGTTACAGAATGTGTAAATCTTTTCTGAAAAGGCAGCATGTGAACTATCCCACATCTTTAGTAACAGCTGAGACGCGCCTGTCGTTGTCAACAACTGATTCAGAGCTAAGGTCGTTTTGCTAGCAAGCTTGATGTCACTAAACTAGCTAATACTGTTAGTTTACAAACCTAAACTCTTGCTTCAACAGAAACTTTGCCCAAGTTTCTGTTGTGTAGTATGACAGTTTTTAACTTTTTCTAAGCTCAGCTAAGCATTAGAGTTATAAAGTAAACATATACACCTTCCCATTCTTTGCTCAATATTAGTTGACTGAACCATCACTCCCAGTGCAATTTTAATTGGAATAGTCACGAAGGATATGTTACACAAATAAATTAGCTAGCATTGTTAGAATGGAAGATTTTTTAACGTCACATTAACAAACAAATTTTCTTGATATATATATTTTTTTAATAATCTAAATGTCTAAAATTGGAGACTTCCCCAAATCCTTTTTTTTAGTGTACCATTCTCTGCATCGCAAGAATAATTAAAATAACAGTTGACTGAGAATATTTAAATTAAATTCTAATGCAATTTTTCAGGTTTGTAATAATAAATGAAACCATGCTTGAAGAATTTAACCATTAAATACTAATTGATATGCATGACTGAAAATCTATAAAGGGAGAGAAAAAAATGTCTCGCTGTTGAAAAGTTATTTTGGTAGTGTGTGTTTTTCTAAATGACATATCAGCAAATAATTGACAAAAATATGAATTGCAAATGTAGCTTTCCTTTCTCTCTTTTTAGACGCTACGAATTGCGTGTTGAATGAGTGCGCACCAATTAAAATTTAATTTCCTTCTCCCTGTTTAGGGAAAACAGCGAGAACTCCAACAGCAACAGTCACAACCCACTATCTTCTTCCATGAACGGAAATAAAACTCTTTTGGGGAGCTCGGACGACGACAAAACGCCTTCGGGGACACCGGATCACACGTCGCCGAGCCCGGCTCTGCTCCTGGGCTCGACCGCCGGCTTGCCGTCCCTGCACGGCCTCGCGCCCCCTCCGGGACCCAGCGCCATCCCGGTGCCCGGCGGCGCGGACTCCGTGCACCATCACCACTCGGTGCACCATGACACTATACTAAACTCTATGTCTTCTAACCTGGTGGACCTCGGCTCTTAAAAAAAAAAAAAAAAAAAAAAAAAAAAAAAGATACTGAGAGGGGACAAAAAAAAATCTAAAAACTTTTTTCTTTTTTTTTTTTCTGGAGAATTTGCATGGTGATGAGAGCGAAGCTTCAAGCACTTGCGGTAAGAAAGACTGGGAATCTGCGAGAACAGCCACCATAACCAACGTTTACTCTATACGCAAGTAAAAAAAAAAAAAGGTTTTCCCGCCACCTTCTCTTATTGCATTTTTAGACGTTTTTGGGGACGTTTTCAAGAACCACAATTTTAGGCTTAAAAGCACTTAAACGACAGCAAGTGATCAAGCAGACATCAGGTTCTCACATCACTTTGGTTTCGCTGCGCTTGAGGAAAGAACTGATAGGTTTAGCAGAAAAAGGGGGAGGAAGAAATAAAAGAAAGAGAGATGTATTTCTGAATGTAATTACATATTATCTTATATTGTTGAAAACAATAAGAATAAAACGTGTCTTAATTCCTGTACCGTTGCTATTGTAGGAGACTCGGTTTCCCCCTGCCTGTATTGTTTACATTGGGGTTTTCCAAGAGAGCCATATGCAGTTTTTTTGTTTTGTTTGCTTTTGACTTTCTTTCTTAATTCGGTTTCTTTGTTTTGAAGGAGGTTGGACTGATATGTTCAAGTGTCTAAGAGCCGCGACGGCGTGAAGTATCTTAACCTCCTGACGATATTATATGATGATGATGATGATGATGATGATGATGATGATGATGAGTAGTATTTTGCATTTTTTTATTTGGAAAGAGACTGCATGTAAGCTTTGCGCTTAACGGAGGAATAATGAAGCGACTCATATAGTTTCATATAAACTTTCCAATAAAAGAAAAAGGACATCCACGGACTAAAGTCCATTTATTTATGCGATTCTGAATCATTTTTATATAGTTCCTCCCCGCCCCGTAATATATAGTAGACCTTTATATATTATATATATATATATATATATATATATATATATATATATATATATATATATATATATATATTATATATATAATATATTTTTATCCAAAGGTGCAACCATGAAAATAAATCTGATTTATTTTTTATTTTATATATATATTAATTTTCTTTCTTTATTTCTTTCTTTTTTGCAGTTTTTACCTTTAAACAATATACGTGCATTTTCTGACATGAATATTGACTCTCAAGGAATGTCGACTCCGAAATGCAAGACAATATATTTAGTTTTTATATCATTGAAATTAAAAACGATAAACAACAATTTCGTATTTTAGTCAAAATAGCTTATATATATATAATATTATGTTGGCATGACAAAACGAGGAAGACAGGCAAAAAGAGACACTCAATCGAGCACTTAGTAAAAGCAACACAAGTCAAGAGGCCGGAACATGTGGTGGCATCTGGTCATTAAAGCCGGGCAGAATCCAGACACGCATTTCCAAACAGGGGAGACCTTCAGCTTCATGTCGGAGTGATGACACCTTATCTTTCCTCGCTCGCTCAGTTGAGGGGAACAAAAGTGCGGTGGTGGGGCTTTTTTTTTCTTTTTTTTTTTTTTTCTTGTCGATGGAAAGAAAAAAAAAACAGAACTGGAAACTAGCGTTGAAAGAAGACACTTTGTTTTAACAGCCTCGACTGTGAAACACCTTCAGCTCTCGCTCCATCAGTCAGTCTGCAGCCAGAGATGTTTTATCAGAGAGCAAAGCAAAAGAAAGAAACTTTTTTTTTTTTTTTTTTTTTTTTTTTTTTTTTTTTTTTTTTGCAGATTCTAGTAGATTCGTTGATTGGGAGCTTTTGGCATTCGCAGATCAAACACTCGAGTTTTGATCACGGTCGGACAGACTGGAGATGCAGGTTGGAAATAGTCACTATTAAGCCAATAGCTCGAGCTCTAATGCGGCTTATGTAAAATATTATACTCAGGTGGTCCATTGGGGCCACCCCAGTCACCTCTTTCTCGTTTTTATACATCAATACACATTTCCTTTTTTATGGCCACAATTTAAAAAAAAAAAACTTATGTTTTTTTCCCGTTTCAACACATTTAGACACTAGAAGACAATTTTACGGAAATCTTTTGACATTTCAGCCATATTTAGTGATCGGCAGATTTTTTGTTCTTGTCAGTCTTATTTATACATACCTCTCCCTTAGACGTCAGTATAATTTTATGGAGATTTTATGAGTTTCCAATTTTTATGCCTTTTGACACCAACAGACGTCAATGTTCACGTCTTTCCACTTTTTGCTTGGGTTTGTTAGCTTCACCTTCTACCGGTATATCGACAGTAAGTCTTTTATTTTATTGGAAACACCTTATATTTTCAACCACACTGACTTCGTTTCACCTTTCACCTGCACGTGGAGAGCAGAATGCATCTTTTTTTTTTTTTTTTTTTTTTTTTTGCAAAAGTCTTTCCAAGTCTCCACACCATTTAAACATTAGCGTGCATCTGCTTGTGGATGTCTATTTGTCTTCTTTTTTTTTCACTTTTCAAATGAGTCGTCGTTACCGTTTCTTCTGTTTTGAGTCTCTTGAAGTCTTTCATTTTAAGCCACGTTTAGACACCAATAAACGTCTTTTTCTAGACATGTGTTCCCTTTAAACTATTCAGTCCAATTTAAACGCCTTTTCTTCACTTTTTTTTTTTTTTACAACTACGCACAATCAATATTTATCATCGACTTCTTAATCGTCTGCCGACATATTTGTGCACGCGGGCAGATAGTCGTCTTCATAGGAGAGACAACAGCAAACATCCTGTCCGTTATTAATTTCCCCTGGAGGCCCGATGAGAGAAATGAAAAGTGTTTACACAAAGCGTGTGCTTAGAGGTTTCACTGTCTCCTTCCTGTCTGTTAATGTGACTGATCGTTCACACCGCGTTCTGCCCGCACGGAGGTCAATTACCCACGCGGCTCAAAGCTTCTCCAATTAACAAGGATTTCTATTGAAAACAAGGCCGTAAAAAAGGCTCGCGAGAAGACGTGCCCTAATCCTCACAGGATATCTGGCCTCTCACCAATCCAGCCACAAATATAGCTGCGATTTTCGTCTTCCACTTTACGCTCACTCCTTCGTTTTGTTCCCATTAGCTTGAAATGGGAACTGGCACCGAGGAAAGGCAAGGCTGTTAAATGTTGTTTTGGCTGGAATACTTTAGAGGGAAAAAAGAAAAAGAAAGAAACCCACCAGTGGTGAAGAAAAGGGGCCCAACAAACGCAGATCTAACGCTGGAAAGCTGCTTTTATGGGAATAACGAGCTCTCGAAAAAAGCGGCGAAAACAATCATCGGACAGGTGGGAACTAGTTCTGATTTCTACAGGCGCTTTAATCGCTCGTCAATAAAAACCGCAGTGAGAGGATGTTGCGGTTCGGTGTGTTCGGTCACAAAGTCATGATGTTGATGCGACTACTGTGTGGCTCCAGGGACACAATCACTGTAACACACAAAAAAGAGAGAGTTCAAAGGAAAACCCACAAAATGCCTAAAAAAGAGGAACAGACTCATAGGACAATCTGAGGTCAGTCTTAGTCTTTGTTTTGAATTTGACATAGCAGAGAAATTCAAATTTGATTTAGTTTGAAACTTCTTAAAAAACATAAACAGTGTGAGAACCTTGTTCCCCCCACCCTCCTCATTTTGTTGTTGTTTTTTTTTAGCTAAAAGTATGTTTTAAAATAATTTTATAACTAAGTTTGTACAATGTCACTGTCAGGAAGCACAAGCAAACCGGTGGCCCGTCCACAAACTGCTGGCAAAACCCAGAAAACAAGCAAAATTGTTTATATATATATTAACAATTTTATTTATTTATATATATATATAAACAATTTTGCTTGTATATATATATATATATAAATCCTATTGCTGCTGGTGAAAACAAATCTAAAAATCGTTTCACGCTAAACAACAATGCCATAAATTAAAAAAATAAAAAATATATATTTAAGCTATTCTAATAATTATTATAAGAATAATAATTATTATTATTATAATTACATGATCACATGTAGTTTTTTCTGATGAATATATGATTAAATAAATTATAATTACTTTTCCAACATTATGGAAAGGACTATAAAATTAATTACTAGTTTTGTGATGGCAGTCATCTTATTGCCAAACTTAGTTTGACATTTGATTAATAAATAAATAAAAATAATAAAAAATGCAAACGAAGCTGTAAGTGCTTTGTCAGCTGTTTTAAAATGACTGCATTGTGTCATGTGTCCCAAGCACAGCGGGTCTGACGCAGCACATTTACACACACTCTCTTAACCCACGTTTTCATCCAGCGCCGTTAACACACTTTACAGAAGCGTCAGGTACAGTGATGCTTGCTTGTGCCTGGACACATTATTGGCCCCAGTGGAGAAATTCTCCTTTCACTTAGCCCACCCTCACCCTCTTCACCCTCCTTCTCCCTCTTTCAGAGAGGTCAGAGGTCAAACCTTTATAGCAGCAGACTCTGAGCTGGAAAAGGATTCCCTCCAGCCGAGGCTTAAACATGAGCCTGTCTCCCCCCCCCCCAACACAAAACTGCCCCCCCTGGTCACAGCATTTGTCAAACCAATGCTCTCGTTTATAGAAGGAGCGCACTGGTCTGAGGGAAGCTCGCAGAACCATGCAGACAAAACGCACAATGAGTGACTACATAAGCTCCAGTTACACTTAATTGTGTAAAAACACGTTGCGTAGGTCTGGAATGATGGCACAGAGGATGACACATATTTCTGAGGAATATGAGATCACAGGTGTGAACTGTGAAACAATTCCTAACACTGTTTTTCTTTTTTTTTTCAGACAGGAATATTGCTCCAGGGATACACAGAACAAGTATGGTGTGTTATGCTTCATTAAAGCTTTATGTCAAGCCATTGAAATAATAAAAATAAAACACTTAAGATGTCTAGTCTGAGTTCAAGCACGGCTCCGCCTGGTTAGTTCATCCTCTTGGGTCTGAAATGTCCACTTTAAACGTTACGTTTTGTTTTGTTTTACCAATGAAAGCAGAATACATAAAGTTTTTATTTTTATTCATTTTATCAACTTGAAATGGGATTGGCCCGTTTCACACGGAAGCTCATCTTCATGTCCTCCATTGACAGAGAAGCTGCAAGGTTTGAATTTGAATTTGATAAAATGCCTCAAACTGCATGCATTTCCAATCACTAAAAAGAAGCTATACAATTTGTAATAGTTGCAAACATACTTGAATGAGTTCAGTGGATTTTCATCGTGAAACGAATCAAATGACCTCAAACAAAAGAGCATAAACGTTGAAATCTTAATCAGAATAACAAGGCTAGCCCTTGTTTTGTCGACATATTTTTTGGGGATGACACCAGAATTCATCCTCTCTTCTATTTTTTCTCTTTTTTTTCTTTTTTTGGTGGATAAGGTGTGTCCCATAAAGCATGGATAAACCTGTAGGGGGTCTTGGAAGAGAGGATGATGAGGAAGAGGCTGAGGGTGTGAGCACCTGGACAGAGAGAGATAGCCACAGGAGGGAGGGTATTAATGTGCTCCCTGTGTGTAGGACAGGAGCTGCAATAAAACAAACACACACACACACACACACTCACTCAGAGGATCCCACACACACATCTGAGTGCTCTGCGGGGGCTTGGTGCTCCAGTGAAAAAGGTCACCTGGCAGACAGCGTTCAGATTTCCAACCTGAGTCCTGAGACGTGTGTCGGATAAACTCCTTATTTATCCCCTAAGAATCATACATGTAAACACAGAAAAATGTCAGAAAAAAAAAATGCAAACCCTCAGAATATAACATGAAAAGCCATTGAATAACTAGCTTTTAAAACACAGTGATGAAAGTGTCGCCTGTATGGAAGTTCTTAAGTGAGCATGTAATTATCCAGCCCTTTTTAAACCTTAAAATCAAGTTTAACTGAGTAAATATGTGATTTTCATGTCTTCACGAGAATCATAAATCTGTGGCTTCAAGAGTACAATAAGAATGCCAAAACAAATGTTAGTTGTTGTTTTTTGTTTTTTGTCAATTTGTTGTGTTTTGTGCATTTTTTTCCAGGCAACTTGGAGTCGAAGGGTCGAAACGGACGTGGTGGGTCTGGTTGCCATGCGGCGTCAATGTGGCATTTAAGCTCTGCGAACAGAAGCAAAAAGAAATATCACATTATTATTTCACAACTGCAAGCTATGAGACTTATTTTTGTTTCTCGTGGGAAATGAGAAAAACGTCTCGCAAAAGACAAAACAATATAAAGTGGAGAATTGTTTCTAATTTTTGACATTTTATGAAAAAAATAACCTGGTTTATGCCTTTATTAACAACCAGTGGAACAATCTTCATTGGCGCTGCAGCAATGCCACACATTTTATAATTGCTGATCGGCTTTTTGCATCTTTTGATTGGTTTATTTGTGTTGATGAGCTCAAGGTCTCCCTAATCTTTGGTTTCCTCTGCAGATCCTCCTTCAGATTGAAAAATAGACTCAATTAAACTTTCAGTAGGTAAGTTTTGCCTGTTGTTTTGTGTGAAACCTTTTTCCTGGTAATTGTTGTCAATTTTTTTTAAGTTAACCATGAGGTTTTCTTCATAATGCGTTTTCAACCTCATCGAAGCATCTACTTCCAAGAACATTAAAACAAACAAACAAAACACTGTGTGTTTAATTACTAGTAATAATTATAAATAACACCTCATATTTAACCTTTTGTTCATAGAAAAACTATAAACTATCTTGCGTTTTTGTCACGGAGGCCATTTTCTGATAGCTTTACCAAAACGCTTTAAAGGGCCGACAGCTTCGTTTGGTGAAAAATAGTTTCTGGTGTGAATCTCTAAGTAACAGAAACTCCAAACTTATGCAAAGAGAAGACATTAAAATCTCTCCATGGAGAAATAAAACTGAAGAAACTGAAAGAGATAAGGTATTTTAATGTATGTGGGTTCGCACAGTTGGCTGTGGCTCATCTGGGGCTTTTCTCTCTCTCTCTCCCTCTCTCTCTTTCTCTCTCTTTCTTTCTTTCTCTACTGTAAATTTTTATGGGTTTTTTTTCTCGGAGACAGAAACAGGTTCTTCTGATCGCATTAGATTCACTCCAATGGCTTTTCCAGATATTGTCACTTGACACCGTTCCATTAAAGCTGTGCAGCTAGAAGATTAACTACAGGATGCTTTATGCTTTAGCTGGGTGTTCACTCTGAGTGCCAGAGGGCAGGTTAAATCACGTACAGTTTTCAGAGTACTTCTTTTTTTTTGCCTATCCAGCTTCAAAGCTGCAGTGTGTAGCTTTTTACAAAATGTATATATTTTAACATATTTGTTAACAGTCGCTATACAGCGACTGTGTAATTTGGGACAGATAATCGGCAGCACAGGCCGTCGTGAATGCTAAGGCTAGTTAGCATGGCGTACAAGCGGTTTTCTTGAACGGTACGTTGTTTTCTCCACCATGTTTAGCAGCGTGTTCACAAGGCTGACTGACAGCGCTCAGACACTCCTCCTGGCTCTGATTGGTTAGTTGTTGGTGTATTTCTTCAGATGGTAGTAGCACCAAAGGGAGGGGGAGGAGGAGGGGTTTCATTATCTGTCACACACCAAAGTGTCACAACATAAGAACAGATTTAATAAAAAATATTTTTTGCAAGCTCCTCTATTTGACATTTTGCTCTCCAAGTAAATAAAATGTGACGTTGATACGTTATTGGTCCGATTATGTATTTCTCTACATTACATTCGAATCTATTTAGCTTATAAAAATGCAGCTACTGTGAATTGGGGATTTATAGAGTATATAAACCAACATAGACTGAAGTGGTATCAGGAAAAAATGCCACATCTTCATCTTTCAATATCTCACAGAGAGCTGCTGACCTACAGACATGCCAAGATGTGGCCGTCTTACCTTGACTCAGCAGGCTGCGTGACGAGGGTTTAATTAGAGAAGCCACCAACAATAAATCTGAAGGAATTGCAACGGTCTTCATCTTGAGTGGAAAAATCTTTTATTCATAGATTCCACAAATCAGATCTCGATGGAAGGGGTGGCAAGAGGAGAGTCATGGGTAAAACAGAGAGTAAAACTTGCAACAAGCCAGGAGTTAGAAGATGCTCTGGAGGAGTCTAAGCTGGAATTTTAATCTACATGTAAAATGCAATGTGTGTGCAGAGAGCTAATGCGGCACATCTCCAACGGGGCACAAGGTGAGGCAGTTGGAACGTTTTCCTTTTGCAGAGACAGAAAAGCTGACCAAAACCCTAAGAAGTTTGGAATTAAAGGAATCCTGCTATAGGCTGCAAAGGTTCACATTCAGACAGCAATCCAAAGAGACAGGCAGAGCTACAATGGGATATGTAGAATGTCCCAGTCAATTGATTTTTGTAAATAATGGCCAACAAATTCAGACGTTATACGAGCAAAGCTGAACAAGACAAAGGCTTGCAGCTGTAGTTGTTGTAAAAGGTGATTCTACAACATATCCTGTTATACAGTATAGGATTATGTGCAACTTTGTGTTGGTCTACCAAAGACAAGACTATAAAATACAAACAAATTTGTTGTAAAATGCTAAGCAGTGCAAATACTTTTGCAACACAAAAGTATTTTGTATGTACTGAAAACTCATTCTCCATCTTGTTAGTGAGATTCACCAATATTACCCCGTATGTGATGGTATGCGTATCCTGATTCCTCTTTTCAGCTTCTTTTAGGTGGCAGACCTTTCATGCTGCAGTTCACTGTCATCATACTGTTCTGTAAAACCAGCATGATGACACTGATGAGAGCAAACAAAATAAGATGAGCTTAGGATCTTTTTTTTCTTTCTTTCTTTCAGAATCTTTGTTGATTTAAGGAATTGATTGTTATGCAATTCATTCTTATTTTGGTCTGGACCTGTCTTTGCCAGGAAAGCAGTGGGAAATTCTGCAGAATAGGCAATCAATCATAATTAAGTGCACATGTGCATGCTAGGCTGTGTGTCAGAGTGTGTGCAGCCCAGGTTTGTTTGTTTCCAGCTAAACACTCCGACGGGTTTGACCTGCCAGACCGTGTCATCGGCACAAAGCGTGTGCGCGAGGTAGCTGCAGTGATGGAAGTGCACAGGAAATAAGTGAGCTTTGTTGTAGAAAAATACAGAAAATGACAAAAAGCAGCTTTATTAACGTCTAACAATTTTACATTTGGACAGGGACAGGAACCTACGACTTTAGGTCGAGTTTAAATCAAATATTCATCAGTTGTGTTTACCAGGTTACTTTTAATTGCTAAATACACCAATAATTACATTTGTTTGCCAAGTGTGTATTTCTTTTTTTTTTTTTTTGCTAAAGTCAGATGTTTACAAAGATTAGGATTGCTATATAATTTTTTTCAAAGAACCCTGAAAAACCCAGAGTAAAACATTGTTTCCTTGTAAGACTGTGGCAGCTTATGAGAGATGAATTTATCTACAGGCAACATCAAGAAAACATTGTGTCTTTCAGAAGCATCTTGGGTAAAATAAACAAACAAAAAATCAAATACGTCAGGTAGAGAATTGTGGAGCTCAGTGGTTCTGGTTCAACATGGTCGACTGAAAGACCACTCAGTGAAGAAGACGTCAAGACTCCAAAAGAAAGATAGAATGTCTTATTGCACATCAGGGACAATAAGTTCTTAATTTTTGTAGACATGTCTTGTTGTCTGACAAAATTAAAACCGAAGTGTTTGAACATACCATTTGGAGGAAAAAAGGGAGTGAAGCCACATTGTACTGCGAATTATTTTGCTGCAGAAAGGACTGGCGAACTTTGTAAAATAGATGGTTTTATGTGGAAAAGAACTTCATCTGGAATTATTCAAGCAAAACGTCAAGATCTCAGTCAGCAGTTAAAGTTTAGAAGTGGGTATTAAAATGGGTAACGGCCCTTTTCATACTGTCACATTAGTTACAAAATGACACACAAAAAAGTACTTCTTTTGGAGTGGCCATCACATAGTCAACATCTTCTCAGTCCCAGGATAAACTCAGCTAAAGAGAAACTCGGTTTGATTTGGACTTGATTTGAAAAAATCAAGCAAAATGTAGAGTTATGCTTATACATCATTTGATCCTGCTCATAGAATTTCAAGAAAATTTGACCAAACACTAAGGTCTTTTATTTACACATAATATAGATATTCTGTACCATTTTTAAATCCAAACTGTTCTAAAAAAAAACTGAAAAAAAAAAGAAATTAAAAGAGGACTGTCTTTATTTACATGGTGTATAAATATTTTTGCTTCGACTGTACCAACTGCTTTATAAGGCAACAACTGTGTGTCAAGTGAGGAGTAGTAATGTGTAGATTGGTTGAAAGAGGTTTTCAAACACCAACAGAAGTGATGAGGAGACGCTTTTTGATTTGCTTGATCATTTGTAGATGGCGAACACCCCGAATACTGGCACCATCTAGTGGTGAAGACATGCAACTGCACTGAAATAAGGAAAATACAGGTGACCTAATTATCCAGCAGCTGCACTGACATGAAATAAAGGGTAAATTACGACAAAAACAAATAGATAACAGGGATTTTCTTTCACAATTACAACAGCTTTTATTACTATAGTAATTAGAACAAGGCTCAAATTAAAATGATAGACAAATACAAAGAAAACTACTGGTATGTTGGGTTGGCCCATGCAGCAAAATTATCAGTGTTTGAGATCAGAAAAACTGATACGTGGGGCTTAATGCCAGTAAGGAAGTGCAGATCTCTAAGTGCTGCATAACTATTTGGTTAATTAGGAGCATACTTTTTTGTCTTTGAGGGTTTTTTCCCAGATACGGATGGTAAGGTTTTTCAAAGAAAGAGCGAGGAAGGGCTTTGACAGAAAAAGAAATCAAATTAATGAAACTTTGCTTTCAATAGACCAATTAGTGTAAGAAATAAATAAATATATAAGTATATATAAAATTCTATAATGCAAAAACCAGTGCTTTTCACAGAGAGCATCTGTTGCACTGAAGATAGTAGCTGTTCATATCAGTTCCAGCTCGCACCAAAATAAAACATAATTAAAAAAAGCTTGACAATTTGAAAACTGTCTGTGTATGTATGCAACAAGAGACAGCATAATTAGCCCGTCAACCATAAGGTACATTTTTAGAGATAGCATCAACTAACAGTTTTAATTCAAATGCACATTTGCTTAATTTATGCTCCACGAAGTCACTAGAAAAGTGAAGAAGGGGGAAAAAAACACATCATCATCTTCCTTTCAGCTCTCCTCCTTTTTCCATCCATTTTCTTCTCTCTTTCTTCCCATCATCTCACTCTTGGCTGGTTTCCAAACGGTGCACTCCTCTCCTCCTCGTGTTGGTTATGTTTTCGTTCACCCCCAGCGGTGGCAGTTGCTTCTTCAACTCCCCTCTTGCCTTTTTCTTGTCATCGACTTCCTGCTTGATTAGTTTCTCTGCTCCATGTTAAGAGATGCTGGCTTTCAGCCAAAGCAATTGTTATTATTGTTTTCATTTTTATTTTCATTTTTTTGAAGTGCAGAACACATGAAAACATGCCACGGGTGTAATTTCAACACACAACAAGAGGTAGGCACCGAGGGGAGGAGAGGCTTGTGTCATTGACCTTTGACCTTCAGGGTTCTGAGGACGGCTGCGGCAGCGCAAAATGCTGCGAAAGCTCAACGAGTTGCACGCTTTCAGAAAGAATGCGGCTCGTTTCCCAATTTTCTGTTGTTTGGTCTCAAATAGAGGATCTCAGAGTGACCCCTTGTGGATATGGCGGGGCATCTGTTTTATTAAACAGACACTAGAAGCAAGACATGAACTTACAGTGTATAAACAGGAACGGGAGATTTCTGCTTCAAAGCCTGTTTACAACTTACCGTGACCATTTAAACTCGTTATTTGTCTAAGTCACAGACTTACTATGTGATTGTTTTTGCTTGTATTGACTTGTGAAAAGTACTTGGTCGCTTCCTGAGTTCCCTTCTTTTTTTGCATGTTTTCCACATTTCGGTTAAAAAACGTGCAAACAGATCAATTTAAATATTAGTCAGAGACGACAAAATGAAAACACAAAATGGAGTTGTTTTTTAAACGAATTTGTTTATTATTTAGAGAGAGAAAAAACCCTACATGGATTTGTGTGAAAAAGTGATTACCCCAAACCTGACAACTAAAATCAAGCTTTTGTGATAAGATGCATTCACTCTTTTACAGTACTAGAGGAATTTTTCAATAAAAGGTTTTTGAACTTGGATTTGGGGGATTTATCGGCAATATCGAAATTAGTGCATTTCGAAACCCTTTTTTTTTAGCTTCAAATGAGTCACATGACCAAGAACTGGATGCTCCTACTGGAGGAAAAGACGAAGAAGACGACAGGAAGAGGTATGATGGCAACTCCATCCATCCATCCATTTTCCTACACCCTTGTCCCTTAATGGGGTCGGGAGGTGCTGGTGCCTATCTCCAGCTGGCGTTCCGGGCGAGAGGTGGGGTACGTCCTGGACAGGTCGCCAGTCTGTCGCAGGGCAACACAGAGACACACACAGGACAAACAACCATGCACACACACACTCACACCTAGGGGCAATTTAGACAGACCAATTAACCTGACAGTCATGTTTTTGGACTGTGGGAGGAAACCGGAGTACCTGGAGAAAACCCACCATGCACAGGGAGAACATGCAAACTCCATGCAGAAAGGCCGGGGCCGGGAATCGAACCCAGAACCTTCTTGCTGCAAGGCAACAGCTCTACCAACTGCGCCACTGTGCAGCCATATGATGGCAACTCATGTTTTTTTAATGACTGATTGTGTGAACAAACTTATTCATGCGTGATTTTAATTGAGTTTCTTATTCCATGGAAACATTGCAACTGAGAAATTGGTCTTTTTGACATTAGCAGAATATCAACTACATTGTGTTTTTCATGTAGTAGTAATGGAAACGTGGTTGCAATGGAAACCTTCATGAAGCGTCATTTGGAGCAAAAAAGACACGTCTAATGCAAAGTTGACACTTTTAATAGACTTTTTATGCAACTTTGCATTAAAAGTGTCATTTACCAAACAGCTTCATGACATGATAGCAGTCATAAACATTCATAACAAGTGTTATATTTATGACAGCATAATGTCAGTCTTTTGCACAAATTGTTAGAGTAAAAAAAAGTGACCCTCGTTTCAACTGAGAGCTTCAAAATTTAACAGTGTGTGTTAAATTTGTTCTTTGTGTAAAATATCTTCAATGTGGAGGAGGGTCACTAGATGGCAGTGTAGCATTAACCGTCTCTTATTGAATTAGTAAAAACTTACAAATGCAGAAAAAGGTCAAAAAAAGAGGAGGGAAACAGGATGATACAGGTTTAAGATGTTCAAACTTCATTCACATACACACACACACACACACACACACACACACAGAGACTGGTCTGCGTGTGTGAGGAGGTGCTACCTAATCCCAGAATAAACACGGCCCACACTCACATCTCTTTTCCTTACATGCCGCCTCTGTGCTGGAGAGGATTACAAGATGGAAATCAAAAGAGAGCACATTTGCACATTGCCTGCTGACACAGTCACACCAAGAACAGACAAGAGTTAAGCCAATTGACCACTGACACAGCTCTCAACCTCTCCCTGACTGCTCACATTTAGACCCAGAAAACGCCCTATTAACGTGACTTATTAATTTAAATATATTTTGTGCGGTTTCCATCTTTCCCAATCAATCACTTCCCATAATTTGCTATCTAGTCAGTAACAATGTGAGGTTTTGATTCATTTCTGCCAACGCTGTCTGTTTTCTGCCCGTCCTGTCATCCTCAGCTTGCTTCAAAAGACGCCGATCTGCTCTCTCAACGCTTCGCTCTGTGCTCTCTCTCTCGCACAGCTGCTTACTTCCCCTGAACCGAGCTGACTTAGAGGGAGTGCAGAGGACAAGGTCGGCATCTGCGTCAATAATGCATGCATCGGTGAGGCCAGCTCAGGATAGAGGCCGTTTCTTTTAAACAGGACAGCTTCAGACATCCGACTCATGTACAGGAATCTATTAAAAATAGAACAAGTGGTTGGACAAAAGCGCTAGACTCAGCTGCGGGCCTCTGGAGTCCTGAGCTGGTCGCTAACCAGCACCGAACATGTTACGTTGAGATGCTCTAATAGACATTAAATAGCAAGGGGCGAATTTGAAAGAAAATTGGATGAAGGTTTCTGCTTTCCAGATGGTTAACCTCCATCTAAGAGGAGCATGGACAAGCAAAACCTATTAGATGAATCAAAGGGGTGAATGAATGTTCAAGGTGGAAGGCGAAGGAAGAAGAAGAAGAAAAAACTTCACAAGAACAGACAGAATGCAGCTCAATGTAAAATGATTCATATTGCACTCAGCTTTGTTTAAATAGGCATGTTCAAGACATCCATGTTCAGTATTCTTTGTTCCTGATGTCTGTTCATTGACTTCATTGCGTCGTAGTAGACCAAGAAAAAGTTGCACCTTGGTTTGAAGTGGAAGGAAATCAGTACATAGTGTTCAGGGATTTATTTATTTATTTCCACCAGTAGAAGTCTGAAATATAGCAAGCATTTTGTATTTAAGCCAAAATAAATACAAAATAAATGCAAGCCTTCCATCAACTTGTTAGTTGATGGAAGACCAACAAGATGTAACTTATGGTTGAAAAAAGAAAATAGAGGTGATAGTAAATTTGTGGGTAAAAAAAAAAAAGATTTGCGGCTAAAAAAAATAGGCAATAGCAATAATACCAAACAATAGCAACTGGAGAATAATCAGACTAAGTCCAAATCCATATGGCATGAACAACACCGGTTCTGACCTGAAAACCCTTCCAGCAGCTTTTATGGCACATTCAACTACATGCCATTTTCCAGACTATGTGAAACGACTCCAAAGTGATTTACACCGTTTTGTATTCTCAGATATCTGCACAGTTTTATTAAAAATATATATCCTAACCGCAACATGGAGCATTTTGAAGTGGTTTCATTGTTGTATAATCCATCCGTTTTGTGCTTAATCATTATTTTATCAGTCAAGACGGATCAAATCTGTTTTAACTGGTATAACATCAACGTGAAAAGAAGCTTAAATATGGTTCAATTTCATCTTTTTCTTGATGTGGGCCCAGAACGAAAATGAATAAGACTCCCCTGATTTATAGCAAATCTTGAAGAGTTTTGCATTCTGTCAAGACAAACTGTCTTTGAGTTAAATCTGCAAAGACAGACGGTCAAACTTATATTGTCTGAATGAAAAAAGAGGGTAAACGCAAAAATGCAGGTCACGCTTTTCAGATTTGTCTTTATGTTAGAAGCTTCTTTATGTTGCTCTCTTGCACACAATCTCAATATCAGACTTTTACGTGAACTTTTAGCGAGGTGCTGCGCATCCACTGATATCAGATTCACCCCCGTCTAAATCCTTAAACTTACAAATCGACTCCAGTGACCCGAGATAAAGGATCACCTGCACACACACGCACAAGAGTCTAAAATCAGGCTAAAGCTGCTTAAGGACACGAGAGTGAGTGCGAAATGGAGAAGCACAAAAGTAACCGCGCATGGAAGGTAACCTGCTACTATGACCTCCCCCTTCCTTTAATGGTGGATTCGGGCCGAGTCGCCTCGAGCATTTTACTGTCCATTTACAGCAAACCTTCTCCATTGCCTGCTCTCTGTCCTTCTCCTCCCCTCTGCCACTGCTCTCCACAACAGAGGAGTTAAACCTCTAAAAGGCCGAGCTCCAGCAGAAACCATTAGCAACACCCCCCTAGGTCACTGCTACCACTACCATCCCTCTCTCTCTCTCTCTCACACACACACACACAACACACACACACACACACCACACACACACACACGGCTGCCAGTCGCTTTGCTCCTTGGCAGACACTGCAAAAACTCTGGATATCAGTTTTGAAAAATTAACCACGGATCCAGGGTTCCATTACACTCTCCTTGATCTTGCACTAAATGGGGAAGCTGTTTCACCATGCCGACATCATTTGACTTTCATGTGATGAAACTTTAATAGATATCCCCTTCCATATCCTCCAATTTACTCCTGCAAGTGAGTATAAAGTATGAATGTACGCGTGCAGCCAGGGCGACTTCGCTGGCCTTCAGACGTCCCTGTAGTGTACGGAGGTCTGCGTCTGTCCTTGTAATGAACACAGAGAATAGAAAAGCTTCAAAGGTTTCAGTTGGATTTGTGAGGGACAGGTCCACTTCTGGTGGGGCAAAGACACTGAAAGATAATTTAAGAATCATGCGACGCTGCAACAGTTGCGTTTAAACCATCACTTCATTTATTTGTTGCATTGCCACAATCTGGTCTTTCAACTCTATTTATGTGGTCCTGCTAATTCCGCTGACCCCTGACTGAAAGGTGCACCGTTTTTCAAGGGACCCTCCGTCTAATTCCACTTGTGTCCTCTAGATGGCAGTCGAAGAGCGCGTTTGGTCTTCGCTCGGGTCTGACGGCCTCCGCTGCCTGTGGAGGAGAGGCTGCTGGCGCTTGGGGTGACCCATCCCATCGGTTTGTAAATGGAGGTTAAATTGATAAGGACACCCGGACCTCGGTCAGTCCCCGACCTTTTGTTCGGTACAGAGAGGTTCGGAAATGAGGCAAGCTTTTCATAAAAGAGCTGTCACACATACACTGTGATGCATGCTAAAGCCTTTAATGCAATGCGTTTATATATATATATATATAAAATGTGCTGGCTTACAACTGCACATTCCCTTATTAGTAATAAAATTGTGAAAACATATTTACTTTCAAATACATACACTTTGAGTTAATCTTTAATAACAAACTATTTTCATGTGGTTTCTTATTGGGCTTTTTACAGAATTTGTTTGGATTTAAGTCCACAAGAGATCCAAAAACTCCTAATCGGACTCTAACGTCGATTAATCGAACGCATAAATCTACATGGTTTATGCGTAACCATATGCCATGGTTAATTCTTGTTTTTTTTCTTTTTTATTTATTTAATTATTTTTTAATTAATCAAGATAAAAATATGCCATCCCAAAACATAAGTTCTCACGAGCTCAAACTTTTGGTGACATCACATAAGGTATAAGACAACATGTCGGAGTTTGTTTTAGTCTTTTAATCTGCATATATTTGCTAGTAAAATTCCTGAATAGTATCTTGAAAGCATAAAACATTGGATGATCTTTGGACATCCAAATATGTGTTAGGGATTTGTGCAGGTGGACAAATAAAAACGTATTATTATTATTATTATTATTATTATTATTATTATTATTATTATTATTATTATTATTTTTTTTTATTTATTTATTTATTTATTTTTATTTTATTGTGTAAAAGAAGAAGTGAACTAAGTGTCTCTGTCCAGGATGGGTTTATTTAAAGGTTTTCAGCAGCAGAACACGCAGTAGCTCCAACTGACAGACAACAGCCTTCAGCAGGTGACCAGGAAGTAATCAACCTTTAGAGGGTAAAGAAAAAAAGGAAAAAGAAAAAAAGAAAGAAAAGAAAAATGGTGGGGTTGGGGGTGTCAAAAAAATGTTAGTGCAAGAAGTGAACTGAGGACAATTTACTGGTTCATTGATAAAAATATATAATAATAATAATAATAATATAATAATAATAATAATAATAATAATAATATAATAATAATAATAATAATAATAATAATAATGTGGGTAGAAAAACGTTTATGTAACTTCATGAATAAATACATTGTATGGTAATTTTTTTAAAATTATTTTTCATTAACTTTAATTAAAAATTTTAATACGCACAGCACTGCTTGATCGGAGGACTCAGAGGATTGGACATTTGAAAGCCCCTCCATCTTAGAATTTGACAGACTTTTTTAAACAATGATAAACAACCTCGTTGTTGTCTTTGACGCTCGCTGCTTGGTCAGCAGGAGCCCTCGGTGGACCCCCGTCCCCCGTCCCGTGCGTTCGTGCCGTGTGCCGTGTCGTACCGTGCCGTACCGTGCCGTGTCCGTTACCGTGCCGTGCCAAACTAAGCGGGCCTGAGAACGGTCACAGAAATCACAGGTGCTGCGGCTCTGTTTAAGCTGCTCAGCGACTCTGTCCACTCGTTGTGCACAAGGCGAGAGATCACAGCCTGCACCCCCACCTCCACTCCAGCACACACACACACACACACACACCACACACACACACACACACACACACACACACACACACACACACACAAGCTCCATATGTTCTGTGTGAGCAAGGTTGCTCCTGTGAGCATATGCAAGTGGAAAACCCGTGTTCCTCTGTATGTGTGTGTAGAGAGCTGGTCGTGTTTGCTTGAGTAAGAGAAATTTTGTTTGCTTTCATTTTATGCTTTTTTTTAAATTAAGCTTGTGCGTTGGTAGTCCAAACTAATAGGCATTAGACTGAAGTAAATCTTGACAAACACCCTCCATCTCTCTCTCTCTTACACACACACACACACACACACACACACACACACACACACACACACACACACACACACACACACACACACACACACACACACACCACACACACAACACACACACACACACACACACGCACGTCATGACCTGAAAGAGACAGTATGAGCAGCTGCCCCATAAAAAAGAATAACATCAGTGACTGGGCGACCAGCAAGTCGCCTTTTCTCAGATTTGTCTTCTCTGTCATTGCGGTATTTCACAGAGGCGTATCCAGGTTGAATGAGGCCCAAAATTAGATTTGCATTTCGGCGGGTGGGGAGTGGAGTGGGCATGTAACCCCATCCTAAAAGTTTGAGTTCTTCACAGAAAAACTTCTAAATGTTCCACTAACTGTTGAGTGAGCTACTTGTAAATAGCTATGGTTAACAAGAATCAAACTTGACAGGTTTTTCAATATTGCTTTCTGATTTTTGGGGCCTCAAGCTAGCAGGCGTGGATGAGGATGGGTGCCATACACTGGGGCCCACTTGAGTTAATATATTCAACTTTTACTGATAGAACCAGTGAGACATCGGAAACGTTTTAGGAAAAATTCCTCAAACTGAGCAAACCATAAATAGGATCCACTTGTAACTATAAGTAGTGAGGGGGGCCGGGGGTCCACAAAGTTCCCCTGTCGACTTCTATACTGCGTCTTTATTGGGGAAATAAAACTTTACCTAGCCTCAAATTATAATTGGACACAATTTCCTAGGTTCTCACTTAACACCTTTACCCCCGCAGAGCGACCATACAAATGATTCCAACTTTCTTTGTTGAATTTTTTCCCCCTTAATGCAATTCTGCTTCCTGTACCCTGTAACCCGTTTAATCTCAACGTAATTGTCGCAGCAAAGCGGGAGCTGTTCACTGTCATTTTCTAAAAGGTGACGCAGAAGAGCTGGGATTTAATGGATGAAAATATAAATGTGCAATTAAGGCAGACCTGCTTTTTTTTCCTCTTTTTTTTTTGGCCTTTATGAGGATTGGCTTATTGCTGCAAATATTTTCGACAGGAGAAAGTGTTTCTGTTCATCTTAAAGAGCAGAACGTAGAGGTCGGAAGAACAAAGCTGTGAAGTTCTTTTTCCAAGTCGATCAAGAGAAAAGCTCCTGGTCTCCCGATGGGTTGGGGAAATCTTAAGGTTTCCTCCTTTATTTAAAATCATTATTTCACTAATAACTTTCTGTAACGTCTGGAATGAATATTCCAATTTCTCCACTTTATTTTTCGACGTTGTTGTTGGTCGAAACAACACTTTGTTTTTCACTTCGTCGACGCTTCTTGGAATCGGACTAAATTTGGTGCGGGAGATGTTGTTTTTTTTTATGATGTGGGAAATGAAGAGAAAAGTGTGTGTGTGGGGGGGCTTTGACCTTTAAGCGGATCACCACCAAGCAGACACACGTCAATATAAACACCCAGGAAAGCTCTCAGTTGAGCTTCTCTCTCTCTCTCTCTCTCTCTCTCCTCTCTCTCTCTCTCTCTCTCTCTCTCTCTCTCTCTCTCTCTCTCTCTCTCTCTCTCTTCACTTTTAAAACTAGGAAAACATCGTATTTTTATGGCTGTTGACTTTCAGTTTGGAAAAAAAAAAACACACACAACCTCAGAGAGCGCAAAAGATGCAGAGAGTGTGCGGAAGGGAGGCGGGAGGAGGGGGAAGAACATGCAAGTGCCGCACTTCTCTCACATTCTCGTTTGCTCTGGTGTAAGTATCACACACAGAGATTACTCTCCGCTAAGTTCCTTTTGTCTTGTGACCCATATTTGAGTTGACAGATCACGAACAAGAGCTCCCCCGCTGTTAATGACCCCGGCCAGCAACAGATAGGCTCACACTTTGCAGCGCTTTCTGCCCCTGCTGCTGCTGCTGCGGCAGCTCTGGCCTACATACTGTATGTTTACACCGAGAACAATCTGTGTGGCTCTTTACCAGGCATCTCATTTACACAGTCACGCATATTCATAATGGGCAAAATCGTTATTAGATCTCACTCTTAATAACTCAGGGTGTCTCGCTGCTTCGCCTTATTCGTATTTTCCACTTTAGAAAAGGTAGGAATCGATTCTAAGAATTTGGATCTTTTATCTCTGTTTTTTTTCTTTTTACTCTTTACTCCGCATGTGTTTGCAAGGAAAACACCCGTTTCGCACTGCGCGTATAACGTTGCGCAAATGCAGCCAATTCGCCGCTTGTTTGTGAATTCATGAGCGCCTATATCTGCGGCCCCATCTCTCAGATGTAGTCCTGATCCTTGTGTCCTTCCTTGCCGATAAGAATAATGATAGTAACAACAATAATAAAAATGCTCTTCAGTTCACGATTAATTTCATCACAATCATGGCCGGCCAATAAAACTTGTGGAGTGCGTAAATGGAGAAGCGGAGTGGGGAGGTTGCGTGTGTGTGTGTGTGTGTGTGTGTGTGTGTGTGTGTGTGTGTGTGTGCGTGTGTGTGATAAGCCATGGACTCTTGGTGCTCTTGATAGGGCCTATCTGTCTCTGGCAGACTGACTGGAGATTTCAAATATGAACCAGATTTAGTGCATCTGCAAAAGACAGGCGGTCGGTGGGGAAGGTTTGTTTTACCCGAACAGTTGAGCTTTGACCGACTTAGTGGTGCTTTTTTCTTTTCTTTTCTTTTTCTTTTTGTTGACAATCTCGGGTCATTTGGGCCACCTGCTCTGGACGCACTTTTTTTGTGATTTGTGTTATGATCAAACATAAAGATTGATCATAAAGCAGCTAAAAACACATTATTTACCGATTTAAAGTCGATTCACGATTATTCGTTTTCAATCATTTTCTTAAAATGTACTTGACTTTAGCTTTTCCCAGCACTTTATATATTCACAAGCAAAAAGACGCTGTATAAATACATTTTCAACTCCTTGCTGGCTCAAAGCTCATGGGACAAAAACTAAAACTCCACGTTAACGCGACGTAGAATCGCATTTTTGTCAACCTGCGGGAGTCTTTCCTTAAAATAACAATTCTTGAGCTTTTAAAAATAAATTATCTGTACCCACATCCTCTTTGCAACTCTAAATGTTTTTGCATAATATTCGTCTGACGTCACACTTGATGTCCTGTCCACCGCGTGCGTGTACGCAACCAAACAAGCTCTTCAGGATCCGCTACAAAGTTGACATCCTCAATCAATTAAAAACTTCCCCTTTCTCTGAATCCACACAGGAGGCCCCAAGTGTTTGTTTCGACACAACATACGGCAAAAAAAAAAAAAGTTAAAACTGTCAAGCAAAAAAAAAAAAAAAAAAACGCTGAAAATTTGGCAAGATCAAAGAACTGTCGATGTTCCCCCTGCAGGCTGGAGTTTTCTACATTTCTCAAACAAGCTCCCGTGTCCCACTTTCTGTCAACTGCAGCACTTATTGCCTATGTTTGAGAAGCTGTTTCTACCACTAAAAGAAAAAAAAAAATGTTCGCGCAACAGTGTCCTGTAGTTGAATATCTGCGCCCCAGTCCCGGCATAATAATTGGTTGGGGATTTTGGTTGCAAATGGACTGCAGGAGGGGGCGAAAGGAGCTTTTTTTTTTTTTTTTCTTGCGGATGGGTGTGGGGGGGGGGGGGGGGGGGGGGGGGATGGATCTCGTCCGAGAAAGAAAAGCTCTTTTCAGGAGCCACAATGGGAGATTGGGACAGGGGAGGAGTCCCCATCGTGATTAGCCCATTTAATGGCGCGTTTACTTAATTTCTGTATTCACCAGCGACGGTAAACACAAAGGTGGAAATGGCACTCACATCTTATCTTTTTTTTTCTTTTTTTTTTTTTTTACATTGACATTTTGTGTAAATCTATCAAAAGCAATAAAAAAAAATTCTTGTATAGTTCTCAACAAACTGAAAGTACAAGTTTTGACAAAAGTTCTTGTAGCGCTCGTTATTTTCTTTTCTCCTTTCTTTTTTTTTTTTTAAGCGCAACAAAAATCGCGCAAGTTTAGCCACCTGACTTCATAACCTTCCACCAAGCAGGGGGATCATAAGCGAGGATGAGCGGTAAAGCTCCAACAATCCAATAATGAGCCAATATGAGCATGTGTTTGGCCACTTATGACAGCCCTTATCCGTAATCGGATGGAAAGACGGACAACATGCAGAGGCGAGGCAAATTCAACGTTTCATTTGAATTACATGCTAATAATAAACAAACTAAAAAATAAAAATAAAAAAAAAGATGGACACGGCTTTTAGCGAGGGGTCAACACATTTACCAGCCACTCAGACCAAATATATGAAGATTAATAAGCCACCAGCACATACAAAAATCAAAAAAACAAACGCAACAAAAACGCCTGCAGCACTCGAGGTGTAAGTTTTGACAAATATTTTATGTAGGAACACCAAGTCAAGAAAAGTGAGGAAGGGGGATAGAAAAGAGGATGAGACTCGCAGGGGAGGAGGAGGAGGAGGAGGAGGAAGGGCGTCGAGGGGGGAAGAGCAATAATTATGTACAAGCATATTTCTACACGTATATTACAGAGCGGGAGAATGATCGCATTATTTGAGATATACATAATTCAATATAAACTTTTTTTGAAATAAAAAATAAAAATCTGATACAGTCATAAACGGATCCGTTCGACACATTATTATTATCATTAATATTTTTTTTCTTTTTTTTTTCCTCTTTCTGACCAGGTTTATACCCCACATACACACGCGCGCGCGCGCGCGCGCCCAGACACACTCACACACACACAGGCAGTGAAAGAAATGCAGTTAAGAAAAAAAGGTGCTTACGACTTAAAAATGATTGTCTGATGAACACAAAGTAAACAAAAAAAGAGAAGAAGAAGAAAAATGGAAACAGGATTGCATCTTGTTTGCACGGCGCCTTCCTCGCCGTCATCATCATCATTTGGATGGAGAAAAACAAAACAAACAAATAAAAACAAAAACAAAAACAAGACGATCTGTTTTTATTCCCTCTCGTTCCTGATGGGTGGGGTAAGAAAAAAAAATCTTGCATTCAGGTTGATTTCCCTGATTACAAAATGGAAAAGAATTTAAAAAAAAAAAAAAATCATGCAAGTAGTCTAGTGTTGTTGGTGTGAAGGGGGGATGAAGAGGAGGGGTAGGCGTGGGTCCTTTGAAAGCGCTTTAATAAAAAAAAAGACGTGCTTTTATCTCTTTTTATTTTTAATATTTATATCAATCGGTCCTTTTCTCATAAGTCTTTTTTTTTCATCTTCTCGGGTCCGTTTTCCCTGTAAATATTTCTCTCTTTTCTTTTCTCTTTTTTGTCTTCTTCTTGTTTAGCCCCCCCCCCCCCCCTGCACCTTCCCCCCCCTCCCCCCCCTCCCTCCTCCTCCTCCTCTCCGTATCATACGTCGCACTCCGAGTCGCTGGATGTGACGGACAGGATGGACGTTCCAGTGTCGACTCGCTCTGTCATACTGGAAACGCTGGTGGTGGGGCTGGCCGCGGTCGAGGGCGACTCGGCCGAGCTGTGAGGGGTGAGTCCGGCCTCTGAGAGGGACCTCATGCCGGCCGGTCCTATTGCTTGGTGCTGGAGCCTGGAGAAAGATTTTAGAGGGGGGAAAAGAAGAGAGGGAGAGAGAGAGAGAAAAGGAGGAGGGGAGGGAGAGAATGAGAGAAATGGCAATTAGACCTGAGAATGTTCACCCCCCCTCTCCTCCTCCTCCTCCTCTTGCTCCTCATCCTGGTGCAAAAAAAAGGGGTTCAAACCTCCCCTTTCTTTCCCTGTGCGGCCCCAGCCATGCATGCGTGCTTTTATCAAGCAGCCAGCTTTCAAGGGACAAAAAACCCAGCACTATTTAGACAGTTTAGACCAACTAACGCTGGGAGGATTTGCTACAAAACCAACGCGCAATGGTCTAAACAGTAGCAGCGCAAAAAAAAAAAAAAACTTGGGACGTAAACTATTTGTATTTTTTTCCCCTTTTACATTTATACTTCTGTGATTTCCAGCCTCTGTGAAATCCAGTAAAAATGTTAAAAATATATAAATAAATAAAAATAAAAAAATCAATGTTGGTAGTTAAGTGAAAAATCAAACCTACATGGAGCCTAACGGAGGTTTTGTGCTGCAGCGAGATGGAAGTGCATGAATGAGTGACGTGGAAATCCAGGTTGCACCAATCACCCTAAATGTTTATCTCCTGTCCACTCACGATAATAATAATAATGACAACACGAATAATAATAATAGTAATAATTCCATCGCGGAAGGATAATGTCAGCGCGGAAATATATCTATTCATTTATCTTAGAGATTAGGACAGAGTTCATATGGCTTAGTAATACTCTTGGGGAAATTTTCTAATCAATTATAGCATTTCAATGAAATGATATCACACGTAATGTTATGAATACAGACCGAGGCTTTAATACGCATGCTCTTTTTTTTTTGGTGGACTAATATCAGTAATGTGTCCATTATCCCTTTAGATAATCTTCATTTCCATCAAAGCTTTACGTTAAAATGACACGGGGGAGAAAAAAACCCAGCTAAATGTACTATATTATTTTACTATACTTTTTAAATTCACCTAAATAATTCAGAATTATTTTTTAGATAGGAAGAAAAATAGAATTATTTTAGGAGGGAAAAAACATAAATGCGTTTTTACAGTAATGGATAAAAGGATTAAAGATTTAACCAAACCGTATTAATTCAGTGCTGTTTACAAATTGCGTCATGCTACTGAAAACGTGTTTCATTTAACAATTTATTAATACAATAGAAGGTTGATATATTTGCGGATGTTTCCTAATAGTTTGAGCATACGTTTTAGATATATCATTTCTGTACCGAGAAAATAAACACGTGGTTTTATGTATAACAAAAAATGAAATAATAATAATAATAATAAAGACTCATTCAAACATTAAATAAATATTACAAATGTGAATTAACTGTATAAAAAAATATTGTATTATTATTATTATTATATTTATTTTTTGTATCTTTTTTTTATTCACCTATTTATTTATTTTTTCTTAAATTGCAATTATTAGTCATGAATTAATTTCAGACCTTAACGTTTATCAACACGTCTCTTTAATATTTAATTTTAAAAGGTTGTAATTTAACGCGAAAGTGAGAGAGAGAGAGAGAGAAAAAAATAGTTCCAGTGTTTGCCCCGGATTTCACTCCATAGCAAACATGTCGCCGCAGCTCACTCCCTTCACCTGACTAGCAGCCTTGCCCTGTCTCTTTTCCTGGATAGTTTCTCCAGAAGCGTAGTAACATTTATCTCCTTATATAAAATAGTGTGTATTTGTTTTTAGTGATTTTGATAAAGAAAGGGGGGAGGAGGGGGGGAGAAGAAGAAGAAAGAAAAAAAATCGCCAACCTGTTTTTGGCCGCCGCTGCTCTGTCTCTTTGCCTCCGGTTTTTAAACCAGTTCCCGACCTGTGTAGGAGTGAGTCCAGTGGCTTGAGCCAGTTCCCTTTTCTTGCTCGGGTTCGGATACGGGTCCTGTAGGTACCACTCCCGCAACAGGCTCCGCGTCCGCTCTTTGAAACAGTGCGTCTTCTGCTCCCCGTCCCAGATGGTCCGAGGCAGCGGAAACTTCTTCCGCACCCGGTACTTGTCGACAGGTCCGAGGGGACGACCGCGCAGCTTCTCGGCCTCCTGGTAGTGAGCCTCCAGCCACATGGCCTGCAGCTTCCCGTGCGAGTCCTTGGTGAACTTGTGGTTCTCCAGGATGTGGTAGAGGTCTCTGAAGTTCCCCGTGTGGAACGCCACCACGGCGCGAGCGCGCAGGATGGACTCGTGCTTGTTGATCGCCTCGCACGCGCCCGGAGCCACCGGCAGGGACCAGAGGAAGCGGCCCAGCCGCTCGATGTCCCCGGTCTCCTCCAGCGTCTCGCAGACGCTCGCCACCTGCTCCGGGGAGAAGTTGAGGGTCGGTAGCTGAAACATGGACAAGTCTTCTGGAGACCTGGCGGCGGGAGCGCTGTTCGCCAGCAGCAGTGGGCGATCAGCGAAGTTAGGCAGGAAGAAATGGGAGGGATAAAGCTCTAAAGGGGATCTGAAAACCATGGAAATGACCTGAGAGAGAAAGAAAATTACCGAGAAAAAGGGGGGAAAAAACCCGAAAAAATACGGCTAGTAAAAAAAAAAAGCTTGAATGATTCAATGGCTATCGCCTAATGACACCAGCCTCATAATATCTCCCCCCTAAATCCGCCGTTGAGTGTAGCATTGAAACATTTTGTTTCCCTTTTCTATTGGTCTTCTTGGTGTCGTTGTGGCGTTGTCATGGCAGCCCTGCCAATCACTGTCAAGCGTGCCAATCATTAGCCAGTACGTAGCGCGAGGCTTTCACCACTTGTGCTGCACGCACGGGGGGTTATCAGAGTCTCGGATCTCCACAGCAACCCTCCCACTGCACCGCGCGCATCAGGCGCGAGCCAATGCTCGCCTATCTGCTGAATGGAATGAGCAATTAGAGGGTGGAATATTATTGCGATCTTAACGAGGCTCGTTAAAGCTAAAGCAGATATGTAGACTGGAGATGCTTAGCAGAGACGGGGTGGGAGAGGAGAGAGAGAGAGAGAGAGAGAGAGAGAGAGAGAGAGAGAGAGAGAGAGAGAGAGAGAGAGAGAGAGAGAGAGCCGGAAGGGAGCTTTAAATGGGGGACAAATGGACAACCAATGACTGCATCCCGCGAGTACACGTTTTGAATAGAAGCGAGCCAATTTGCACATTTTTTCGGAGTGTTTTATTATTATTATTATTATTATTATTATTATTATTATTTATTATTATTATTATTTTATTATTATTATTATTATTATTATTATTATTATTATTATTATTATTATTATTATTATTATTATTATTATTATTATATATTATTATTATTTTGACAGTTGTAGTAACTTTTTTTAAATATGTTGTTTTTTATTTACTTTTTCCCCCATATGCAATAAAATAGATTTTTTTCCCTTTTTTTATTTTGTCAGCGGTTTTTGCCTATATATTTCCCCCACTTTACTCTGGTCGTGACTTGTGTTCTCGCTCGGTCTGCCTCTGGGACGCACAGGGCACAACTCTGCCTTCCTCATCTCCCGGCCGCCTTCTCTCCTTATATTTTTGGGGGGCAGGAGGAGAAATGAGGGAGGGGGGGGGGGTCGGGGGAGAGAAACTCATTTGCCATTGACTTCTTACCCTCTTTTTTAACTATATTATTCTCTCTTTTTTAGAAAAATTACTCCAATAGCCCTTATTAGAACCATTAGTCCAGTGTTGGAACTCCAACCCAATGTCAACTTGAAAGCCTCTCGGAGACATAAAAGCACTTTTCGTTGCATTTGATCTGGTGGCTAAAGGACACGATCAATGTCCGCATCCAGTCATGGGACTCGGCTTACGGCGGTGACCGGGGCGGTGTGATTTTCATGTTTATGACTAAAACCACTTCATATTTAGACAGAGCTTATGAGGGTGTTAAAATAGTGTGAGTTCACCCCTAAAACGAACAGTGCCCACATTGTGAAAGAGCCGAGTATAAGGCGTAGCATCTAGACTCTGCTTAATCCGTCCTCAATAAAGCTGACATAATGATCCTAAGCCGCCTTTCTACAAATTCATTCAGGGATTCAAAACTTTTTCCTTTTCTCTCTCCCTCTCTCTCTCTCTCTCTCTCTCTCTCTCTCTCTCTCTCTCCTCTCTCTCTCTCTCTCTCTCTCTCTCTCTCTCTCTCTCTCTCTCTCTCTCTCTCTGTGCGATTTGCACATTCTCTCCGGATCTGGACCGACTGACCGCCAACCTCAAGCTTGGAGCTTTCCGAAGGACAGTGAGTATGCAACAACTCCCTATGCTGCATGCGTAACCAACACCTGTTTTTGGCACTTAACGCACTCAGCGTCGGCGCAGCGGCGCGATTTGCGCGCTTTTACGCACGGAGCGCCTTGGAGCTGCTCAGGTGTCTTGCGTGTGGAAGTTGTGCACGCCGCGGAGCCGGGGCTTGTGTGATGATCTTTGCAGGCACTTCTAAATTTATTTGTTTATTTTTTGTTTGTGCCTTAACTTGGCGCTTTGTTGTGTGTGTGTGTGTGTGTGTGTGTGTGTGGTGTGTGTGTGTGTGTGTGTGTGTGTGTGTGTTGTTGTGTGTGTGTGTGAGGTTGGAGGTGGGGGGCAGCATGTTGGATCAAACCTGTCCACTGTGCTGCTTGCACGAAATCCAAGAGGACTAATTCCAAGTGGCACTTGAATTGGCCCCATTGCAAAGCTCTGTGGACTGGAAGTAAAGGCTGGTATTTCCATGCTGGTGTTAAAACCAACCTTCTAGCCTATAACCTCTCTCTCTCTTTCTCTCTCTTTTTCTCTCTTTTTCTCTCCCTCTCCTCGCTCATGCACAACCCCGGGTTGTGAGTGTTTGGCTTAGCAGGACTACTGCAGGAATATGCAAAGCCTCCCACACCTGGCTGGGTGCACCAAATTGGTTGATCACAACTCAAGCCGAGGCTCCAGGTATTACCCAGCATTATGTCGTTTGGCTTTGTGTTGATTTTCCTCTTCCTGTTTTGAGAGGAATCCCTATTTGTGGAGTTGCCCTCGCAGGCAATTCGGAAATCACTCCAAAATCTAAGAAGGAGACTAAATTGTGAAATGTAAAACCTGAATGAATGGGGATTTGAGAGAGAGAGAGACAGAGGAAAGCCTGTGGTAATTCACATTCTTTTACATGGCTTTTGTTTACGTTAAGCGTGTAATTAACACTCCCCCCCCCCCCCCCCCCACACACACACACCCCTCAAACAAGTTTATTCACCTGCCGTAATTGTGTGTTTATCGCTGAATGTTCCTGACAGCGGGGGGTGACGGAGCTCTGAATGCGGGGAGAATTTGGTGAGTTTTCCGTTTGCTAACAGCATTGAAAAAAAAAAAAAAAAACCTCCATAAGCAACAACAGCAACACAAACAAGAACACTAAAGTGGCTGGTCAAGCAGCTGCTCTCTCTCTCTCTCTCTCTCTCACACATATACACACACACACACACACACACACACACACACACACACACACACACACACACACACACACACATGCACAAACACACGACTTCTTGGAGGTGTCTAATTATTTGTGCGCAACTGTGTTTAAGAAAATAAGTTTCTGCAAAAATAAATAAATAAATAAATGTTTCTTTTTGGCAGCCGATACACAGACTCCCATTGGATCTGAGGCGCTATTCGCCATCCTGATTATTCCCTGCTTACTGTCTGTTTGTCCTTATCAGTCTGTCCGAATAAGGAAAGCAAATAAACAGAGATGATGTTACGTCATGTGAGGGGGTGAGGGAGAAAGAGAGAGAGAGAGAGAGAGAGAGAGAGAGAGAGAGAGAGAGAGAGAGGAGAGAGAGAGAGAGAGAGAAGAGAGAGAGAGAGAGAGAGAGAGAGAAAGATGGGCACTGGATGAGAGAAAGAAATAAAAAAGGTGTTGGCTGAAAAAGGTATAACAGGGAAAGAGAAAGAAGGCACGAAAGTAAGGATCTTCTTTTATTTCAGTTATTTATTTATTTTTCTCCCCTGCTCCCTCGTTGACCTTCTGTTTGGAGAGAGGAAGGCAGCAGCACAGCACAGCACACTGGCAAACACAGAGAGAGGCGCCTGGTGCTGCTGCTGCTGCTGCTGCATCCGGGATTCACCTCACCTACACAGGACGGGATCCAGGATTGATCACAGGTAGGAACCAATCATACAACAAATATTATTATCATTAGTGTAGCTATTACTTTAAAAGCGACTGTTTCTTTTGGTATTGTTGTATAGAGCCCTAACAACAGGCGTCTTAAAGAAATGTTGTTATTACTGTTTGCATTTTATTTTATGAAAGAATTATATATTAGTAATTACCTTTTGGCTTTATTTCTTTTTTCTTTTGTCTAAATCTCATTGCAGTCTTCCAAAAACTGTCCAGACTTAAGCCTGGATGGAGGTGGAACCGGCTCCCCGCTAATTCACTGGAAATTCAGCTACAACTCCTGTAAGTTTTCCCTCCTTGGAATCGTTAAAAACCTGCTTTTTTTTCCTAGAATATTATTTTGTTTTAGTTTTAATTTAAAAAAAAAATAGCTGTAATTGGCCTATGAGCTTCTTTTTCGCTTTAAATTTCGCTTAAAATTTTCCGCATTTTGTAAATATATATATAAATATATATATATATATATTTGAATTCTGGCTTGAATTCACTAAGCGCTGATTGAATCTGTGCCTCTGCTGAGCGATGAATGATCCTGTCGGGACGGGGCGCCCAATCCCCTTCTCCCCACGCTGACCACTGCGGCGCACCGAGAGCATAATGAGCCTACACTGTAAAAAATGTCAGTAAATACAATGAGTACAATCTCAAACAATGAATATTTTTCCTTTAAGATACCGTCCCAGATGTTTCTTAACGTAACTCATTATATATATATATATATATATATATATATATATATATATATATATATATATATATATATATATATATATATATATATATATATATATTATATATATAGTTTAATATGTATATGTATTGTTGTAAATGTAAATGTAATGTATTTTTATATTCTTAAAAACCTATACATTTTATGAATTCTCGAAAAAATTCTTCCTTTATTTCAAATTACATGAATTAGAAGTACAATTTGCAATATAATAGCGTATATATATATATATATATATATATATATATATATATATATATATATATATATATATATATATATATATATATATATTATATATACACACACGCTATTGCAAATTTTACTTTGCAATATACTTACTTAACTATATATATAAACGTAAAATTTGCAAGGTCAGCTTTTAACGTATTGATGTGGATTAACTTTGCGTCAAGTCTCTTCATGTTAATTAAAGATAAAACTTATGGTACTGCAGTTTTATCTGGCTAAATAGTTTAACATTGTTCCTTAAAGAAAGAATAGCAGCACCTTTAACTGTGTTGCTCAGCTAGTACTTGGTGTCTGTTCTCATTCCACAAAGTTGTGCCTTAACCTAAAAATAATTTAAAAAAAAAAATGCCGCCATAAAACGGGTGTTGTCACAATGATCCGTAAATGTGGCGCCAACTTTAACAGCATATCTAGTACAAAAGTTTTCTCTCTTTTTTTTCCTTTTAACATCTCTCTCTCTCCCTCCTCTTTCTCCCTCCCTCTTTTTTTTTTCTCTTATTGTTTTTATTGTGTGGTCTCATTAGGGGGACTTCCTGGCAGGACTGGGAGCTTGTATCGGAGCTGTCCAATCAGTGTATTTACACGGGTTGTTAGCGACAGTTAATGAGGGCTCCTCCCCGGGCCGGTAGAGAAAAGGCGCCTCAACATTAAGATTTACCTTGTGTCAACTCGTTACTTCTAATGAACCTCCCTGAAAAAGCCTCCTTCATAGTCAATGGAGCCGCGCGCCCGGATCTTGTGTGTGTGGGACTGGAAGAGTGGAGCTGCAAGCCGGGCTCCCTTCTCTCCCCCACATCCATTTTTTTTTTCTTCTGCTCACAGAGAGTGGCTTTTTTTTTTTTTTTTTTTTTTTTTATCCCCTCTTGCACTCCCAGCCTTATGATGCATGCATGTTTTTGTGTGGTGCATGCCTGCTCTTTATGTCACAACAGCACATGGGATGAACTGTGCTAAATGTAGTTTACAAGCGTTTGGCTGTAAGTTAGCTAATTCCACACTGGAGATTTTTAGACTTGCATGGATAAGTCATATATGACAGAGAAGCTGGAGGGAGACGTTTGCGTGCCTCTATCACAAACTCAGAGCGTCTGCCATTGTTTGCTGAATGAGGCTTGACATGTCAACTTATTGCTTCTGCGGGAAAAGAAGTTCATTTATTCCCCTCCCCCCACCACCCCCAGGTTTTCTCCCCCTCCCCAAGAGCAGATCAGCCTCTGGCCCCTGTGTCCATCCCTCATCTGGCCCCCAGTGTGGCTTGTTGAGCCGCATCAGCAACACATCACTGCCCATGAATTCAGGTACAAACTGGAGGAGTTTGGCAGATCACTAAAAGTGGATTTCCCTCCCACTCTTTCCAAACCACAGAAACACTTAAAAATCAATTAGCCTTGTCTGGCCCTCTGCCTGCACCAGTCACCATTAGGAAAAAAACAAAACGAAAAAAATAAATAAATAAATCAAAAACAGGTGAGTTCCACAGGACCAAACTATGAATATTTAGGATTTATTACCAGCTTTAATTACAGTGGAAACAAACATTTAGCAATTTAAGTGTGTTTTATTTGGGATATATTTGAAGCAATTTCTTCTCAGTTCTCCTCTCCACTTTGTGGTCAAGGTATATAAACCTCTAAACGTCTTAAATATGTTATAACATGTTACTTGCAAGCTGCTTTCCTGGCAACCACAACAAAGAATTGATGTTCCATAAAACGTCCACTAGCTAGTAAGTAGTAGTAAGTTTGACTTTAGCATTAGCATTGTCACTTATGCATCTTTAAAAAAAAAATAAAACTCTCTTCAAATAATAAGGAAAAAAAAGTTATATTAGAGTCTCACCACTTGTGGTTCTGACTATACATCCAGACTACTCTTAGCATCGTCCTCCTTCGTAGCAAGATGAAGCTAACAAGATGAGACTGTCAGCTCTCATTTCTCAAGAACTTTACTATCAATCCATAGACAGTTTCATTCATTATTACTTCCATAAACATTGCAGTAGGGTCGCTTTGGGGTTTCTATGTGTTCAACACAGAAGTCTGTTGGCTTGTCACCAAGTTTGATTTTTAGCATTACTGCTGCCGCTAAGCTAGTCAAAGATAACATTATCTAGAGCTATTAGCAGAAATACTTCCGTGACCTGTACAGGAACAGTTCCTGTACCAGTGTCTTCTTGGAAAATGGTTGGAATGCATTAAGGTGGTGAACACTAACCAGCTAGTGGTACGCTATGTGAATCCACCTCATCAACTCCCCTGTTGGGATAACTTTCAAACAACCATGAACCCCGAAAACTTTGTTTTACACAATATTTGATACTACTGCACAGGTGACTCAAAGTCCAAACGTTTACTCCGTTCTTCACAAATCTATATTTCGTTACCAGTTAACAGCTTACCTACTGTTTTAACTTTACATAAAAACAAGAACTTTCTTTGGCTTAACAACACATTCCCTATGTAGTAACGGCTTGCTGGGAAATTGTATACAGCTGTTTTCTGCTAATATGGCACTGTTGCCTATTGATAAGAGTATTTTCATTTCGAGTTGTTCTAAGCTGATAGACATCTAAAGTTGACTAGCTAGCTACCTGTTAGCCATCCACCAATACTGTCACATACAGTAAGGTAACTTTTTAAAGCTATTTACAAACTTAATGTATTGCTCCAACACAGAGACTTTGTCCAACGCAAGTCTAATAGCATCTTTTAACTTTTACTGATGTAATATTTTCATCTTATAAACAATTCCACCTTGACATTATCTGGACACACAAAGGACAAGAATAAACAAGGGTTGACTGAACCAATACCTTTAGCTAAATTGTGATGCAAATATTTACAGTGTCCAAAGTTATTAGAATTTACCCATCATGGTACTACAATTGCAAACTAAAATGGTTGCTTCACATTGAAATCATTATCATGAATAATATTTAATTTGCTAGGAAATTAGTTTTTTTTTAGTGTAATGAGTCCCAATCCCGTCGCTGGCGACATATTTTGACCACTCTGAATATCGGATGTTATGAAGAAACGTTTTCCTTTCGCCTGTTCAAACTGAGCCCTTCAGAGTGAAGAGATGTTACTCAACATATTTGCGCACCATAATCAGATTTACCCTTTGACAAGCAAATACATCCACCAGCAACCAGCAGGTCACAAACTGATATAAAATACTTGCAGATCTCGGTACTCGATGTGTTTGCAAAGTCCCGCAACCTCTCCCGGGCTGTTAAAAATATATATATATAGAATACTTTTTTTTTTTGTTAGCATCAGGCGCCTGGTGCAGCAATGTGACCGAGAGGGGCAGCGCCGGAGGAGGCCGGGTGTTCACTCTTCCAGGTCGATTCATGAATAAGGAGAAATAAATATAACAGGCGCATATCAGATGCGTTGCCCCGAAGCTTTACACATGATGCTCACCTTAACTTTCCCCAATGACCGTCTCACAGGTAAAAAAAAAAATAAAATAAAAAATAAATAAATAAATAAAAGCCACTTTTTCACCGCAGTCAGTCCATTTCTCTTTCCAGTCCCTAAATAAAGCTTGTGCATAAAGTCATTAAGCTACTTGTGTGGAGGAAAAAGATGCTCTCAGCCACGAACGAGGCCAACACAATGACCAGCCAGGGTCCTCCCCCCTCCCCCCCCAAAAAAAAAGAAAAAGAAAGAAAACCATATTCTGTTTTGGATTCGTCTGTCCTGGCTGATTAACCGGCCGGGGCCCCAACATGTTAGATGGGAGCTGTGGAGCTGGCCCTTTAGCCCGGTGTCACAGGAGCTGACAAGATGCAATTACTGCGGCTGACACGTCCAACCCCAAAGCTCACTAATGTGAGAGATGTGCAAACCGCAGACAGTTTCTCGCTCACTATACAGCGAGAGGCAACTCTGCGGCCAAGGTGTCCCATTTTAAACGCGGCTCTGCGTGAAACCTTTCACCAGTAAAACAGCCGCTTATTCAGCAGGTGACGAGAAGACGAGGAGCATCGTGAGACTGTATGTAAACGCAGGACAACAGAGAGCTGGTCTACTCGGTTTTGAAAGAGCATACACTATAAAAAAGGACCTTTGAAGGAGATTATTATTCAGAAAATTATTTTTATTTTTTATTTTTAATCACTTGGTTAGAATGCAGTTTAAGGAATTGATTAGGTCTGTAAACTGATATTCATATATGACTATATTAACTTATCAAAAAATGAGAACTACATTGAAACATTTGACTGAGGAAGTTTCTGTACTTAAGTTTGGACCCAGTTTTAGGTTGTTTCTCATCAGTGCTAATGCTAGTTTGTAAAGCAGCAAGAGGAGCTTAACCACAAGGAAATGATTGCCAACAAACAGTGACCTCTAGAACACGTGTCTGCATGTCAAAAAAAGTACTGTTATTATTATTTATTGATTCTTGACAGAGGATACAAAAGCCATGGTAGGCGATCTTAATAATTAAGGGGAAACTCTTTTAACAGAAAGCAGTGAGATTTTAAACAATGTGTTTGGGTTGTTTCAGCTGTGAAACACACAAACTTATCCTTAAAAATGTGAATGAATTATAACAAAATAAAGTTTATATAACTGAAATGAAATTTTCATCTGTCAAATTATAAAAACCACATTTTCAGCTAAGGGAAAATGGTGAAGCAAATGAATTATTTACATGTAATGTACAGAACTTTAAAAAAAAAAAAAAAAAAAATATATATATATATATATATATATATATATATATATATATATATATATATATATGCAGTTGCACTGATAGAACAAACTGGTGTCATTTGCTTAGAAGTTTCTCAGTAAACTTGACGGCTAAAATGCCCTTCAGTCATTTTAAAAAACTACTTACCCAATTGAATAAATTAAAATCTGATTATTAATATTATTTTGATCACCTGTTGTTTTTTGTTTGTTAAAAGAAACAAAATAAAATAACTCAATTCTGACCAAAATAGATTTGAGTTTTGCCTCACGGCTAAAAAGCTCATCTTGCTACCATGGTTATCTTCAGCAGTAGCTCTGTCACGAAGTTGAAACTGGATATGAACTTAAACTCTTGCTCCAATACAAAGACTCTCTATGTTTTATGGAAGCTCTTAACTTTTACTCAGTTTGCATATTCACTAATAATTTGCACTGTATAGAGTAAATATCAACAACATATTCAGATAAATCTAATCCGAAGGTTTGGGTAAGATTTCTTTCTAACATGAAGTAGTGACGGTTGTAAGACTTTGACCATTACTGGTCAACACATTCCAACCAGGTTACGTTAAAAGTTAAATGTTTAATATGTAATATCCTACAAAATACCTTTTTAAAGTGTACAACTTATGTGCTTAAAACCAAATTTTAACTTCAATCAAGACAGAACCAGGTCATCCTAAAGTAAAAACTATTTAGTCAAATACATTGAAGTTTGAGGTACTTTTCTTGGAAAATGTTTCTAATTTTATTTCTTTCAAATGTCGTCTTTGTTTTTGGAGTTAATGCATTGTTATACCACTGTGTTTTTGCTAACACTTTTAGCACCATTAAACAATAATCACCTATACATATCAATACAAAGGATGTTCTCTTTAGCATTTCAAACTTTACTGTTTGGATTAGTATAAAAGTGGCCTATGAGCATTACATCCCACTGAGGTGTGAATGTGTCCTCCTGTCTCTGATTTGATAAATTCCATTAGATTTTCCCATGACGTAAACTGCCACCCAGTTCCAGTTTAAAACCCACACTAGCTGCTTGTCACACTCATTTATTCCTCTCCCAGCATGCAGACGTTACGCATCCCAAAGTGCAAAGCTTCTAAAGTCTCCAATCAACCAACATGAGTGATCCATAGCTAAGTGTCCCTTCCACTCTGTGTATTTGTCGCAGCGATCCAAATGCCATTGTCTCACATTTTGATTGTTGCTTTTGCATGACCAGCAAGTTCTTCTCTCTCTCTCCGTCTCTGTCTGTCTCTGCGTTTCTCTCCTTCTCCTCCTTGACTGCAGCTTTTGACATTACTCCACTCGATTGCCCGTTTACCCCCGAGTCAAGTTTGAGGCGGGCATGAAGTGTAAAAGAGGTGGGCCATGTCATATCCGCTCAGTGTGCATGGGATTGTTGGCATGCACGGCGGTGATCATTGTTCAGGGAGAACAATTCTTGCTCAGAGCAGGCAGGGAAAAGTGAGGAGAATGGTTGAAAACGGGGGCCAATGAAACGGTTTGTTCACAGGTTTTTCCTCATCAGCAGTGGCGGGGTGAGTATATCACAAGCACTTATTTTTGTTTTGTTTGTTTGTTTTCAAGCCACATCTATTCACTGATAAAATCCCATCAACATATTTGCTGAACTTGAGTAAGATTCCCCTCTCCTTCCTGGACAAAAGGGTAATTTCAGTTTAATTCATATTAAGATATTGAAACACTTATCTATTCTACACTGATAAGACAACAATATTAGAATTGAATAAGTACAATTGATGAAGCACTTTACATATATTCTCTTTGGGGGTTTTCTGAGTTGAAATGATTTGAGCTCAACAGTCAGCATGTTAACTAGTTAGCATGTTTCTTTTTCTTAGCTGTCCTCCACGATGGAAAATAAGAACAAAAAACTCATTATTACTGTGTTTAAAGAATGAAATGTTACTGATACAGTTTAGTATGACAACAAAGTTATGCCAGTTATTTCTTCATGGTTTATCCCTACGTTAGCATGTTCAACAGTAGCTTTAGCATTGTCGCTAAACCGCTTCAAGATGGATACAAACTTCATTTTTTGTTGAAGTATTTTATATATATATATATATATATATATATATATATATATATATATATATATATATATATATTATATATATATAACTTTAATGTGGGTGTATAAGGAGTAGAATAAGGTTTGACTGACAGCGTTTTCACTTTCGTTTTCTCAAATGTTTAAGTAGAAATTTTATTAAAGTAACACGATATCTGCATAATTCAAACACAATTTTACATTGCATTCACAAACTAATATAGGTGACCAAAATCTACAAATATCAATGGGCACAATTTATTTCATTTTTACTTGAACTTAAACATTTAATGGATGGATCTGTTGTCCTAGTGAGAGAGAGAATTTGATGTTTGCAGTTTTAGGGACATTTATTTTCCAGTCCAATTCCGTAAGCCTGAAGTGTAGCATTACACCTAAATAGTAGACTACAACTTGTTTATTGCGCATAAGTCTCACTGACCAAGAATTAACGTCAGTGATTAACCAGGCATTTATCTAGCTCTAACATGGTTGCTACCGGCAACAGGTTAACACTGTATCCTTCACATTATGGGGTCTCAGGTGTGTGTTTGTTTTCATCGAGCGGTTGGACTCACCAGCCAATCAGAGCTGTCGTCCGAAACCATCCGTCCCGTTGCTGGAAACTATAGACAAGTCTACTTATTTACGGCTGAGCAGAGCCCGTCCGATATGATTATGATGATTATATTGGATCAATAACTGATGTCTGGGAGAATTGAGGAGGGTGGAGTGCAGAGGGACAGGAGGGAAGGGAAGCAGAGGTGCAACAGGTCATTCATCAGGAAGGATGAGCCATTGAACACTTTTATTATTATTATTATTATTATTATTATTATTATTATTATTATTATTATTATTATTATTATTATTATTATTATTGTAGTAGTAGTAGTAGTAGCAGTCTCCAAGCCATTAACACAAAAGTGCACAATTTAAGCAACTGCTAAGTTTTCATTTTAATAACAATAACAGTAATTTAACGTATTAATAATAATAATAATAATAATAATAATAATAATATATTATTATTATTATATTATTATTATTATTATTATTATTATTATTATTATTATTATTATTATTATTATTATTATTAGTTAGACTTTATTTGGGTCCATGGAAACACCGGAGTGAAACTTTTCCTCACTGATTGGGTAATTTGTGTCACCGACTCGCTGATTGGTCAGTCGGGTATCAGAGGGGTTTTTTTGTTTGTTGTTTTGTTTTGTCAAACCATACAGCTCATTCTATTCCCCCCCCCCCCCCCCCCCCCCCCCCCCTCGCAACTGAAATTCCCGTATTAAACACACAAACAACCTAAAAGAGAAACAAATAAATCTCCGACCACATAAAGTACTTAAACAATCCCTCTCGGGTTAGAATTTGACCCATATCCCATCTCAGCGTGGTTAGTTATTGCCTTTCATTCATTATTCAGCTTCGGATTATTAGCTATAAGATGGCAGATGTCAGAGCGCGATGGAGATGTTGATGTTGGACCGACTGAAGGAGCCATTATCCCAGCCGCTTATCAAACATTCATGTGGCAGCTGTAGTTTGAGGCCCTGCCCTCCGTCCTCTGCTCTCCCCAGACAGCTTCCCCTCTCTCCTTAAGCCGCCGTGACCTTTACCCTCCGTGTTATCGCATGGCATTAAAAAAAAAACGACGGCCCCACTTGTTTCTGATGATTAGAAACAGTCATCGGTATAACACATGAAATAAAATACATGGAAACTTGCGTCATATTTACGTTTTTTTTTTTTTTTTTTTTAAAAAAACAAATGCTTTTACCAAATGAAAAACATGAAATTTAGAGTTAGGGATGAGATCGAAGATCTGTTACGTCATAGTGAAATTCAACTTTAGCCACAGTAATAAGTAAATAACATTCAGACTGTTTTTTGCGCTGCATAAAAATTCAAATTTTGCACATTTTATTATCATGACTTCATCCTAAATGTATCATTTCGCTCTGCATAATTAACTTAATATAGGCTACTCGTGTCATATGGTTTGGGAAAACTTTACTTTTAACGGTTCAACATCAAAATCAAAATTATTTCCCTAAATTTGACTTTTAAAATAATTATTTTTTATCGAAAAGTCTTTATGTTGAAATAAAAGACCGTGTAAAAGCGATTAAAAAGTTGAAGCTGAAAAGACGCGTGTCGATGTTTAAATGTGGCTAAAGTTGTTTTTAGTGGATCAACTTGGCGAACCCAGATTCCCACGTATTTGATGAGGCTATAACTTTAGATATAGAAGTTAAAATCCATAGCACGTTTTTATCTTGACTAAATAACACCAGGACCCGTGACGAAACTTCAAAGTTATGCTTTCACCAAACAGTTGTGTTTATTTTTAAATTACTATAATAATCTCGATTTATTATTTAAATTACATAACTGTGATGTTTATTTTTTATTTATAATAAGCCTAATTAAAATAGGGATAATTAATACACATAATTATATATTTCTTTTTGGTGTCACTCTCTCTCTGTCTCTGTCTCATTTTCTCTTGCTCCAAACTGAAAATAAACTTTCCCCCCCAACTTTTCTCCAATTTAGTGTGATGTTTTTTTTCTCTTCTGTGGCTGTGAACACCTTTAATCCACCACCTACAGCTAAAAAAAAAAAAAAGTGGGGGGGGGAATGTCACTTTTCCAGTTTTCTCCCGGTAAACATTTTATTCAGGCTTTAGGAACCAGCAGCCTCGGCTTCAGCGTTTCCATTTGACTGCGGCTGCACAGACCATCCGTGTCTCTTTGTAAAATGCCCTGTGAACGCGGCGGTTTTCATTCTCCTGACCCGTCCATGAGCAGCACGCCGCCGCCCTCTCTGCTCCCGCGCGGCCTCTGCCAAACACAGCCGCACAATGCCGCGCGCGCGTGCGCGCGCGCGCGCTGCGGAATGCGGCCCGAATCTCGTGCAGAGGTAATGGGAAGTAGTCGGAAGGTAAGGTCGGGGGTTCACGGCGGGGTTAAAGACAGTCATCCGTAGCTTTTTTTTTTTCTTTTTTCTTTTGTTATTTCTGTTTTTTTTTTTTTTTTTTTTTTTTTTTCCTCTCTCCAAAACTCAACATCCTTCCTAGAGAAGGATGTGTCCAGAGCGCCACCGTCCTCACCCCGCAGCAACCCCGTCACTGGGCGCACTCTGTTTGTTTTTCTGCGTTTATTAAATCTTCCCCCGGCAGGAAAACCCACCAACATCACCACGTCACCGGCTGCTGGGGGGGCTCAGCGTCCCCCCCCCCCCTCCCCCCCTCCCCCCCTCCTCCTGCTTTGCTCCATGACAAACCTGTCTGTGTTTAGACTTGAAACGTCTGTAAACTATTTATATACCCAAGAAGGTTTCTGACAACAACAACAAAAAAGAAAAGAAAATCCCTCAAGGTTCAAGGGAAAAAGAAAAAGAAAAAGTAAAAAAAAAAAAATAAAATAAAATTAATTAATATGAGTAACTGTTTAAAACAATTAAAGTAAACCTTGATATATATTTTTTGCCTCTGCTCTTTTATTTAAATGAAAAATGATCCAATTTCATGCACACAAAGGCTATTAAAACCTCTCACCCGCTCCCACTAAAGTCCTTCTGCATTAAGTTTCTTGATTAATCCACAGAATAAATCATATTTTAGCTGTGACATTAATGTAAGTGTCTGAAAGGAAACAGACTTATAGAGTCTTTTTTTTCCTCCCCCTTTAGGAGCAGAGATTACTATTATCTCATTATGGATAACTGCCTGGAGGTCAGGTGTTATCAACCAATTTAATTGCCACTGCATTAATCTTCAAGCTTTTGACCCAATTTATAGTATTTTTTTCTCTCTCTAATGAAATGAGGATGTATGTGGAAAGTCTGTGTAATATGGATTTTTTTTAAGCAAACCAGGTGAAACAATTATTAAAGCTTCACTGTATTTTTATGCAGGAGAGATACTTTGCAAAGGCATTTTTTAAAAAAAAGCTTCATCTCTGTTCAGCTGGAATTGAAATGGGACATCTTTGTAAATACTTTCCTCTAATTTTGAAGAATATATTTGTTAATAAAGAGATTAATTAAACCTGCTTCAAACCGACTTTGTGTCAATTTCACTTTATAAACATTGAGTTTTCTTTACAAGGATAAGTAAAAGTGTTTGTGTGTGGAATTTCATGCTTTTATAAAGCTGACATTGGAGACATTTTTGCTAATAACTTGTCTTTTCTACAGCCAATGTCACTTTACGTTCAGAATCATATCATAACATGAAAAATCTATTGTCCCTATGTAAATATCCATTGTATTATCTACATATTGTCACGCCTGTTAATCTACACATTATTTTATTTTATATTTTTACATTTTCTGCATTAATTACCCCATAAAAATTTCCAGTCTGTAGCAAACCTCTTTCTGAATATGTGGCAAAACGGGAGCCTAAATGTTTGAACTTTTAGATTTGGGCTTGTATTTCCTCATTTGTGCTTTGTTGAAAATGAGATACTCTGTAACAAAATATTTTTGATGCATAAAAAATTGCAAATTAAACCAACTGTGTCATTTATTTTATTTTATTTTATTTTTTTAATTTGTGGGTATTTTACGGGTCAAAGTCCTGTGTAGCCAAATTAGCAGTTTTATTAAAAAGTTTGCAGCACCCCTAAAAACAACTTTTACCAAGGAACCAAACTACAGTTTATATCAAGGAGGAAATAGGCTGAGAGAAAAGATAACTGGAGAGATAAAGGGTGGAAATGAAAGAAAGAAAGAAAGAAAGAGAAAGAAAGAAAGAAAGAGAGAACAGTCTGACATACAGTGACTGACATTCACATGGCAGGATTAAAAGAAAATGATCAAAACACACAAGAAGAGTGAGTAACAGAGGTGCAGGGTTTTTTTTGTCCCCGCCCATCGGCATGAAGAAATTCAGCAAAATTCAGTTTTATTGTTACGTTCCCCTGTCTCCTCTCTCCTCTGCATCACCCATCCTCTCTGTTTCGCTTTGTGTTTGCACAGATATCTATACTGCAGAGAAATTTTGGTTGTCAGCCTATCTCTTCCTCACCATGATGCCTCTGAGACCAAGCAAGCAAGGAAAACACACACACTTCATGTACGCACGCAGGCCCACACACAAACACACACACACACACAAAAAACACACTTCTAGTCCCCACCAAGGAGAAGAACCCTGGCTCGGCTTCACAATGGAAACCCCACTTCCCCTCAGTCAAACAGACAGGTAGACAGCCGGGTGTTACGCCAAATCCCTTCCCCCGGGTTTCTACTGAGGAGCTCGGCTCATTCTGGCACTCCTCAGCCGCCATGTGTTGCTCTCTTTATCTCCTGCTTCGTTCAAATTCAGAACACGGAGATGGAAAACGCAGAGCTATGATACGATTGTGCAGCTTGGAGGAGTTTGTAAAAAAAAAAAAAAGTTTAGACGACACTAAGGGTTTTACAATCTCAGCCGAAACAACCAAATGAAACGCATCACGTCCAAAAGGAAACGTAACCCATCTGTGCCTTGTCTCTCACTTCAACCTGACCCCAAGTTCAGTCATTTTGAGCACCACTTCACCCCAGAACCCACTTTCTGTCTCTCTCTCTCTTTGTGTCTGTGTGTATGTGTAAGATTGTTTGATTTGTTGTGTGTGGGACGATAGAGAAAGATGAGAGAGGATGGTGGCCAATCTTAGACTCCTGACTCATCCAAAGAGAGAACACTGCTGATATGGGAATGAAGCCATTAAGTGCACACACACAAACACGCACATTTAGAGAGAGCTTCTTCCCATCAGGCTTTTGTTGTGTTTGCTAACAATGATCCTGACGATGACTCATCACGTAACGCGTCCAAAGCTTTCACATCCACGAGTATCAGTGTGTCAAGAATGAAGTTTTTCAGTAAGTTGGACAGGTGGGTAAACGGCGAATGAGATCATATCGTCTCAGATAAATTCAGGAGTTTGATAGCTAAATATGTCAACTCAGACAGAGCAAAAGGAACAAGGAGGAACAAGGGGAGGGAGAAAAAAAAAAGGTGGAACAGGGAGGCGCGCTAAAAGCACTGAGGCTCCCAGAACTCGTGTCAGCTCAGAAAATTCTAATAGCCGCGTTAGGTCAATAACAAGCGGCTCTGTAGGCCGGAGAAAGTGAAGCATTCAAGTCCTGGCAAGAGTCAGAAAATAAAATCGTCCTTCCTGAACTGCAGCTGAAGCTCATTCAAAGCGTGAATGAGATTTAGATATAAAACAATGGCTTTTGGAATTTCCATTTGCTTCCTGAAGCATTTAGGCCACAATTTGTCAAAACTAAACTACCAGTTTTAATGGATTATAGTCGAGTTATGAACCAACACAACACTGCACATATGAAGAGATGCATCGTTGCTCTCATTGCTGAGTCTGAATGGATGCTGAGTATCTGTGAAGCAAATTGTAATATCTTGCCTCAAATTCTCTGGATTAAGGTCTGGACTTTGACTGTGCCATTCTAAAACATGCCTGTGGTTTTACCAAAACCCTTCAATTGTTGCTCCTGCTGTATTTTTGGGGGGTTATTATCCTCATGTTAAGGTGAAGCTTCCCTCATGACGCTCTCATGTTTTCATGATGCTAAAGTTTTCACACAGCAGCTAAAAACTGCTAAAGTAACTTCTAAACCGGTTGCACGGTTTAGAACCGGTAGCTTATATTTAGGGGTTTCAGAGGAAAAAGGGGGAGTCAATACAAATGCAAACCACACTTTTTTATTTATTTTTTTGTTGCTTAAAAATGCACAAACTTTGAGTTGTTTCATCTACGAGCCACTTTGCATCAGTTTAAAATCCCAATAAAACATAGTGACGTTTTTGCAAGCCACTCTATGTTATCTACAAAACATAATTAAGAATTATTGGGAAAAATCCCAAAACTATAACCCAACAAGTTACAATCCTGAATACCATACAATAAATTTTCTTTTTCAGGGCTTTCATTTACCAGTTGAAGTCCCAACTCAGTCAAAATGAGAGCCACCAGATACCGTAGTCATATCATCTCTGAGAAATTCAGGCAAAGATATACACACCAGCTCCTTTCTACTTTTTGTGCTAAAAAAGACATTAAAGAACATCACACCATAATTGTTGGCAGCTGCTAAAAACCGGCAGCCTGAACACACAACAGAGGCTGAAAAGGAGAATAATGCACTCTCATCGATTGTTTACCAGATAATAGCCTTGTCGTTACTTATCTAACAGAGGCTGCTTGATTGGGTTTCACTTCCCTCAGGTTTTCCCACCACTCTGCCATGAGAAGAAGAAAAAGAAAGGGAAAAAAAAAACAAAACGAGAGACTAAAGTTATAAAAAGCATTATTTATTAATTTATTTAGTTGTTTTAAATGTGAGTCAGAGTTGATTTGCAAGTGCTGTGCCTGATGAACAAAAAACAGAGCTGGAGTCGAAATAAGCCCCCCAAAAAAAACAACTGTATTCGTTGTTGCGCTAATCCTAAATGAAATATGTATTCAGTAAAAGGATTAGGGCGTCCAGTGTCATAAAAGAAACCACTTACCAGCTCCAAAGGTAATTTGTAACCTTAGCAACTGCTTGTGGAAATGAATGGGGGATTAGGATTGGCTGCAGCCAGTGTCGTCCTCAAGCGGTCAAAACAACCTACTCACACACTGATGCAAACCCAGTGGGTGCAATTTAAAAAAAAAAAAAAAAAAGTTCCCATAAGAAACAAAAACAAAGCGTCGCGTTATTCTGAAGTGCAAAAGTAAAGTGAACAGGGAGGCAAACAGATCAGGAGTTGAAATTAGAAAAGAACAAACAGGACACTAGCAGCAACAAGTGAAGGAAAGGGTCACCATGTTTGACGATGACCTCACTAAAGGGTTATCTAGGTTTGAGGATGGTTGTGTGAGTAATGAATCTGCCTTGCCTTTATTTTATTCGTCAAAGCAAAACTGTCAAGACAATTGTGCGCGTTCAACTGTGTTGATTTGTCCACAGTTTCGCTGTGTGCCAGTCCTCGGGGCGCCGAGGCCTCAACTGAACCTGCAGGTTCTCACATTACACTTAATGATGTCAACTCTCACTCCAACAGATACGGATGAGAAGGGGTGTAGCCTCCGTCTTATGCGGATACATGCATTTGTGCAGAGAGGAAGCCGCGAAACTGAAGCAATGTGGGCAATGATGTAATTCTCACAGGAGGGAATATCTGCAGGTGAAAACAGAGGAAAAGTGACTGAGAGAGGAAGCAGCAGAAGAAGAAGTGCTCGCATTGCTGGAGACGTATCAAGTAGCTCATTGCTTAATCACGTGGAAGTGACGATAGCCCAACTTGTTCTCCTTTTGTTTGACATTATCCCTCTGTTGCTGCTGTTTTGTTTTTTTTTTGTCCTCTGTGTTGCCTGCTCATGCATCCATGATTCGTTCTCCCGCTCCTCCACGTGACTCATCATCTTCCCTTCTCCCGCCTTGCTCGGCCGTCAACTCCCACCATAAGTCCGCGGAAGCTATTAAAACGGTGGCAAATGGCTTCTCCGGTGACATTTGCTGACATTCAAGGAAGTGCATTTATCAGAGTACTACAGTTCACCTTGGTGAATGAAATCCATTTGTGCTGCTGTGATGGCCCTGTGGCCCCTCTCTCTAACTCGCCCCCCCCACCCCCCCACCCCACCCTCTCTCTCCCTCCATCCGTGTCCCTAAATGGATGCCCAGTGTACGGGGAAATGGCAAGGTGGCGCGCGGCTTCACAGCTGCTCTCAAATGTCAAGCTGAAGAAAAAATCTTTAATGGGCTAAGTGTAGCCTTTCCAGCCCTAACTTGTCAGGTAATCAGAAATCTCTCTCTCTCTTACTCTCCATCTCGCCACTCATCCACCTCTCCCTGGCTCCTCGGCTCCCTCAGGCCACGACACACCACTAATTACCTGTTATACCAATCGGAGAGTGGGAAGGCATGGAAGGGGAAGACTGCTTTTAAGCAGGGAGGATATCACAGCCTCCCCGCTCATTGCTTTCAGTCAGGTAGGCTGCATATCTTTTCACTTGGTTACGAGTTGCATACAGCCGAGGCACAGCTCTTTGGCACCGCAGTCACCTGGGACGTGACACCTCTTTATGAGGAGATGATTTTCGTGTAAGTGAAGGGAGCTGATTTATTATGCTCACCTGCAGCCAGTGGTCTCAGTTTCCTCAAGGAAAATTTGCATGTTGGCCGACACATGAACCGTAAGCCAAACAAATCCACGGCTTGTTTTTGTTTTTTTAGGGTTTGTTTATTTCATATATATGTGAAAAATGACCAAGTGAAATGTACAAAGCCATGCAACCAGAGCCGACCAAAGGAAGAGTGAGTTGGTGATCGGGCCGCTCCCTAGAGTGCCTGGCTGCTGACACAGAATAATAAAATGTAATTTCTAAAGAATGTGATGGTGTTTAAATGGTTGTGGATAGCATTTTTTTTTTAAAAAAAAAAAAAGGAAAAAAAAGAAAAAGTTTTATTCTTTAAAAAAAATGTCAAATGACGTATGATTCTCACCCAATTGAAAACACAATAGTTAGCACAAACATAAACAGTCGAGCGCAAAAGAGATAAGACACCTGGAGATAAATGTTGATTCCTAAATGCAAAAGGTGATTCGGGTCCATCAAATTGGGCCAATCAAGTCCAGACAACCGTCTATTTACACATTACAGTTGTATTTGTGCTCTAGCGCTATGAAGTCTTTGTAAACGTGTTCTAAAGTTGATCGTTTTTCAGTTTCTTTTTATCATTATTATTGCCTCTAGATTGAAGTGTTGAGGTCTAAACCTTTTGACATCTGAAGACAATTGTTCCATCAAATTGAATTATTTCCTCTGACAGATATTCAGAGCAAATCTTTGGCACACTCTCCTGATGACAGATATTAATTTCAGTTATCTTCTTGATGTCATAAATTTGTCTGCACAAGGTACAAAATAAGCTTAATCTGCCTCTTTGACCAGAAACATGAGGGCTCACTTTGGATAAAACAACTTTGCCATGTGTTAGAGGGAAAATTAATCATATTTTTTTATGTTTCAAGCTGTTAAAAAGTACAGGTTTTGTCTAAAATGTTCTGGTCTTCAGAGATTAAGATTCCATCATCTGTTTATTGTCGTGTGAATAAAAGTTTGCTTTTGTTTGGGCTTTCGTGATATAAAAGGTTTTTTTGTGGCCTCGTATTAGCTTTGATTTTTCTAAGCTGCTTGTTTAGTAAATCCATCCATCCATTTTCTTGACACCCTTGTCCCTTGGTGGGGTCGGGAGGGTTGCTGGTGCCTATCTCCAGCTAACGTTCTGGGCGAGAGGCGGGGTTCGCTCTGGACAGGTCGCCAGTCTGTCGCAGGGCAACACAGAGACACACAGGACAAACAACCATGCACACCTAGGGACAATTTGGAGAGACCAATTAACCTAACAGTCATGTTTTTGGACTGTGGGAGGAAACCGGAGTACCCGGAGAAAACCCACACATTCACAGGGAAAACATGCAAACTCCATGCAGAAAGGCCGGGGCCGGGAATTGAACCCAGAACCTTCTTGCTGCAAGGCAACAGCTCTACCAACTGCGCCACTGTGCAGCCTCTCGTTTAGTAAACATGTATTGACTATTTTTTTTATCAATAGATTCACACAGTAGTTTTGATTGCTGAAAAAAACGTAGCATCATGATGCCGCAAATAAAGTAATTTTGTTTTCATATAAAGATTCCACTTAATATGAAACTTAATGGAAGTGTTTGGCTCCAGAAACGTGGAGGAGTTTCTACCCCTTTGAAGAAGAGGTAAACAATAAATGGATTAAATGTACGTAGAGCTTTTTCTGTCACAATGACCAACCACACTTTACACCAATTCACCCTCATCTGTGCACCAATGGGTGGCAACTTGGGGTAAAGTGCTTTTGCCCCCAGGGCAAGGAGTTGATGCTACAACCCTTTGATTGCAAGACACCTTCTCTATGCAGGCTGCGGCTGGTTTCATGGTGTGAGGTTTTCTTTGCACAATCTGATCAACATAAACGCCAATCTACCTGAGTTTTGTTGCCGTTTTAATGGCTACTTCCAGGTGAACAATCCCACATGCCACAAAGCTTCAAATGATCGCAACTTGGGATTTTACTTCAGTTCAATGTCCTTCACTGTGACCAGATATCAATCCAACAGAGACCTCAGTTACTTTTACTGAAACAACATTTTGTGGAAATGAAGAACTTTTAGGAGTAATTTTTCTACAGTCATTTTTACTTTCTTAATTGCATTTGAGTAACATTTAAAATAAAGTGTCACTACTCAAACTTGAGTAGTTTCTGGATATCTGACCCACTTTGAGTATCTTCTCTGAATGAAGAGGGGGAAAAAACAAAATGCATGAGATGCAGACACACCTACAGTTAAAGTAAGATTTCTTTCAGTATATTTGTTTTACCAGCTATTTTTAATTTAACAGTTTGTTAATTTAATGTTATTTGGAAAAGTTTTTCTTCTGCCTGAAATAATTGCAATTATTCATTTTAATGAACTCCCCCCCCCTTTAGTCTTTAAAATACCAGAATGTGTACAAAACTTTACTTTTTTGTCTGATTACATAATTTTTAAATGTTAAATCAGGTAATTTGATCAGATACTCCGTACTTGAGTGAACTTTTTTCATCATACTCCTTTACTCTTACTTGAGTAAATTCTTGGACAGAACGTTTTACTTTTACCTGAGTAAAAATATGTTGTCGTAGCGCAACTCCTGCAAGACTATCTCTACTCAACATCAAGGCCTATGTAAGGTGTGTAGATGTCCTTTAGATATGCTTCATTTATTTTTGTCCAAATATCAACACTGTCCACTGATTGTGTGGTATCCTGCTTCACATCAGTGCCATTCGACTCTAAAGTTTCTGTGCAAACTTGCAAATTGTGCTGAGGTGCCGAAAAGCTGACACTGTTTTATTCCAAATATGGACTGACCCAGAGGATTAGCGGCCGTTTCTTTTTTCTTTCTCTCTCTTCACCGCCTTCAGTTATCACACCTTTTTCCCAGGTTCACTGGAGCTGCTTCATTCCCCAAAAGTAAGAACAAAACCGAAACGTCGCCAGTTAAGAAGTGAAAGACAACGTAACATACCCTCAGGTTAACACGTGGAACTTTCCTTTCATCCAGCTAATGTTAGTCAGTGGCAGTAACAAAACGAAAAGAACGCTCATGTGATTGCCAATCCGACAAATATGTTTTCAAGTTGCTCGTTTGTGTTGTATGCTACATTTGGTGGAAACTGAAGAATGCTGCCAGGTCACGCCCTGGGACACCGTGTACTAATTTAGCCGCTTACCAGGTACCTTTTCAAATTTTATGCCCCTCCCAAATGAATATAAATCCAAAACAAATCATGAAGTTGCTAACAGAGAATGCAGGAAGTTTTTTCGTCAGCCCTCAGGATTTTTTTTTTTGTTTTTTTTTTACGTAAGAGAGTTAATTTCAAGAAGTGCGTGACGCTTTAGGTATTTCATGGGAACTTGATTATGGGAAAGCTGACAGCTGCTTTGGGAGGCTGGGAGTCCGTCCATCCATTATTTAAAACACACTTATTATCCTTGCGAGGTCTCCACCGGGGCCCAGGTGCCTCCCTCCAGCGGTCAACGGGCAAGAGTTTGAAATATGACTGTCATTAATGGATTTCAAAAGTAATCATATCATTTAGACTTAAATGTCATCCTCTAAAGCGCTTTGAAGCTACTTTTAAAACTTTTTTTTGTAAAATTAATCCACTCACTTTATATACAGGGATAAAATGAACACAGCAAAAAGTCGATATTTTATTGTTTGCAAATATTTTAACAAAGTGAAATTCTCATCAATGTCGGCAACAACCCAACTAATGAATAATTATAACATTTGTATTTAATCCAGAAAAAAATTGGCTTTAAAATTAACATGAAAGATGTGATAAAAATTAAACAAACTAGCAGAAGTGCATTAAATATTTTGCGGAAACTTTTTTATTTTATTTTTTTTTTGGTAACTATTAAGACATCGAGAACCCTGGGATCTTTGACTTTCTTTCACACAAACTGCCTTCAAATCGTTCTTTGCATATTCATATCATCCCATCGATTTTCATAGTTATACTTTTATTTGTTTATAAATACTAATTATACTTTTTATTGGCTGTATATATTACAACTGCTTTGTTTTTTCTGAAATGTATTTGATGTTGTCTATAAATCCACTTCCATCAATTCTTATGAAGCATGTCTACATTCTACATTTTTATATCTGTCACTCCTTTGATCATATGAAGTCTGGCAGCACATTGTGTCTCAAGGAAACCAAGAACATTACGTTCCTAACCGCAGAGTAAATTTTTGCCACAGTTCTCACCTTAATGTGACGGTAACACGAGGCAACAGATCCGAGTTATTTTGTTGTGTCCATCGGCTTGTTCTCTTCCACGTTTTTTCATCTTGTTTACTCACATTCTACTCAGTGTTTTCTAACTCCAGAAGTTGAGTTTGACTCCTTCCGATGTCATAAACTTAAATAAGCCTATACTGAAAGCAGAATTAGTGAGTTTTCTTCCTAAAGAAGGTTGTTGTTTTTTTTATAAGATAACAGCAGGTATTACGATTTTTATTGTCAGTGTATATTACAGAGCAAAATAAATCACCCCATGTAATCGTTAAACCCCGCTTCATCGCGGCACTATTAAAACTTGCATTATAAAACCCATCCATCACTGTGTTAAGAGTCTCCGTGTGACACGTCTTTCTGACAGATTTACGTTCCCCCCTCTGGGTGTCAGCTGGATGACTGACAGATGTTCTTGTAAAGTGTAAGTTAATTACAAAGACTCAACATTTTTAGCCGTAACTGTAAACTGTTAAAGGCACACGGTGTTTTACCCCCTTCTTTACTTTCTTTTACGACATGTTTGCTTTTTCTGCGGAACAAAATGCCGACGCAGCGCCGCTCCAAGCTAGCATGGCGGGAGGAGCAGCACGTGGCCCCGGTAAGGAACGTTTCTCGGGAGCCACGCAAGTCGACACAGCCTCACGTGCGAGCTCACAAAAATCAACACAGAAAGAAATCTTTTTATACACGCAAACGACAGACGATTTGCGTCACGCTCTTATCGCAAAAGCGATGCGTGTTTGGAACACACGGCTTGTCTGCCACCATCCGAACACGAAAACATCTCTGTACATGTCAAAAGGTTCATCAGGTAAGCAGGGTGTAATGTTATTTTCCTCCAGGCTGAGCTTTTGAACCAGCAGATTATTAACAAAGCTGTGATAGATGACGAGAAGAGAGTAATGAGGATATTGGCAGGAGGAGAGGTGTTAATGAGACAAAGCCGAGAGGAGATGATTGACAGCTCTGACCTTAGCGTGGAATTCTTTCATGATATTTTAAACTGTACGAAACCACTAAACAAGCTCGTGACGAGTTTTCATGACTGGGACTGTACGTCAGGGCGCTCTGACTGACTGTATACCTGCAGACGACTGGAGACAAAAGGTCGAGATCAGGTAAAGTGCAAAGGTGATTGCAAACACAGAGCAGAGCCCAGAGGCAGCAGGCAACCAGGAAGATTTGCAGCAGCACGCAACTCAGGCTGAGGGGCAAATACATCCAGTTGAAACATGTCACAGGTTAAAAAACATCTAAAATGCACTTTAAGTGAATCAGGCTCCAAGACCTTTTAGAAATTAAAAGGTATTTGAAATACTTGATTAGATACAATCAATTAATTTAAACATATATGGACTTCAGGATTCTTTCAAATTTACATAAGAACGAAACACTTGAACCTGCGTTACATGGAGTACCTACTCGATAAAGTCTCCTGAGTAAACTTTTAAATTTTTGTTGTAAAATTTTGCCTCTGGATATATAAAATATATATATATATATATATATATATATATATATATATATATATATATATATATATATATATATATATATATATATAAAAAATTGTGTTACATAATTTTTTCTTATTTTATCTTTCATAGTAAATTTGAATGTTAGTTTATTCTATGAACCACTGACAACATGTCTCTGAAATTCTAAGAAAAATGTAGTATTTATTAGCAGAAAAAGAAAAATGATCAAAATAACAAAAAAAGATGCAATGCATTCAGACCTCGAATAATGCAAAGAAAATAAGTTCATGTACATTTAGAAACAACAATACTATTGTTTTAACTCAGCAATAGTTCAAAAATCAATATTTGGTGGAATAACCAGGAGGTTTTCAGTGGGGCTCAGTAATTCGCACTAGAAACAGGATCAAAAATACTGGGTAAGATTTTGTGTTCTTGTCATGCATTTATTCCTGCTGCCTTGCAAAATTGCTTTTGCAGAAGAGCAGATCCTTTTAAAAATCAACCTGTCTTCCTCTCCACATTTTGGCCCTTCGTAATGTCTGGCCCACGTACCGATAAGCTGTTCTTCCATTCAGTAGAAACACGTCAGCCGTACAAAGACGTGAGAACGGGAAAATGATTTTTTGGGATCACACATCATTTGAGAAAAATAATTCAATGTTTTCCTTTTATTATTTTTGCGACTTGGCCGTATAAAGATGCAGGTCTTAACGTGGAAGACGTGCATCGCACCAGAGCAAGATGGAGCAAAAACATAGACACAACTTTATCTTTTCTCACTCTTGCCTGTCCCTCTTGTCCTCCTGTTGGGTGGCAGAAATGTTGGTCTCTTACTGCGCAACACGGATGCCATCAGGGATTCACCCCTATGCAGCAGAGTGAGACCCATCTCTCAGGACCTTGGACCACAGGAGTGAAGACATATTTGGAAGCAATTTGTCTGCCCCTCTTTTTCCTCTCAGAAACACAAAAGGGAGGAAGTTTGACGTTTTGGGGCTAGGATTAGGTTTAGGTTCAAGGGTTACGCTTGGGTTCGACACCTCGCTGTAAAGGGCAAGTGCATACTCAAAGTCTACGAAGGCCCCAACAAACTCAGCTAAACACCGACGCATACATACACAGAGCTATTAGCGGGGCTCTGCAGCTCCAGGAAAAAAAAAGGCCACAAAATATCTTGTTCGCACCTTTCCCCAGACAGCCTGTCCACGAAGTGCTTTTCTGTGTAAGAAGGTAGGACGTGTGTTTGTGTGTGTGCATGTGTGTGTTAGTACGACCCCCCTCCCGCAGACTTGGCTATGCTACCGACAGAGAGTTGACGTGGACATGACTGAGTGTGTGTCTCAGTTATGATAGGGGAAGCAGAGAAGTGTGTGTGTGCGTGTGTGTGGCTAAAGAAGCTCTTCCTCCACTCTGGTCCGACAACCATGTTCATGTCAGTGCAGTTTTTTCTGTTCCTCATACAGGATTTTCTTCTGGAAAGGGTTAACGTGAAAGGAAAATTTAGCAGGAAAACAACCACATATGGCAAAAATAATCAATAAAAAGTAATACCTAAAAGACAACCAACTTAGTTGGTGTTCAATCAGATTGAGTAGATGAGTGGGGCAGGTTGCTGTTAATCTCAAAACCAGTTTTGCTTTGTTTTTCCTCCCACTCATATTTAAGCACAAGGCTTTGTCTCAGAGGAAGGGAAGATTTTTTTCAATTAAATCACTTTAAAACAAGAGATCTGTGCTGTTCCAAATCTGTCTTTTTAGTCAGTTAAAAAAAGATGTGTGAAAAGATGTTTCTCTTTTATTATTTTTCTTCTGAAGTGATTCTGTTTCACAAACTGAAAAATGTCTCTTAAGTCAACTGGTCGGGCTGGATTTTAAAAGGCTGGCCACACACTCAAAAATCAAAACTTGCTCCAATCAGTGAGTGCATCATAGAAAAGAAATGACGTAAATAACAACATTCTTCAGCGTGGAGTCTGTTACAAAGTGAAGACTCAATGTATCTGTGAGTTTAGAAGCTAAAGCAAACATAATTTTTTTATGATGTGTCCGAACACGTCTGCGGCTCACTCATTTGTGCTGCGTGAGAACAACAGACACTTTCATCAGAAAACAGAAGGGGGGGGGATAGAACAATAAAGGACTGGAGTTCTTTTTAGACTCGAAACCTCATTCTGCCATGAAATTAAATAAACTGGAAATGCTGACAACCTTTTGGAAATCTCAGACTTAAAGTAAGGACCTACATTTTCTAGGGAATACATATTCTCCTAAAGCTACTCATGAGTGAAATTATAAGTCACCTAAGATTCTAACAACGCTTTAGCATCCACTCAGTCAATCAATCAATCAAGTTTATTTGTATAATACGTTTCAGCAACTAGGCAGTTTGAAGTGATTTGTATTGTAAAAACACAAAAATACAAAGTCATAAAAAAAAACCTTTAAACAATTCAGAATCATTATGGTTTTGTCATGTTTTTATCATTAGGTTTTTATTTAAAACAGTAGATGGCAAAAGAAACAGTAAACAAAATAAAAATTTTGTTTTACGACAACTGCTCTTTAACGCAGCAGAATGACAATACTTCCGCTCCCAATAGAAAAAATAAAAGTGGACCGTATGGAGGAAAGCGAGAGGAAACTATTTAAATTTAACACTGTTTTATGTTCCTGTATGACTGTAATCACCTGGAAGCCGATCATAACTTTTGGAAAAAAAAAAAAATCAAATATCGGAGCACAAAAGGAAAATTTGTGCATTTTTAACACATGGAAAGAAACAAAGAGAAGAATCAAGGATCTCCCTCTTAAGGAGAGAGAAAAAAAATCACCCGCGGTTTGATGTTGCAATTATCAATTATTAATTCAAGGGTATTTCTCCAGCTGATATGGCAGTGGTGATAAGATGCAGTGTCATGCTAGTAGTGCCATCCTCCAACATGACATATCAAAGATGCTGGGAGAGGCAGCCATGACTTTCGGAGGTTCTCAGAGAACCCCTCGCTGAAATAGTAATTGTTTCTAGATCAAGGACTCCACGATTAATTGGCCCATCTTGAAGTTTAGCAAAGGAAAATAACAGAGGCTGGTTAGTAACAGTGTGTGTGTCTGTGTATGCATGCATGTATAGTTTTAATATGAAAACTCTTAAATGAATAATAATGTTTAACCTGTCCATAAAAGCATCCAATCACCTTGGATGGATGTGTGTGTGTGTGTGTGTGTGTGTGTGTGTGTGTGTGTGTGTGTGTGTGTGTGTGTGTGTGTGTGTGTGTGTGTGTGTGTGTGTGTGTGTGTGTGTGTGTGTGCGCGCGCGAGGGTTAAAGCCGTCCCATTGCGATGGAATTGAAATGCCTTGACAGCGACAGTTTGTCCGGCTGCTTCCCTCCACTTAATAGTTCTACTGTGGCGGTATTTAATGTGAGGAGGCCCGGCTTTTTAAAAACTATTTAAAGGAACGCACCTAAATCATAGTGTGCGGAAAATGACCATGTTAATGAAAACAACATTGCCCTCAGCGCTGCCCTGCAGGTGGTCCTGGGACTCGAGGGAGCAGTCGGGAATTCAGGGACCACAGGGTGCAGAATAATGACCACGGAAACCTGGACTGGAGAGTGCATGCTTGTTATGCAAAAAAAGGCAGGACTGGTAGCCTAAGGCCAGGAGGGGAGGAACATCCATACATAAACATAGGGAGGGGACAGCTGTTCCTTAATAACCTCTGGTAAATGGTGCCTGAGGTAATTAAGGTGCGCAGTGGGAACGAGAAAGACAAACACACCGAGGTTTGCCCAGGGACCAGGCAGCTTTTTCAACAAAGAAGTTCGGAGATCAGAGGGAAAACGATTGTTCGTAGAGTTACCAACCATACATTTTTGTAAACAACAAAAGTTCCTGATATAGTTCCTCATGTGTAGAACAACGCTTTATGATGTGTCTGTAATATTTACTGTAAAACGTTATTTGATAGAGATAAAAAAAAATTAAAAAACTACCATCCCAACAAGACACAATGCTTCCAATGACAATATGATCCAAAGGATGTAAAGGTTGTTTTCTTTCGTTTGTTTTGGGGTTTTTTAGCATAGAAGACAGGCAACAATTGAGCAAACGCTTCATTAAAATCACTAAATAACTAAAACTCACATTTAAAAGTCTGTTTGGTCCAATGGGCAGTAGTTGCCCTCGTCCAGAGGAGAGTACTGATGGCATCGTTCAGAGGACCGAACTTCCTATTTGCCTATATTTAATCAAACTCCTTCAAATAGGAAAATATTTGAGCAACGTGTAGGAATTCAAGTAAATTACTGAAGTGGTTTGTGAAAAGGACCGGAACAAATTATGATGGTCAGATTTCATGACCAAAGATGTTCAGCAATTATTTCAAGCCCAACTAAATGTATGTGTTTTGTACAGTCGATCCGTTTAATGAGGATTCGTTTCAAGTCTTAGCAAAGTTTCACCACCCTCTGCTTTTGCTAGAAATATTCACCAGGCAAACAAATATGTGAGTGCCACCAGTTCACTCCACCATGTACATATATATCATCAATACCAGGGTGAAGACGTAAGAAAAACATCCCATTGCTCTACAGTCTGGATGAGAGTAGCTGTTTGGGTAAACAAAAGCCTCATTTCTATTGAGCAGTATGGCACGAGTTTTCCTGCACCCCCAATCGGCAGGGCTTTGTGGCGCTGCCCTAATCGTACTGTACCATTGTCCTGAAAACCTAAAACTGAAGGAGATCCAGGAATGGTGGAGTACAAGTAGATTGTAAGGGGATAGCTTTTACAATGGAAACAACCAAACAGATTACCAATCCGCACCAACCCACGCTGTATCATCCAGTGGAACGAGACCACATGAAAGGATTCAGTATTCCATTAAACTTGCTTCATTTGTTTATGTTTAGACTCATTTATCATGCATATCTCTACAAGCCAGCATATGAGGCAGGATAGTAAACACTGAGTGCATGGCAGTCAAAATCTATGAACCTACCAAATATTGCATCCAAGTTGATATACGAATGAGATTTGATATGTTGTGTAAGGCTTGTTAAAGACTATCAAAAGTCGCCAGATGAACAATTTGATTGTTCTTTAATAAAACCCCACAGTGGAAATCCATACTTTCTAATAGGCTGTAGGGTCTTTTTTTTTGTCAGGGTACATTTACCAGTGAAAAAACAACATCTCATTGGACAGTAACTCTTAATGTTATTTCTGTATTTGGTAATTAACATGTTATTAAGTTATTTTTGTAATCTCAATCTATTCATAAATAAAATACACTTTTTTATGAAAGATCCAACCAATGGTTTCTAATAAAGTTGTGTGACTTTGATCTTTAACTTTGGTGTGGACGTTTGCTTCATCTTACAGTAATCTGTGAAGCTACTATAATCTACATGTGGTGCAAACCCCTGCTGTTGTCTTCATATCTCTGCTTAAAACTGATGTGAGTTTTGTGCGGCACCCGATGAATATTCACCACTACAACAACCCAAGGTGTTGTTTTGCACTTATATGTGTATGTGTGTGCACTTATATGTGTGTGTGTGTGTGTGCGCATGCATTTTTAACATGCAAATGGGTTGTGTTTTAGATGCTTTTGGGAGGGGGGAAAAAAATGGAATAAAAAGATTGCCGTCAACAACAAGCAGCGATAAATGTGATGATGATAGTGATGATGGTGACAGATTTGATGATAAGACAACAGCTGTCACTGATGATGACTGCCATGACAGTGATGCTTCCTTTGTGAGTGTGTGTGCGTGTGTGTTTTCCTGACTTATTTTCCTCAGCCTAAGATTGAATTCCAGGGCAAAAAAAAAAAAAACGTGCGTCGCTAATCTTTATAAGAATGTCAGGTGTGTGCGTGTGTGAGTGCATGTGTGAGTGCGCGTGCGAGCGTTGATTACACCCTCTTCGCCAACATCGAGAGCCGACATTTCTGAAGTGCGTGTAATTATAGTGAGCACACAGCCTCCTAAGCATCCTGTCAATCTGAATCAAAAAAGAACCCACACATGTACACATGCATGCATACACAAAAAAAGAGAAAAACTATTGTGCTTTGAGTGTGTCCTTTCAAGTGCGTGTAATTAGCATGTGTGCATGTGCGTGTGTGTGTCAGCGTGTGCTCATGTGGGTGTCGGATTTTAGCCCTACACTTGCTGTCCTAAGTGAAAATTTGGCTCCAGAGACACACATGCATGTCAGCACAGGGCTCGCTCCTTGCTCCTCCTCTTTCACAGTGTCAAAACGTGGCTTGCAACACACACACACACACACACACACACACACACACACTAACGCACTCGCGTTTAGACGCAGATTGACAGTCAGGTGTTAAACAGAGGGTATACCGATTACCCTTTTAGCTTATAGCACAATTATGGTCTCGATGAGCATCTTGGCCCGAGGCCACGGCTGTCAAAACTGTCCTGTTGCCTGAGAATCCGAGACACGGAGACAGAGGTGTGTTCGCAAAGGAGACACCAGAGGTGTCAAGTGAAAACCCTGGATTAGATTCAATGACATTGCATTTTATAGTTCATTGTCAACATCTTTTGAAAGTTTAGCAAGAAGAAAAACAATCAGTTAGAGCTAGACACCAGGAGCCACTTGAGAGTTTGGAAAGATAATTTCTGTTGTTACACTGGTCCAGAACTGGTTTGTGGGAATTCTTCTAAATTATTTTCTGTGAATAGTCACTGAACTTGTTCTGATCTACACAGAAACCCAAACACTTTGTACACGTGGCAAAAGCCCCAAATACTCTCATGTCAATCAAAGCTTTCAAAGGAGCCACACCTACAATGTAGTGTAACTGGTAACATCATAATACAATAATTCCTCTGACTGCTCTGAAAGAAATTAAGTTCCAGAACTTATTTGTTCTTCCTTTTGCCGTTAGGCCTACATTGTCTCAAATTGTGCTATGATTGCAAGCTGCCTTCTGAAAGTATTCATGCCCCTGGAAGGTTGTCACATTGCATGCATATTACTCTGCATGGAGTTTATGATATTTAGCAGCACCAAGTAACATGTCATTTGTTAGTTAGCAGTATAAGGACACACACTTTTAGAATTCAACTCGCCTGAGACTGATCTTTGTAAAACCACTTTTTGCAGCTAAAGTTTGCAGGTGTTTTCTGGCTCTGCTTCTACCAGCTTTAAACATCTAAAGACTGAATTTCATCCCATCTTTCCTTACAGGGTAGCTCCAGCTCAGCCAGATTTAATTGATTAAAAATACACTTTCAACCCTCAAAATGGATTTCTGGACTTTGACTGGGCCGTTCCAAAACAGAACCATTTCAGTGTAGCTGTGGCTATTTGTTCCTGCTGGAAGTTGAACTTTCACTTAAGTGTCAAGTGCTTTGCAGCCTCTAACTGTTTTTTCCCGCCAGTATTGCTCTGTATTTAGCTCCATTCATCTTCCCATCAACTCTGGCCAGTTGTTTTATAGTTTTTCTGCCAAATCTAGAATTTTACATTGAGGCCAGAAAAACTTAAATGACTACGAAAGTAAAGGGGCAGAATGGAAATGGAAATGTTTCTATATTTTGACAACCATATATTCACACTTATGTATTGCTTTGTTTTGGCCTGTCATGAAGTCCTAATAAAATATAATGAGGTTTGTTGGTGTAACGTTATAGAATTTGAAATAGTATGGCTTCTCTCACAAGCCTGTAAGTTCACTATTTCACAGTTTAGCCCACTTTAGCTCAGTAGTTTCAATGGCTTCCTTCACTGCCTCCTTTCAGGGCATTTCTGAGATCCACACTAATTTTTTTACTTATTCAGAAATCACATTTTCAGCTTCTAGCATCGCAAATTTGTAAACAACAGCATGATTATTATATTTTGCTTTATCCTCAGTTTCGACTGTTTTTGATACCTTTAAGAGTTCTTTTTCTTTCTTATTATCCTTCAAACTCCTCCAATTAGATGTATTTATCGCAAAGAAATCTCCAATCCATGTGATTTCAAGTGCGTTTTGCTCCTTTATGTTCAGAGTTGTTTTAAATTGCCGTTTCAAAATGGGCTATTTATCTCGAAAGCGATGCTTTTATTACATTTTTTGATGCGAGGCAACAAAAGCTGTTTTGCTGGTCAGCGTACGTCGTTCAATCTCTACACCTCACTGTACGATGTTTCATGTGTTAAATATATTCATGATGGAAAACCCCGGCGGCGGCTGTTGCTGCTTGAGTTTCTTCACCTAGCTTTCTCTCTCTCTCGCAACAAAATAAACAGGAAGATAGCGAGAGGAGGGTGGAGGGAGCAGATAGAGAGCGGGGGAGTCAGGAGTGGGTGAGAGATGCGGTAAATTACATTGTCAATTCAAATCCTGCCACTAATGCATCTCATTGAGCGCGCGACGCCGTCATCCCGGATGCTCAGTTATCTGCGTCGGTGCAGCCAGCGGAGGGAGGCCGCCATGTTAACAGCTCGGCGGAAAGGCAGCTCAAAGTTCCGCTATCCGACATGCTCCGAGTCTAGAGGAGAGAGCGTGGACGGCGGAGATGAAGCGGACACGTTTGGAATAAAAAATAAATAAATGAAAAATCGGCTTTCCCACATGAGCAGGTCTGAGAGGCTGTAGAGCCGTTTCAGGCTAATTGAAGCTAACGCCTGGCCTTTATCCCGATACAGCTTTCTTCCTAAAATTATATCAGCCCCGCAACTCATCTCCTGTACCTCACACACACACACACACACATACACACACACACACACACACACACACACACACACACACACACACACACACTCACATAACTGACTCCTGCACACTTCCAAGTCGCTGCTCTGCACTTTTCCACACTTAGCCCGCCTGTAGCTGTCATCCTGTTTCTCTCGCTAACCCCCACCGCCAGCCGCCATTCCCATTTCTAGTCCTAAAAACTATTTCGAAATCAATTATCTCAGCAAACCAGCTGTAAGGAGTTGGTGCCAGCCACTTACTCTTCAAGTGAATAACTTATTTGAAATTCATTATTGTGTCGAGCGCCGCAACAGGGCCCTCCAAGTCTCTGCTTTTCCCTCACAGTCCATCTTCATTTACATAAACTAACTACTGCACCAGACTTATCTCTTTTTTTCCCCTTCCTCATGGCTTTGCCTCCCCTCCTCTTCAGTTTTAACCAGCGAAGCATGCACACAAAATACACACCGAGTTCCCTTGATTGGTTTGGCTCATTTCATTGCTCATGCAGTCGTTGCTGTTTTCCTGCTACTGAGTCCCGAAGGCGCAATAATGGATGTTAAATATGAACATACGCTATTTGCCAAGGTATCAATAATCCTTGAACTGTTTTACTTTGTCACAACAACAAACCTGTAAGTATTTTAGAAGGATTTTATGTGGTCAACCAAGCACATAACAGCTATGTGTCGGGTAAAGGAACCTCGTGTCGCCCTGAACACACCTTCATCAACATGATGATGAAGGTGTGGCAGCATCATGAGCATCATGGGGATGTTTTTCTTCAACAGGTAGAAGATTGTCTGGAAACTGTCAGTATTTTCTGATGTCAGTTGGGGAAAAGACAGCACCTCAAAGACACCTAGAGTCAGCTGTAGTTGTCATGCCAGGCAACTAGATGGAGCTGTGATTTTATCAAGTTGTCAAACGGGCACGCCCTTTTTGACCTTCAGCTTCCACCTCATTGTAAACGGTAACAAGTCTTTGCCTCCCATGAACAAAGCGCTGATGTAACACATGTAGAAATTGTGTTAAACTGAACTGGTTAAGTAGCACAACACAGCACCATACTATCTGCGATTGTTTTTGTTGTTTTCCGCTTGACCTTGCATGCATAAAATACATTTCTGTTACAGAAAAGTTCCACTCTGAGACCTGGTTTCAAAGCGTACTGGTCTGAGAGACTCTGGTCGCTGATGTTAAATATTAGGGTTTAACTGAAGAGGAACTCCAAGTGACCCTCCATGCAATAACCATGTTTAGCGCTGTGCTAAGCTATTCCTACATAGACGTCAGCTCCCATTTCGAAGAGGAAGTACGCTCAGGTAGCGCTTACCTGCTCTGGTAAAGTTGAAATTTGTTGGATTTTGACCGCAGTGTCCTGCAACGGTAGCCAACAGAGACAATCTATCAATTAAACAACTCCAGCAGAAAGCAGCCAGTCATGAACTCCTTCACAATGCTCTCTGAATCACAAGGTCACATCATATAATCCGTATCTCCCTCACTATAGCAGGTGCAGCTCCATTGTTGCTTTTAGCTAAGAAAAAACTGCAGTTTTGCTCTCTGCTGTGGATGTACAGAGTGCAGCGCCATTAGTGTTGTTTTCAGTTCAGCTCTGCAGGGTTCACTGCAGAGGCAGCAAAAGTATTCAGACAGAAGCTGTTAGAGCTCATATACACACTTAAATGTACTGGAGCTGGTGCTGAATAAATATTTACATCATACTTTTAAACTTTTTGATCTGTAAAAACAAAACAAAAATAACCCCTCCAATAAAAGACATTGTGAGATATGGATACTTATAAAATGTTCTGTCAGAGCTGGCCTGAAAAATCTGACCTCAATCGTGATTACAGCTGGCAAAGGTTTACGTTTGGTCACTGTCTGTTACTCAAGCCCGGCCAACCGCTCATCATTACTCTTCTTAAACGTCTCATCAGCGCTTTTTGAACAACAGCGAACATAAACAACCAGAAAACATAAATGACGCAGAGAGACGGAAGCACAATGAGCCTTATAAAAGGGCATCCTTGTCTCATGAATAGTTGAACTTGAGTCAACTTTTGAATAACACAGTCATCCAGTAAAATCTCACTGGTCAGCACTCTGTGGGATTATATCCTTGTGTCTCTTGATGTAGTTTCGTGCAAAACGTTTAGCCCGTCTTTTGTTGGCGACAGTCAATTTTGGCAACTTGGTGTTTTTAACTAATTTGTGCAAAAAAAAAAAAAAAAAGTCTGCGACAGAATAAGTGTTTATCTCATGTTTTTTTCTTCAAGTAAACAATTACATTGGAACAACAGTTTCAATATTGCTGAGTGAGAGCAGCCGCTCATCTGTTAATTAAAAACATTCAATAATGGAAGCTTTATTTCATTAAACAGAGAAAGAAAATATAACAGAAGAACAGGGAGCTTTGTGATGTGTTGATGGCGCAAGTGTTTCGGCTTTTCTTTCTTTCTTCTTTAATTTGCCAATTCTTCGCCCGCCTGCTGTTCTCTCCATCCTTCCATACATCTTTTGGTGGAGGGGAGGAGAGTAAATGAGTGTGACAGGGGCTGTCATGTATGTTCCCTTGAAGGGCCAGTGCAGGGACAGGAGGTGTCATATCCTTACATCTCTCTCTTTCCGCCACCAGCTGGACTCTCCTCCTCTCTCCTTCTCTGTCACACCCTATATTTCTCTTGACCTTTTTTGTCTTCAGCTTCTTTCCTTTTGACGTGATTACTTTATGTTATTCGTTTTTTTAACCTTCCTTTCTTATTTAGTTGTCCTGTTTATTATAAGACGTGGTCTTTTTTTTTTTAAAAAAAAGGATTCCTGAATGTTGGTTTTCCACTCATTTTGGGTCAGCAGACAATAATACACAAAGGTGGAGGTGATTTTGTGCTCAACAAAGAACTGAGAGCCCATTTATTCATAGGCTTAATTTATAGCTAAATACTCGTCTTTTTTCACCTTTGTCATTTTTGGCTCTTACCCAACTCTTTTGTAAACAAAAACATGGTTCTATGCTCATTTTCATTCATGTCAGATTGCTTTTCTTGCCCGGTTTCACTACCAGTAATTATTATTATTTTTATTATTGTACCTCCCTGCAAAAATATTTCAAACAAGTTTCTGGAGGTGTTAACTTTACAGGGAACTTTGAACCTAATTGTGTTTTTTACATGACTGACCTTTAACTGAGGCATGTCCTTGCTGGCTATCATTAGATTTATCAAGCGTTTCAGCTCTTTAAGCTGAAAAAAAGTGAAAACATTAACCCTTAAAGGTAAGCGCTTGGTGCGTTTGGAAAGTTTTACCTCATTAAAATAATTAAAATGTAAATAAGCTTACAAACCCTAAGTTTCCAGTGCTAGGTGAAATGCTGAGTCATCACATCGTGTCCTATTGAACACAGACGACTCTCCAGTGCAAACAGGAGTCCAAATCACATGTGGAAGAAGAACAATAGGAGTCTTTGTTTTACACTGAAAACCTGTCAAAGCAAACTCTGAGGACCCCTGGTTGACTGTCCTGGTGTGCCTGACCCAAATGTGGGGTGAATACAGATTTGTGCACCACTTCAGAGTAATTCACTCCTTCGCTTTTCTGTAGCAACCACAAATGCAAGAAAAACAATATTAAAAAATCACCGCTAACAACAGTCACTTGAGCTAAAAAACTCAAGTGACAAACAAAATTCAAGTTCTTTAAATTCATGACAATGAAAACCTAATGGGTATGGATGACACATGGTCCAAATAACACTTACTAATAATGTGTGGTGACCTTCCTGTCCAAAACAATTAAAATATTAATCTTTCTAGCATCTCACATCTTCAGTTAGGGCCTACCCACTTTACAGTTGTGGATGAAATGTGCTTACTGATAGAAATGTTGATTTCGACCTTAATTTGGACTTAAGATGTTACTCTAACTAAAAGGTGCCAAAACAGGTTGAATAGTCTCAGTTCACTGTGATAAGACAGTAAAGTAGTGAAAAACTCTCTCTACTGGTATACTGTAACGACAGAAATCGTTTTCTCACACTTTTTTTGTCTCGATATGAATCAATGGCTCCCGTCTTTCAGTCGTCTGCCGTAGTTCAGCACGTATGTGGAAATGCAACGGTGAAGCTCACAGATTTAATAAATATATGCATGCTCGCAATTGTGTTGAACTCTTGAATTACCAATCCAGCTGCATTGTGTGCATCCATGTGACTCCTGCCTCTATGCCTCTGGGCACCTCAGCAGCAGGAAATCGGTCAGCAGACCCATCACGGAACAAAATGGGGTCAAATTGGCCTTTCAACTGGCCCTAATCTCCCAGTCCTTCATAAAACCCACCTGCCGCTCCGCGTCGCACCTCGACAAGACAAGTAGCTCCTTTCAAAAATCTGATGAACTCTAAAAAAGATTTAAAAAAATACCCAACCAAACTCGGGTTTATTCTAAGTCGATCTCGGAGTGTTGTATTAGCCTCTCATTTGTCTGTCGGTTTGAGTGATTTTGGGATATCATTTTTTTTATTTTATTTTATTTTTTTACCTTTATTCACATCCCCTCTCAGTTGCTTTCAGCTCTGCTTGAATGGGTTTTGTTTGCATTGCGAATGAGTGAGGGGGAGTCACGATCGATGCCAGACCCATTACGGGACACACTTTAAGTAGAGCAGCCCCATTTTAGCAATTTGGCAGTAGCCAAAGCGCACATGTGGAATTATTTGATCAATAGCCTTGTAGCTTGATAGAGAGGAGTAAATTATATGATCAATGTTGTGTACAGTGTCTGTACCTGCTCACTTCGAGAGTTTCTGTCTTTTTATGTGTGTGTGTGTGATTCTTTCTGTGTTTGTGTGCAGACATACCAGCGCTCGAGTCCCTGCTTTTGTCTGCACATTGTTGCCGCTGCACCGTTTGCTTTCCTACTTATTGAAATAAAGGCCTTGTTTCCTGAGGCTCTTTTGTGTTTTTTTGTGTGTGTGTGTTGTGTGTGTGTGTGTGTGTGTGTGTGTGTGCGCGCTTGCTTTCGGGCATAATATGCTATGTTTGACAGTGGAAACAGAGAGGGATATCAAATGGCAGAGATGAAAATAGAATGAATGGGGTAGTTGAAGAGACTAGCTAAATTATTGATGTGTATCATCGTGTGCATGAACACACAACACACTCAGTTATCTTCTTGGCTATTCACCTCTGATAACTCACTCTCATTGCTTCACAAACAAGAGCACTTCTCCCACTTCAACATGTATAATAAATATCCGTACAACACGTCATCAGGAGCATATTTCAGTCCTCGCACAGAGGACCTCGCACAGAGGACTGAAATATGTGTGGATAGATACTGGCATCTACATCGTAACGAGACACATAGTTGTTTTCTCTCTGTGTCTGATGATAAATCAGATCAAACTGTTCCAGCTTTGGGTTCGGTAGGAGATTTTCTTTCATTTTTACTACTATCAGAAGATTAACTATGCCTTTAAAGAATTTGGGGAAGCCCAGGTGATGATGTCCTTGTAAGCCTTGTGTGCCAGGCAGAGAACATCATCCTAAATGAGAAGCACATTGTGTCAAATGAACCAAGCCGGTTCTTCCCCTCACCTGTGGTGGCGCTGCACCAAGAACCACCGAAGGAACCAACATGAAAACCTCTGTAGAAAACACAGGGCACTACTTCCTTCTTCATGAAATTGAAACAAAAATGGAGTGGGGTCAGATGTTAGCGGTCGTAGGACTTTTCTTTTATTGACGGTCAAAAGACCGCGACCCGTTTCTCCCGCTAGGGTTAGAAGCTTGCTTTTGTTTTAGTCATATTTTACCCAGAATTCCCTGCTTCTTGTTTTTGGAGCTATCTCCAGTTCATACATTCCTTAAAAGCATTCAAACCGCGCAACAATTCACTTCAACCGAATCAAAACCTCGGTTTTTTTGGTGGACCACAGTTTGCTTTCTTTTGATTCACACCAGAGTTCGATTACGCATTCACACCTCCTCAAACTTTCTAGACAAACAATTAAGGCGGACTAAACAGGGATGGTGTGAATCCACCCCAAAACATGCATGTACCAAGAAAACTCTGACATGTTCTGAACATGTTTTCACTTCTGTACAAATGTAGCACAGACAGGAGCCAAAGAATTGTGCGCGCTGAGCATCTCATGAGTGGAAGACGCTCGAGAACACAAGATAACTTTTCCAGCGACGCAGACATACTCCCCTCCTCTGAGTCAACGTCTGTCTCAGTGGTTGAGATCACTTCCCCGTCCTGTCAGTCTGAAACATCACCTGAGTGCATAGCCCAAGCGCGAGCGGCAGGGTCGAAGCGATACCCCTTCTTCCTCGTGGGTTCATGATCGTGTGAGTGTCAAGGAGCAAGAGAGAGAGAAAAAGAGAGACGGTCTGATAGCCAGGAAAAGCGGCCCTCGGTTTGAGCCTGATTTGTTTTTGTTTCTTCCATCTCCCTCAGCCTCTCTCCTGTCACATGGCAAAGGCTGAACTGTCGGGGAGAACGATAAGCAAACGACGCGAGGAGGTCGGGGATAGGGGAGGAAGAGGGGCGGGCGGATGGATGGAGGTAGGGGCAGAAGACAGGAGGAGGGGAGAGCGAGGGGACAAAGTAAAGCCTGTCACACTCACTTAGATACTGAAATATTAAAGTGAGCAGTCAGGATGTAATTTTCCTGAGAAAGCCGAGGGAACGGGGGCGGGAGAGGGATGGGGGGGGGGATAAGTGAGGCAAGAGAAACGACGAGGCGGGGGCCACGAGTGGCAGAGATGGAGGACGAAGAAAGGTATCACAGCTGATCTCTCTTTCCTCGCCGCCCGGTTGAGACACAGCCACACATTTAACACAACCGCTTTAATTAGCCTGGCTTCATCCAGCCTGCCTCTCTCCGCTCCTTTCCTCCAGAAGATGTGAATAATTCAGCGGGAACGGTGTACCGCCGCCTCAAAGAGACAGCAGGCTCACTGATCTGCAATGTATCTGCGGGGAAGATGGGGGAGAGAAAGCGAAGCTCGCAATAGAACGTCTCGGAAATCAGACAGAAGTCTTTTCATGCTGAAAACTGTAGGGTTTTAGACTTTTTTTTTCATCCGCTTACAGGTTGTTTGACTCTGCTGGTAGTCTCGCAAAAAAAAAAAACAGTCTGAATGGTTCTAAAATCTTTCTTCCTATAATGTTTTAGACATGATCTGGCTTGAGGCAAAACATAAAAATGCAAAATACAATAGCAAGTTTCAAATTATAACACAAATCTTTTTTACCCCCCTTGTTTTTTACATATTTACATATTTTCCACTTTTGTACCAGTTCTGCTTTTATTGGAATATTAATAAAACTATCTAGCTCTAAATGTCAAGGTTGGTGTTTAAGAAATGTTTAAATCCCAGCCTTTTTGTAGCAATCTCAGAATAGTAATGTCTGCTTTCCTAGTCAGTCTGGTTATACTCCATTGAAAATGAAAGTCAATGCATGATGGGAAACTCAACTGAGTCCCATTTAATTCTTCAATGATATTCCAGACGGGTTCCTTGGCAGCAGGAGATATTTTGTCCCAACAGGAGTTTCTCCACGACATCGTCAAAATGTTCCTCAAGTGCAGATTAACTAGGTTAAACAAGCAGTTTACAAGTTGTGCAGGCGACAAAAAGCTGTGATTTTAAAATATTGTTCCCACGAAATGAGGCAGAATGCCTCTGTTCTACCTCTATATTTCACTTTGGATGAGGGAATCACCTGTGTGACTGAACTTGTATGTAGCGTTAATCAGTCAGACTGTTTGAAAACACATGATCTACTCTTGCTTCAAATGTAATAAAGGTTTTATGACCAAATATTTCCAAGTTAGTTGCATCAGACATAAAAATAAACGAGTTGCCAGGTTTTGATTTGCTTTGTTTTTTTTTGTTTTGTTTTTTTTAAAGAAATGGCTTCTTCCTTTCTGAATTGCATTCCAGCTCATGTCAGTACAAAGTTCATTTTCTGTGGGTAATTACCAACTTCACTTCAGAAGTTTTATTTATTTTATTTAATTTTGTTTTTTGGTTTCCGTCGGCCTCGACACACATTTGTCTGGAAAAAGGAATTTGTCTAATGATGTTTATAATTTATAATATAATTACTTCATAAATAAACATGACACCTTCAGGGATATTTAACCTGAAGGATGAGCCAGACTTGAGGGAGATCCTTCATGTTCTTCCTGATATCTTGGCTGATTTTTTGTGATTTTTCCCCCCCTCAATGTCATATGGAAGCATTTGCAAGTCTGTCAGCAAACTAAATAAGATATTGTGAATGAATCCAAAACTTAAATTTCCATCCATCCATCCATTTTCCTACACCCTTGTCCCTTGATGGGGTCGGGAGGTGCTGGTGCCTATCTCCAAACTTAAATTTAATGATGATTAAAATTTATGGAATGTTGTGACTTTAAGTAAGACAAAAAAATATTTTTTTATCCATTGTAAGTAGGCATCTGTTTGCAGCTACTATTTTAAAATAAGGTAACTAATATCGGCTACATTTTGCTCTTTGGGTATATACCAGCATTTCTAGGTGTTCATGGGTCTCACTTCATTTTCCTGTCTCATGCATTACGCAGACATGTCAGATTTTGCTTAGCTATGCTAGTTTCTGGCTGTCAAAGACTATTTGTCAGGACACTGCGGGCTCCAGGTTTCCTGGTAGCTGAGAAAAATGGGATAATGAGAGAAATGGTTGTGAAATATCCCACTTATCATCATATTGATATTGCGCGCTCGGTAGGGGTGAATATGCATGTGTGTGTGTATATTTTATTCTTCGATGACAGCATGTCAGCCCACACACCAACTCCCAAAACCACTTTGGTCTCAGCCTCCCACAGCAGTGCCGCTGTCTGGAGGTGGATGTTTGTCGAGAGGGACTCTGAGTGCCTAGTGGCCCAGATGAGGTAAGCGTTTCAATGCCAGGCTGAGGTGGACCGTCCTATGTGTCAGCTTCTGGGACTTCACCATCAGTGCTCCAGGAGAAAACAAAAGAGGACTCAGATATGAATACGCACACGCGCACACACACACACACATGCACACATGTTTGCGTGGCTATCTTTGTGGGGACTTTCCATTGACTTCTATTCATTTCTACAGCCTAAACCTTATCCTCACCCTAACCCTAACCAAAACAACCTTAGTCCTAAATCTAACCCCTGACCCCAAAACAGCATTTCCCCTTGACAGGACCAAGATTCGGTCCCCACAGAGTAGTGGGTCCCCACAACATAGTAAGTATCAGGAAAATGGTCCCTGCAAGGTATTACAAACACACACAATATGCACACACACACACAGGGTGACATAAACACAGTTCTGCCTCACGTCATCTTTTTGATTTTTGGAGAAGTTTTAATGAGCTGGGAATAAAAGGAATTCCTCCGTCCCGTCCCCCCTTTGTTTCTGTTTATCGCTGCCCCCGTCTCCCCTCTTTGTGCGACTTGTCTCCATTCCAATCACAGCTCGCTCCAGTGATTGTTGAGTCACATCTGAAAGACAATCGACATGGCAGCCTGAGTCAGCCAGGACAGCGAGCCGAGCGCAGATTAGTCATCCCGGTGAGATGCTTTTGTCCGGGGACAATGACAGATCTATGAAATGAACGGGAGAGTGATGCACCGAGGGTGTCTGACTGTCTTAACTTGGATTAGAGATACCTCTTGTGTGTGTGTGTGTGTGTGTGGTGTGTGTGTGTGTGTGTGTGTGTGTGTGTGTGTGTGTTGTGTGTGTGTGTGTGTTTATGACAGACTCTATAAAAAGACATGACTCTCTGGCTGAATCTCAAAATTAAAGGTAGAATCTGTAGACTATATTCTCTGACCTCTCTCGGTGACCCAATCAGTTCAGTATCAGATTCTTGGACAGAAGTCATATTTTCAACCCCAGTTGTCTTAATTGACTGTTGCACAAGCAGCGCAACAACTTGCCCCACAGACACCAGGGCTGTTTTGTAGCTTCCCAATCAAACATGATCCGCTGCCATTAATCTTGTTTGGTACTAGATCGGTCACTATAATCCTTTCCGCAACAAATAGGCTTCTCCAGCAGCACACGCTGAAATCCACCCCCAACCAGGTTCACATGGGCTCTGGCGGGTTTCATCCTTTAGAAATCTGACAACAGGCGACGCTTTCTTTTCCTGACTCCCTGCAACTTCTGTGAAAGAAAGACATTGCAAATAAGAACTTGCATGTCTGTTAAATTAAGAAACAGAGGGTGCAATAATCAAATGTCGTGTTAATTGTGCGGCGAGCTGCAAAAACACACATTTATCCCTCAGGGGAATGGCAAACAAGCTGTTGTTGTGAGAGTTTCAATAATTTATTTAGTTATTTTGCTTCAAAAAACATCCCTGATCAAAGCATTGGTCATTTTGAATCTGAGATAGTTTAAAGCAAACATCTCTGCAATTACATAAATAAAAAAAAATCTAATCCTTTTTGAACATATTTTTATGTATAAATATTTCGTGCTCTGACATATTATTACAATATAAGAATAAAAGAAGGAGGTTCTAGCTTTATTAAATTAATTAATATTCTCACTTTTAAAAGGGATTACATGAGGATTTACAATCTGGATACATTAAAACCTAAATCTGATTATTGTATTTCAGTTGCGAGTATGACCAAAACATGTCAAATCATTCTTAGTATTTCAAACAATCTACTATTGTAGCCCTACCTTTGGTTCCTTATGTTATATGTTGTAACAGGTTTTTTTTGTCCCTGATTATCTGCATCAAGCATCTTAAAACACAACAATAAATCTTGTTTAGAGTGATGGTTTGTGACCACCAATTACAGTCATAAATCAAAATAGTCGTAGCATTCTTAACTATTCTGAAACTTTACCTGGAACCATCTGCTTTGGTCAGATGAGGGGTCCAGAAGTGTCTCTTATCAATGTCTGTATGCCGATTGGAGCCTTTGGACACAGAGCGCTCCTATAGCATGCTTATAACTGTGAGCAATGCGACATAAAACTATGAATGAACTCTGTAACAACACTGTTTAGTAAGAGGTATTGACAGTGCTGTGTGTGAAAGATCTAATGACTCAAAAATATTTATTTTCATGGCAAAGATGTGACTTTAAATCCTGTATAATGTCGGGATGCGGTTTATGAAAAACCTTCAACGGTTCTGCTCAAAATTTAAACCTCAAACTTTGGCATTTTTAATTTGTTTTTCCTTTTCTATTTTCTGTTGTAAGACTGTTTAAATATGAAAATTTTTACTGAATATTAATATAAGAGGCATCGATGTGAGGGACCAGTGGTCGGAGTAAAACTGTCCGTAGGATAAAAGAAACACAATTAAATTAAAAGGTGTATTTTACCTTCATTTTTAAGGTTTTTGATAAACACTCTATGTTTCACAGTGCCGGTTCCTGCGCTCATGTTATTTTTCTGAAGAAGACACAACATGTTTATATGAATGAACAGGTTGTAAAGCTGCTTGTTGGACGGTTTCCCATAGAAAACAGATGGCCTCAGCAATGCTGTTAGTGTTGACAATGGAAATGTCCTAGCTGATTTAGGGACTGAGTTGCCATGTTTTGATGACACACACTCACACACACGCACACACGCTCCAACCCGGACTGTAGAAGTGTATGTGAGCGTACAGCTTAGATTAAATCAACTTTCATCTCTAATTCTCCTCAGTCCTAGTCGAGTTATCATGTTCCATCGCTGCTCGGGGTGCAGGGAAGGGGTGAGGAGGTGATGGGACGACCCACAGAGATTCAGCTGCTCGCAATCAAAAGCTGCTTTTTTGACTTTCATGGAGGCAGAAATAACAAGATACACATGACCCGTATCACACACAAAGAATAATGGAAGGGATTTTAGTCGTAGCAAAGGTTGTCTTTAATTTCCTCGACACAGCTTTCTCTCATGCTTGCACTTGATGTGACTTAGCGTCTGTCCTCGTTTGGTTATGTCTTCGGGGAAGAAAGCCGGCTGAGTGTGGGATCTGAATTATAAATCTAAATATATACTTGTACGTACACTTTGTTGTGCTGCCGGCGTGTGCTGCTCCGCGGCGCTCTTAAAAGCCTGAGCACTCAGATCACTGCAGTCCTGTGGACTTGCGGGTCAGTTAAAACTATTTAAATGCCAAGACACTTTTGAGTAAGCACAGTGTTTTTAGCGGAGGTATAGGCTGAGGTCACTAAAAGCAAACAATACTGTTTTCACAACAGGAGCGCTGTTGAGTCTCGTTGAGGGACATGCCAATCAAAGCTGTTGTAGGTGTATGTCAGGACTCGGTCAGTCGGCGCACTTTTAAGGCATTTTATTTCTTCTCCAACTTTAGCTAGTAAAGTGGAAGACTGTTGTTTATCTGTCTAATTTACAGCGTCCATTTTAATCTGTTGTAAAAATTTATTTGCTCCCTTACAGATTCTTCCTTTTCAAAATAAAACATTTGATAATCACATTTTAGTGGTCTGTCTACTTTAATGTTGGGTGCAGCCTTGATTTAATAAAGTCAATTAGGATTCTGTCTTAAGATAATTTTGTAGAGCAAAGCTGCACTACATGAAGGGAACCAGCTTCTTTATTACATAAGTCACCCTTAGCATAATACCAACAATTACTGTTTTTTCAATAATGGATAGTGACATTTTAACATTGTAGTGGAGGAATTTTGTCCCAATGTTGATTGCAAAATTATTTTAATTCAACCATATTGAACGGTTTTCTCTATTTTTTTATTTTCTTCTTTGGAATTTTCTATTAGAAAGCAGATTTAATGGTTCTATCAACTGCAACAAGTCAGTCTGTTCCTGGTTCAACAAAAGCAGAACCAAACAGTTACACTTTGCCAGTCATGTTTGACTATTCATATGACATTGTTTTGGAGTAACGTTTACACCAGATGTAGTGTGAATACTACTTTTATTCTTCTCTTGTCACCCATTTTTCTTGTATTTGTTGTATCCATGTAGAAGTACAAACTGAGATATTTGAAACAATCACGGCAGCCTACTTTTGCATGTCTTCTGTCCCTACAGCTGTTTTTGTTGTTGTTTTTTCCCCACACCTGTCTTCTTTCATCTTGACTCTGTTCATTTGCTGAGAGGAAACGAGGACAAAGAGAACAAAACTATTAATGTTGACATCATCATCATCATCATGGACATGGTGGAAAATTCACAGCCCAAATGTAGAAAATGGGGTCAGGGCACTGACCTCTCCTCTTTCAAATATAATTTGATACACTAGCAAACCAAAGTGGACACTAGTTTTTATCATTCAGTGAAGAGATGAGTTTTTATAAAATAAAATGATATCATCTGACTTGCACCCTTCCTCTCTGCCCAGCCTGCCCCGGCTCTTTTCGCCTCCCGTCTTCAGTCAATCCATCCTCCTCCCTCTTCTTTTCACTGGCGGATTGTGGTGAAATATCAGTATTGTTTACGTAGGAGATTAGGGCAGAAATGGGCAGAAGGCGGTTGTTCTGTGACGATCGAGATAAGATAGAGGCCGGCAGCAACGCGGACGCTGCTCAACCACGCCTTATCTGGGGAGCAGACGGAGCGGCCGAATGATGAAGTTGTTCATTGTAATTATCTGCGGCAAGAGTAGATTTCATAGGGAGATTTAGGAGGGAATGTGACAGAATAAAAGGCAAAAAAAAATTAAAATAGCCCAGAAAGTAATGTGAATGTGAGAAAAATTAATTTTGAACCTACACTATGGGAGTAGACAATCTCAAAACCACCACACACACACGCACACACACACATGCCATTTTACACGTCTTTCTTCTGCCGACTGCTCATCATTCTGAGTATTCTCTCATCTTAATGCCGCCGTATCTTAATGACCTTTGGTACGTCGAACATCTTAGCCACTGTTCTAATAATCAGCTTCTTATGACTCATCCCCATCGCTCCTCTGTCTTTCAATCAGTGATCTTTTCTCTCGCTAGCTGTCTATTGCTCTCCACTGTAATTATCAAGCTGGATGAGAATGTCAGGTGCAATCAACCAGATAAGTATCTTCAAATGGAAAGTCAATTCAATTTCTGGTTGAAATAAAAGAAATATGCATCTATTTAAATGTGTGCAGTGTACATATTTAGGGTTTATAAATCTACTTTAAAAGGAACTGACATACTTACTTCTCCACATTTTGTATTCAGTCCAGTGAGGGAAAAAGTTTGTCCTGATGAATCAGTCAAAGTTTAGCTCTAAAGAATGCTTACAGCTTCTTAAGCTTGAGTAAAATCATTGTAAAGATTTAAAGTTACAGATTTACTTTTGGCTTTACATCAAACAAGCCGGATATTCTCACTTCCTTCCTGGTTCTGGGATGTTCTGGGATATTTTATCCGTAGCATCAAGATCCAGGACACTATTTAAATAGTTTTAAGGACTATTTTAAGTTGGTTATAAAGAGGAAAGAAAAAATATGAGTGAAACAGAACGGGAGCTTAGATACTGAGGAGAAGTGGAGAGTGAAACTAGGAAGTCAGGTGAGTCTCATCAGTGGGAATACAGATCAGGAAAACCAAAGGGGAGGAAACAAATCAACGGAGAACCCAGAAGGAACTGAACTAAAAATAAAAATCTATAAATCAAACAGGGCGAAGCTACAACACTAACATAAAGGACACAGAACAGAACATTATAAAGGACAAGAAGCCAAGAACAATTTAGGTTAATTTTTAAATACCAGCAGCGCCAAAGAACGTTTTCTGAAATATAAGTGGTTGTTTTGTTTTCTCTTATCCTTTTCAAACTAACCGTAACCACTGAGAGCAGAGAGCCAACCTTTACATTGCAGCTATAGATCCGTTTCTTATTACAGAAGATAGTCACGCTTAAATGTTCGCATTATAAAACATCCTTTGTTTGCAAAAGTGAACTTTGTGACAACAGAAAGTTGTGCATGATTGCCAAGTGGAAGAAAACTAATGTGTGGGCATCAAAATGTTTCAAAAAAATGTAATAGAAAGAGCCATGGAGATGCGGCCATCCACCTAGGCAGCATTAACCCTCATGTTTACCCTTATTGCATTCACTCCGTAAACCTTTGGAACAATTTTACAATGAATGTCAGAGAGAGAGAGAAAGAGTGCATGCCTTTCAGCTACTGAAATGGCTTTTACCTTGATAAACGGTATGGGAGAAATGGTTCTCTATAACAGCATTTATGCTCAGAAAAAAGGTTACAAAAAAAAAGACCTACTCTATATATCCTGCACTGAAGGACTGTACGTATTATTTACGTTTATGAAAGCTAAACGCTTAGAATTACCCCAAACAGCACAGTTAGCTTTGAATTTACACTCATATCTGTTAACTTTAGACAAATTAACTGTTTCTATTTGTTCTAAGCTCTCCAAGACTTATCGCTGATGTATTTAACACACTGATTAGTTCTGCATAAAGTCTTTACATGAGTAAGGTATTTCTCAGTGCTGTTCTGCAGGCGTGTTTACATCTGTGCATTTCTGAGGGTTTCCTGGAGACATGCTTACCCGAGAGAAAACAAAAGCTTTTTCTTAGCAAATTGAGCAGGAAATGATGAAGTGAGGTCCAAACAGTCTGGGAGTACAGGAGAATGAAGGGAAGATAAGTGGGATTTAATTAAACTGAACATGACAACATATGTGCCACTTTGCTCTGGGCTTTGGAGTGGTACATTAAAACGGAAAAGCCCTAGAACTGCTCCCGTTTAGAGAATATTTGGACTATTTTTATGTTTTACAACGTTCCCAGGACCTCCTCAAAGAGGAAAGGGCCCCATCTGACAAGACTAAATAGTTTTAATCAAACCTTGGGTTGTCGTGTAGACGGCGTCTCCTGACCTTCTTCACCTTGCTCCTACCTCAAGGTGACAAGATGAACTTGTGGTCCCCTCAAGCCTTGTTTATTACAAGTGCAGATGAATGACATGTTTTGAGTTTATGATCTGCAGATATGGGTGCATTTGGGTGAGTAACTACAGTAATTCTATTGTAACCGTGTTCTTTTGTTTTTCCTATTTTGGAAGAAGATACCCTAACAAAACAGGCTGCTGTCACATCAATATCGTAGAGTTTCTTGACACTAAATTCATTTATTCTACAGCGGCAATAGTAAAACTCATAAAGTTGGGCTGTGCCTTCTCTCCTGCACCCAGCACCCTCTTCCTTGTCCATATGTGTCTTGCGTTAATGTGAAATGCTGCTCTGGACGCCTAAAGCAAGCAAAAATTGATGTTTCTGCTTTTCTTTTGTCTGTTATAAACAATAGCCAGACAGATGAAGGGGAGGGAGAGATTGTGGTCGAGTTGTGGCCAAGGTTAAGAAAACTGTTTTGTTTTTCGTCTCTAAGTGACGGTTTTAGTTACATGCTTTACCACTTCACCTTTTACTCTTGCCCTTGTCCATAAAAGACAAAAGTCAAAATTCACACCGCCGTTAGAAATGTTTGTCAGAATAATATGATTCTTTTCTTCTTCTTGTTTTTTTTGACATCGACAACAAATGTTAAACACCATGACTTTTAGAGCCTGAGCAGAAAGAAATCAAAAGTGTAAATAGAGCTGTGTCCTTGTTATCATAAGGTCAGCGCCAGACAACAAGGACTGTGTTTCTGCCAGTGCTGGTTTTCTTCCCTTCTTCGTTGTCTTTGTATTGTTTTTGGATTGGCCTTCGATTGCTGCTGATCATATATAACGTGGATCAGAAGATGCACATTGACCTTCAAAACGATCAATCCAACTTCTCCACATGCGTTGGTCTTCCTTTTCTTTTAACCTTGTTCTCGTTTTCCTTGGTTTTTCGCTGTCTTTGTTTCCCAGCGGCGTAAATAAACATATCTACTAAGGTCTGCTTTTTATTTTTGTCTCTCTTCCCTTAGCTCCCACTTCCAAACAAATCAGTCAAATTCAGATGACGCCAGAAATATTTGCCTTTCTTTTTTTTCTTCCCCCGCTAACAGTAGCTCATCTGAACTGTTTTGAAATTTTTCGTCCCTGATTGGCCTTGTCCTCTTTACTTCCACGTCTGTCTACTCTTTCGCAATCAGAATCATTCACCCCCAGGGCTTTTTTTTCTCGCCCCCACCCCTCTTCGTAACTTTGAATAAAGCAAATGAGGTAAGTGAACTCGAGGGCTCAAAGACGAACTATTGACACTCCACTGGGGACATTCCCAAAGGCAGCAGTTTATTTGACATGCAGCCAATCAGCTTTTTGCTTCTGCATGACTGACAGCGGTGGTGTCTAATTACACAGGAATGTTTGGAAGCACCCAGATAATCCTCTAAACGCCTCTGTAAAACTTAAAACTGCCCACTTTGGATTGACAAAAGGGAACAAGTCATTGTATTTCTGGTAGAATGGGGATGAGAAAATGGGGGAATACCCACTCAATTTTGGCAAATTATTGTTATTATTATTTGTTTTTCTTTGTCAGGTGGGGAGATGTAGCTTTGTATTTGGACATGTTCTGACCAAAGTGAAATGTTTGACATACAGAAATGTGTCTCTTTCTTCCCATTCTTTGATGAAACCAACTGAATGGTAGAGATAAGAGACTGGCGACAGACCCAGTGGTCCATGAATTTGTGTTGTTTGAGATTTTGCATCAAAACAAGACTCACTACCTTAAACATGTCTCTGCTGGAGACGGACTAAAAGGGCAATCCAGAACAATGTGTGTTCCTGAAGGGTTTTCTTTGAGAGTTCCGAATGTCGCTTATCTGGATAAGGGAGAGGATGTAGTTTATTTAGATAAATGGATAAATCCAACCCAAAGACCAAATCCCACATTTGACTTGTTTGATGCAAACACATCATACACAATGTCTATCTACATTGTTTTTCTCACGTATTGTTATTGGTCAGGTAGTTATCTGGTAACTAGCTGTAATTTATTGCTCATATGAGTGAATTGATCAGTATCAACTTACACAGATCGATTGTATGTTTCAGTGCAAAACATCTAGTCATATAATCTGTTTATTTTTTTCACTTGAGAGCTTAACGAAGAACTGCAACCGGACACCGTTTGCAATACAGTACGTCTGTTTTAGGCTGGAATGAGGCACAAGTCCATCAGCAAGACGACCGATTAGAAACTGAAAACTTCTGGAGATAATAATGAAGTAAATATAAAATGGCCGTTAGGTCTGGAACATGGTGAGGGGATAAAAAAACGATGCATGAGTAGCTTATTTGGAATCTGAAGACAATTGAGATCACAATCATCAAGATCACTATTGTGAGTACATGGATATTATGGATCTTTCAGTCCTATGGAAGGCACACATACCAACGTGTCTTAATGTTGCTAACAAAAGTTATTCAGAGACGTTAGAAAACGTACTTTATGATCAGGTCAGACCAAGATTGAGATCTTTGGCAGCAACTTGACTCAAGAGAGATTTGACAAAAAAAAGAGCCTTCCCAACTTAAGCACTGAAGGGCAAATATAAAAGGGAGGTAGTCTATTGACTTCTAACCAATCCTCAGAAGCCAGGGTACCCAAAACACATCCCCATCAAAGCAAAGATGTGACTCAAGAAGAGTCACATTAAAGTCAGAGAGCGACCCAGTCAGTTTCTACTGGAAACTGAGGCCTTCATTTATCCACTTTTGTGCAGGAAGCCAATACCCCAAGTTACCAATCTTCTGCTAAGAAACCCAGAAGACTTTTTTTTTTCTAGATCACTATAAACACAAGTGGGCCCAAATTTCTTGAGAGTGTTCAGAGTTTAGGGAGTCTTGCAGACTCTGAAATACAGGATGAAACCCACAACTGCCTTATTTTTCCCTATAGCCAAACACAAAAGAGTAACTGGAACCGGTAAAATCTCTTAAGACTGTAGTGGTTCCTTGTTGGTGGGTCTACATGCCAGCTAATGGGCTGCTTACATCCACTTTTCATGACCAAGCTGTGTATTATTGAATCCCAGATTAAATAAACAGACCCCAGAGTGCAGCCTCTGTCATCGCTTTACGCCTCATGGGAGGCAATAAAGAGAACAGAGAAGAGAGGGCGGGGGCAAGGAGGAAGCATCTTGCAGTTTTGAGGTGGAATGGCACAAGTTGCGTAGTTGTCAAGCCAGATTTGAGAAACATACAATCTGATTTGGAAATACCAATGCAGCGGTAGCATTTAAATAAATGAACATGGCGTTTCAGCAATGAGTAAACCTTCCTCTGTCTGAGTGCATGGATCTTAGATATGACTGTCTTTGTGTAGGAAGAAAGGTTTGGGCCTTTCTTCAATTTTCTATTTCTATTAACAGTTTCATTTACGGAGGCTTTACATCTTCACACCCAGAAGGTTAAAGCACCAAGAAAGCAACCTTAACAAAATGTCAAAATGACTTCAAGTTGGTAATTGGGAGAAAAAAAAGGCGATTTGGAGGTATAGGAGGAGATGTAAAGGAGCACTGGCTTTGGAGAAGTAAAACAGGAAAAAAAGAAAAAAAAATACTACACAAACACAAAGATGAAGGAGAGAAAAGGATTTGACAGCAAACTAGAAAATGTATGCTGACATTGTTGCTCCAGCTTTAATGGAAGATTCATGTTCACAGGGTCATTGATCACCTATGGGAGATGGGGAGGAAAGAGCGATCTGGAGCAGTAGGTGTGTTGTGGAGGGAGGAAAAGCTATAGAGAATAGAGTCTGAGAAAAATAGGTTGTAAAATGAAAAAGAGGTAACACAGGGTGCAGAAGAGCAGCATTGATAGGTGATCTTTGTCAAAGGACTTGCTGTTAAAACCCTTTTGTCAAAGTATCAATATGCAACTCTGAAAAAGAGCCGTCAATCAAACTGATTCACACATGACAGATTTTACTTTAACACTGTTAAAATCTTCCCCTGATGCAAAACCGTCACTTTTGGTAGTAAAAGTGTGTTATTGTCTAACTTCTAGGTAAGTAGTGACCCACCTAAAAATGAAAGATAAAACACTGTACTCACAAAGAATCCTTTGAGACCCAGAGTGTGTTCAAAACGCTCACAAAAAGTTGATCACGTTGACGTTTTTGAGCGACCTTTGGGGTCATTATAATGTATTAGTATCTTGTTTAAATCATGGAAATCTTTCATTAACAATAATACTGTTCTGGTCCATTTTAGTAAACTGTAATGTCTGCCCTTAGAGTTTCATCATTTGGATTTTACAGAATGATTTATGAAACACAGACATAGATTATGAATTTAGGATAAGCGATTACTTTGCACGCACTAATTAACTCCTACATTAGGAGCAAGTGACATGAAAAACGCATTACTAAAAGCACCAGACAATAGTGAGACATGCAGTACAGAGTAACATCAAGGGATCATTTTGGTCAAATAAATGTACATGCAGGAAGATGTTGTTAGCCGTAACAAGAAGGGAAATGAGACACCTGGAGAGTTTAGGTTATAACGTTGCCACGGCTGCAGCTCCTGTTCAGATGTTCAGACTCTGCTGCAGTCAGAAACCTCCAGGAGGAAATCTAGGGAAGGAAAACGTACAGACCAGCAATGAGGTCATGGTTTTCAGGAGCTTACAGTCCATGTTGTTGAATGTGACTGCGAAATTAACAAAGCTCAAGTGCTTTAAAACTTTAATGCGAGCGCTCGCTATCGCCGAGGCTTGACAACAGCTTGCCAAGCTAGCCACCAGTTTGTTTGATTTAACTGATAACTATACAACTTTTAACTCAGTTTTAAACTGATGACAGAGGCTGCAAGAAAAAAAAATGTGTTTTGAAAATAAAAAGGTTATGACGTGGGTGTTTCTACACCACAGATATGATAAAATCTCCAAGTTTTCAAATAGGGCTCAAAAATTCTCCTGATTTTGCTTTGCATGTTTTCAGGATCAACATCAGGCAGGATGTTCAAGATGATCAGCTGGAATAAATCAATAATATCCAGAGTTTGGACAAATTCCAACAAAGAGAGTTGAAGCAAATAAAAACAGTCAAATTAGTTGAGAAGCATCCATGTACAATTTTTTTCCTCGACTTGCCAAGATATGGGTCACTACAACACAAGAACGTGCTTTAATCTAACCCCTTCTATTGTAAATCTGGTGTATGTTTAGACTGGTTATCTGCAGAAAGGAAAACCTTCACTCCACTCTCAAGTCTTTGTATTTTCCTTCACCATTCACCAGCATTTAGCTCCACTTATCCTCTCATCTGCTATAGTCAACATTCCTGTCCCTGCTGATGAAAAGCTGCCCACACCATGATGCTAACATCACCATGTTTCACTGCCAGGAAGATATGGCGTGGTTATGTACAGAGCGTTTAGCATGTAGCTCCGTCTTCTACACATTTGCTGTGTCCCCCTATACAACCTGTGCCAACAATTTGCCTTCTTTTTCTTATTCTTTCATAAAGAACAACCTTGTTGAGCTCAGTCATCGTCAATGCCCTGTTAACAGAGTTTCTTACATCAGCCGTGGCTCTCTCCAGTTCCTGTTGAAGAATGGTGAAGGCTGCTGGTATAAACTACGAACTGAGCTTATCTGACTGCTTGTATTTTATCACTGCATAACATAATTCATGTTCCTTTAGTGTTTGAAACCACAAAATGGCGTTAAATAAATTGTCACCGTCTGACATCGCTATGAGTACCGGTAGTTTTCCAGAAAATCCGAATGCAACATAAAAACTTTATTGGCCAGATAAATAGCAAGAACAAAGTCCAATCTATCAGCTCATGTGCTCTGCCAGTCATCAGATGATGCGTACCATGCATGTATGTCTCTCTCCCATCTTACTGTTTGTTTTAATGCTTAGTTGCATGAAAACTTGCATCAAAAGTGCATAAGATGTGACAACTTTGTATTTTTTTTGTCAAAAAATGGCATTTTAATGCAAAGCTACATACATTAAAACCTGAGTTAAAGGTGTCATTATTTACCAAATGACACTTCATGGCAGCAGTCATAAACATCCATAAAGACTCCTTCATGTTCATGCCAGGTATTATGTCATGTTTAGAACAGTGTCATGTCAGTCTTACGCACAACCCTTTAAATAAAGTGTTGCTAAAATCATTTCTTTATTTTCCTCTGAAGAAGTTATTCTATCAAAAAGGTGGAAGCACAAAAGACAAAATAAAACTATTTTCTTCTGCATCTGTTTTCTCAAGGTCATGGAGCGACATTTCTTCAAGGTGTTTAGGACTGAATCCATCGAGCAGAAAAGCTAAACTGAACACATTCCCATTTGCACACATGGAAACACACAGACTATACAAACAAACTCCACCAGGCCTTTGAGGAGTTAGTCTTGCTCCTTCATGGAAGAAGAAAAACATACTTTGGCTGCCAGACACACACACACTCCCCCCCCACCTCGTTTTGAAGCCTTCCCACTGATCATCACACACTTGGTTGGGTCTAGTGAAAGCCTGTGTGTGTATGCTCGTGTGTGTTGCCGTATTATGACATGAGTGCTTATCTTAGCATGTGCGATTTAACGTATTATAGGGTCGCTCTGTTGTTGGTGTGAGCGCGCATGTGTGAATGTGTGTTTTACTTGCACTTGACTAGCCATCTATGTGAAAATGAGTGAGGCTGTGGCTCTGAGGTGTGACCGTGTGTGTCCTGCCTGTATGTCCTGGCCTGTTTGTGTTTATCTCTAGGTGGTATCACGAGTGCCAGGGCAGCTAGCTTGTGTACACTGGGCTGGTGAGCGACAGGCGGGAGCAGGAAACGGTGAGAGAGCGAGAAAGGCGGAGAGTGTGGGGGTCTCTGGGGGTTAATGGTGCTACATTATTATAGTCCGTTCTAGGTCAACCTGTTGTTCTCTTCCTCTCCGTCTCTCTTTTCCCTCCCTTGCCGGCTCTCATTGGCTTGCACCTGCCTACTCCGCCCCGGCATTGTGCCGCTGAGAAAACGTTTAACCGATGCTGAATGAAGCAGCCAAACCCCCTCAATCCCAACCCTCTCCCTTCAGTGTTGGAGAACTAGCAGGGGTGGGAGGCAGGATATGGGGAGACAGGGAGCAAAGGGGAGAGAGGGTGGGGAGTGAGGTGGGGGTGTGGGGGGAGAACAAAGGGCACATTCTCTCCCCCCCACCCCACCTTTCCCTGCATACTCTGCCCCACTTCATTTGGGCCCAACCCAGAGCAAGAAGGCTTTGTTTTAGGACAAGGCAGAAACAAGGCCGATGGCTCTGCTCTTCTAAAGTGAGCATCCCAATATGGGAAGAGGGGAGGGGCGGCTGGGGAGGCAGGAGGTGGATGACAGGAACACTGCAGAGCCAGGTTAAAAGCTACAGACATGATATTTCCTGCCAAACGGGTCACAGACGACACTCCCACCCAACACCCTGATCTCACCCCATAAGTTGTGACATAAATACTTAAACTTCCTGGAAGGATCTTGCTTTAAAATCAAAATGCCATGATATGTTTGGATTTTTAGTTTAATCTGTGTTTCCGATTTCAAAAAATTCTTGATCACTTGCTTAAATCTGGGCTTAGTTCATTCCTACAGAAATCCAAGTCTTAATACATTCTGATGGAAGACATTTTTTTCCACCGAAAGCCTTTTTTGATGAGAAATATTAACAGAAATGAAGTGATACTGTCACAAAAATGTCATCGATTTAGTCAGAGGATTGGATTTCTCTAAACCAAATTAGAATAAAAACCTGACCTGATTGAGAAAAAATGGATGTCATTTTTGGATTCAATGATGCAAAATAGTCCTAACACAGTTGATGAAAACATTGACAACTTCCAAATAAATCTATTTTTAATGAGCCAGTATAATGGTAAAACACAAGTTGTGTAAGAAAAAGACGCCTCTCTGTATCATCAACTCAGTTCAGATTGTTTACATAAAGACAAACATCCCTTTTCCAACAGGAGTCACATGCTCCCTGGCCACTTTATTAATGACACCTGTTAAATTGCTTATTAATACAGGAGATTTACCAGATTAAACTACTGGAAAGTTGCCGGGGGTGACCTTCTAATCCTCTGGGATAAAGCCTGTCAAACATGACAAAGGTGTTTCAGAGTCCACACTGGAATCTGTCAGCATGGTGTTTAACAAAACAAACACAGCACCATGAAACTCATCGCTTTGTGTTGCTCACAGTGTTAATTTTGGCAGCACGATTGAAATGTAGACCTGTCAAAGTCAAACGACTGAAATGTAATTCAGTTGTAGTTGCATTTTAGTGACCTACGGTCATATTTTGTGGGCATAATCATCCAAAATTTTAACCAGCTGAATCTCCTGCAACTATAATGGACACAAATGTAAAATTAAATTGTAAAACAACTTAAACTAAAAACTTTTAATTATGCCTTGAAGAGAATGGAATGGTGTTCCATTGTATCTTTAGTTTTTGTGATAGCGCGATTCCAGTTACACACCTGGTTCTCATTCTGAATCACCCTCCTTCCTACAGCGTTTGTCAGATCCCCGTGTTTCTCAGCCAGGGTTTCACGATATGACATATTCTGTAGCAGGCGATGAATATAATGCCTCATAAACAGCGGACCACTCCTTCACACCAACGATCCAGACTAGAATTAACCAGAAATGCAAAAAAAAAAAGAAAATAGATAAGTAAAATACGACAGATGGAAAAGGATCGCAATGAATTTACTTCAAGAAATGTAAGAAACAGAATAAAGAAAAAGTTTGGTTAAACTTCAAAATTAAGCGAAAGACATAATTAGGTATTTGGCAAAACCCGAAAGCCGAGGCTGAGTTTGTTTCCATTGTTCGGTATCACTCCTTGGCTCATTATTGTAGGAAGTGTGTTTCGTAACGTGGCTTTCTCCCAGGTTCTTCTTTTCTTTGCCCTCAGAACAATAAGTCTCTGATATGGAAGAAAAGAAGCACATTATTTCAATCCTATATTTATTTGTCTTTAAAAAAAAAAAGAGGAGAGAGAGAAAAAGAAAATGCCACATTCGTTCACAACGTACTTCCAGCTCGTCTCTCGCTGACGCATATGCGTGGAGATATACGCACGTGAACGTATCCATGGAGTGAGGCTGAAAAAAACAATTACAGTTTCTCATTAAGGCCCTCCTAATCCCTTTATGCAAAACACAGTTACACAAGTACACACAATGAGCAGAAAGAGAGAATGAGGGATGGCAGAAAACAGGAGGGAGAGCGAAGAAGAAGAGAAAAAAACCCGGCTCAAATGCGGGGAGAATAATTACATATATCATGAAGCCGTGCCTTTTATTTCGGATGTCACTTCTGATGTCAGTGGCCGGCTTTGGCGCTAATTTGAATTCAGACCTTTATCAGTCGCCGGCAGCAGATTTTGAGTGACAGCGCCACCAAACGCCTCTCGCCAGCCGTCCTATTGATTTCTCTAAATCCCCAACAATAGCATTTGCATGCTTGTTTCTGTTATAATACAGATATGCCGTTTCGGAAATTAAAGAGCGACAGGCAGACCAGAGGTAACTAATTGTGTGCCTGTGTAATGAGTGCAGTTTCAATTTGATATAACCCACAGCTTTTCCCCTCGCAGGCCCGCGCTAAGTACTTTCAAGTCTTTGTGGGGAAATAATTGATTTTTTGTGCTTTGGGCACAGGGAAAACTATTATGATCTTTTTGAATAATGGCAGCGGGAGAAAAGGAACATTGAACAATTTAAATTGGTATTAGAGGAAGGCAAGGAACACGACGAGGGCTTGGTGACGGTTAGAGGACTGATAGCATGGCAGGCTGCTGGGTTTGACTGACAGTTTGCAAATGGCTACCGGTGTGTTGATCACTCATTCTCTTAAGGTGGAAGTGGGGCAGAGCAGAGGGAGGAGTCATTATGGGAGTAAGTAAAGCCACATTGAGTCTGGCTGGTTAACTCCGGCTGCCGGAGAGGAGGCGATGGAGCGGCGGTGGTCTGGGGGCTGCCTCGCTGTGCCAGAGGCCCGTTTATAAAGTCCCATTTGCCTCTCGCTGTGTCAACGTCTTACAGAGTGTTCACAATCCATTCACATTACTCTGAATGGAACATGCTCTTTGTAAAACATGGTGGTGGCAGCATTATGCTGATGAAGTGCATTTCTGGGTGCATGTTCCTCACAAATAGATTGTCTTTGAAAATGACATTCTTTGTTGCCCCAATCTTTGTTGGCATGGCTGTATTTCCGTACTCTCCATCATCAATGTTGCTCTTTCACATTTGAATTGATTGCTCATGCATTTCCTTTCTTCTCCCAGTTTTTTTTCTTTTTCTTTTGGTTTAGTTACTATTGTGTTGTTTATAAACTGTGCTTATTAAAAATAAATCAAGTTGTAAACATGTGATCCTCACTGACACGACTCCCTCCCAGCCACCTTTCTTGGCTCTTCAGTTGTCACAACTCGGGGCCAAACCCAAACCGATGCTACGCAATTTGACCCAGACATGATAAGATTTAGCTTAGAACCACATTTGACCCTAAAAAAATCTATTTGTACATACAGAGACTGCAATTTGGCCTCTATCTACACTTAAAAGTTTGTGTTCTGTCAAGTTTTAGGCCCCGTCCTGATGATACGTGAGTTCACCCTACCTCAGGGAAGTGTGTTTATGAGTGAGACTGTCATGATGTAGAAATAACGCTTCATCCTTTTGTCCCTGGCTCCGCTCTCTCTCTCTCTCTCTCTCTCTCTCTCTCTCCTTCCTGTGTCTCCTGAGGCATTTTCGTCCCTTTTGTGACAAAAGCATGATTTCTCAGTTAATTCGGCATGTTCTAATTTCACACTCCTAATTTTACACGGAGATAAACAGGTTCCTCTATTGTGGTCGAAGGTGGTGGGAGGACAGAGCTGGCGGAGGGAAGGAGGAGGAGAGGGGCTGCGCTGCCAGCTTTGCACTCCAGTTGTTGTTTTTTTAAACACAGTAGAGGGCAACAACCATGACATGTTCTCAAGTCCTTTGAAGTCCACTATTAAAATTACAAGGAGCATTTTCAATGGCATCATCCCAACACCAGAGGCTCCTGGGTGACAGTTAAGTACAAAAGTGTCGCCCAGGAGCCTGCAGGACAAGGAAGGAGGACATGTTTGGGAAAGACACGCTGTCAGCATGCAGTTTCACCGCTGCGTTGCGAACGTTACACATGAGAAAGGCAGCGTTACGGCCGCCATGGCTCCGGTTCTGGTGCCACCAGGGCACAAACTAGCATTTCTAAACAATTTGTTTTGATAAACTATTTTTTAATTTCTTTTATTTGGATTTGCTCTGTCAAAATGTATTACAAGCAAATACAGTGATTTGTATTTTTCTTATTTTATGATTAACTGTCAAAAAGTTGGGAAAAGTTATTTTTTTAATATTAAATATCTCAATGAAAAAAATAACCCGTACAATTAACTTACCTGTAAAAAAAATGTGGAAAGATTTTTTTTTTTTCCATATTGTTTTGAATTTAAGATATGTTTCTAATTATTTAAGTTACTTTTAAATATACTGAGAACTTTTCTTATTTCCTTACGGTTTCTTTCATTCATGATGTATAAAGGTAGTACCATGTACCATGTACCACTGTGAGATTTTTATTAATGAAAAGTGCATTATAAATTAAATTGATTATTATTATTATTATTATTATTAGGTTGAATTCTTCTTTTGAATTTAAATATTAATTTCACATAGCACATGCCTTATTAAAACCTTCCCAAAACAGCTTAAAATGCTATTTGCTATTATAAGATTGCATTCCAGTGATGTTTTCATTGAAAGTGTTGAATGTGCTAAATTGAAACTGCGTTTTCACTCAATGCTCCAGACTGCTGCATATGAGATGTTTTACGCAAAGGGAAAGTTTGGGCTCAGTCCACCGGCTCAGTGGTTACAGTTTCCATAATTTAAAGTGGAATCAAGTGAAATCACATTATGAGAATAATGACACAGCATGTGTGAAATACCTGTGGAGATAATGAAAGCTCCAGCCACAGGCCTGTGCATATAGATTCACATTAAATGTGCGTGTTTTTGTAAATAAGACAAAATAATATATTTTAAAGTTGCGGTGGACTGATAGTTGGGAATACATCAACTTAAAGATATTCAGGTCTGCATGAAAAAAGTTTGTCAAATGTTTTTAAGTAATTGTTCTTTGAAAAAGTTTTTTAAACAATGCATTGTTTCAAATAAATTATATTTAACCTGTAGAAAAACAAAAACAAAAGGTGACATAGTTGACAGGACTGAAATTCACCACAAGTAAAGAGGATGTATGGGGCATGGAAGGGAAGTGTGATGCAGTGTCATTTTTAAATAGTTGCAAAAAGAAAAGAAAAAAAAAAGTTTATATGTTGAACACCCCAAAAGCTCAGTGCCGCAGGCTACTGACACTTCAAAATCAGTCCCAGGCTGAAAGGGGGCTTGAGTTGTGTTCATATTTCCTCTCAGCACGGTGAGATCACTGTACCAATCGAGAACATGACTCAAAACATGCGTTGCCCTGCAGGGTGCGATGCAAAATGAGGCACTTCAGAGCGAGAGGAAACGGCCCTCAGAGCACTTGGCCTCTCTCCGTCTCCATCATTCACTTCTTACCCCGCTTCCCATCAGCCTCCCTCTGCCTGCGTCTCCACGCACTCGTTCAATCTCCTTCCATCCCCGCTTCCTCCTCCGTCTTCTCACTCCATCCCTTCCTCGTCTCTCTCTCGGGGGGAGAGGTGGAAGCGGCGGTGGTTAATTTAGTTGGTCATAACTAATAGCGGCTAATCTGCAGGCGGGAGTCTGCTGAGGATATTGGACAGTGTCGAGGTTAATCGCAGCCCGCCCGGTTAGCCAAGGCAGACGAGGAGGAAGAGGCGGAGGAGGAAGAGGCGGAGGAGGGCTTAATTCCACCGAAGGCAAATGGCAAGCCGGTTTTTTATCTGGGCCTCTGATAAGGCGCCGCTAATACACCGAGGAGAATGGATGCTCAAGGGCCGGGTTCTCCTTATCAGCAAACTTTACAACAGGAGCCCCGGACTAACGGTGCAACCCCCACAACGTGCACAATAAGCACCTCATTTCACCTCTCAAGCAGAACTATCACCACACCAGCACCCACCACCCACCGCCCGCCCCTCACGTACACCGCATCCTCTTCACTTCACTTTTCCTGGTTGCCAAACCCCGCCTCAACACCACCATCCACCCCAAACCTCCCACCCCCCGCACTCCCGCGTTTACGCAAGCTAACCCGCTCCACGCTTACATGCTCGCCGCTTCCCTTCCCGTCTTCCCCGCAGCCCAAAGCAGGCGGCCACCAGGAATGGTGGGGGGAGTATTATGAGCGTGGGCTAATTGGAAGATCACTCTAATGCATTAAGAGATAAAATAGTTTGGCTGCGGGCCTAGAGGCAGGATCAGAACAACATTGGAGGAAGCTATCTGGCCCTGTCACACATTCGCAGATTTCCATACTAACACAGAGAGAGCAATTACCCCAAACACAGAGCTCTATTGGTGCTACAACACACTCCCTGCCAGTACCACGGCCCCAGGAAATCAGACGAGGTGTGTGCGTGTGTGTGTGTGTGTGTGAGGAGTGTGTCTGTGAATAAGCTTCAGCAAGGGAGGGAATTAGCTTAGTGTTGTTTGATTGTGTATTTGTTTTGCTGGTAAAAGAGGCAGGAATCGGCTTTAGAAAGGAGTTTGTGTTTTACAGGGTGGCCTCGGGTGTGTCGGATTCGGGGGATGGCGGGTGAGTGGAGGGGCTGGGGGGTGGGGGGGCAGAGGAGGAAGTGGCACTGCAGACACAAATCCACCAAAACAAAGATATTAAGACAGTAGGCTAATCAACATGGCTAACAGAGAAACAGGCATCTGCTTGCTTACACCCCGTCTGTGTTGTTTTTCACATGCTAATCACTGTTTGTTATCACCGTCGGTGGGAGGTGTGTGTATTTGGGTGTGTGCGTGTGTTCGTGTGTGTTTAGCTGATTCTCTGTTTGCTTCTGCTCAGAAAAAAAAAAAACCTCATCCTCTGAGCTCTAGTTTTTGTTTTTTTTTTTAAATGAGATCCATCCCGTTTAAACCGCGCAGCGACCCTCGTTTAGCTGCAATTTGGCAGATTTTGTTCAAGCGAATGCCTCAAACTTCAAAAGTTCAGGGAGATTCATTTTCTTAACTGGTATAAAGATGGAAAGTAGTCGTAGAAATTACTCAATAATTGCCGACGCCGGTTTACAAATTCACAGCTACTGTTCGAAAGCATCCAAATTATTTTTGGCTAAAGCTGAATTAAAAAACAAAAGTGGCACTAGTAGGCCTGATCCACAGGTGCAGAACAGGTCGGTGTGGATCAGCCCAGCGGTGCTTGTTCGGGTTCGGTCTGCGCCGGCATTCATGTGTCGGCAGGAACAAGGACCCCCATATCCCCTGACAGCACAGATTCTCCTCAGCTAAATGGATAACAAGTCACGGCCAGAAGGGGAAGGTGCTTACAGTCAGGACGATTTCATACCTTAACCAAGACGAGACCACTTAACCAACAAGGCGACGTGCTTACGCCTAAACACACACGGCAGCGGCCTTTGTAGGTCTTTGCTGTAGGGTGGGAGAGACAGCAGCAATTATTGGTCTCAACTATTGTTGGCCGTGATTTGCCGTTAAATCCAATTTATCGGTGTTATGGAAATGCATTTCTGCCCCGGGGCGTATAGGAGTGGGTTCATTCCACAAAAAAACAGCCCGAGACTTATCCGTTTCGCCTGCTCTGGTTGATTGAGGAATGGTGGCACGGCTTAGAGTGATGCGACAGGACCAACAAAGTATAAGGAGAAATCTAATTTGCTTACAAAATAACAGAAGGATACAAAGAAATCTTTACAGTAACACCTGTAGTAAAGTATGTTCGGCACCATCAGGTATCTTTTGATTTATCCACAATCAAAGTTTACAGTTATTTTAGTCAAACTTGGCTTCAGGCAACAGAAAGCAACAAATCAATGTAAAAGACTTGCTATTACAGTCATTTTAATTCAACTTGGGCACTTAAAAATACTCTAAATGACTATAAATTTTATTGTTTTTGTGTAATGCATCTTTTTTTTTTTAAAGTCTATGTGGACCATGAGTCTGTTAAATAAATCAATCTACAGCTAAATGACTGAAAAGGGAAAAGTTTATTAGACTAGAATAGAATATAATTATTTTTCACATTAAAGCTATGAATCTACCTCATTTAGACATGAATCTTTGTTTTAGACATTTGGTTTAGAGCACTCTGGTCTAAAATTCATTTGAGATCAAGTTTAGAATTAAATCTTTGTACACAGTAAAAATGCCAGTGTTGAATTAACACCCAAAAGTGTCTATATGTGTCCAAGTCAGCTGGTGTTAAAGTAACACTTTTGAAAGTGTTAAAAGATTGACACCCATATTTTTGTTAAATTAAAATTGGTCTATAATACTGAAATGATTTTAAGAAAAGTTAAACTTTCCATTTCTGTGTATTGGTTTGAATATTTTCCACTGGATTTAATTGATATTGACACCTTGTGGGTCAATTATTTACTTTTTTAACACCACATTGTGTTTTGTGATCAACACTACACTATTGTTACTTTTAATATATTTTAACACTAACACCGCTGTAATGTTAATGTGACACTCTGTAGCGTTGAATTTAACACCTGCTGACTTGGACATATATAGACACTTTTGGGTGTTAATTCAACACCGGCATTTTTACTGTGTAGGTTCTGTAAAAGTCTACAAACCACACAGTAATAAAACACAAAGCAAGACTTCAATGCACCTTCGTTGGAAATAATACGCAAGTCCAACACGTCTCATGTGAACCAATATTTGTAGCAAATAAGGAAACCTCGTTCCACATCTGCCTAAAGTTTGTTTCCATCTGATAGTGTCTTACAAATATGAATCAAATTATGCCTTTGATTTTTTGTCCCCAAAAAGAAAACAGTCTTCTTTTCCCCCACACATTGATGATTTAAACATCACAGTTTGAGCTTTTGTGCCTGTGCCAGTTGTAATGTTTTTGTGGGATACATTAGCTAGCAATGTAAAGGTTAACGGTTAGACCCCAAAAGTAAATGGAATGCTAGCATCTAAACCACAGTCGCCTGCTGAACTAGCATTGACTCATGTCTAAATGAGTTTTAATGGCCTCAGAGTCAAATTTATTGCTGAGTAGAATAGAATAGATCTAATCGTCAACAAAAATATTCCTACAAACATGCACTCTCACTCGCCTGAAATCAAACGACTAAAGAGACAGTGTTGTGTGAGATGATGTGTGTGTGTGTGTTTTACCTCCACCCCCTGTGCAGTTTGCTAATTGCTCACAGGGTGATATGAACAACCAGAGCACCTCCCGTCTCAGTTTTCATTTCGCCAGGGGTAAACAAAGCCTCGCTCTGTAGATGAGGGGCGGCGCTAAGTGTTTGTAATTTAATGTTGTGCATGTGTGCAGATACACATTTGGAGGACCGGGGCAAAGGCCCAAACGATGCCAGACGATGCATCGTAAGACGGCAAATACAAGCCTAATGCATGTAATCTTTGTTTGTTTCCACGGAGACTTCGTTTATCTGTGGGAAGCCAAGATGTCTGAGGCGGAGGGTTTCACAACGTCGGGATGCGCTGGTACACTTCAAACACCAAACTGTCTGGTTCGCACACACTCGCACGATGACATGAGCACGCATTCACACACTCAGACAGATCAGATCAATATGGACTGCAACGCTGACACAGACGTGCTCATTGTTAGTCCAAGAATAGTGTTTTTTTTCCCCCCCCTCTCCTATCTGTCTGTTTTTGCTCGAGTATCTCCTCTCCTCACATGTCCCGGACCTCTGCAATCTTCTCTTCAAACCGTCCAGTGTGGAGCATTGTCTCACCTCCACTCATCTCCTGCTCTTCTCTGTCGCTTGCTCTCCAGTCGTACCCTCCCTCCCTCATTGTCCCCATGAAACAATTGGCAGATGTAACATTTAATTACGGCTGTATCTCCTCGGGCGCTGTCGAGGCGGAGGCAAGCTAACACCGCTCAGAGCAAAAAAATAAATAAAATAATAGAAAGAAAGAAGGAGCTGCATTACAATTTGCCGCAAAGTGATTTATTCGTCCGGCAAGCCGAGGAGGAGGACACGGAGAGGGAGAGAGAGAGAGGAACCAAACGGGGAAAAGGTAATTTCTCGAGACTCGCCGCAAAAAGGTCAAATGCTTTTTAATGACTGTGTTTTCTGATAATGCAGAAGTGTGGCAGCGGCGGCTAGCACTGATGGAGCAGAAAGAGGAGAAGGGGGGTGGGAGAGCGAATGGGCCCGGCAATAATAAAGTTACAGATTGGTATCACATTGTGACGGTTTAATGGAGTCTCGTGGCTGAGGACTTCATTTGCAACAGGCGTCGCCCCTCGCCTCGCTGCCACTGTCACCGTGTCTGATTTCTCAATCCAGACGGAGGCCGCCACAGTTGTTTGCCGTCAACGCGAGCCAGGTTTTTTTTTTTTTTTCTTTTAAAGAGCAAATGAAGTACGGCCAATTAAATATTGCCATTCAAACGGTCGTCCTGGGTTACTGAGTGGTGATTAAAACAGGAGAGAGAAAGAAGACGTATGAGAGCAAACTGGAGAAGCTAGATGTCCAGGATGTAGGATAGAAATGGTAGCAAAGACAGACGTGATAAAGTCAAATAGGGTGAAACTCGTTAAGGGAGATGAGTGGAACAGAGATTGCATCCAGTCAAACACAAATACGTAAATAGTCGGCTTCAGGACCAGCAGCTGTTCAGGGGCTCCAGGCCTGCAGGAGGTCCTACAAGCATCACTGTTGTCACATCATTTGTTATTATCGTGGGGGTGGATGGAAAGACATATTTAAAAAAATACAAACTAAAATCGATAATTGATGACTGTGATGGAGTGATGACCTGTTCAGGATGCACACCACCCCTCGCCCCAGCCCATCTGTGGCACTTGGGTGTAGATAATGGATGGACGGATCAAGTTATAAACATTTTCCAACATCTAGTTCACTTAGATCATCTAACAATGGATACATTTTATGTTTAGAGCAGTATTTGTTATGTTGAGGACTATAGCAGTAATAGATTCACTGGCAAAATGATTTTTATTGTTACTGTGAAATTGCAATATGTTAAGTAAAGTGAATATGCACAACAAAATTGTGATATTGTACAGTTTTTGTAAGAGCCACGCGTCACTCGCTCGACTGGTGTTAACTTTGGAGCTACAGAACTTTAAAAAGAACTATAGTAAGTTTGAAATACACACTCAAACTCAAATGCTGTCAGATTCATGCAATAGGCATTTGGTTGCTAAGTACCATGGAGCATTGTGTGGCTAATGTTTCACTCCAGCTGCAGTAAATAATGCTTGTTTAATGCATAATACACAGTGGCAGTTATTTTATGGAAAACACACCAGGTTTCTGTAAATACTACAGAAACTTCATATTAGTTTTATCTTTACATATTTTCACATATAGAATTAAAGTTAAATAAACATATGTTCAGTTTAAAGTAATTGCCTTTAAGTGTTATCAAAGTATTTTAGTTTCCCAATTTAAATTATGGAATTTAAAAAGCAATTTACCACTTTAATGTATAATAAATTGGAAACCTTGGCTCAAGTAATATCATAATAATCCAGTTATGGTGTACAAATTTACATTTGTGCCACCCCTTGACAAGGTGTTGCCCTGGCAATATGCCCTAATGCCCATTTTAAGAAAGCCATCTAAATGTGGCTAATTCGAAATAAATATTAGTTGAACTGTAAAAGTCTGACTTTACTGAAAGGCCCCCAAATCAAATTCTTCTCAGAGCCCCATAAAGCCTTGGGTTCATGCTGTTTAAACTGCTTTAGAAAGTGGCAAATATGTGAAGTCAGCACCTCCAAAGTATTGTAATGGTCTGAAGTAAGTACAAACCTAGCTCACTATAATAATAAAGAAAAACAAATAATATGGATAACCAAGACCATTAAATCACATAAAGACAAACTCTGGAATACTTGTTGGAAAGACCAAACTCTGCTGCAAATTATATCTGATTCACTCTAACTATGATCATTCAACTGATCTTTTCTCTCTGCAAACGTAGCTTAGCATATGGCATCTCGCTTGTTTCTGTGTGATTTGACAGCCTAAAATGCAGGGCGCATTACTCTTGCATGTACGCCGAGCTAATTTGTAAATGACTAAACTGACTAAAATATACCACAAAAGACCACGTTGCAAGGCCACTTGGAGTCACCGTCGCTAATGTAATGTAAGCACAAGAGCAGCCATTCAAAAGTGCTTTAATTATAGCTTTGCGCATATGCGGCAGCACAGGCCGCGTAGTGTGGGCTCCCCTGAAAGCGGCTACAAGTCTGCAGGAATTATCGCTCTCTCGCTCAACATCCACACCCAAGTCCTGCTTTGAAAATTACATAATTCTCCGTATTAATGAGCGTGAATTGTACTCAACAATTAGAGATGGGTGGAAAATGTTAAGTTGGGTGTAAAGAGAAACGCTTCCAATTACGCGGCGACACGGGGCCTTGTACCTTCCCCAGCCTCCATCGCTGGTAATTAAATCGGCGAGCTTCTTAACGAGGCAGCCATGAAATAAAGAGTTGAAGGGTTAATGCGACTATCATTTCTCGCCGCGGAACGACTCGGCCAGGCGCGGCGCGGCGCGGCGCGGCGCGGCGCGCACACACTGCGCACTGCACACATTAGCATAAATATCCTCCACAACAACACAGAGCAGGGAGCACAAGCATTCTGTAGATAGACTTTCCGATTTCACCCCCCTACTAAAACAAAGGTAGAATGGAGCGGGGAGGTAATGGGGGGGTGTTGCTGCTCCGGTGTGGCCTCAAGAAATCAATCATCTCTAATTTGTTTTCAAATGACAGAGTTAAACATCTAAATCACGGTGGATTAAAAACATGTTCAAGCAATTAAAAGCAACACTTGAAACCAAATGCTTGTCCTCGTTCCTCGTTACTGTGTAACTGCGGTTCACCTGGCAACAAAAACATGCCAAGGAGTTGAGGGGCTCAGATGATTAGGGAGCTGCTGCCCCTCCGTGTCCGCAGCGGAGGGATCGGACCCTCACCGCAGCTACTTTACGACATGGAGCCAAAAACCTCACTGAACGTCTGTGTTTGTGAAGGGCTGGGGTGGGAAGTTGTCTATTTGATCACTTTGTTCACTTTTAACCACCGTTCAATATCCTGTCAGGACGCGGCTGACGGCCGCGCTGGCCTTGTGCCATTATCAGCAGCAGCCCGTGACTTATGACTTATTGTAATGGCTCCCTTCAATCACGGGACGATGTATTTGAATTCATAATAGCGGCAGAATCTGCGGCTGGAATCGGCGCTGACCCGAGCTAATGTGGGGAGAAAAGGACTGACAGCGACACTTCAGTGTGTGTTTGCAAAAAGGATAAATCCTAATGTGCCGTTTGTTTTAATAGATTACTAAGCAGTTTCTTAATATGTAAGCTGTTTGATTAGAGCTAACATTTGCACACAAAAAATAAAACTGTGGATGTTTTCAGTTAGTTACAGCAATTTGTGGGAGGAGGTTCAGTTTATTGTACAAGGTAATGACGCAAAATGCTTGACCTCATCATGTTTATATATTTTGAAACCTATGAACCTATAATGAGAGGTTTTTAGACTATGGAAAGGAATTTTGGACGGTAATAAATATTATCCCCTGAAATTATTTACAATTTAATTAAACTGTGGCTTGTAAATATGGTTGCTAATATTTCACGCATTTTAACGACAAATATTATTTAAAGATTAATGAAAATGTAAGTTCCTTGTAGAAAATGAAGACTTTTACAAAAAAAAGTTTCTAATGTTAAATTTGAACTCTAGCTATATGGAGATTATTAAAAACCATCAAAGACAGATCCTCTTTACATGGCCGCTCTGACTTTCTGCACTAGAAACCATAACTCGTATGTTTTCCAGCTTATTCCCTTTTTGAATACACTCAGCTTTAATCATAAGATGAAGGGATGAATAACTGAAACTGTTTATGAAAAGCTTTAGCCTAACACTGCTTTAGCCAAGCATGGGCTGTTCTATTTAACATAGTTAATTTTATCACCCCCTGTTGGCAAGGCAGGGGTATTACAGCATTTTATTGAGAATCCCACACTGTACAGACAGATCTATTTATAAAACAAACAAAAACTTTAGCTGCTTTTAAAATACCCAGACTAGTGTCGAAGGGACGCCTGACAACGCTTAGCTATTCTAATTTATCGCAGGCTATGTCGTGTCAAGCAGAAACTGGAATATGTATTTTGGGAATTTGTATGGCAATAGAAATTAATTTATCAATGTGAATGCTGCCATGAGACTGGTGGTGGAGAAAGCTTAAGGTCAGCTGCTAGCATATAACAGTAGCTAGCAGTACTAGCTACAGTAGTACTGTATCCAACCCAAATGTAGCCAGCAACGGTGCTATTGCTAAGGTCAAGCATGCTAGCAAACTTAGTTTCTTAATTTTATGACTATTTAAAAGCCATCTTAACAGAGGTATGAACAATAGCTAACATATTTGTTAATAAAATACATTTAATCTGGAGTAAAGTGGCTGATGAACTTCTGTGCTCTCTTGTACTTGTTTTCACCTCTGCAAATACTGCTCCACGGCGGAAGCACCCGGATGAGTTTTTTGATCAATTGTCTGGAACCCAGTGGAGTCTGGTTGTGATAGAGTATCTTCTACATTCATAGGTTCTTGTGCACTAATGACTGTTTCTGTAAATCTGTTATTAATTGGGTGTGTTTGGCATTTAAAGTGACCTTGCAGGTCTTACAGTAATGAAGATAATTTTAGACCGACAGCATTTAAATACAGCGGGCCTACATGCTATGATCCTAATAAGAATTTGTTGGACAGCCATTTTTATCATTTTACCATTTTTATGTTATATATTAGAACCAAGATATTTATTTTTGTTTAAGTCAAATTAAAGCAAAAATACATTTATTTGACTTAATTTATTAAATTAATCCAAAACTGTTGTTAAAAATCGGAACTGAACTAATTTAGTTAAGTAAGCAAATTTTATAAATTACCTACATTTTAATTTTGAGTGCATATTACCTAGTAAACTTGCTATTTTTAACTCAAAAATATAATTTTTGAAAAATGCAAATGTCACCCTGTCGTTTAATTGACCACATAAAAAAATGGTTTGATCAGTGTATCATCATCATACTGAGCATCTGACACTTTGAAACTTTCACTCTAACATATGTTAAATGTTTGCATAATCCGCGGCCTCGATGACTTTGCCCCAATTGTTAGAACGGCCCCTAATCCCGCAGGGTTTTTTTTTTGTTTGTTTGTTTTTTGTTTTTTTTGCAGAGGTCATATCTGCCAAACTCTCTGAAAAGTCGCGGCCTTCTCCGGCGCTGCGGCCCCAATTATTGATACCTCATTCCAATAGGCGATGGGTTTCATTTGGATTTCATTCAGCCCGGAATGACCTGAAAATGTGTCAAAGAGCTGTCATTGTTGAAAACCAACGATGTGGGGAAACCTCATCAGCGCGCCGGGCCCCCCGAAGCTCCTCGGGCTCCCATAATTAAAACACTGGTAAAATATCCATGTCCCCCGCGAGAAATGAGCGCACTTATTCTGAAAGGCGGGTGGAGGAGTGGGGAGTGAGGGGGGGGGGGGGGTTAAAAAATGTCCACGCACATAAAAGATATATGAGGCTGTTCACGCCGCTGTAATTCGGTGAAAGAAATGGAGTCTGTTCATGGTAATGTAATTTGAGGTATTGCTGCTTTCTAATTTCTACGCTCTTGAATATATCCCTGCTATTTGACTTGCATTAGAAATGACCTTCCTTACAAACGCTTGCGTAGTGACAGATCTACTACATTTTCCTCTTTTTTCTTTCTATATGCTGCGAAAAAAAAAAAAGAAATATGCAGAACTGCGTCCGTCTATTGTCCGCTGCGCGCTTTAACTCTCGTGGATTTTTTTTTTTTTTTTTTTTTTTTTTTTGCAAGGTATCATCTATAAACCCACGCACTCGCGCATGTGCAGCCGTTATTACACTGCGCGGATTCATTACCTCTGTTTGTTTTGTGAACCTGTAAACAGGGTATCTATCTGCAGCTCGCAGCTTTTTTTCCACTTTTTTTCCTCCGCATTCCTCCTAATGAGGTTGCAGAACTGCTTGCACGGTCCTTCACTCCAGATCATTAATATTGTATTGTTCATATCATGAACTCCTAGGTTACACCGAGCATGCATTTTTCATTGCTATAATCCTTAATTATTTTTATGCACCCTTAATCTTTCATATAGTTTCAGTGTTTTGCTTAAATATTTAATGGCACGATGATGCGGCGCGTCTTTCAGGACCCGGGCTTTCTCCGAGGAGGAAGAAGAGGAGGAAGAGATGAGGGAGGGAGGAGGGGAAGGTCGTGCAGCGAGAGAGAGAGAGAGTGGAGCGAGGAGAGAGAGAGAGAGAGAGAGAGAGAGAGAGAGAGAGAGAGAGAGAGAGAGAGAGAGAGAGAGAGAGAGAGAGATGAGAAAATGGATTTTAACGCCTCTCCCGATATAAGCCTCCTCGGCACTGTCTGGTTGAGTGACTAGGCCTCCAGTGGAGACGCTGTTTTAAATTCATATCAACACTGACCTCATTCAAAATAATCCTCTCGCCCTTAATCGCTTTTTATATATATATTTTATTATTATTATTCTGGAGCTGCAGGTCGTTTCTTCATACTTACCAGCAGCAAACAGATGGCGCAGAAAACGGAAGAAAAAGAACAATGACATATGTTAACAAAGCTCGGTTTGAATTATTATATATAAATAAATATTATATATATATATTATATATATATCCCCCACTCCCACTCCCATTTTGTCAAATTGCCATCATAAACATCAATTTACTGAGATTTTACCTGGCATAGTGTGAAAGTGTGAAAGGAAAACCTTACATGACTTTTTTCTCTCGAATAAAAAACTTAAAAGTGTGGCATGCATTATGTGTTCTACTTCTCAAACGCAATATTTTCTTCAAGGATTGCTCAATATTTTTGCTCCATCCATGTTCTCAACTGTGGTCAGCTTCCCTGTCCCTGTTGGAGACAATCACCTGCACAGCATAATGCTGCCACCACCATCTTTCACTGTGCATATGATGTTTTTGGCATTCATGCTTCATGTTTTTGCAAAAAATGCCAAAAGCTGAAATTAAAATCTAATTCAACCATAGCAATTTCTTTGACATGGTTATTATGCCCCCATGTTGCCATTCTTTCTGAAAAAGCATTTGTGGACTACACAACCAATATTTGTCCTGTTAACAGTTTCTCCCAACTGAGCTGTGTGTCTCTGTATCTCCTCCACAGTTATCAGGATATAGCCTGGATTTTCACTTCCTCACAACTGTATCTATAATTTTTCCATGTGTTAGCTGGTTTTCGTAATGGTGATTGTTTGTTATTACATAAGATACCAATAAGCTACATTAAAATTTTGGTCAGTATGTGAAAAAATGTGCATGCAACAGGCTTGAACCTTTGCAAGTGACCATATTAAACCTGTAGCTATAAACTTTATGATGTAAGTGTGTTATAAGATACACTTAATCACATAATAAAAAGGAGGCATGCTGCAGCAAGTTTATATATTTTTGAATAACATTTTATTTTAAAAGTTTAGTTCTTTAAAAAACAATTAGGTAAAAGTTAAAGTTACCAACATGCCCAGGTATGTTTTAGAAACATTGGAAACGGCTGTTCCCCAAAGACTGATCGCAGGTCAGCTAACTTTCTTCATTTCTGTTTTCGGCCAAAGGTCAACCTCCGAACCAGATCATCGGTTTGTAGCTCTGGGCAGCTAATATCATTACGGTGAGAGAAGCGTCCCAGCGTTCTTGGCTTAAAGCTCCTGCAGCTGAGTGGCAGATGGGCAGAATTGTTGGAAGTTCAAAGGTCCATACTCAGATGTGTTTATCCCCACTCCTTGCATGGAGGGAGTGTGGTTTAATTCAAGCATCGCACTCAGGGATCCATTAATCCCATCTACTGATACGACAGGAACTGAGTTGGGATAAGTCTCCACAAACACTATTACTGGTAATGTTTTTGTAATAATACCTGTATTTTAGTGAGTGTGTATGTGTGTGTGAGAGAGCGAGAGAGAGACGGAGACAGAGAGAAGCCATGTGTGTTGTAATCTGGTTATAGATCGAGCCTGTGATGACTGATGATAAATTCAGAGAAAGGACAGAGTCTGTTTAGAAACGAATGAGGACTCCAACAATTTAGCGAGCCACCAATGTTCCAAGGCCAAAATGAAATTCATTACAATAAATCAACACTTATTGTTTTTTAGAGAAATTGTGATAATAATCCTGCTATTTGAAGTGTTGCTTTAATAATGTAAAATAAACTGCAAAGATATAGGATTTTAGTACAGAATTGATTAATAAGTTACTTAATGAACAAGTAGTAACGTGTTGCTAAATGGGATCTGAATGTTTGGATGTATGGTGTCTGCTTGGCTCAAATAATTGATCACAAATGTTAGTAGTATATATTCAGAATAAATATTTAGTAAATCTTTATGTTTTTATTGTCGATGACACCAATGTGTTGGGCAAATGGCATCAACTTCAGAATCTTATCACCACAATTAATTTGTTTGTTTATGTCAAACAAATGAACTGGCATAAATAAAGTTACATTAAAGTTGGGAAAATTGATATTCACAGAAACTCCAATTTAGGTACAATTAGGAAGAGTACATGAAGTAAATTTATTGTGAAAACACTAATACACTTTTTTGTAGTTAATATATATTTCTGTGGTAGTTTATAAATTAAGGGGTTCCAGAATTGCACCAGAAGTTTTACTACTTCCATTTTTAGTGTAAAATTGTGGGACCATTCAAGAATAGAATTAAACAATGCCCAAACATAATTCAAATTAAAAAGAATTATGTGTATATGTATATATATATATATATATATATATATATATATATAATTATATATATATATATATATTATATATATTATATATATATATATATATATATATATAAAATTTATTCTTTACAAGTCCTAATTTTATTTTAGCACATTTATTTAAAAATAAAACATTTGTGAGTGTGCTAAAAACCATTTAAGAAGGTTAGTGAGCAAAGCTTGAATTAGAGCATTTCTAGCATAAATTGTTCTACTTTCTGTACGAACCATTATTACTGAGTCAATAACTAATCTTAAGGGGAAAAAATCAAAAAGTCGCTAAAAAGCAACTTTAATTTCAAAATGTGATTTTGAACGAACATTTCGCTCAAGAACATGTGCATATTAAGTTTGCTAAAAGTGTTTTTCCCCTGTGCAAACTTAAAGGAAGTCAAAGAAATAGAAAACAGTTGTATTAATGCTGAAGTAGCACAGCTTGTTGGTGCTGAAAGAATGTATGCAGAAACATTTCTGAGGCATTAAGCAAACTAAACAGTTTAAAAAGTTAATAATAATAACAAAAAGTAAGTTAGCGTCTATGTTATTATAACTTAATAAAACAAAGTTGGGTAAATCTCGTTAGTTAGCATATTAAATTGTGAAATATTCGCCCATCCTTCTCACTCTTTTCTTCTGCCCCTTGCTCTGCTTCTACAGACCCCCTCCTCTCCACACCTGTCTTATTGTACTGAGGAGACGCTCTTATCCCCTCTTCCTGATTCACTTATGCTTTGCTTTCACTGCACTTAACTCTCTTGGTGATGTTTAAGACCACCCAGGTTCTCACTGTAAGGGCCTCCTGGTTATGTTTGGCTAAATTCTTCCACTAAGAAATCGGACAGCAGTGAAAAATGCAGCACCTTACAACAATTTATGGCCTCAGAGTTTATTCGTATTTTGATGTTTTGAAACTACAAGGTGTTTAATTTGGAATTAATGTGACAAACTAGCGCAGAATAGCAAAAAATAGGGAAATAGAAGGGAAATGAGATGAGAGACGGTTTATTTTCTCTTTTCTCTAAAAAAAGAAAGACTGAGTGGGTGTTTACTTCATTTGGTCTCCTTTAATGCAACTGTCTTTAAAAGTCACTTTTACAGGGAGTTAAAGTTAATTAGTTTAAAGAAGTTTTCTTTGTTATGTACTTTCAGTTTAAATGTAGCTTTTCTGTAAAGGCCTCAGAGGTTTGTTAGAGAACATTAGAGATCGGTCGGTTATCAATCAGAAAGAAAGAAATTCAAATCACAGTTAGGTTATAAAATAATATCTCTACGCTTTGATCATCTTGTGGATGATTGTTTATACACATCATCTTATAAAATATGATAATAGCAGTGTGGGCACGACCTGAAAGAGGAAAGGATAAGGAGAGCACTAACCAGAGCAGCAGCCTAGAGGCCAATGGTAACTGTGGAGGAGCTGCAGAGACCCATACCTCAGGTGGGAAGATCTGTCGACAGCCTATGAAGGAAAAGCTGCCACGTTAGATACTGGGGCAGTAGTCTCGTAAAAGCCTGAGCTACAAAGGATTGGTTATTATCAAAGCATTTCAAGTGTTAGAATGGCAGTTAAAGTCCACATCTAAAAACCAAAGTTAGAATGTGGCTAAACAAAAAAAAAAAGGATATAAATATGTGGAGACATTATACCCCACATATTAGAAGCTGTAGCAGCAGTGAAAGGTTCTAGAAAGTATTGACTCCAGGGTTGAATAGTAAACGCATGCCACACTTTTCATAATTCACCTCATAAAAATCACAGTTATAATCTTACACATAAAATCCCAATAAAATGCCTCGATGCAAGGGGTTGTGCTGAGATAAGAAGACATGCCGTACACTGGTGAACTGAAAATTTAACATAATCAAAGCAACTGTTGTTATACAGTGCAATGTTGACCACATAGCTTCCTCATGAAATCTACTTCAAGTATCTAATATCTTGAGTTCATATTTGCTCTGGGAGGCCATCTAACAAGCTTGTAGCCTGGTTTAGGGCAGCTATTCCCCCGTGATCTCCACATAGCATCCTCCATCCATAAAGGGCCCTTCTCAGGTCCCCGATGGCCATCTCCGTCCTGGAAGGGCCACTGGTGTAGTGTATAAAGCAGAGCATAAGAGGAAGCTGAGTTCATCATGGTTGGGGGGAAGAATGGTAAATAAAATGCACTTGTTTGAAGCAAGAAGAGGAGGAGCAGAAAAGGACAAGGACCTTGAGGAGGAGAGTGTCTTCACTGCTAATTAGCCACCTAGCCTTTAAGAATACCCAAGATGGTGAGCACTAAGACACACACACACACACGTTGAAGCACGGGGGGGTTGAGGGAGGCTGCGTTGTGTGTTGCGGAGCAGCATCCTCCAAGTGTTAGGTAATTGGAGCGTTGTACCTCGAGAGAAAACTGCTGATTTCATAGGAAGTGCTAACAGGACCTTTGTGTGCCATGTTTCCCTTTTCCAGGGAGCCAGAGGGGCCAGACACAGAGAGAGCTCTGCGTCTATAGTGGGAACAGACCCAGCCATACCTGAGTGCATCTAGCCACGGCAGTAATGAACCTCTTCACATGGCCGTTCACCCAAAAGAAAAAGAGGTGGATAAAGAAAGGAGGAATGAGACAGGGGAGGGGGGGGGGTGCAACCTAATTTCACAGCAGCAGAATAGCAGGTGGGACAAAAGGTCTAGCTTGAGGAGCAGAGGTGGGTGGGTGGGGGGCTTTATTAGTGGTATTCTCCTGCCCCATTTACACCATCTCTCTCCTCGGCAATGGAGCACTTATCACAAGTGTACCCATCCAGCTCGCCAATAGAAACAAGCTAACGCTATCCGTCAATGTTTACCATTAGGGATCTGTCATTTGCAGATCCACCATATGTGGCAGATTAATGGGACACAGGCCCTTCGTTCCCTCTCCGTCTCCCCTCTCTTTCTCTCCAGTGTACGCGTAACGCTCCGTGTGGCCAAATTCAGACTTGTTCTGAGAAACCGAGAATGAAAACAAACCTCCAAAGAACGGAAACAAGAGATGGAAAAAGGAGCAAAATAACTGTCAGCAGGGAGGGGGGTTGGTGGGAGGAGAGGCGATGAGCAGATCTGGTTTGATTTGCATCAGAGTTGTTTTCACGTCGCTTGTTTGACAACTGCTAACTACAGTAAAGATTTAAATATTGCTGAGAAGCAACTTGGGAAAAAAACCTGTTTTTGATTTTTGCTTTTGATTAAATCTGTAATTACTTAAAATCAAAAGCGAGGCCCCAGAGCCCTGGTGTTAAAATTTGTTTGGTACCCTTAACTTCCTTTATGGTAGACATTACAGTAAAATTCTGAGTAGAAATTGAGGTTCCAAAACATAATAATAATTAAAAATATGTTTAACCTTGTGACACTTCATGGGATGAGGCAATAGTGGATGAGGCAGTCAATGGAAGGAAGTATGTAGTTAAAACAATGGAGGATAAATGGTTTAAAACCTAAAGTACTATAAACAACCTAAATCAAGAAACCTGGCTTGCTTCGATACATTTGAAACTTTTTTATTTATTTGGGAGGACAAATGCACATAAATAAAAATTTCTGTAAATGCGCCAGAATTAGCCAAATAGCAATTTTTCATCTATTATAAATAAATAAAGAAAGAAAAAGAAGTCGTTTGAGAGAGACTTAGGCACTTTATACCATACCATATCAAATTTATTTATAAAGCACTTTAAAACAACCACAGCTGATACAAAGTGCTGTACATTAAAACACAACATAATAACATAAATAAAAAAAATAAAAAACTCTTACAGTTTAAAAATAAAAACATACACTTTAAGACTAGATCCCGCTGGAGTTAAAAGCCAAGTAAAATAAATGGGCTTTAAGACCAACTTTAAAACTGCAAGTATTATACACTATGCAAGTATTGATACACTGACCTCATCAGATAACTTAACTTTCCGCATTAAAGACACAGAACTACAGCAAAGACATTTGATAATATGTACTTGGTGTATTGCTACTGACAATTTTTTTTCCCTGTGACTTTGCTCTCTCTTTTGCATTTACTTATTTAACAATTTGCCTTAACCTTGGAAATATAATGTACTCTGATACTCTGAGCTCGTTTTGCTCCAGTAATTTTGTGTTATCTGCGCCTTTCACACAGGGACCACGGACGGCTAAAGCAAGGCAGCCAGACCGTCGCTGAGACACTGGCTTCTTTTCTCCACTCTATATACTGGACATCTTTGTCACTGCACTGGGCTTGAATGGTGACCTCCTGCCAAAAAGGCAGGGAGAAAGGGGGGAAAGAGGAGAGACGGGCAGATGGGGGTGGCACTCAGGTGGTCCCAACTCCCTGCTTCCTTGTCCCTCTCTGTTGGACAAACATCTACACACTGTGGTCCTTCTGTCTTTTCACTCGGGATGCCGTTTGTTGCCCATTTAACAAGAACCTACAAGACAAGACAAGAGCGGGTGGCGGTGGGAGACGGAAGGAGGGAAGAGCAGACAAAAAGTTTGGGTTCCCCTCTTTTTGTTGTGTTCTTCCTCAGAGCAAGTCAAAGACGACACGTAACAGCTCAAGAGGAGAAAGCGCTTTTTTCTTCTTTTTCTGACCTCTATCCTCTTATGCTTGGCCTCCCAAAAACACTGACACCGACAGTGGAGGTCATGTCTTTTCTGTAGCTCACTGAAGCAAACCGATATTTCAGAGAAGAGGGCAACTAAATTAGATTTTTTTTTTGTGAGTGTATAAATTCCTTCTCAAACGATTGCATGTACACATGGATAGATGATGGGCAGACAAATACCAGGAGACATAGGAGCCCTGCAGAATGTTTTTCTCATGTTAGAGGAAGCGACGATGCCAGAGCCGAGAAGGCAGAGCCAGAGGGAGGTAAGGAGTGGGAGAGGCCTCACTTCTATAAGGTTATCTCTCTTTTCTCTTATGTGCTCCTATGGCCTCCCCTAGAGGAATGGTGGTTGGCTACTGTTAGCCAACTTTGCATTTTTTTACCTTAAAAGTGAAAAGTCTTTTCATTTTTGTGGTAGTATTGTTTATAATGTACACTGCATCAGCAGGTCAAATGATATAACAAACAACTCCTTCTCGCCTTAATCCTACATAAGTCAAGCAGCACATTTTATTATTTTCATAGTTATTTTATAATTAAATTGTTTAAATACTCAATACATTAGAATTTTTTGGCTTTAAGTTATTTCTGAAGTGTTTGCACAATCTTAAGTTGAGGTGCTTTCTTCACTTCTTAAACTGCTCCTCTCTTCACAAATGTATTATTTATTTATTTACATATTTTGCTTCTTGCAGTATAACATTTTGTGTCTTCACCTGATGGATACATTACCACCAGTTCTGTTTAGTCCACTTTAGTCAATGTCTAATTTGTTTGCCTAGACAGTCTGGTTTGTTTGGAGAGGTGTGACTGGGTAACTGAACCCATATGAGGACAAAAAAATAGTGAACTCTGGTCTACCTAAAGGTCTCAGTTGGTGTCCTTTTCTTCAGTGGTTCTTGGTGCAGCGCCACCGCAGGTGAGGGGGGTTACAGGTTTTTCAAAGGATTTTGTTTGTTTGACAGTGCAATGTGAAATTGAACTGCACCAGCTGAAAATGTAACTAATGTTGTAACTATGATAGTGTCTACCGGACTATCAGATGTGAAAACATCCTTTGAGATCTGCTACCACTCAAAGTGTGGTTCAAGTCAGTTCATATCCATCCATCCATGCTCTTCACCAGTAACAGGTTAAATAGTGAGACTCAGAAAATCCTCCACCCAGAGACTCTCTCCAAGCAATCCTAAGGCCTTCCCAGGTCATAACATTCCTCCAGCAAATTGTGGATTTGCCATGGGTTCTTCACCCACTGGGATGTGCTCATAAAAACCTCCAAAGGAAGGTGCATCCTTTCAAATCTAACTCTTAAGTAGAGGTGCAGTGGCTCTACTCTGAGCTCCTCCCAGACAATGGAAACCTTTAACTTCGGCTGAGCATGGCCACATGACGGGAGAAGCTAACTTCAACTGCTGATGGGGTGTTAAGAGCTTTGATTTTTAGTTACACTCTTTCTTTTCTATGATAAACCAGATCAGCACTGGCATTACTGCAGATGTGCCCCCAGTTCATCCATCCACCTCCTGCTGAGTCCTCCAATCAGTCGAGAACAACAGACTTTGAGGAAGAGAAAATCCACCAACCTGAATGGAGCAAAACTAATTTTCCAGTTGAGAATCGTGGCCTCAGAGTTAGAAGAGCTGATCATGGCTTGAAGACACCAACAGAACCACATCATCTGCAAAAAGCAAACATCATGACACCGAAGATCCCAAACAAAACAATCTCCTTTGTATCAAAGTCCTGAGATCCTGTCTATGAACACCACAAAGAAGGTTCGAGACAATGGTGAGTCCTGGTGGAGTCCAAGATAGACTTTGTGCCAAAAATGTGGACATAGCTCTTGCTTTTATATACAAGAACTTGATAGAAGGTTGAATAATCCTCACTTCTACAGCTCCATAGGATCCATTAATGGACAGGGTCATAAGTCTTCTCCAGATCCACAAAAGGATGGCCAGTTTTTGTTACTGTTACATTGGACTTACAGTCTTAGTTATACTTAGGTGATAAGGAATTCACAAACCCATATGTGTTACAAATCAATGAGTTACACTTTAGATTGGGCACTGTATATTGAATGACAAAGTAGATATAATGTATTTCAGTAAGATGACACCTTATAAGGCAGGTGGAAGACACCTCTACATCTCGAAATTTGTCTAATAGAGTTAGACTGAGATATTTGCAATACACTCAGTTGTATCTACAAACAGCATGAAAGGAGAAGTCGTCTTGTCCTAGGCCAGGAGCAGGACAGACAAAAGGCCAGACAGAGGTGCAGTGCACACAGAAAGACAGGTTTGTGTCAGAGGGAGCTGATGGACAGCTTTGACTGACAGGCAGACAGACATGTCTTTGGCAGCCCAGTCAGTCTCATTATGGCGCAGGGGTGTTCCCTCTACAGTGGAAGCTGTCACTCCTGTATCGCTCAAATGAAAAGCCACTCTAGCCGGGGACGCGCCGCTACGGGCTGAGAAAGCATGTCATCTTTTCCTTTTCTTCCCCCCTCTCGGCGATGTCTCGCTCGATAAAGGAGCAGCCACGAGAACAATGGGAACGACGGACTAGAAAAGGACAGAGTAAGACAGAGAGATGGGGGAAGAGGGTGAGATGGGGCGTTTTGACATGTGAATTACATTTCTATCGCCTCAGACATGAGAGAAGAATGGAGGAGAAAAGAAAGATGGGAGGAGATACGGAGGCGGGCCGCCAAACCATCACTTAGATGTTTATTTTAACTTCACTGCATTTGGCTGGTGTCTAAAAAGCTAAAACCTCTGTGTCTGTGACATGAGCTTCTGAATAAAGCCACAAGGAAGAGCTAATAGAAAAGTGATATTCGTGTTGTTTGACAAGTTCAACAAATGCAGAGGAATCTGGGCTGGAAGAAACTCCAACTTGTAGAGATCCTCGCACCGCGGTCTGCAGATACCACACATGGGGCCTGACAAAAGGGACGCTGCAGCGTGACAGAGATGACAGCTGACTTTGAGGACTGCGACACAAAGATGACAGCAGAGATAAACGACACCACCTGTACATGTACAGAAGGGCTCTTCCCTTTAGCTTTAGTGGGTGTAGCGACAAATATCTCTGTGGTATTAAAACACCTCGGCACTTCCTGTCAAAGTGAAGTCTGTCTCACAAAGAGCTATCATGGTACTTTCTTTCTTTCTGCATGGCTTCATCTGGTGAGGCAAGTGTAAGCGCCCCGAATATGGACGTGTGTCTTAAGCTTAGAGACATTCATCTGCGTTTGAGACTTTTATCTTGAAGTGAGAAAGGAAGTATTTCTTGAGCTCCTCTGTTGCGTTTAGTGAGTTAAGAAATTATGCTTATCGGTCATTACTCTATGGCTTTTATCGATCTGCTGCTCAAGACAAATGAAAATTAACATGAGAGGTACCACATAATCTTTTTGCATAAATATATTCCCATTCAGAACTAATATCAACACTTTGTTTAGCTTTTAATTTGCAGATTTGGACATGCACATGCAGCTTTGATTAAATATTTGGAAACTTTTTTTTTTCTTAAAAAATACAACCATACAATCTCACTTACATGAACAGTATTGTGCACTTTTCTGTTCTTTTTCTTTCTTACTTTGTATTTTTATTGCAAACGGTTCAACTTTCTTGTGATCTTTTAAATTTGATCAAAAAATGTTGTGAGGAGTCAGGCATGTAGCACAGTAAAAGAGCTCCAACATGGCCTGCAATACTCTAGATTTGAAATTGATAAGTACTTTGAGTTTATTTAACACAGTTTCAGATTTGTGACATTTGTAAAAATAAATAAATAACAAAAAAAATCGATTCTCAATGTCGTTTGGGCGTCGGAACCACTTTGGAGTTAGACAAGCATAAGAACCCAAATATATCAAACCTGGACCATAATTTTCAACACAATACAAAGTAGTGGTGAAATCTCTTCTGGACTTATTCCGGGGAACTCACCATCGTGTGAGCTGAATGTATCGTCACAACCCAACTGTATGCCATGCCAGCTTCTGTATGCCCCCCAAAATCTGCATCTTCTTGCCGCTTCATTAATGTCAGCTCTGGTTCACGAGCGCAACAAAGCCGGGCAGGTAAACAATGAACCCTAATCTATTCCCTAATTACCCTTCTTTTATCTCATTATCCTTATTCGAGCTCTTTCCTCGCGCGTTTAACTTGTCACACATCTTATATTTCTGTGCCGAGCGCGCCGTGCATATGTTAATGCGGTCGTATTTGACACCCAGCCCTCTATAACCTCATTAGAATCTTTCGGGTCCCGCTGTGCGCCCATCCACACACTCTCACACTGCTTTGATTTCTCAAAGTCTAAAGATGTCAATCACCTGCCTCCGTCGAGTCGGAGCGGCAGCATTCACACGCGCGGGCTCGCTCCGAGCGGGCTCGCGCTCGCGGCGGGCACGCACGCACGCACGCAGACACGCACGGGCCATCCATCAACGTCCTCCCCCCCCCCTCCCCCTCCGCCTCCATCTTGCTCGCTCCCGTCACTCCCCCTCAGCCATTCCACTATTTGAGAGTAATTTCATGTGCCAGCGTGGTGCATAATACACTTTTAATGGACAACTAATTCTCTGCCATTACTTCGTCAACATGATTACGGGATCTGCCGCTCGCAATCCTGAGGAGTTGGGCCCAGGCTTTTTAAATATACACAAGACATTAATGTGTCTCTATTCAGCTTTACATCAGGGGATGTCAGCCATTTACATAATGCTGCCATTGAGGTCTGTGACAGCCTCCCTCTCTCTCTCTCTCTCTCTCTTGCCCCCGCTCCGTATTCCGACAGGATTTCTTTCCACAAAGGGCCTCGGAGCACTGCCTTCTCCTCTCTCTCTCTCTCTCTCTCTCTCTCCTCTCTCTCTCCCTCTCTCTCTCCCTCTCCCTATCCTCGACTCGATGAATGCTCACACTTTTCACCAATGTCATGGAAGAGACGCAGGAGAGACGAGGGGGGGAGAGGATGAGAGGGAAGCAGGGATTAGGCGAGGTTGGTGTTTCTAAAGGGGAGTGAATGGGGAAAGTTGCCTTTCCATCACCTGTACAAAGCAGGAATATCCGACGATGAAAAGGGATGAGTGTATAATTTGACCACTTAAATGGCTAGTTCATTAGGCCTGTCAGGATAGCACTTCTCTGCCTGTTGGGAGGCATGGCAGATATGCAAATCTGTTCCCTGCACTGCAGAAGACACTCTGCTTTTGGGGGGGGGGGGGTTAGGAGGAAAACGAGACACGGAGAGGAAAACATTAGCTGTACATTAGGACGAGGTAATTAGAGTTCTAAACCATCGTGTTTACATCACTATTTAGGAGAAAATAATAATAAATGTTTATCTACTAGATGGGATTAGCTGGACATTGAGAATGTAGTCTCAATTAAAGGTTAAGCAAAGATTTTAATTATGTATTCAATTTTATTTTGATATTATATGTTTATAAGGTGTTTATGTATTAAACTGGATGTGAGTGACTCGGTGGAATTGGCTGGGATTTCTTACACAGGGCTCTCTGGATGTTTTACCTTTATGATTGGGATATATTGTAATAGATTGGGTTGACATGATCATATAGAGTGGATATAATCTAGACATGTTTGTACTGTAAAGTGCCTTCAGCTAAAATTGGGAGATTAATGCTGTAGAAATAAGTGAAGATGTAAATCTGAATGGAGAACACCTGACATTTAAGGTAAGTTAAATGATCATCTTTAAATTTATATTTAAAGATTATTCATCTTTAAATTATAATCTTTAAATATTTTAGATTATTCATCTTTAATATTAATAATAATTATTGCAACAACATTGCAATAATGTTGCAATAACATTATTGCAACATTTTATTGCAACATTTTGTAACAAAATGTTGCAACATTTTGTCAAATTCCAAGTTTGACAGACTAAAAATCAAATGAGCGTCCTGCTGCCAGTTTCAACAGATGCTACTTTGAAAAACATGAAAAAAACGTTGGACTTTGGGGGAGGAGGGTGGATTTTAGAGTCAAATGAAGTGTTTGGTGTTAATGATCAATGTTACATTTGCAGGGAAATTGAGAAGCTTGCAAGGAAACTTTACTTACTTCACAGGTTTAATTAAAAAATTAAACCTGTTGTGGTGAAAACGGGTGCACCAAATACAAGGACATAATGTTATATTAATATATTGAACTAGACTCAGTAACTCTAGTTCTGTTGAGAGGAATAGGACAAAACTGCAAACCACTGGAAGTGGAGAAATTCATTCAAAATTTATGACCCAAGTCTTACAGTGGAAAAGAAAATGCTACCAAAAACTGAGGCGATTTATGGAAACTTTATAGAAATTTATAGAAAAGAAGAAAAAAATATTCTCGGTTCTCTGGCATATTTCAAATAAAATGTCATTTTGGTTATCCTTATGGAGCCTATGTAAGGAACGTTTTGTCACATTTAATGGTGAAAATAAAACGTTATTTTTGTACAGCATTGAACTGTGAATCCAATTATCATGAGAATCTACAGTAGAGTACTCCATTAGTAAAACAAAAATAAATGTGAGAGCTGCCACCCTAAAGTAGAAAATCAAAAAAGTCAATATGAAACTCAACATGAAAGATAATTGTTGACAACAGATCCTTTTCTCAACATTAACGCTAGATAAGTCTCACTGACCGGTCATTGTTCTTCTCAATGTTATTTTGCTCACCCAGCCTTTGTAAACGTCCTTCTGCCTACACATGAAAGGGAAGTGCTGGGCGGTGGTTGCAGGAATTATCTTGCACTGACAGCCACGTAACAAAAAGCTCGTAATACTTTGAATAATTGAAAGAAAACTGATATAAAGGGATTGCACTGGCATTCACAAAAGGAGTAAAAAAAAAAAAGATAATTATAAACCCTGACAAGCTTAATCTAACGCTAAAAATAGGCTGTGCAGAGAAGCACACAAAAGAAAAACATATTCCATCACCTGGCAGGAAGTTTGGGCAGTGACTGAAGTTCATAATAAAAGCCTCCATCCGGTCCCGGCAGTTTTCGGACACCGTCTGGCCTCTGCACACAGCCTCGCGTGCAGTGTTTGTACCATGGGGTCTCTGGGTAAATCAAAGTCACCGAGGTTGTTATTGTCTCCACAGGGACATTTCCTATTGAGCTCCGTTTGATGTACGGCAGCAGGTCACGATTGGCCACTGGGGCCAAATACAGGAAGTTGTCTTTCATGTTTTCAGACGCCATTTTGTCAGGTCACTGCTAGTTTATGAGTCTCTCAGGAGTTATGAGTTAGACCTGATTTAAATAGGGAACTGATAGTACATCTTTAAAGATAAAACCTCATTAAAATGTTAAAACATGTACTACGTGATAGAAGGAGGGAAAAATTGTGAGAAAATAGGATAATCTATAATCCGTTTCTGCCAGAAGTATCATGTAACTTGTTTTTCCTTTGTGTACAATGCATACTTGACATGAGAAAGGCAGCTCTTTGACCATAAGTGATAGAACTGTGTGAGAATGTTGGACGTAGCGCTGTAGCCTGAGTGGTAATTGCCTCTAATGGAAAGACATATAATAGCAAGAGAGTAGGAAGGCCATATACCAGGGTAAGAGTGAGAGTACTTTCTTCAGAAAATGGCTGGAAAAAGCTCACTCAAAGACTGCGTGTATGCGTGTGCATGCACATATGTGTGTGCACCGACGGGAGCCTTGCTGCACTGACTACTATAAGGTGGGTAACAGGTGTGTGTCCACCTGTCCTGAAAGATGTGGATAATTGTAATAGTGTGCCTTGGTCTGTAATTTGCCACTACTGCTACCATTAAAGGTACTGCTCTTCTCACCGCTAGATGCAAGCGCTTGGATATGTGCACAAGTACACTCACACTTGTGTAGAGGCAGGAAAGAAAACAAGTACAAAAGGGGAAGAAGACTGTGAGTCTACAACTCAAAAAAGGGGCTATTTTGTTGTGCATGAAATGTGATCATAGCTTCTGGGTCTGAAAATTTAGGCCACTGTAAAAATACCTCAAAGCAACATTGACAGCAGACATGAGGAGTGGTTGCAACGAAACACTCACTGATTGTGAAGTAGCAAGTCCCCGAAAAGCTTATTTACGGCCCCAGAATAACCTTTTCCTTCTAAGTTCACGGTCTCAAACGGGTTGCATCTTACTGAAAGTCGTGAAATCAGAAGAAAAACATGATCATTTTTCATTTGTACAGGTTAGTGAGTGGTGTAATAAGCTTTTTAAAAACCATCTTCAGAGGGAGATATCTTCATGGCTCTGATAGCCTGTTACAATCACTCTGACAGATGTCAGGGAAGAAGTGGTCCAGGTCAATTTGCCTTTCTGCTGTTTAATATTATAGAAGTTTTGGTCCTGTCGTCGAATTTTAGGTACCAAGATAATCCATTTACCACAGGATATTTTAATACCAACCATTTGAACCCACCTTAAAGATATTTTGCATGACTCTTTGTCAGATTATACTCGCAGGAATGTTTTTTCTCCTCCATCAAGTGGTTACAGGTCTTTTTGACCCTTTTGAAAGGGTCACAAAGGTGCCGTCTTTCGTGATGTTCGTGATGAACACCTGACTGGGTTCATTTCAAGCCTGTTTTCTCCCTGATTTGCAGGTATTTTCAACGGCGGAGATCATTTCCAACTCTTTGCAATGTGAAAAGATGTTCTCTACCAACCATGTTTGTGCACATTTTGAGTACTTTTCACACAGAATTTGAAAATAGATTAACGTTTTTTAATTGAGTGCTGGTTGTCGAAACTGTTGCAGCCTTGGCCACGCCTAGCCATTTTTTATTTGGTACATAAAAAAAAAGAAGAGTCATCAAATTTCATTAATCCATAACCAAAATGGGTTACATTTTGTACTCACTTTGTAGATAGATGATGAAGAAGGTCCTGGGGTCAAATCCCAGCCCAGGTTTTTTCCTCCTTGCACTTTGTTTGCTCTCCATTTCCATCCATGAATTTTTCCCAGACACTCCAGATTCCTCCTGCAGTATAAAAACGATTGTTCAGCTAAGTGGTTGCTCTGACGTGCATGGCTGTTTGTCCTGTGTGTCTCTGCGATGTCCTTTGGTGGACTTGCATCCTGTTCAGGTTGTACCCCAACTTTTTCCTAACAAGAAATAGCATACAGTGGATGGATGGATAAGTATTTATATTTTTTCAATTCTACTTGCAGTCTATTATGTTGAATTTATGTATATGTCTTTGATAAATAAGGGTTATGAAAAGGTTGTCAGTCAGACTGAACTCGGCTTGATTGGAGATCAAAGTCTCTCATATTTCTTTGGAGGTCAAAGTCAGATGGTCCAAACAAGACTCAGTACTTCAATTAACAGACATTGGGCATAATAAAATAGCCTTACTGTGACAGTTTTAAAGATGCACGTCTATTCAAATAAGTAAAATTCAAGTAAAATAATTGGGCCTTGTGTTTCTGTGGATAGACTGAATTTTTATAGAAATTGAAATACAACTCATATTCATTCCATTCAAATTGAGATGTTCTGTAAAAGGCTACCAGACATTTGTCCAAAAAAACAATCTATTTTATCAATAAACTGATGTTAAAAACAAACCAAAAATAAGTCGTTTGACCAGAAATCTTACCGTGGCATAAGTAGAAGTAGCATTTTCACAGGACAGGGCCTTTCTTTGTAAATAAAAAAAAAGAAAGACAATTACAACCCTTTGCCGTAAAAAAGAGGTCAAACAGTAATTGACGACACTAGCAACCATTCCCATTTTGCAACGCAAATTAAAATGTGCCTCAAATAATATTGTTTTTGATTTCTTGGAGGCAGGAAGTGACAGGATCTCAGCTGGTGACAGGTAAAAACACATGCTATATTTGATAACAGACATTTCAATGAATAGCTGAACAGTGTTATTAGAGAGGTGAGGGGTGTGGCACTATGCAGATCACAGAGCAACAGGAAGATGATATTGCTATTACCAGGTGTTGACACATGAGATTGCATTTACATTTTCAGCCGACGGTTGTTTGTTTGTGAGAGTTAGCCACGGAACCTGAATATCAAAACAGGAATCAATATGTAGAACAAGTCTGGGAAATTGCATTGTGAAACATGAAAACTCTCTGACATCTCGCGCCATCCTCTTTCCAATCTCGTCTCTCTTTGTCTCTCTTTTTTCCCCCCTTCTTTCAGGGCCTTTTGTTGCCGATGCTCATCCATCACTTCCTCCAGGTTTTTACCCGGCCCACTCTCACTCTGTGGAGCTTGAATAGGCTGCCTGCGAGAGACTCGTCTCTGTTTGTGTTTCATGTTGTCAATGGCAATGGCGTTATCAATTAGTGCAGCAGTGGGAGCCCAATTAACAGCATCAAACAGCTAATTAATAGAGCTGTGTGAGTTCGTAGTGCACAACAGAAAGCTGCATGACTCTAAACTAGCACAGCCATGCTGTAGCATGAGAAGGCAGCAGGAGAGGCGGGGATTGTAACAATGGCAGAGTCATGTGCAGATATATACACGCAAACATGCATGTGCACAACAATACATTTTAACTCTCGCTGCGTATTTACAAAGGCAATTGCAGGTTACTTGCAACAGACGCCAAGTCAAGCGAAATCCAGTACATGTGCACACGTGAGATTTAAACACTGGGAAACGTAAATCAGTCACCATGTGAAGTTGGTTGAATATGAAGTGAACACGGTTCTCCTGAAGCTGCCACCTACTTCAAGAAGAAGTGTCTCGAAGTTTTTCAATCATAAATTTTAACTCAGAGAGCTAATTTAGACAGGACAATAAAGTCTGAGAGTCACACCTCGTAAAAGCATGCAGGGTCAGTGTGACTCTGCTGGGACCACGCACAGGGTAAAAAGCTAACGTGGGATCCACTGGACCCTTCTTAGGCCTGCAGTTTGGTTAATGATGTTTATTCACTAATATTCTAAACCAATCATGCACACTTTTCTGTCAGCAGTGACAAAGACAATATACCACTGCTAATATATGTATCTATGTTTTACTTAAAAACTAGCCTATCTTTATTCATTGTAACTTCTGGTACACTGAAGCGAGGTCTGTAGCTACTTGATGAAGACATTGAACAATCAGCAAAGGTGGGATGCCAACAGTGACATAATCACGCCGTCCACACCCCTGGACAAGAGGCAAGCAGTGGGCAAAACTGGTCTCATTCTTCAGCCCCATGAAGCCCTGATCTAATGACACTCCAGATTGAGGTTAAATGACACACAGGTGGACCCAATTTAAAAATCAGGTGTCTTCTGAAGACAATGGAAGCTGCATACAAATGCATACCACTCTTTCCAGATTTTTTTTTTGTTAAAAATAAATAAATTTTTCTTTCAACAATATGCACTACTTTTTTTTGTTGGTCGATCATGCAAAATTGACAAAAGAAAAACAAAAAAACACCAAAATTGTTGTAATAACACAAAATGTAAAATTGTTTAAATACTACAATACTCTTCCAGCACACTGTATTTATTAAATACTGTATATTCCTTCTCAGTACATTGACAAATAGTGAGACGAGGCCAGGGAGTCAGTGTTCATATATCACCACATCACCTGCTACAAGTAGTTGTGTAGTTTACAGGTACATGAAGAGCTTTTACAGACCCAACTGACACAAATGGGATGTGTCTAAATTGTTCTCTCTGTCGAGGTCAACAGTTGGCACTCTTTGTTCCTATCAAGGCTCGCTGGCACCGCTGAGCCGCAGGGAATCGGGCCAGCGAACGCAACAAGTAAAGTGCTCCGTTTTAGTCACGACAGCTGGGCACTTGTTTAAATCAGCTGGCACGAAAGGCCACAAAATGTACTTCAGACAAATGGCTCACCGGTTAGCGGTGGCCGAGCTCCAGTTCAGACTGGGCTTCGGCGAAGAGTCGCACAGGTAATCACACACTGTGTGAATTTACACATGCAGGGCGCAACACGAAGCAAGCAGACTTTCCTGATTCGAGCCAATTTTTCGGAGGGGTTCCAAAAGGTTTTAGCACATACTCGGCTCGGTCCGCCGAAGCTGATGACAAAAAGAGGACTCGAGGCAAGCCGACTCTTGACAGCTGATGGCGTGCCAGCGCCAGAGGCTGGACTTGAGCTGAAGTAGAGTCTCTCACTGCAGGATGAACCCAGGATCTACCCCTGAGCAGAGTCTAAACTCACCTGCTAGAAGCGATGCTGCACTTAGGGTGAATCGGGGATGCAAACGTACACAGTGTCTACATACAGAAAGAGGGATTTATAAGGTAGCTAAGAGCTTAGCCTCTTCCAGAAAGCTCAGCAATGAGTTTTAAGAAATCACTCTCACTCTCATATACATACACTCTATCAGAGGTTTTGGGTACAGCCCGGGGAACACTCCAGTTCTATTCAACTAAACAAAGCAATAGGACTGAATCAGCTAAAGGTTAATTGCACCAACGTCCTTGTGCACATATGGACTGTAAATGTGAGCATGTGAGTGTATGTAGCTGTGTTTGTCACAGTGAGTGTATTTGCTGAAACCTTTGCACAACTGCTGTATTGAAGCAAAATGCCTTTTTGTCGCAGAAGGATTAGTGAGGACATAATCTATGTACATTTCCCCTGAGAAGGCACACAAGTGGCTGCTGGAGTATTTACCTCCCCCCACCTAAAGCAAAAAAAAAAAGAGGAGAAAATTGTTTGGAACAGGTGCATACAACCCTGTAGGCTGACACAGAGGAAGGCTGCAAGGAGGAATTCGACTGATTCAAAAACTTAAACTGCTAATTCACAGTCAGCTGTTTAGACCCAGTGAATTTGGTTGATTTGAATTTATTCGACTGCCACACAAAAACAAACACAAACATAGCCAATAAAGACATGTAGGTGATCAAACACAGCAGTGGCTCTATGATGTACTCCTATTATGAGATATATAATAGCCTGCAAGATTGGATATCACTACCAGACGTATTGATGCACCATTAACGTTTTCCACATTTGCACATATTAGCGTTGAATCTCCATGTATTTAGTTGGGGTATTCTGTAATAGACTAACACAAAATGGTGAATTGCTGTTTGTTCTAGTTTTAGTCCCATCAAAGCATCTTCTCTCACAGGTCGGACTGTTTCCATTGTGCTTCTTGTGGGTTTGTTATAACTTCTTTTTTTTTGCCACTTTGCCATAAAGGACAGATTTGTGAAATACACACAACAAAACACAAAATCCACACCCACCTGTGCTTTGTATTGGAGATCTCATGTGATGCTGGCCTAATTTTTTTATTATCTTTTTTTGCATAATGAGTTGAAAAGTCCTACATTGTTTCATAATCTAACCTGCTGTAAATTTCTTCATTACTTGAGGTTCCATTGTTTTTGTGTTCCCTGGTTGTCACAATGTTGTTTATCCGCTATTCTCTAACTAACCTCTGAGGCCTTCACCGAACATCTTTAGTGAGAGATAGATTACGTCACACCCAGGTTGGCTTTACTATTACTTGACTTTTGAAGGTGATTTCTGCACTCAATTTAATGTTGGGGTATCAAAGTAAAGGGTGGCGAACCCAACTGCACAGCACACTTTTGTTTTTCACAAAATAAATGAAAAGCCACAGAGATCATTTGAGTTCCACTTCATAAACATGTGCTATTTCATGCTAGCCTATCACTTAAAATACCAATAGAGTGAAATTAAGTTCATGTGGAAGTGCAGCAACAATAAAAAAAATGTCAAATAAGTAATATTTGAGTAAGAGTGATCTAAGAGATTGTCTACTTAGGAATGATTTACAGTTTCCACCAGGATGGTGAATCAAGACCCGGAGTGGAGCGTCTGACCACGGTCATGTCTGCGTGCGGTTAAATTAAACTTTCGCTTAAAAGCCAAATTTTTGCGCTGCTTTTCTGGGGGGCTCAGAGTCAGTGGCAGAGTGCCGGGCTGCGGCCTCATTGACCTTCAAAAGCAGACACGAGGGCCCACTCCATCCAGCCAGCACCACTTGTGGCAGGAAGAGAGGCTCATTGCCTGACCCCCAACGGCCCCCCGGCCCCACCGGAACATGGGTCATCAAGCTAGCGCTGTTTCCCTGGCGACCACCATCACATAGGCCAAAGTGAGGTGATTAGGAGTGCGAGAGTTAGAGGGGGGAACAGGGGTAATAATGGAAAAATGGAGACAAAAAGTTGAGAAGGCAGACAGAGAGTTGGGTACGCAAAATTTAAAGAAAGTTCGACTGATTTGAGAGATAGAAAAAATATAAGTGTGTGATTTAGTTTACAAGTTGGCTAGACTTCCCTTTGATCGACTTATTTATTTATTCTTGTATTTTCCTAATGTAAAAATTAGAAGCTACCAGAAGTGTAACATGGTAAAACAGTGGGGAAGAAGGATGAGAATCCCAAGGGGAGTTAAGGTCTATAGCGGCAAACCAGAAGAGATGAAGCAAGGTTTCCCCCAGAAAACATGCTAAACCCAGTGGTTGGGGCGCTCTGCAGTCATTCAGTCATGTTTTGAGTCAAAAAAATGTTTAAAGGTGACAGGAAATTTGAAAATATCACTTGGTAATTATGTGTTATTAAAAGATTGGAAGATTAATATCTGAACACCAAAAATAAAACTTTAAAAATGCAGACATTTTAAAAAGCAATGAGCAATGCTTAGCCTGGTGGGGGCACAAGTGAAGCCTGGTGGACCGCCAGGCTTATAATACACTATGTTACATTGTTTTGAAATCTTTAGGAGATAAAGAATAGAGCAATTTCCAAAGGCACTGAACAGAGTTCTGTTTACAGATAACAAAAGTGATTAATCAGCAACATTTATCAGTCTAAAACTAAAATTTCCCCTGAAGACACTCATTCGTTTGACCCTGTCAGTTACATAAAAGCTTAAAATCTTTCAATACTTTCGAGTTCTGCTTTTCCATTTAGACCTTTTTTTTTTTTTTTTTTTGCTGGTTCAATTTTTGAGCTGATTAATTTTTTTATACAAGGCTCCAAAGATAATATGAAGCTTTTACCATTTCATAGTATCACAACCATGAAGGAAGTCCCCAATGCATTCCTAAATCTCAGGTGTTAAAATACTGGGGGGAAAAAAATCACAAAAACAGTGCCATAACAAAAGCATAACGTTTTTTATTTATTTTAATGTTTCACAGACCCGTATCCGGCCTTACTGATTATCCAACTGACTAAGTCATACGCAGACAATAGCACAGAAGTGACGGGCGTTAAATCAGTACGTCGCTACAGTGGCTAATTGTGGGCTCGTCTCCCAATTATAGGACGGGTAAACACCGCCACAAGAGACGTTTATCGGAAGGACTCTCAACCCGACACAAGCCTCTTGTGTCGTCTTATACATCCCAAAGCCGGTTTCTTTTTTTTTTTTTTTTCCTTCTCCGTCTCTGTTCGCCTCCCGGTTCCACCCAGCCTGACCTAATCAGCGATAAGTTGAGTGCTTTCGTCAACAGAGCAAACCCCTTCAATTAGCGGCGCATCGCTATATAAGCTCATGTGTAAGCATTGCTGTGAAATTGCATGTGCGTGCGGCCAGCCTCCGGACTGACCTCGACTCCCTCCAGTTACTCAGCTAATAAGTCGGTGGCTGAACTCGGCCTCCTGCATATCCAGATGGAGAGGTTTAATGGGTATTAAAGGTGGAGAGGCAGAACAGATAGAGGAGGATAACTTAAAGCTGCCGACGGGGGCCGGCCGAGCGCGCGAGAGGACACAAATGAGTCGCGCGCAGTTTAGCTAGCGGCGTTTACGTCTGACGTTTTTTTTTTTTTCTTTCTTTCATGGTTTACTATGATAAACACATCAAATGTGAATCTTTTACCGTTTCCTCTACAGACGGCATGTGATTCCGGCAGAATTCCGCCTCCACGCATTTCTCCATTCCTTCTCCTGTAATGAAACGCATTATAGTCATCAAGGCCAACCAGCATCAGGTGAGTGTGTTTGTGTGCGCGCGCGCGGATGGGAGGGAGGCGGCGGCAGCAGCTCCCACTCATCCACATCAACTTAAACTCGATGGCTTTCTAAATAAATAAATTTAAAAAAAAAAAAGAGGAAAAAAATGCTCTCAGGGACTTTGCTACATTCCACTCGATGAGCACAAACAAACGGATCAAAAAGCCATTCTGAAGGGAGGAGTGGGAGGTGGGGAGGGGGCGTAAGCAGAAAAAGCCCCTCTTAAAAACAGAGTAAAGAGGAGAGAGTGGGGACAGGAAGCAGGAGAGCCAGCAGACGGGGCTGGAAAAAGAGACTCCACTACCAATAATGAGCGGATCATTTAAAAAGCCATCCCTAAATTGCCTTGAGGTTAGAGAGAAGAGGGGAAAAGGCTTGAAAGGTTTTCAGAGATTCTGAGCGACGGAGTGGTGGTTGCTGGTGGTGGTGGAGGGAAGGACGAGCTCTGTTCCTAGAGACGTACAAATGGTTTGAGCTATACTGTCGTCCTGGATCATCTCTGAGCTGGTAAAGAAAAACAAAATGTAGATCAAAATTTTCGAATGAAAAGATGAAAACAGAAGTTGAAAGAAAACCTAAAGAGACTTCAAAAGCAACGCAGAGAGAAATTATCACTGCTCAAGACACTGGAGGTGCAAAATATCGATACTAACTATACCAAGTTGGTATCAACATCGGATCGATAGCAATCATGATGAGATTGGAACTTTAGTTTCAGATACACTCTTGAAATTTTATTTTATTTTTGTAATGTAGTTTCTCACCGCTACAGTAGAAAAAAAATTTTGTTCTCATTTGCTCTCGAATGGACATCTTTGCACTTTGTTTTTGAACACAGTGCACAACATTTGTTTATCATACAAGTATGTTGGCAAAGTGTTTTGTAGACTCCTATAAACCTGATCTAAATTCTGCCTTAGGTTTTAGCAAAATAATTACAATGAAAAATCACAAAGACACGTAAAGGTCAGAAGTTTGATAATATATCTTACTTAAATGATATGTATCTGTGTCAGTGATACTGGATCTGCATTTACCTCCATTTTGATGCTAAAAACCAGAACCTGAACACGGTTCTCTCATGTATCTGGACGTGAACTGCTCCATATTGTTGAAGGACAGAGTAAAAAATTGTATCGACCAACTGGAGACATTAGATTAGAAGCACCTTGGAAATATTCTCCAACTACAAACACTTATTTTATCAGGATTCTGTAGGAGCGACCAACATTCAGTCTGTCAAGTGGATGGAAAACTATATACAGTTTAAGTTGGCCAACTACCAAAAGTTATTCCTCCCTTATCGGAGAACTTCACATTTGCAAGATTTTACTCCCAGCATTGCATCTCAACTAAAACAAAAGGTCTTTAGCATTGTTTTGCTCTTTCCAGACACTTCAAAGAGGTTTAAAATTCAAGAATTTGATGTAACGAGCATTATGACTACTTCCGAACAGTTCGACTAAAAAGAAAGGTGATCATGTTTCATGATGGGGCTGCACAGTGGCGCAGTTGGTAGAGCTGTTGCCTTGCAGCAAGAAGGCCCTGGGCCCGACCCCCGGCCCCGGCCCCCCCCGCACGGAGCCCGCACGCCCCCCCCCCCCGCGCACGCGCGGGCCCCCGCCCGGGCACCCCAGCCCAAAAACATGACCGTTAGGTTAATTGGTCCCTCCAAATTGTCCCTAGGTGTGCATGGTTGTTTGTCCTGTGTGTCTCTGTGTTGCCCTGCGACAGACTGGCGACCTGTCCAGAGTGAACCCCGCCTCTCGCCCGGAACGTTAGCTGGAGACAGGCACCAGCAACCCCCCCGACCCCACCAAGGGACAAGGGTGTCAAGAAAATGGATGGATGGATGTTTCATGATTCCTGTTTATTGCGAGTTTGCTACGTAGAATGTCACAACAACAAACAGATGATCTGCAATGAGAAATAAAAGTATTTTCAGAACGACGCTTCATTGTGTCTGAAACACAAACTCCAGCTCTTGACGTCAAGTGGGAAAGGAGAGAAAAAAGGGTTTTGTAAGTGATAAAAGTCAGACATTTGTTCATATTCGCTATGTGTTTAAACCATAAATAACTGAATGAAAATGAAAAATAAAGGAGGCTCAGTTATGCAGACTTGAACCTGGATGTAAAAGCCTCTTGGAGAGCTGTTTAGAAGGAAAGTAAGCAAAAGTAAACTTGAGGTAGCAGCAGCTTCAGCAGCAGTGGCGGCTGCAGACGATCAACAGGCACAACATGACAGTGCAGCTGGACTGCAGCTGAGCCCTGTGTGTGTGTTGGAGTCTACTCTTTCTTGTTGTTTGTTTTTAATGCATCATGATACGTGCGTGTGCCTCCGTGTGGGCAGGTACACTGTGTCACAAGGTGGGCTTTATTACTGTGTTTTTGTGGTTGTCGGATGTAGAAACCAGATGATGTGTCACTGATGGGATTCTTGGCCTCCCGCTGCCTCCTGCTTTTCGGCAAGAAGAGAAAAGATTTGAAATTAAACCAGTTCAGATTTTCTTGCTGCCTGGCTGTTTGCTGTGTTTGGTGTGACGGAGCGACGGTTGCTTCTGCAGCTGCACTGCAGTAAAACACACAGCGATGGGTTAAACCAGCAAAAGTCAGATCCATCCGTAAAGGAACAAGGTTTTCCAACCATCACTGTTAAATTGTGGAAACGTGACACTTTGGGCAATGCATTGTGCTTTTTCTGAGGGCTAGAACAAAATAAAGCTGCAAGTTGTTAAAAGCAACGAAACTGATCAGATGTTGTCCAAGACGCATCCAGGAAAGGATATTGACGTAGCATTTGTTCAAAGATCTTGTATTTGCTGTTGCCACATATGTTTTGGAGTTTGTTGCTGTTTTGACACTTTCAAAATGTATGTATTGCACAGCGGCATCTGTCATTTAAATAGTCTGACAAAGCACATCTTACTATTAGAAACGTCCTTTAAAGAGATGAAGTGTGACGTACAGTTTCCTTAATGTCTAAGTCAGACATTTATTTTTATTCATTCAGACCAACCTGGCATTATAAATTATCTGACAAGGCAGGAGGCGTTGCATCTGAACATTGGCTTGACTGGAAATCATCCAGGCCATTATTTTAGGAAGGTGCCTACGTAGTACTATCATAAAAAATGTGGGTATCATCAATATGTGTTGTATGATTTACCATTATTCTGTTGTGAAAACAGAATTTCCTCTGGACGTTAATTAGGGCAAGCTAGTTTGGAACGAGATCAACGATCAACTTCAGATGCCAGACTCAAACTCAAATCACCTGGACTCTTTGTTTGCCCCCTCCTTGTACATGAAAACATTCAACTCCTCCATATGTTTTTAAAACTCCCCCTGTGATTTGGTGCGTTTAAAAAAATTACAGCATCTTGGGAGGTAGAAATAACAGTGGCGCAAAGCCGTGATATGCAATAATTCACCCACAGTATACACAACGTATCCCAAACACAGGCTTCAGGAAAAGATGTTTTACTTTTATACAATAAACAAGTGTCCATTCTGTGTTTCAGAGCTCCACCGAATAAGAACGTCGAGCTGGAGACGCGGCCTTGGCCGTAATCTTGGTAGCTTTTTTTTTTTTTGGAAACTCTTCTCTTAAATACGGCAGCTTGGGAGGTGGAAAGGCTCGGCGATGTGCAATAATTCACAAATTCTGCAACCACAACCTATACATTGCATCCCAAACATTGGAGTGCGTGAAAGATGTTTTATTTTTGTGACATAAGCCAGGATCCTTTATACACGGTTTACTTCGGCCACACAGTCACCAGAACAGCTGTAGGCCGAATCTGTGCAGTAAAGCTCCTTCAACGCTGAGTATGGTAAGAGCAAATATGGTAAAAATGGCCCAGAGCATGTCTCATCTCACCTGTTCCTTTACCAAAGATATAATAAATAGAGAGAGTTCCTCAAATGTTTTAGGAACAAATAAAGCTAACTTAGTTAGATTGTGTTGGCTTCTTTTAATGGTGGGACTCTGAGTGCATCACAATATCTGAACTAGACCCTGGTGCGCTTAAATCAGAATGTGTGTGGGTTTCACTCCATGTTAACTTTGGAGATGGTATAAAATCGACTTTACTTTAATCCCAAAAGCAGGTAAATTCACTGATAGACACCTTTGGGTGGAGGGACATGAAACGGGAGGAGCACACAATGACAACACCTAAAAAAAAAAAAAAAAAAAGCGGAAGCAAAAATTGACCCAAAGCTGTGATGTGGCCTCCTGTGTCAGTTGCATTTTCGATTATTCTCAAACCTCTACATGTTAATTGAAGTCAAAAGATAAAACATTGTGAACTATGAGCTCCACCGAATGACCTCGTCTCTCGTCCTGCAGCACTGCTCTGCATTGATCCCCGAACTGCTCCAGCTCCTCTCCGATGACTCTTGCGTCAAAGGTTGCTCTATTAGAATACCTGCAACTTTAACTTAATTGCATAATCCTCATCATCCACCTCTCTGCGCTCTCTCACTCCCCCTGTCTCTTTCTTTTTCCTCCCTGTGCTCGCCATTCTCCCCCGTCCCTTCCCTCTCCATCTTGACACAGTGCACTGAGCCTAATCGTGGATAATTGGGTGGGAGGGGCAGTGGGCCGGCCCTGCCTTTGTGTGCAAAGGGCAAGTGGTCAAGTTAATGGGGCCCTTGTGTTGAGCTGGGAGCACTCTGTCTCTCTTTTTCTCCGTTCGATAATTCTCTCTGCCAGTCAATCTCTGCCTCTCGGTCAACTATTTTTTTTTTTTTTTTAATTTCACGTCTGAAGCTTTTCCCCGCTGTCTCGATCCAGTTTCCCCTCACTTCCAGCTGTCTCGTGCGCTGCCTTTTTTAAAAAAAATTTTATTTTTCCCCCTCCCGGGCGTTTTTGCGCCTTTCCCGTAGCATCTTTTCTCCCTTTCTCCAGATCTGCCCCCTCGTCTTTTTCAGCCTTTGTCTTCCTCTCTTTGCCGCTGTCTGTAGCTTTTTCTATCTCTTCTCTCTGCCTCTTCAGCACAATGTTGGGGAGGAGAAAACAGACCTCTTTAAAATATCAAAAGACAGATCAGGAGGCCCCACTGGTTTCCCCCTCCTCCTTGCATGAATTCTCCCTCCCTTCTTCTGACAGATAAACAGAAGAGTGAGCCTGCAGGATTAGCTGCTGTGTACTGCCTCTCCTCCCTCTCCATTTTCCTCCGAAAGAGGGGGTAGAAGGGGGTGGTGGTGTTCACTGGGCTTGATATCCGTGTATGCATATAGGCGCATGTGTGTGTGTGTGTAACAAGCTTAGCACACAGGATGCTATTGTGTTTGAAACACACGTCGCAGAAAGTTTAAGTCTGAGGAAAACTTTATTACTTTGATTAACTTTCAGACACCGAGAGAGATAGAGAGAGAGAAAAGTACATTACAATCATTTCGTATGGATTTGTTGTGCAGATTATAATAAACGGCTTTGCTAATCGTACAAAGTAGTGAAAACATGTACATACAAATTAAAAGGAAAAACGAAAAGTCCAGATTTAATGAAGAAAAAATATTTTATTCGATCAGAAAAACCATGAACATCTAAATGATTTTCATTACAGCAAAGCAAAACGCTCATCCTCTTTTCTAAAAAAATCTGTTTGACTTACATTCCCTCCTCACTTGTGCATTTTTTCCTTTGTTGCGTCTGAGGCCTCAAATTCACACGGAATGACAAACAGGACGCTGAAATGAGCTCTAATAAAAAAGAAATTATAGATTCAAACGTCTAATTCACACATTAGATATGAGCTGATAGACAATTCAGTAAGAGTTTCAATAATAATAAACAAGATGTGCATTTTCTACTGAGTCAAACACTGTTTTTCATTATGGCTAAAAATTGATGCTGATGCACACAATGAAGAAAACACAGCTGAGTTTGCTGACAGTGGTCCGGTTCAGAAAGGAAAATCAGTCACGTCCATACACAGACTGAAATTTAAGGTTGAACTCTTCCTCCTCTGCTATGCCGTTGCTGGTCAGCTATGGGTTTCTAAGGCATATATACATATCCAAGGTGGATATTATCGATAGCTTTGCTGCTGCTGTCGCAGGTGCGATGCGAGCTACGGCTAAAGCCAGGCTGCCGTGGATTTCTTTAGGGACACGTCGGGGAATTCAGTTGTACGGGCGTCACGACTGAGAGTCGTGACACGAAACTGTGCAGTGTGTCACACTGCTGCAAAATTGACAAAGTGCAGCGAAAAGCTTCTGAAGCGGGCAGCTAGCCGCCTCTCAGACGCAGTGAAAACCCAAAGCCTCAGATCGATTGACCCGGATTGGCGATCCCCACAGTGAGTGAAGCTAGTCATAAATGTCACGATTAAAAAAACCTGCTAATAGGAATGATTGGACAAGTTCATTTTAATGTAATTCAAGTTCAAGATCTTCTACAGAATTAGGACTGCTAGAATATTCTAGAGGTCATCTTAAGCTGGGCTGATCCCGTACTACAAAGCAAAATGATTCAAAGTAAGAATGTTCAGTTTATTTAGAAACTAATTATACAGATATGTGATATTACTTATGATTACAAAAAATACTTTCAGAACTTATTTAATTTCTCCCAGATTGTGTAAAGGACATTTAGCTTGAATTGTGAATTCTTCAGTAATCACAGAAACACTTTACTTTTTTAATGGTGCCTCTGTGTTTTAAGGCAGCATGAAATTAGAGCCAGCTTGAAACGAATGCAAACAAACATACAAAAAACCAACCCACTGATAGTTTTCATTTATACTTTTAAAGAGTACTTACTGACTATAATGCTGATTTGTTTAATACCAAACACTTTAAATCTGATAATACTAGTCAAATCATGGTAATATCGGCATATTCGTCTTTATGTATAGAAGATTATTTAAGAAATCGTTACCTTTATGTACTGGTAACAGTGTGAAAGTTCGTGGCGACATTGCAGCCTGAAACGCGCCAGCATGTTGTAAATCTTTGTCAGCTGTTCTTGCTGTATTAGACAGTGATGCTGTGTCTGTACGGTCACAGTGGAGGGAGGGTATGTATGTTCCACACTCTAAGAAAATAACAAACCAAAAAAAACAGCAAATCACACTGCAAAAACAAAAAAGTGTGATTAAAAACTTTTACACTTTTTTTTTTTTTTTTTTGCAATGACATTTCAATCATCAAAACAGTGATTTTACAACATCCTTTTTTTCTGAGGCTGATTATCTTTTGTGAAATGTAAACAGCAGCCACTGGGAAGTACTGCATAGCTTCTTGGCTGCCCTGTACGTCAGTGGATCACAGTGTAACGTGGAAACGCGTCGCTAGCCGCAACACACGCCTTTATACCTGCAGCTTTCCCGATGATACAAGAGACAGGAAGCCAGACGATCTGAGACAAAAAACACCTGAGAACAATTGGTTGATTAAAAAAAAAGCATGGCATTTTTCGATTGAATAAGCTGAAGAAGCAAGCATCTGTAAGGTTGTGAATGTAAGAGATAAAGATATAGATATGTTTATCGTATGACTCGGGACGAACACAGGATTTGGTTCCGGTTTGGGTTTGATACTCCTGATTGTCCTCCAGCAAATACAGTTTCCAGATTTTCTGGAAACGTCCAGACATTCAAGCATTCTGCAAAGGCAGCCGCAGGTCGTGAAATAGTCTCTATGGTAACTGAAGGGTTATGGATGAGTCTGACCTTTTTTACTCGTTGCACACTTTGTCCTCAGGAGAAACACTTTATGTATTATTATATACTTATTTTTTACAAAGGAGCCATTCCAGCGACATTCATTGCAACCTGGTAAAGATGGGCAAGAAGGCTTCAAATAGATTCACATTATTATTATTTATGTATCATCTCACAGTGAAAATTGTGAAAAATCCAACCTTTTAGAGTAGATTTTAGATCACGCCTAAAAACTTCAACCTGCTCATGCAGATTGGGTCAGAAGTGTTTTGTATTAGTGTTTTATCCACTATACAGTTTAGGATCTGCAAGAGACATTAATGCTTTTGAGGAACATTTATCTGACGAGTTGAGAAAATATGTACACTTGTTCTTCACTAAATAACTACTGTAATGAGACCGTCAAATGGCTCAAAACTCCTGAATGGGAATTGCAACATCGTTGTTCATGGAGCCCGTCTGTAGAAAAGTGCGGCGCTCTCTCTGTGACCGTTTCATAAAACCAATATGGAGGATCCGGAAGGGAAACGCTGGCGGTGGTCTGCAACCATGTGACCTCACGCCGACTGTTTGGTTTCGGACAATACATGTGAGCCTTTAGCGCTTAATGCTAGTCGTGGTGGAGGATCTGTAGTGCTGTGATGGCCTGCTTTTCTTCCAAATAAATGCTAGGGGAACATTATTCATGGGATTGCAAACTTTCTTAAGTAGCTAGAAAGAAATTTTGAATTAAAAACATCTGCAAGAGTCTACAGAAATGGTCTACAGTCATCTCCTTCTTCAGATTTAAATCCTGCAGAATGAACCAGAAGAGACTATAGGATAAAAACGTCAAGGATTTCTCTCTAAAATGTAACAGGAGACGATGAATCGCTGTTCTATTAGCAAAATAAGATTGTACAAAATATATAGAACATTACCTTTATGTTGGTCCCCACTAAAACACCCAAACAGATTTTCAGTGTGAGATAACACTACTTCAATAACACATCATTTTATTTTCAAGTCTTTACCAGGAATGCCAATAAATGTCACCAAAACCAAACCAAAATAAGTTTGTTGCGCTCGCCGGCATGGAGTACCATTGTTTGGAAAAGATTGAAGAAACGATATCTAATTTCACACACACAATCACAAAAATACATCATTTTCTATTCCACAGTTTTGGGTCAATATATACTAGTACAACAGTTCTGCGTGAGCTTGATAAATAACTCCTACTCACAAACCTCTTCAAAAATAATGTTACTTGACACGATGAGCCAGGTGTGAAGATTCACACATCAGTAAAATCAGAGCAATCAGCTGCATTTTAGCAACTCAAACTGGAACTGAAGAGGGAAATTACAGACGATGGTTAACAAATTAAGATCAGGCTGTTCCTTTCATCATGATACCAAACTGAAAAGCAAACCATAAAGCAATACCGGTAGTGGATTCATAGTGTGTATGCTGGAGATTGATTACTCGTGTTAATTGCAGCAAAATTGCAGAGAAGAAAAAAAAAGTCATATAAAACCTGTGTCTCCTGCAGCAACCGATGCTCTTTTCATCTGAGAGTGCCGTAATGTGTTAATGCACTGCAGACACACACACACACACACACACACAAATTAAGTTCTTTGTACTGACCCCTGACTGGGATGAATGAGATGTTTTAAGAGAAATTAAAGGTGGAAATTGAGGAAGCTGTAAATTGCTCCGCACTGCGAGTCGAAGCCGGCCTCCACGCTGAGCGCGGGAACACAGTGAGCGACGTTTGTTAACAGTGACTAGCTCAAGCACTAATGAGTACCTGATATGTACAGAAAACTGTCACGTAATTCACTACAAGTGGGCGGAAATTCACATGAATGCATAGGTATCACAGACTCCTTGTAAAGTCGATAAATCCATAACGGACGGCTAAACTTTTCAGCTAGCAGATTAACTGCTGAGTGACCGTCTTCTGGACTGAGAGGAGTTGTTTGGAATATGGCTGGAGGTGAAATAAAAGGGGGAAAAAAATGCAAACAGAGTGTTATGTATAGCAAAGAGCTCCCTTATTCTATTCTACAGAGCTTGGTTAACAGGTTGAGGTCCTTTGGTCAGGGTGACGAGGAGAGGATAGTGGATGTTTTCATCGTATGCCTGCTTTCCTTCTCTCAGCATCTGAAAAAGGACAAAATGGGGAAAAGCAGTGACTAAACACAACACAGAAGAAATCTTAGTGCGAAGCTGCACATGTAGGAAAAACACAGCCTGAGGGAGGGAAAAGTAGCACTTTAGCGAAACGTGGAGAGAATGCAAAAACAGCCTGAAACATCTTGGACGAGTAAATCTGGAGGTTAAGGACTAAAACCAGAAGAATCACATTCAAGATGAACTGTTTGAGAAATGTTTGCACGTTCAGTTCTGAGGGGTTTGTTTGACTTTGTTAGAGAATCACTGTGTTCAATGACATATTTATCTTTTGGCTAAAACTACAGTTTTCTGGCACCTCAACATGCTGTCGTTCTGCAAGAACATCACAATTAAGGGACAGAGGAGGAAACCTAATGGCATAAAGATGCAAGGTTTCAAACTGTTCATTTCTTCATAGTTTTCTTGAGAGAAGTCAGACTTCTTCGCAATTGTTTAAAGTGCTCAGTTGTTTTCCAGCGTTTCTAAAGGGGGGGATACTTTTGAGATTTCATTAGATGATTTCTGTTCAGTTTTTGTACCCATTTCTAAATACAAAATGGACAAATGAAGGACAAAAAGAGGAATGACAGGCCTAGAGTAAAAAAAATGAACTGAATCTGAAAGTAATTTTTGCTAGACAGATTGGAAAACCGCTTCCAACACTGACTTTAAAAGCTTCTTCATGTCTGAATTAATAAGTTATCAGTTACTTCAGAAAGCGTTGAGGATTACTGATCACTAGTTGGTTGGAAAAACAGTTGGAAGCAATGAAAATAAACAGTTAAAGTGGTTTAATGTTAACCCCTATGGGTAACACTTTATTTGAAGAGGGGTGAATAAGACTGTCATAACACTGTTATAAAAACCTGTCATGAACATGAATAAGCCTTCATGAATATTTATCATGAAGAAATCATTACTGTTATAAATTTGTTATAAAAGTATTACTGATTGCACTTTAAAAATTAGATCACTTTATGGTATTAAAGATAAAGTTTAAACAGTAATTCTTGGTTTATGTCAAGTTGTCATAACAAAGACATTTTGAATAATGTCAACTTTGTATTAAAAGTGTCATAATTTACCGAATGACACTTTATGACAGTCATAAATATCCATGAAGGCTTATTCATGTTCATGAGATGTGTTATGACAGTCTTATTCATCCCCTTCAAATAAAGTGTTGCCCATAGGTAAGGTAATAGGTTATATTAGGTTTCACTTACAGACAAGATTAAACATAATCCTGGGTTAATGAGAGTAAGAGTGTGGCAGTATTAAAGGGGGAAACTGAGACTCACAAATGAGTGATAGAAATTTTGTAAGATACATTTTTAAATGTGTGCTTTCATTCAGGTATTGGGACAAAAATCTGGATAGAAAAAATGTTACAATCAATAGGAATAATATGATTATAATGTCGAGACGGTAGAGCTACACACACACACACACATATAGGTTGTTACCATAACCAAACGGTTTTTAAATGTTACTCTGTATTAGGATAATTTTAGATATTTGATTTTATTTCAAGTATTTTTTTATGTGGTTCATTATCGTTTGACTTAATTGCAGAAGACGCCTGTCAACTTTTAAACTTTCGGGATTGAAATAAATACCTGAGGTTGTGCTTCAGGTTATCCCTCGACACTTCTCTCTCCCTCAGTACCTGTCACACATCCTGCAACACCATCACCCGGTGCTGTGAAAGTGTGAAATCCTCCCTCCACTCCACATCACTTCACCTCACTCTCCTTTTCGCTAATTTCTCTCCCGTTAGATAAATACGAACCCACTGCTCGGGTCTTCCACTATCCCTTTATTTCGCCATTTATTTCGCTAACATCCGCCCCCTTTATGTATGTCGCCTTCGTGTTGCTTTCCCTCCGGACAGCAGACCGGCGGTCGAACCTCTGACCCTCGGGAATATGGTCCAAGAACCGAGGAAAGAGGGTAGAACCAGCTGCCTGGGCGTACCGGGGGCAGCTGCCAGTCCGCTGTGGGGACCGGAGCCAACGTTGGCCAAAGCAGACGCAGCGAGGAAGGAAGTGGTGGAAGGAGGATGGAGGATAAAGAAGAAAGAGGGAGGGGTGGGGGGGGGCTTACACTGTGAGGGCTGAGAGCTCGCAGAGGTGAAAAGTTTAACAAGCAAAGCTGTTCCTCCTGATCGCAGGCTAGCTAATCAGCTTCATGGGTGGCTGGCTAAATCGGCTCTCTACCCGACCTGCCACCTCACCACCACCTCGTCAGCCTCCCTCCCTTCTCTTCTCCCCACCCCACTCCTTTCCAAGGTGCAAGCCATTTATTTTATTGCCACTTTCACCCCAGCCTCCTCTCATTCTGCTTCTACATTTCCCTGCTACTTCTTTTTTTCTCCCTTCTTTGTCCTGCTTGTGTGGACTAAAAGAAGAAAAAAAAGTGAACAAGGTGGAAAAGGATGAAGGAGGAGGAGAGGGTGGAGGAGGAGAAAAGAGGTGGAGACAAGGGGAGGGATGGATAAACAGGGTGTCTGGGGTCTCTCTCAGCAGGATTAGGAAACGGAGAATAAGGGATTGGGTGGATGGAAAGATGGGTAGAGGAAGGGATAGAAGGACAGGCTTGAATAAACCAAGAAGTGGGTCGTGATGTAGGAAATGGGAAGATAGAGGGGAGCCGATGGAGGGAGGGAGGGGAGAAAGGTGAAGGGAGAGGGTCGAGGAAGACATGTTGGCGAAATGGACGATGAGGAAGAGGGTCCTCTGGCAGCTGATGGGGAGAGAAAAAAACATGGAGGCAGAGAAAAGGAAAGCGGCAAACACAGACGCAGTGGGGATACTACTTATGCATGTGAGACAGCGATGTAAACGTGTGTGTGTGTGTGTGTGTTGTCTGTGTGTGTGTCTGCGTGTGTCGGTTTGGAAAAAAATTAAAATTCATGACTCTTCACAACCATTTGAGTAACAAGATTAAGATGGCGGTTTAGAAAATAGTGCTGGCATTATCAGGCTGCTTGCAGTCCCTCCAGCTGCTTGCCTCTCTATTCCACAACAGTGGGGATAAGAGGATAACGTGCCGGCCCTGTCTGCCTGTCCCACCACATGTCTCAGAGTCACAATCCAACACACACACACACACACACACACACAGACCTTAAGACACACTCCCTCCGCACATTGGCCCGCCTGCTTGCCTGCTGTAGGAAGTCCTGAGAGAGTTTCTGTCGCATGGTGAAAATGTGTGTGTTTGTGAAATTGCTGAGTTAAAAAGGTTTGACAAGAACAGCTAAAACAAACACACACACACACGCACACACACACACACACACACACACACAACTCCCAACACAAATGCAAGCTATATGACTTTTTAGTCAAGCCAGGCATTCCAGTCATCTGGCAGGAATTTCACAGTTTCTTCAATTAAGAGTTAAGAACTGATCAAATGTTTTCACAAAGAAAGAAGATGGACATATATAAATTAAAAGATAATTTATACTATTCTACAAGAAATTATGATTGTAAAGAAAAATAGGAGGGGTTTTATTTGTCAGGCCAACCCATAGGTGGTCATAAACAAACTTATAAATATCTAAGTTTGTTTAAAATAAAAGACAATAAAAGGCACATTTGAATCACTGCTACAAAAACAATGAAACTGTGACAACCCAACGATAACGTAACATAATTTCACAGCATGTTATTATGACTTTTTACTCACGTCAGCATGCTAGGGGCTTGAAACGGAACCTTATTTAATTTGACGTCAACTAAGGAACATCTGAACACCTGGGATCTGTCATAGAGCGTTTCAATTTCATCTCCAGAGAGATGACAGTTTGTCTTTCAATGTCAAAAAATACAGCAAAATGAGGACATGAAATAAGTCACAACAGGCAAATGTACATCAATGAGTGTGACAAAACTTGACGACATACAAACTCATCTTATTTTAATCATTTCTAAAACTGAAATAATTGGACTAACTTTTTTATTTTGTGTGAAACAAAGATAAATTAGGTTAATATAACTTCTGATTACATATTTATATAAGAGTGTCCAGGTGTGTTTCCAAAGCAGTGAGAACACATGGCTGTTTCGCTGTAAAATGTCTGCCTGGCACATTTTGCTGCACTGAAGCAACAGATTACTGATTTTTCTTTTTTTTTTCTTCTTTTTTTTTGCTGGCTTTTTTTCTTATTTTCCCCCAAATGTAGCAAAATGACAAAATATTCAATATTTAGAAAGTTTTACACTGTGGAAAATTATCTTTTCTTTTGAAATAAACATGTTCAAAATATGTTTTAAAGCCATTACAGCACCATAGAGAATGTCTCCATTTTCTAAGCGCAACTTCTTAGCAAAAATGAGAGAATCTCCCTTTAAAACAAGAATCTTCATTTTAAAAATGTCATCCAAAGCAGTCTAAATAGACAGCATTTTCAAAAGTATGGCCGATCAGAAATTCATCACATTCATGTTATTGATTTGAGAAAACAAAAACTAAAAAATGTATAGAGTTTGACTAATGTAAACTTGGTACAAAGCATACCATATGTTGATCTTAAGAAATATTGCTTCCTTTGCAAATAAAAACTAAGATAGCAAAGGTAAAGTCCATTAAAAATATTTAACTCCTGCATTTGTACGTAAAACAGAAAACCAGGACTAAACTAAACTATCTGTATTTTTTTTATGTTGCCTATTTTAATTTTGTACTTGGGAGAATATCTGTGATGTACAAACCACAGCAGCCAAATTTGTGGAACTTTCCTTGGCATTTCCATTGATTTCTAAATCTGATTTTGAAGTTTTTAATCCATAAAAATGCCCCTAAAACATCATTTTAATGAGGTGAAAAACTCAAAAGTGGAGAAAAAAATACTTCCTGAAAGAATTCAATACTAAATGTAAAAATTCTGCTTTGAATGTTTCATGTCACTGAAAACCCCACAGAGCTCGGTCTGCTGTCAACTGTGATATGCGGTTATTTTAAATTTTTTTTTTCCTTTTTCCCAGATTTGATTTCTGTCCCAGAAAAAGAAAAAAACACAACGCAAAAAAAAAAAAAAAAAAAAGATAATCTACTGTGCAAATGAGCAGCAGCTGCTCATTGGGAAATGTGCACGCGTGAGTGTGTGCACAGACGAGGTGTATGTTTCCCAGTGATATCATCATGCGGTGTGTGTTTGTGTATAATGTCAAGCCAACATGCTGTCTGAGGGATGTCTGGTCTGTGTAGTGTTGTGATACAGCTTTAGTCTTATGTGCTCACACTGTGTGTGCTTGTGTGAGGTTTGGTGTCTAGAGTGGTCAGTCAGGCACCTTTCTCACACACACACACACACACACACACACACACACATTGCGGTTCTTCAGAGTGTTCATCAGAAGATAGGAGGCTTAATCATCTTTAGATGTGGTGGGTGGGAGTCTTGGGGAGGGGGGGCACTTCAACGTATCCTGATATCCACAAAGCACTGTGTGCAGCTGCAACTTTTAGCTTCTCACACAGAAAATGCACAAAAATATTCAATTTCAAAATGTAAATGCAATGTTCCCACAGCTCAACTTGGTTTAATACAATACATTTACAAATTTAAAAATAGTAAATCACTTCATTCTGACATTTTGTTTCTCCTACTCAAATCTGTGGCTCTATCAATGTTTTTCACAGAGTCTATCAGGAGTGATAAAGGGCAGTAGAGACATCAGGTATACCGAGTTGCTATAGTGTTACTATAGTGATACTTGTTACATCTTTCTGCAACAGTTTAATGTATTTATTTAATTTATTTTGCTTTTAGTACTCTTTTGCCAAACTCCATTAATCCTACATCTTCAACGTTTGCTTTAAAATTTAGACGTCATTCAAAACGGCAATGGGAAATTGTTTCAATGTTTAACATAGATCTAAAAATAAATGTTTAGTTTTTGATTAAACCAACCAGTTGGGTTTAATAGTTGAAATATGAAACATTGCTTAAATAAAGCACATTGATATCTGCATATAGATCAGGTACAGTGTCCATCACTTAGAAATGCAGAAACAAAACTGTCTGCCAAATGATAAAATGACAGCTACAGTGAAACTTTCATTATAATCGACTGTTTAATTTTTGCTAAATGTTTTTAGTAACGCCAAATGAGTACGGTTGAATAGTAAGTGCACTATCTGTCTGCAGATAAGACATGTGTCATACATCATCTGGTGGTTTGGTATTAAGTTTGTCTGGAAACCCTCAGAACAAATCCATATCCAGAAATACTGTGCGCAAACTGTTTATCACATCATGAAATGGTGTTCTCCATCTCAGCTAATGAAGATCAGTATCTAAAATCACAAAACTGACAAAAGTATTAAACCTCAGGATATTTGTTGCATTATTTTTTTAGATTGTGTTGCATAAGTAAAGTGCAATTTTGCAAATTAGACGGCATCCCAAAGAGATTCATCAAGATCTATATATATGTTTATGTATTTACATTTTACTCAATGTATGAATAAAATATTGGCTGTTACTCAGTCCTAATGTATGATTATGTCTAGACAGTAGTAGCTAGGGTCTACAGAAAGGGAACATTTCGGACCGTGAAATGTGTGAGGGGTTTCCAGAACCTCTAAAGTTGGTGCGGTAAAAAAGATCAGTAAATAGACGGGAGGAAGGGAGAGATTTTCCTCGCTGAGGTTTAAGCCACTTTAACAGCCACTTTAATGGCCAGTCTGTCCAATTCTCGCACCAGTGTGGGTGAACGCGTGCGCCAATTTAGTCCACTCCTCGCTGTCCTGTTCTTCTGTAGCAGTGTGTGTAATGGAGTTAACAGCTGGACACCACTTCTTTTAACTCGGCCTACTCATGGGCTTTCTGTAGCTCCTTTATCTTTGTTGCTCTTGTTTCTCCCCTTCCATCTTCGATTCTCACGGCGGCCAGTTTAGGCAGCTTGATTTTCCTCTGGGCTAAGCGTCACAAAAAGGTGCACCTTGCTCGGTCTGAACTGTTGCTGGTTCCCCTGTCAAGCAGCGGCAGCTTTTGTTCCTTTACTATCAAGGTTGGGTTTTAAAGGAGATTAAAAGAAAACTCTTTGGCATTGGGTGTAGCCTTCAGGTTTCTTCTTGTTTCTCATAAGTCTAGAATCCTAGAGGGGAAACATCTTGAGTTTCTTTACAGAAAGGACATTAAGTTGCAAAGCTGGGCAATATGGAGATGGGGGAAGGAAGATAATTACAATAAAAGCAAAATGTCTGATTTTCCTTCATCAATATAAACATGTTTTATGGGTTCCTCTGGTAAAGATGTGCAAAAAGCCTGTTGCAGAAACATAATTGCACACCACACCAATTTACTTTAGTTCTCTAACATTAAGTACGGGAGATTCCTCTCTTAGCGTCCTGCTGAATGTGGCACTATCGACATAACTCCAGGTCCAAATGCCTTATTTATTATGGTATTCATGTATTTAAACTATTACTTGGCTATTCTATCGCATGTCTGTGTGTAGACAAATGTCTCATAGACGTTTCCTAACTTCGAAAAGTCACCGCACGCCTGCCGGCCTTGCTACAATGATGTGTTCTCCTGCTTCTCCCACTTTGAAGAGAGACTGAAGGAAGGGTTTTCCTGTGTCGCACCAAATCTACGACCAAGAGACACAGGAAGACAGCAAGAGCTAAAGTCAATTAGAAATAAGTGACTCGGTATTTGTTGAGGCCTCGGTTGAGCCTGAAAGACCCGTCTTATTGTAGATTGATTGCATGTAGAGCATCACGTTTGTTCTTCGGTGGTTGGAGGTTCCACCTTTTTGACACAGTTTTCATGAATACATGTCATAATTATCCAAAACAAATTTCTTTCAGACTCTATTTGTTCAGGGGAAAGAAGGGAGGAAATATTGCTTCATTGACCTTGACTGTCAGTAGCTCCATTCCCATTAATAATAAAATTGCCAATTTGAAATTAAGAAATCAATTTGTTAAATGGAAAGACAATTAAAAAAAAAAACCTCTAGGATGAAGGTTTTTTTTTAGCCATATCAAAAAGGACGTATTTCGCAAACTGCAAATTAAACACTGTTTTTGCACCACGAGTCAATCAATCAATCAAATTTTATTTGTATAGCACCTTTCAGCAACAAGGCATTTCAAAGTGCTCTACATCATAAAAACACAAAATTACAAAGTCATAGAACACACAGCCAACAACATTACATTTTGCACATCAGATTATTGATTAATGATTCATGATTAGGTTTCAAAAGCGACTTTAAAACAGCTGAGTTTTTAGTCTAGACATAAAGGAACTCAGTGTTTCAGCTGTTTTGCAGTTTCCTGGGAGTTTATTCCAGATTTGCGGTGATCGACAGCTGGATGTTACTACTGGCAAAAACCACAAAGAAGTCAACAGGAAGTGGTAAGAGGATGTTGGTTTGGTTTTTGTTTTTTTTCGGACAGCGCACAGCTGGTTCCACCAGAGCTCTCACAGCATTGCACAGTTCGTAAAAAGTTTTGTGCCATTCAAACGTGTTCAGTCTACACTTCTGTAAAATCACTACATACTTAGATGCTCCCTAGTATAAGGGGTTTATCCCTCCAAAGCCTGAATAAAATGCCGCCGTCTCCTCTGTTGGCTGATATGTGGTGAGCGCTGGCTAGCTCCATGGCTAAGTTGTAAATATACTTTATGTAACTGTTTACATCTGTCCATCATCATCCATCCATCCATCCATTTTCTTCCGCTTATCCGGGGTCGGGTCGCGGGGGTAGCAGCTTCAGAAGGCAGGCCCAGACTTCCCTCTCCCCAGCCACTTCTTCCAGCTCCTCCGGGGAACCCCAAGGCGATCCCAGGCCAGCCGAGAGACATAGTCCCTCCAGCGTGTCCTGGGTCTTCCCTGAGGCCTCCTCCCGGTGGGACGTGCCCAGAACACCTGACCAGGGAGGCGTCCAGGAGGCATCCTGACCAGATGCCCGAGCCTCAACTGGCTCCTCTCGACGTGGAGGAGCAGCGGCTCTACTTTGAGTCCCTCCCGGATGACCGAGCTTCTCACCCCATCTCTAAGGGAGAGCCCGGCCACCCTGCGGAGGAAACCCATTTCGGCCGCTTGTATCCGTGATCTCGTTCTTTCGGTCATGACCCAAAGCTCATGACCATAGATGAGGGTGGGAACGTAGATCGACCGGTAAATCGAGAGCTTCGCCTTTTGACTCAGCTCTCTCACATTTGTGGTTTTCTTTACATCTGTCGTTTCCACAATTTTTAATGACTTATTCTGTGAAGAAGATTATCCACACGTGATTTTAATTTCACTTCCCATTTAGTGGGACCACTGCAATTGCGAAGCTGTGTTTTTTGACATTAGCGAAAAAGATTTGCATACATTTGTGATGGAAACACAGCTAATAATACAATATTATTGCATTACAATATCAAGGAAGGAAGATGTAAAAACAATCCTAAAGTTTAGAAAGTCGTCCACACTAAAACCGTCTTAGTAAAGTAAAAGAAATGCTACATTTATTTGACAGGAACCGATAACGGTCGCGTCACAATATTTCTTTATGTTACAAAGCAGACGAATGCAATATGCCAAATGTTTCCGTCTGAGTTTATGCTCCGGCTATAAGAAGAAGAATTTATTTTAAAGCTATTTACGCAAAGGAATGCCAATAATGGTGGGGTTTGGTTCAGTCAGCTTTCTTTTCTTACCTTTAGATGAACATCCCAGACCTGAGCGTCGTACTGCTGGTGTTGGCAGACGCACAGACCGGCCTGCTGGGCCAGCCGACAAAACAGTGTTAGAGTTTCACCTCTTCCAGGAGCAAACACCAACGCCATGCCCTGAGTGTGAAAAAAACTAAATTAATAAAATTTTTTTTCTTCTCCGTTTAGAACACTGAGCTGAACAAATAGGGTAACTCACACAATTTATCACAGCTTATTTCTGTCTTTTTTTAATGCCTAAAAGCCATACATGTTGCAAAATAAACAAAACTATAAGTCAGAGAAAGAAAGAAGGAATGAAAGAAGGAAAAGTAAAATCAAAGTAGCATACGTGAACACGCATGCATCACAGAAATCCTGCAAACGCTCAGAAGCTTAGTAACAGGTTCAAAGCTTCTTTGTAATCCTTCAGCTTTCAGTTTCATTTCATGTTGATTTTTCGTTTTTTTTCTCTCTCTCTCTCTCTTAATTAAAGGAAGCGACAATTGATGCTGACACAACCTCAAACATTCAATAAACACACAAAGAAACGCACAATCACACATCACGGGTTAAAAGCACACAAAAGGCAATGAAAACAGCAGGATCACTTGCTTTGACAGATGATAATTCATCTGTATATCCAGTCGGATTCTGCCTTTTTTTTCTCTCTCCCTCTCGCTATCTCTCTGTTTTTTTTTTTTTGTTCTCTGTCTAAAAGCCACAAAAGCAAACAAACAGATTCCTTCCAGCTCTAATCAGCTGAATAAGAGGATACAGCCCAACGAATGGACCACCTTTGTCAGAAACAACAAATTAGTGCCATTAGAAGGGAGAAGTAATTGCTTTGTTAATTGTTTAATCAGCTTAGCAAATTATTAAATATTTGCCAAAGCTTGTTGTGGCAGCAACAGTCTGATGGCCCACACTCAAATCATATTAGCCCCCCGAATTATCTCCGCCGGATTAAAGGCAGAGACAAGAAGAGCCTTAACGCACAGCTGTACGACGGCGGCCAGATGTCGCGCCCGTCATTTGTCAGCTTTCAGCATTAAAACCGCGGCAGCTCACTTATCCTGTCAGGGAAAACTACTTCCATCGCTACCTTCGTGTCTACACAGCTTCTCCAAGGCACATTTCAACATTCATGTTTCAATTTAACACCTTACACAAATCGTTGAAAACAACCAACAAGATTTCGTACTTATGAACATTTGCATGTAACTTTAAGACCTTTCAATAGTAGCTGTGAAAGCTCGCCTAAACATTGAGTTAAGTTTCAGGAGCAGAATGCTTCCAGAGGTTTGTTGGGAAGTCTGGAGGCCTGGGAATAAATTCCTTTCGTTTCCTGTTTCCCTGGATTATTTGGGGTTTTGTAGTTTTCTCACAGAGTATCGCCAGCTGATTTCCTTGGTCGAATTGTTAAACATTCCCAAACATGGGAATTCTGTATGTATTCAGACCTATTAGCATCATAGACAAGGGTATTTACATAAATAAATAAGAAGAATAAAGTTATGTTATTGTCCTGTGAAGCTTTAGAGGAGGGATTGGTTATTTCATCCGTTCATCATTTCCTACTTTTGTAGTTCTCTACACGTTTTCTTGGTGCAGAAAGCTGCCATCTTTGATGAGCGTGTCACACCCGCTTAGATGATTGATGATTTAAAGTACATTCTTAGATATTTCCAACTCTGTGCTGTACAGAAATGTGGTTTTGTGACTACAGAAATAAAGTACAATGTGTAATAAACTCATAAATGCTAGCAGCTCATGAGCAAGACGGAATCATCAGGCCAGAAAATCAGCGTTGAACAATACAAGGTTTTAGGAGGGTAAATATTGCTAAGGGGTGAAATAAGTTAACTATTTTTAAAGTTATCAAAATTTATTGAGAAACTGATTAGGATTCAATTTTATTTTAAAAACATAATCCTGAACCCCTCCAATCAACTTTTTACACTGTAATTTTATTCAAATATGTAAAGATAAATAAATAAAAAAAACTTTCAAATCAACAAACAAATCAACAAATTTGACAGTTTCTTATTTCAGCTAACTAGATTGTCATGAAGAATCCCACGTAATCAGACGGTTTTGCATTTATTTCTGTTAAACGGAGCTAAAGTTAAGCCTGAAAGTATTCCACACACTTTGAAATGAATTCAATTTAAAAAAGAAAACAACAACCCTGTTTCTTATAAAAAATCTCAAAATCTAATAAGCACATGCATAAGGGGTAAAATCTTATTACGTTTTAACAAAAATAACATTTGTTTACAACCTTCCTAGTAATAAATAAATTCCACTACAGCAACCGTATAATTTCTTTGTATCATTATTCCCTTCTTCTCCTTCTTCTTAACATCTCCATGCTTCATGTAGTGTTTCCCTGAACTGATCTCCCTTATGGCCGTTTGGCCTCTGTACTTGAACAAACCCCGTCTTCCCTCAGATGAATTGAATCTCAACCCTATCTCTTCCACCACCACCCCCATATTTGCTTTGACTGTCACAGCATGGGGTCTTATCGCGGGGCCTAAAGGGAGAAGTTGCCTTGGATTTATGATTAAGGGAACGGAACGGAAGAGGAAGACCGAGATCAGAGCGCCGCATTCAAGTTGCTCATAATAAGCATTAAAGTATTACATGATATTAACCCTTTTAGACTATTAATGTGTGTAGGGTTTGTGAGGGGGAGGGGGAATGCCTAATTATGATTGAGAGAAGGAGGGGAGGTGGTTTGGGAGGGAGGGAATAAGCAGAGATATACAGTAGACACACACACACACACACACACACATGCATACTTACGTTGGGTCGCAGTAATCTCCTTATGGCATCAACCAGGCAGGCTCTGTACTGGTCGAGAAACAAACTGAAAGGGAGATGGAGGCTCAGGTTAGAATGGGTTCTGCAGATGGCAGGGCCGATAAAGCCGCAGGCTATTTATTTTTTAAAATTTTTTTATATTTTGCTTGTGCTTTGTTTACTAATAAATTCACAGAGAGGGAGAGGAGAAAAACAATTTGCATGAGTAAGATGCTCTCGGCCTGTTTTACAAGAGCAGCTGCCAGCTCAGCCCGGTGTCGAGGCGCTAAGAGGAAGAAAGAAGGTCAAAAAAACATCCAGCATGCACAGATACCATCGTCGACAGATATATATATATATAGTATATATGTACATTTTGTTGTTGCCACATCAAAATGTGGCAACAACATTTTGAAGGCACATTGGCACCTTCAAAAATATGAAAGCAGTACGCAGATTAAGAGGCGAGGATTAAACTGTCACAGTAAAAGTAGAAAGAAATACATTTCAGTAGCAAACAATAGCAGCGTTGAGGACGAAGTCAAACTTATAGCCCTGATCTGTTGGAAACAAAAGAATTCATTTGCATTAATACAGAAGTAGAGAATCAAAAACATCAACTTTTTAAAGGGTTTTCTATTCTATTAAATCTGTCTGCGTTACAGTCTGAACCCTCGGCTGTAAAATGCAAATGATAATCGTTTCCATCGCACAGTTTAAGGTCATTTTTATGAGAGCTAAGAGTAATGGTGCCTCGGCTGCCCCACACACTTTGAACAGAAAATGCATTTATGCAAAATAAAGTGATTCGATTACAGTTAAACTTCTTCAGTAAATCCAACAAAGTTGTGTTTTCTAATTGGAGGAAAGGTTTGGACACAATATTCCCAACAGCTTGTTGGGAATCCATATTCCTGGAATAATTTCAGGAACTTCAGTAGCGTTCTTTCTGAAGTGCAGCAGTTAAGTATAGAAAGTTTTTTAAATTTATTTTCCTGTTTTAAAAAGTTTGTTCTTACATTTTTATTATTGAATTTTGCTGGATGAATTTTTGAGAATTTTTCAAATTGACGTACAGTGTCTGTATGGGCGAAAGCATATTTCTCATATCGCTTATTCACTTTTTCACATGACTGTGTGCTCTCAAAAGGAAAGTTTGTACAACAAAAGATGAACACAACCGCACATTGTGTTCTTTGAATGGAAACTTATAAGTAAAACAAGCATTTCTGCTTTACGTTACAAAAACTCAAGTTTCCTCCTTTAGACAGAAGAATCCCCAGAGTGTTGATGCAGACCGGGGGACCGCTGACAGGATGTAACAAAAATCACAATAATTATAAACAGAGTCGCTACCTACCCACGATGACACATATGAACCATTATGCAACTAATATTGTGTGTGTGTGTGTATATATGCCTCTGGTCTCAGATAAGGAGGCAGTAATTTGACTAAAATGCAACAATCCGGTCCAGATTTGACATAATCCTGCACATCCGTCCACCTGGATAGTGGCGTGGCAATCTGGACTCGGTCCCTCGCGTTATGGTCTCCACCTTTCCTCTTAGAAAATCCTCTGACATCCGTCGTGCACGAAAAGCGCTCAGACCAGAAGGCCTTTGTTCTGCCGAAGCTTACACAGAAATGTGTTTATTAAGGTGCTGTAATCTGTCAAAACTATAATTAATGCACTTTGACAGAATAACTTATGTGTTGCGATCCATATTGGAACAAAAAAAAAAACAGGATGTGTTTGTATATGAGGAGAATGTATTATTCTTTTAACGACTGGCAGAAGTTTGTTTGACTGTAGAGGTGAGAGGTTTCAGTTTGGTTTATTTTACCAAACATATCAATTCACAGGAAAAGTGAGTGGCAAGGAAAACAAGGAAGTGAGCTGGTTGGGTGGAGGTATCAGCTGAGAAACACACACACCCTCTCACACACACACACACACACACACACACACACACACACACACACACACACACACACACACACACACACACACACACACACACACACACACACACAGGCCAAGGGAAGGACAGAGTGTCATCCAGGGGGCAACAGTTTACCAGAAGAATGAAAAAGTTGCTGCCACGACACACAAACGCTGATGCTGTGATAAGAAATGCCACTATAATAGGGATAGAAATCATTAACTAGGGAATAAAGTGAAGCTAGATTCATTCTAAATTATAATTTCACATAAAATATATAACTAAATAAATTAATTAAAAGTGTCTACCAAAACCTCCAACATAGAGAAGGCGAGAGACGACATTTTTCGCAAAAATACAACAAAATTATTTCAAAGAGAGCAGCGTGTCAGTCAATAAATATTAAATACGAAGCTAGGCTCATCACAGAAGGTTTTACGAAGTTCTAATTTTTAGGTTTTCTCACGACAATACTTCCAATATGGAAGATTTGTTTAGCGGAGAAAACGAGATGAAGCCGTCTCCAACAGACAGCTTGAATGTCAGGGTCACGCTCCTGAATTAAGTCGTCTTCCCCTCCAGAGGGCTTTGAGGTCACCCCCAAAGCACCCGGACAGTCGGGGCCCCATTGTCTGACCGTGACCCCTCCCATCCAGAACAGCCCAGTGAACTCCCGTTTAACCTGACTGGAGGTCGAAGGTCAGAGCACGGGCGTGTGAGACTGTGTTTAAGCATTGCTTCTATATTCGTCTGCTTACACGTACGCCAACACATTTGTAAAGGATGTGAGGGTGAGACTGTGGAAACGAACGCGATGATCCGTAAAGCCTCGTTCCTCAGAACGACGGCAAGTTTGAAGCTGCGACCAAATAAAGTCTGAATCAATTACAGAGATATTTGATTTTAAGAAAATATTTACATACATAAACATGGAAGCGGTTATTTCTTTTTTTTAACTCTAGTGGCCTTTATTTGAAAGTGCTCAGACAGGAAAGTAGATAATGAAAGAGAGAGACGACATAAAAAGGTCACCAGGCCAGGAATTAAACCTGCGACGACCGCGTCGAGGATGAAGGCCTCCTTATGTGAGCTGTGCTTAACCCCTGCGCCACCACAGCAACCCAAGCGGCCTTCGTTTCTAAATATCTTGTATCACCACTGTGACGTCTTTCAAAAGATGTTTTCTCACCAGTTGCATTTATTTGATAGCGCCTCAGAAAGTCAATAAAAGAGATGCAGTAAAAGTACAGCGTGAGATTAGCTTAGCCTGCCTGCAACATTCTCTCAGTGTAATTTCTCTACATGTCCAGAAAATTTTGCACAACCAACCAAATTGTAGAGACCCGTTCAATAAATTGGAATATTATTGAAGAGCCCATTTCTGGTATCACTAAATGAAGCACATTAGATAAGTTAATTACACACAGATGGACGTTTGAAAGCCGTTACTTCTGTTAATTATGATGATTTTCTGCTTACAGCTAATTAACTATACAAGTTTATACCAATAAAAAAAAAATTAAAAAAGCAATGAAAGTTAAGGCAGACACACACTGCTTTCTGCAAGCGGTGTGTTTGCAGAATGCAAAACGACTCACACTTTCAAATCCCTCAGGTGGTTAAAGGCCAATCTAGCCGCATAAAATAATTTTTAGAGAAGAACTGCTTTACTACAAAGAAAAAGATTTTTATGCAAAAAGAAAAAAATTAATCAGACAGAATTTATTTATTTTACAAATATCTTTGTGGGGAGTTAAGTTTCTTCTCCACAGTGTGTAATTTCCACGGTTAAACTCGCTGCATGTTTTATCAATATAAGCCTTACTCATTGTTTTCTTAGCAGTGCTCGCCCTCATTTTCTGATCACAACAGACGGATGATCCGAATTAATGTCAGAGTCTGAGACGAGAAGGGAAGGGAAAAGTTTATTTTGTGTCATTTGTGAATGGATACATCTTGCGTTGAAAGTTGCAAATATTTTAAATATTAATTAACATACACTGTGCATGAAAGATTTTTGGTGGATGTAGTGGCCAATCGCTGAAAGGTGGGGCGAATCTGGCACAGGTCGTCCACCTATCACAGACTCAAATATACAACTAGTAAGAATGCAAACATTTGTGTTTAAGAAAAGTGACACCGCTTAATTTGATCTTTTTTTTTTTTTTATCTTTTCTTCAATACCGCTAACACAAGTGATCAGACAGACGTCTGCATACCAGGAACCCAACCCAGTCAGCTTGATCGAAAGCAAAACACAGCAAAGCCAGCAATTTGTCACAAACAAAAACCGCATGCAGACATGGGCTATTTCACAATGATGCAGACACAGAGGCAGAGCTTTATCTCGACGCACACACACGGGCAGGTTTTTGGAGAAGGCAGACATTCCGAGCATCCCGGCCAAAGATTCCTTGCCATCCACATGTCCAATGCAGGAATCCCCGTCTCTCCAGGTCTCCCCAGGTCTGCCAGCCATAAATGTGAGGAGACAGACAACACTCCAGCAATTTGTGTGTTTCCAGATGCTTGTTCCTGGTGAGCAGATTGTTCTGTTGCCTATGTTGTGTCTTCATGCACATTTAAATGTTTATTTGTCTGTAGCAGGTTTGATCAAAGAACGCAAAATTCAGGCTTGTTGAAAATGAAATGTGTAGCTCAAAGTTGAACACACTTTGAAACGTTTTTATTTAAGTCTGCAATTGAATCTTTAGCCATGTTTATTAGGAAAAAACAATTATGTTACCCAACATGTACAGTAAGGAACTTTGAAAGATGTGCAGCTCAAATTTCATCCTACATGTTAGATCTGTCTCAAGGCTCCGTTTAACTTTCTAGCAACATGATTTCATCGAAGATGGAAAGAAAATCACAAGAAAAGGGCACAACACTGGCAGCTGAGGCAAACTTTCCTCCTTTCCTTCCTCCTGCTACTTCTCAGCAGTAGATCCACTGTAACAGGTATGAGCTGTAATTAATTGGAGTGCAATTCGCTGCTGTTGACCTTTTCGAAGGTGATCGTCACAACGACTCGCGCGATAATTCGGCAGTTGTCGCTCTTCAGCTGCCGGCAGCGCAATCATCGCACAAATCGCTCGCTTGCATTTGCATGCGGGAAAAGATTGCGGGACCACACAGAAAAACAACTTTCCGGCTCTTGCGCATGCGCGGGTGGCTACGGCTTGGTGTTCTGCTGTGATAAATGGGGGGAAAAGAACCTGCAATATCGAAACCTCACGTACAATTTGCCGCGGTCTCAGACGTTCTGCTTCTGTCTGTCACGCAAATGCGCCAGTCCGCTGTAAAATATCCTCTTTTAGCTGCTTGCACCCCCTCTCTCTATGGGTGTTGTACCTGACTATTACCTGTAATGACCATGACATTAAAATAATGATAATGCCATTTGCTAATGCAGCACTTAGCACACATTGCACACACTTATGCAGAGAGATGCACACCCTTATGCAACCTGGATTTCTTCAGTGTTTGTGAAGTTGGAAAATGTGTATCCCCCCCCCCCCCCCCCCCGCCCTCCCTGCACCCCTTGAAGAGTTTTAACACAACTGCCCACATCAGGAATTACTGGGACTGTGTAAGTGGGACCACCCAAAGACTGAAAGAAGGTGAGAGGCTTAAGAACACAGCCACACTTTCAAATCCTCCACTTGAAAAAGATGAGACGGATCGTCTTTCTTCTGTGAGTTCTGGGTCTGCCGTTTAGGGTCTCCTCTCAGCGGGATCTGCCAGGAGATGCTTTAGAGAGAGACACCCAGGAGGCATCGTGATCAGATTTGATGCATCAGAGAAGCAGCTCCATTCTCAGGTTTGACCCACATGGTGGACCTCCTCACCCAATCTTTGGAGGAATCTCAGGAGCTCATTGTCACAGAAAATGATCCATATCTCATGACCAAAAGTAAGGGTCAAAATGTAGATGGATCGCTAAATCGAGAGCTTTTCTTTATATGTTACCCAGTTGGTGGATTAAGTGGCATGAAAACAACAACATAACCACCTCAGATGCAAAAAGCAAAGACAAGAAGATGCTGAGCTCTCAAACCAGACAATCCTCCACTTCAAAAAATTATCACTTGACATAATTTCTGTTCACCCAATTAGGATTGTGACAAGAGGTAGTCCTCTAGCAGAATCTTATCTGTACTGGACACATGCTCAACTTTGTGTTGAGAAGAAGGATTGAAAGTTTTCCTGGCTCCTGATGCACCTACAACACTCTCCACGAAATCCCTCAGGCCACACCACATGTGGTCTGGACAGCTAAACTACCACAAGCTTCTCAGCAAGTCCATGAAGTAAAAGGTTTCACTCGGTGCTCACCAATCAGTGCAAGTTTCCCAAAATGACACTTCCCCAGAGAGGCTGAGACTCTTGATGGATGGAACACACTCCATCTCTTTACCTAAAAACTGAAACCATGACTCAAACTCTGCAGGTGGGGTCTCAGGCTTCCAGGAGATCCCAAAGAGAAATGTTGACCACAATGCCCAAAGCCTTCATAATGTCGCAACGAATCTTGGCATCCTGCCAATAAGCCTATAAACTTCATGTGTGAGTGGAAGATCTCCCAAACAGGCTCCACTTTCAGACTTTTACAATTCACTCTGATCATTTATTTGGGCTTCTCTGGTCTGTCCGGCAGCTTAGACACTGACTCGAAAAGCTCACGTGTCTGGACAATTCTTCTTCGTCCAACTTTGTCCATGAATAAACGTCTACGATCTGATGATTGAATTTAAAGAGTGATCACATTAGCATGATAAAGCTTTTCAATCGTATTGCTCTTGAACATAGTGTCCAATATAGAAATACCAGGTCAAGTAAATTTCTTATGGTCCCAGAATTGTGTGGACCACAGTAAGATTTATTCTCAGTTCTCAAAAATGTATGCTGTGATTATTGTAACTCATATATCGATCAAACTGGTATCAGACTTACAGTTTATTATTATTATTTTTAACATAAAATACAAGATTACACTGTGTTTTATACATTAGCTTGAGTATTTTTATGATTATTTATTTCCAGATTTTTTTTTATTTGCCCAATTTCAAAAAACAAATAAACTAATATGTAATGGTTAAGTCAATTTTGCCTAAAATAGCTTGTTCCCTTAGTAAAAAGTAAGCAGGATGAACAGAAATTGTGAGGTTTGGCTGCATCATGGCAGTTTGGTTGGTCAAACTGACCTGGAGATGTTTCTGACCATTGTAATCGTCATGATTTGTCACGTTTGTTCTTCCAACATCCAAAATCTAAATGCATGCAGGGAGAACACTACTTTAAACTAACTTTCCAATTCCCAATACATTTTTTTAACAAACTTTTACCCAACATGTCAATGCAAATGTATTTATGCAGCACATTAAAAATCAACAGAAGTTGACCAAAACATTTGACAATTCAGTCAAACAAAACAGCACACTGGAATGTATGCAAACGCAGCATTTTTTTTAAAAATAAAAATGAAACCTCTTCTAAAATTAATCTCTTAAAAGCTTGTCCCAGATTTATTACTGCATGGTCCTTTTGAGTTACGCCTTCATTATTGTTGGTCTTTCAGCAGAAGGGGAGAAGATTCGGTTTTTCTTGATGGTCACATACATTTTAATATCTGATGGGCTAATTGTTGTGTTTATGTTGCTCCATCTCTCCGTTTCCATCTCAGTTTCCACTCCTCCCCAGACTCTTCCTTTATCTTACCGAGTCTCCTTTCTTGTCAAGGCGCAATTATTTGCAATTTGCCTAAGTCATCCATTTGCTGGGACACTAAGCATGAAAACGAGGCAATTTGGTGTAAAATGGATGCGTGCGGGCATCAGAGCATGTGTATGGATGTGTGTGTGCGCGTGTGTGTGTGTGAGAGAAAGAGAGAGTGTGTGGCCGAATCAGGGGAAAGTCCAGGCACAGGTGGGGGGACACAGGGACAGTCATGCAAAAAGTGAGACTGAATGTCAGAAGCGGACACATACGGAAAAAAATCTGTGTGTGTGTGTGTGCGCGTGTAAACGTACCAGTCTGCACACATGACGGTATCAAAGTGACCTTCCAGCGCTGAAATGTCCACCTCGCAGTCCCACCTCACCACCCTGTAACACACACATGAAACAGAGACAAAAGTTCAGCATTTGGACGGGTGGTGAAAGAAACCAAGCGGTGCTGCTAAAAAAAAAAAAAAAAAGACCCCGACATGGAGAAAAAGCGCTTTGTCTTCGTCTTCTCTTTCTCCACCTTCACTGCTCTTTTCCTCTTCAGCCCTGAGCTGCTGGCTGTCTGACACTTCGCTCTCTGTGACCCCCACTGTTTTTCTGCCTCAGTAGAGAGCAGGAGAACGCATCGGAGAGGAAGACATGACGTCTGCGGGATAAAGCAAGGGAGCGTCTGACATGACACTTGACATTTATACCTTGTGGACACACACACATGCCGAGAGGAAAAGCCCACCTTCCGCACAGGTTGCTTTTCAACCCCCCGGCGCTTCTATTTATTTTCTCTGGTTTTGAGAACATTGCCAAAGTCGAGCTCCGGGGCACAGCTAGAATGCAATGATTCACAATACATACATATATGCATTCAGGACGTATGTACAGAATATATGAATCCGAAAGTGTTTTACGTATTGTCTCAAACTAAAACATCTCAGTTTTCCAGGTTTTCATAATCAAGAAGGTTTAAAAGAAGTCGTTTTGTTTCAAACACACTTTAGAAATGTTAACTGTAAACTGGCTGTGCTTTGGTCTAAAGATAATTCATTGTACCTTAGTTTTATACAAATGTCCGCCTGCTGTGTGATTTTTTTTTTTTTTTTTTTAAAGCAAAACTTGCCACTGAGCGTATCGGTCCGACTCTCCTCGCTCATCTTTTTGTGTAACGCGCTGCTGTGAACTACATAACCCTCCTAAAAGCCGAAGAGAGACTTTCAGGTCTCGATAGGTATCGTCAAGACCTAAACCATGAATTTGTAACATCAACAAATTCAACGTTTTCAGATTAATCGCCTGCCTTTAATGACGCACGCATGTAATTGCAACCATGTCAGAGTAAAATTCCCACAACCTCACAGAAAAACAGGCGTGCTTGTTTTATGAATATCGTTCTCAAAGGGACGCTTGATGAAAGAGACACACGGTTCATCCCGATGCCGCTGCAGTTTTCTGCCCCGCTGAAATTTGCCTCTAAACCGGTGCTGCTGTTTTGTCCTCCTCTAAGCGCCCAGCTTTCCTCTTCACCTCTTTTTCCACGCCACTTTGCCTTTCTCTCTCTTTCCCACTGTCAGGCAGATTTGGAGGAGGGGTGAGGGGATTATTAATTAGGCATTTTTAACACTCAGTAAACAAAACATTAGGCCCTGCTAGAAATACAATCTCAGTTCACAGTGGGAGGCTCCAACACACAACGCTCGCACGTATGCATGAGTGTGCAAACGACATCGCGCGACATGCCCCTCCCTCTCCATCCCCTAGCACAATCGCATCGTGGCCTTCGCCCTCTCTTGCGGCGCTGAGATGACAGCAGGCATAATCTGAAAAGAAAACAATCAAAGTAATGTAGCCTAATTATACGTTTACTTTTTCACTCCATCTACCACTCATGTAAATATGCTCAGGAGCGAGGGATGGAGAGACTGAGACAGAAGACTAGGGGAGCGAAAAAAAAAACAGCCAGTCATTGGAAAATGTTTGGGTTTTTTTGAGACAGGGACAACAATTAGGTTCATTTTAGCCTGTCCTTGCAGATGAGGAGTGTGTGCATGTTTTCTGGACCACTGATCCTCATCAAAGAGGGTCACTTTTCTTTGATGATCCTATGCGCATGCTTGGACTTTAAAGCCCAATAATTAATCTGCAGAACGCTCAAAACGGAACGAGTTCTTTCACGCTGAATATCTGAAGCGACCGTATTTCCAGTTGGAGATTCGGGCGACACGATGGCACAAATACGTGTTGACCAAGTTGCATTTGAATCACAGCAGACATTTGAAAATCTGACAAATTTACTTCAAACTAGCCCACAGTTTGTCACCTGAAAGAGTCAGCCGATTTTCATGTTCAACACTTTTCAGGACCACAATCTAAACACCTCAAACTAAATATATTGTTCTAGTGAAAACAAGAAAGCTTTTAAATAATAGAACAGTTATCAATTTTTAAGTCATGTCACAAATTCTCAATTGGATTTAGCTCTGACCTTTGACTAAACCATTTAATCATCAATGCAGTGTTTTTAGGGTGGAAAATGACGCCGCTTTTTTCTTCCGCTTCACAATTATTCACTACTTTTTGTTGGTTTGTCACATAAAATCTTAAAAAGAACCACAGTGAAGTTTTAATTGTAACTCCAAAAAGTGATCACGAGCTCAAACAAGAGTAAAATGAACCAATGTGCAGGAACCATTAACAAAAATCAAACTAAAGATCATTGTCTTGAGCTGAACAGCATCTTACCTTGGCGATACGTGCGTTGACCCAAACTTTCCGGCCTGCCTGTTCCTCTCGACCACTCTCCGAACATCTGAGGTGCAGCGGTCAAGGATTCATCTCTAAAATGTTGGCAGGCGGCGGCAGCGCAGGTTCCCGCTTTCCACAAACCAACGCCAAGTTCACCCCTCAAAGGTCAAAACTGAAATAATTCATGCTTAGGTCAACACTGAAAAAAAATCACATCTAACACAAACTAAAAATGAAACATTGCCATTTATAATTGATCAAAAAGTCCCATGAAAGAAAGTTGTAGGTGCTCAGATCTCATTAGCTCGTGAATCAAGACGCTCCAAGTTGCTCTTAATCAGCGGACATAATGTATACTAATTATTTTAGGACAAAGAGCTTAAAGTGTTCAGCAGACAAACGGTCACCTAACATTTGACTAATCAGCTCTTTCAAAGCGATGTTTAGTTTAAAGCAAACGTAATAGCACGTCCATTGTAAACATGGATATCATGTTGCCGGGAAGGATATCAAAAGATATAAAACTAGAGAATTGTGGGAAACACATTGCATGGTCAACAACACCCGCATGGAGGAAAGCATGAGTGAGCAGAAATGATGTCCAGGGACGGAGCGCTACATCACAGCTGCTTCTTATCGGATCAATGGAAAGGCTTTTAACCACAGATAGAAAAAAACACACACACACACACACAAATGAAGACACACAAAGGCAGGGTGATTGATGTCAAGTTGTCTATTAATACAGCGACTAGTGGAGTTGCAAAGCAATTCAATTAGGATTTCCTTGTCTTTAAAGCCAGCAAAGGGCTGAGACGAATCCAATCGACAAAGGGAGGGTGGGGGGGAAAGAACAAGAGGGATGGATAAAGAGAGCCGGAACATGTGATGAACTGATCGCTGTAAATCTGTTACGGATCTCAGAGGCCTCCCACGCCGAGAAACGCAAACAACACACAGGTTACGCAGGCATTTAGGACGCATCTCTGCGTCCTAAATGCCCCTTATTTGCACGCAAATGCGAAGGAGTGAGGGCAAAAGGTGGGTCAGAGCACTCTTACGCCATTGAAGGAAAGTTTATACACACACACACACACTTGTCCCCAGCTGAAAACATGCACAGTAGTAAAAAAAAAAAAAAGAAAGAGAGATTTGAGAAATCAAATAAAGATTTTTGAGTCTTGTTGAGCTTTAAAGTGTGGGAAAAAAAACATTTTCTTCAATCACTTGAGGCCGAGCAGCAGCGGCCAATGACATGCATCAATCATTCTTAATGGAACATTTCCATTGATTTCCTACATGAGTATTCAAGGTCAGAGCAGCGGCGGTTTCTGCTCTCTTCGCTGCATGTTTTTTTTTTTATGGCGGGAGGCCTGACAATAATAAAAGAGGTCAACAACTTCTACAAAAAGTGGGAAATCTATTCTCCCAGAGCATGTACAGTAAATGCCATTCGTTCACAACTTCTTCTTCCTTTTCGTATCTTCTCATCTATTTCGCTGAATAAATCTGAAGCCCTATCAACAGCCGCCATCGCTCTCCATTCTGCCGAAAAATAAAAAGTCACACGAGATAAACAGAGGCCATTAGGACACGGCTCAGGCCTCAACGGGAGGAAATACCACAAAGTGTGTGAATGGACCAATTTGGCAGAGTCCGGGACAAATCCTGAGTCTTTCTCCACAGAAAGACTCAGGATTTTGTTTGGGGTGTGTGTGTGTGTGTGTGTTGGTTGTGTGTGTGTACTCTCTTCCATTTTTCGCTCTGAATTCACTTACAATTCTCCCCGAGTGTTTGTTCTAGGAAACAAAGCGGCCGGTCAATGGCGTATTGTTTGCGTGTCCAAGTGTGTGTTTTACAGTCTTCGTGATGTTATTGTTTGGTCTTATTGTGATCAGAGAAGGAGCATTGTAGCCCGGCTGGGGACGGAGATGCTGTAAGCGAGGTTAAATTTGGAAGAGCCACATAGTTCAACGGGGGAAAGCGAGACGCATATTTAGATTTCCCTCGTTTGTTAACAGACGGTGAAACAAGCTGCTTTTTTCGTTTTCTGCTGAGCTGCCCCATTGATTACTGGAAGATCTAAAGGGATTAAAGGAGGAAAAAAAAAGATGAAATGAAATGAGGGAAGAAGAACTGTGTTTTGATTAATAACCCGCTTAAAGAAGAAACGGCACCAAAAATCTCACCTAAAGATTTCTTCTAAAAACTTAATTACATGTCTGAATTTGAAGAAGAAAGAAAGAAAAAAAACACACCAGCATTTTAAGCAAACTTGATTGTGAAGATAACTTCTAGGTCGCATCCTAACCCTCACCATTAGATAAACTCTCAAAACTAAATCTGACAGGATGGCAGTCGCAGCGCTCTTTACTTGGTGGATGCGGTTGGTAGAAGCCCCCTCCTCAGATTGTGCCCAGCTGTTCTTCTGCACTCTGACACGACATCTAGGGACTGTAATGAGCTGCAAGTTCAGTAGAAAAAAACTACCTTCTGACTCAGAAAACACCAGTAAAAAGACTGACCGTGGACTTCATATTTGGATGCATTACTTCTCAATTATTATGTAATAATGAGGATTAATTAATTTGCATTTAGGCAGAGACTGACTTTACTAAAAATAAGGTCCACAAGAATTTGTGTTCCTCTTTTACAGTCACAAGCATGATTTGTATCCTTTTCACTTCCAAATGAATCATGAATAACTAACAGATATATAGTTGAAACAAGATGTTTACGTACACATTTTAAAAAGACATCAACTCTCCTTTCTCACTTTCTACAAAAATGTCATGTTTTCGGTCATGTAGGATTAAAACTATTATTTCTATTTGCCCACATATGAGTAATGCGGAGGAATGGCTGCAGAGGTTTTTAACACAAAAAACCAAAAGTTTGATTCATCGTGAAAAAAGGCGCATTCACCCAAATGTTCTTGTTAAAAGTTTTCAGACCCAACATTGGCTGAAAGGTCACTCAGAATGGAAGAGGCCACAACTTCAAAAGGAACATAAAAACCTACAAACCTCAACCCGAATGTGAAGTATGTGGCAACATGTTGTGCTGGCAGTGAAATAAAAAAGTTTTTTTTTTTTGTTTCTAATACAGTCTAAGTAAATATTTGGTTTCATCGGCACATAAAATCTTGTGTAAGTAACTTTCTTTTGCAAACCTGACAGCCTAATGAGGCTCAAATACAATTTGCCAGGCTCCACATTTTAGAGAGTGAAGCAGTTTCAAGTCCACTTTCGTCTTGACCTCGCCACTGCTACCAGAATCCTTTGAAACTAGTCGTCTTCATTTTAGTTTAGTTATTTAACGGCAGTAAACTTATGACGATTATAACCTCTTCAGTGAAAGAACTCCAGTTAAAGCAAATCTGAGAAACCTCTTTAAATTGTTGATTCAGACACTAATCTTTGCACTGTAGTTATCGTTCTCATCCAAGTCTTAAAAGTAAAACTGGATATCTTTTTTAAAACGCTCCTTTCCATAATTATATTCTTATTTACACTTGAAGAGAAGCAGCAAAAGTGTTGCACTAACTCGTCTGCCTTTTGCTCCATAATTCTCTAATGTTTGATAGGCAAAAACCATCAGAAAAAGCAGCATTTCCGACCCAATTTGCAGGACTTTGAATTTGATTGTTTCTCATTTTGGATGCTAATCCTCTCAGTGTCAATAAATCCAATGAGATGGTATCCGTTGCAATACATTTTCATACTGATAGGAAGGAAAGTAAATATTTGAAACTCAAAATAAAAAAAGCCCAATGTTTTCCCCTTTAGGATGTGAACATTTTAATCACAGAACAAAAAAAACCATTCCTGCACCATAGATTTCCATCTAAAGGACACACAATCAAACGCCTAACTATCTCACTGATGGACAAAAGAAAAGCAGAGGGGTTTTTTTTTTTCGCGGGAACAAAAATTGTACGATCGCACATGAATCGCTGTGAGCTAATGGAGCTACGGCAGCAATGGAGAGACGGAGAGAGAGAGAGAGGAGAGGACGATGAAAGGATACTCTGAATGGATTCTCATTCCCATCTGATAGCAGGACTTCCTTCACGTCAGCAGAAATGGCAACCTGAGAGCCGGAGGAGAGACAGGAAAGAGACGGAGAAATTAAACAACACGGAACAAAAGAACAAACCCCACAAAAAATAAAAAAACAGCAGCCTCAGATGAAGCAAACATCTGAACACACGCACACAATAATGACATAACCGTATCTACAAAAGCCTCGCTCCTTGGCAGCCCGGCCCACGCCGCCCTCCGTCTCTCCCTGCCATTTTCCCCTCTCTCTATCTTCACCCCATTTTTATGTCTGCATTATTTTAATCATTCAATCAAATCAGTCAATACTTTTATCATTGTGGCTAGTGGTGGGGGCCTGCTATCTTGCTATCACTCTGTTCGGTAATTGCATTGTGACAGGGGATGATGGCAAGCGCAAAGCCTTTTCATTTGACGCTGGGTGTTTATCAGGCCGAGCCATCACTCCGTTCGCCGCTGTCACTCTGCACTCGGCTCGCCGGGCCTGCCTGATGCCCTTCATATAACTTTGCGGAGCGTATACTGAAAAACGACGACGAGAAAGCGACGGAGGGAGTCGAGAGAATGGAGAGCTGCCGCGTTTCGACGTGTGCGAGGGAGATGTAGATAGGGAAGGGGGTGGGGTGTGCGCTCCGGTGTAGACTCTCGGCTTTTTGACGGTCTTTTTCTTTACAAATGCCTTCTTCCTGTATCAGCAAGCGTATGTCAGGCTGTTGGCTTTTGTTAAAGAGGGCGTCTGCATCTCCAAGCGGGTCAAATTTGTCGGCATCTCCGTTAAGACGTGCAAAATGGCTTAAAAGAAATTCCTCTTGTGTTGCAGTAACATTATCTTACCCTTAGAAAACACAGAAATCCCCTCCCTCTCTATGAGATTATTGTTTATCAAAATCATCAGTAGTGAAATTATCAGTGTCTCTGCTGCCATTATTGTACTGAACCCTGTGTGGCAATATTTAGGAAACCAAGAATTTCACCAGAGAGGAATCTTTGTCTTTGACTATACTCTGCACAACAGCAGAAAATAGCATCATCATTTTTGACCTTCTGGATGCAATAATGCCATGATAATTTGATGATATAACTGCACTTTTTTGAACTTGAGACATAACATTTTACCAATAACCATGTAACACTAATTCTCAATTTTAGCACATCTTTCGAAAATGATCTAGCTAACAGCACTTTCCCATACATGAAATTATTACATATATAACCTAATAAAAAGTACTATTAATAAAGATTTAGTTGACAAAATTCTTATAGAAGTGGGTCTTACAACCACAAGTCAGAAGAATGTGCTCCACACTATCAATGCTATCTGCTAGCTAACAAGTAGATGGCTAACTAACTCGCTAGCTAGTTCTAATGAGCAGTCTGCTCAGAAAAACAATGCATAGTTTTTCTGAGCAGACTGTATAAGTCTGCTCACAAAATAAGATAAGTTTCTTATTAAAACTTATATAGTTTTAAAACTTATATAGTTTTAATAAGAAGACAGCTAAAAAAGCGACAGCTAAAACAGATAAAAGGGGAAGCACTGGCAAAGCCACACAAAGACACCATCTTGTCACGCCCACAAGACTGCATAAAAACTGCAATAAAACTAGCTCTAATAATATTGCACCAGCTCCACATATTGTCTTTTATTTTCAATGCTACACTAAAATCTAATAAAAAAATGTTATATAAATGAAGTTAACTGGGTTATTGGGTCAAATTCATCAACTGATTATTGGCAATTTATTGCCTCAATAGCCAAAATGAATGAGTCGCTGGCAGGTATTACATAACCGGCCATTACAACCTTGGAGTCAGAGTCAGTCCTGAGGTCTCCTAACACTCTCTGCAGGCCCTCCCTTGGTTTAGGTTTGGGAACTGTGACGGTTGTAAGAAAAAAAAAAAAGGTTTTTTGTTTGATAAAGCATTTCTGCACCTCATGGATATCCAATTTTCAGCTTTCTAGCTAAAAGTGGACGGATTTTTATTTTGAGCAACTTATCATCCAAAAGAGGCCATGATGCCAAGTGCAACAGTTCTGCAGCTTGTCAACATCGGCCTGCATGGGAAAGACTGATTTCATTGAAAGGCATCTTTGAGTGCCCTAATAAAGCACTATATTAGTCTGATATCATTTATTTCATTCACAGATTGTTGCAAGCTGTGCCAACACTGGTTTTCTTAAAAAACCTTACTTTCCCCCCTTATTGAATACTGAAAAAAAAGGTCGGATTTCTTTAGAAAATGAAAAATTCAGTTTGAGATTGTGTTACTGCGACACACCCTGTCTCCACATCTGGACAGGCGAAATCAGTTTAAATAAAACGGCACAACCTGCTCTGGAGCCATCATGCATGCATTTGTCTGCAGAAGTGAACATACAGACACACACATGTTGAAACCCTAAGGGGCGTTTGAAGGGGTCACTGAGTGAGGTGCTGGGCTGTCCACCATCTGCTGAAATAACGGGACGACACCTTCAGGCTCCACCAGAGCACACAGCTGAAAGAACGGGAGTCCAGCTGGTCGACGCAGGAGCATCAATCTGCACTCTCAGCTAGTAAGTGGTCACAAATCTGTGAGAATAATGATTTTACTAACCAAACACAAATAATCTACCAAGCTGATTTTGTAAGGCAACAGCAAATATTTCTTCGAAGATTAAAGTAATCATTCTTAATGTTGACACGACGCGAAAACAGTCCGGCTTTAAGAGACGACGTGTCAGTTACGGGTTTCAGTTTCAGACCGAATGGAAATAAATTAAAGATTAAGTCAATTAATTCAAAGAACAATGCCCATTTTTTGGGAAGTCATAAAATTAAATACTACATCCATAAATTAGTACTTATTTCAACTGAGTTGTTTTATATTAACAAAAATCCATTCAGACTCAGAGTGCACTGGGATGATTCTAACTAAAATCTAGGGAAATTATACTAACCACTGCTAATCTCTCAAGAAACCAACCTGTTTAAAAAAAAAACTTGATTCATTCTTTTTTTTTTCTAGAGATGAGAAGTGCATTGAAAAGGCAACAACATATTTAAGAACGCCCAAAAACGTTGTTAGGGGATTGACCCTCAGACTTTAAGAAAACAATAGTTTCATCACATCTTCATGCTGATTTTTACTCAGTATAAATGGTCAAACACTCAACAATATTTAGAATCATACTTTCACAAAAAAAGAAAAAAAAGAAAATGTGGGGAGAGTGGTGTCAGTGACGGATGAAGGAGGAAAGAGGTGCGAAGGAAGGATTCCATCTCAGACCACCAATGTCAAAACATGGTGTATTGACCGCTAGGAGATAAAACTCAGCGTTTTACACATGCACACACACGCACATGCACACGCACACACACACACACTCACACACACACACTCATTGGCATCTAACAGATCGATGGGACACTGAAGCCTGCTATGTGGAGGGCCCCAGAAGACTCTGACTAATAAGCCCTATAGCTGACAGACTGCAGGGTGTCTCCACATGTGTGTGAAGGAGTGTATTAGGCATCCAAATACTCAACAGCTAATTCAGGTTTCACTACTTTTGTGACAAAGCGGCTCCTTATTTGCATATCTTTGATTACATTTTCTGTTAAAGATTCCTGTGATTGACAAAATTATTTATCAGCAGACATAAAGTAGGTTAAGACACCCTAGGACATTTTTAAACACACAATTCAAGTGATATAAATCAACAATTAAAAGAAACTTTTAATTTTTTTTGTAAAATAAAAGAAAATGCTCATTTTGGAGTGGAATAAACGAGAACTTCATCACTCAGTCGACTAGTTTGGTTCTCCTGTCTGTTAAAGCGAGTGTGAAGATTGAAATATATCTAAGAAACAAGATTGCGACAGCTTGAGATTTAAAAGAATTAAAAATCAGACAAAAAAATCAAATCGGAGGACAGTCAAAATAACTGGCAACAAGCTCAGGTCTGATGCTAAAAGTAGTTCCCGAAAACCTAAACATCATTGGAAGCAGGTTCTTGCTCGTTTGAAATGTACAATCAGAAAGAAGCTGGGAATAACCCACTGCTCTTTAAGGAAAGACTGAAGTTTCTAGACTAGTTTTCCTTGGACAAATGAGTCTAAAAACAAATTATTTGGCCACCAGAGCAAAGGACAATGCAGCTAAAAAAAAAAAAAAAACAAACAAACCAACTAAAAAACTCTACCTAACATCAATTGTGAAACATACAGGTGGAAGTGTCATGGTTTGGGGATGCTTTGCAGAATCAGAACCTATTCTTCTACTGTGTATTTGTATCTGAAATGTCAAAGAATGTGTAAAAAAAAAGAAAAAGAAAATGGAGCTTTAGGACTTTCTGTGACTTAATACAGGCTGAACAAGCAAGAAACACCTCAAATAGATCAGAGGTGCAGAGAGGAGAGGGGCAAACCTGCCTCAGACTGATGATATGTTGATAGCTGGATAGGAAGACATTCTGCAGCTCAACTCTGCTGCATTTATTGCGAACAGGATTTTCTTTTTCTTTTCTTTTTTTTACACACTTTTGATGTGGCACTTTAGAAAGTTCTTTTTTCTACTTCTTCTAAACACAAATTATTTCCAGCACACTTTTCTCTTTTAAGCCATTTAATGCTAGAAACGACTAACTGTTCTCGACGCAGACTCCAGGGGGAAAAATAAATAAATAAATTTAAAAAATCAACCTATCAGGAGAAACACTCAGGCATAATCTGCTCAGTGAATCTGGCGGTAAACCCTGAACACAAATGAGTCGCTATATTAAACTGCTGTGAGTAAAGTGTTTGCATGCAAATTCTCCCTGAAGGCTCACAAATCTAACCGCGCATTCCAGCGCGCAGGAAGTGAATGATGGAGCCTGAATAGATAAGGACACTGCAGGCTCATGCTGTGCGTATATTGATTGGCGATGATTAGTTTTATTAGAGAAGCCGAGACACTTTTCCTTGCAGAAGTCTGCTTTTGTGCGTGCGCGTGTGTGTGTGTCTCACTTACCATGAGCCCACCAAGGCAAGTCATACCTCCTCCTAACTCACACACTGCACCCCTGGGAGACAGAGAGGAGGAGAAAGAGAGGCGAGTCGGGGTGAGATTTACTTTAGTGAGGCAAAGAAAAAAGAAAAAACGAGAAGAAAACAGCAGTTTAGTACTAACACACACGTGCTGTACAGTAGATCTGAGCAGATATGGAGAGACACTCCGGCGCGCTACGCTACGAGCCCGGGCAGATACACAAACAGTAAACACAGCGGGGTAAGAAATATCAATTCAACCATCAACTTGAAAGCTGAATGCTGAACACTGAGAAGCACAAGCTCAATCAGCAGGATATCTGAGGAGCAACACGCAACACACACACACACACACACACACACAAACACAAAGTCCTGCAGCTTGTCTGCTCACTCAACCCCTCTCCTCATCCTCCTCCTCCTTTCATCTCCCCAGCCCCTCCATCTCTGCCCCTGTCCTCTTTCATCCCCCACACCCCCATTCCTCCCTTCCTCCTCCCTTTCCTGCTGACCTTCACTACACCGCTCTGATCAATAACCCCTCTCCTCCTCGCCTCCCGCCTCTTGAATGTTAAAACAGGAAATCAAAGGGTGACGTTCCACCTTGAGTGGAAATCAAAAGTGCCCGGGCGCTTTTCAGCCATGTGCCACAGGGCAGCCCTGATGCACGGCAGACAGCAAGACGGGGAAAAGAGCAGAAGGCGCAGAAAAGGAAGAGAAAAAAAAAGTGCTCCGGTGTCAAAGTGGTAAATGTTTGCGAAAGATAAAAAGCTGCGTTTTTTTTTGTTTGTTTGCTTTACCCTACAATTTATAAAGAATCTTCGTGAGCAAGCATCTTCTGAGTAGGTATGAGATACTCGCATTATGATAACGTTATGGTTTTGTAGCATTTGCAGAAGAATGCAAAACATGATTGTCCAGCAGCACAATTGTTTGTGTTGCTAAAGACAATGTAGAGAAAATGTTGGTGTTGCTCTTTTCACACAAAGTGAAATTCAAAGTTGCTTTGCAGAAAAACAGAGAAACAGAGATAAGACACATTGAAGCAAAAGAAAATTCAAATAAAAAGAAAAATAACTTTAAAAAAGGCAAATTTAAGCAGATAAAAAGACAAGGCACAACGTGAATAAAGTAGTATTTTGGGGTAAACTGCAGGAGACAGAAATGTTTATACTCATGATTTAAAGAAGCAAGCAGATAAATACAAAGTTTTTATCATAGCGATTGTACTTTGTAGTACCTGACAGCAATCGCCCGTGAATTGAGAAGTGGCCCAAGAACAGAGCCTTCAGGAACCCAACATGCATTTATGTTGACCAAGTGACACAAAGCAGTTCTGACTTGTCACATAAAACCTGAACCACTTTGGTCCAGAACCACAGAGTCCTGCCTGCTCTTCCGATCTTTCAGGATGTAACAATATTATGCAGAATGCCACAGTTATAATGTGAGTATCTTCACTTCTTTAAGAATAAATAAATAAAAACATGGAATTAATGAATTAGAAAGAAAGGCAAAAAAAAACTTTACACGTTTCTTTATAGTCTGTAGGTTTAGCTATTAGTGACTAGAAATGTGTCCAAATGTGTTTCTTTTGTAAATAAGCCTTCAGCCAGCTGACTTTCAGTCCACAGCGATGGCTAGGGGAGAGGCAGCACAGCCAGAGAAAACTAGTGTAATTGATGGACTTACATTAGTGATTGTTGAATCTGTTTAAAAACATAAATAAATAAAAAGATTTTGTGACAATAGTCGCCTTTATTCATGGGAACCAGTCAAGATACGGGGGGAAACGGAAGAAAGGAAAACCTGCAGCAAGAGTAAAAAATCTAATGGCTGCATTCAGGACTAATCGCCTCTCTATACGGGTTGCCAGGTCTGTTGCTACACCCCAAAAATTTTACATTTTAAAAGTATTTATGGAAATATTCATTAGATAATTCATAATTGAAGGAAAATAGAGACTGACGTGGCAGAAATGTATCCAGTTTTTGCAAACATTCTTTGTTTCTCACCATGTTTGAGAAGATTGAAGCGGTTGCCAGTCACAGCTAAAGTTACAGCAGGTAGCTTTTATAAAAAAATAAACGTTTTTTACATATTTGTTAAAACTGCCCCTATGTCATCAGAGTATGAGACAGTCAGTCTGTGAAAAACATGGAGCTCCTCTGCTTTCTGCTGGTGGCCCTAGAGCAATCTGCTGAAAGGAATCGCTCTGTCAGAAACAACCAATAAGAGCAAGGAGGACGATCTTATTGCTATCAACCACGCTCGTGTAGGTGCCGCTCACAGCCTCCCTTTAGCCCTCTGTTGCACTACAACTACTTTCCCACGTCGGATTGTGCACAGGCTAGTTAGCATGGCCACCACAGATGGTGGATAAACAGTTTTTCTTTAACAGTACTTTTGTAGGGGTTTTTTATCCACCATTACCATTAGAGCAAACTAGCAATCATGAGCAGTGTGTGCACGAACTTGATTGACAGCACTAAGCCCCTCCTCTTGACTCTGACTGGCGATTTCTGACTGAGCGGTGGATTTTTGGAGATGGCAGTAGGACCATGGAGTGGATGCAGAGGATGCTGTCACATTTTTAACAAAATGTAAAAAAATAAATAAATAAATAAAAGTTATCAAATGCAGCTTTAATTGGTTTACTTTTCATAGTCTGCAGGTCCATTTATTATTTTGCATGTGAAAATATTTCCAAACAGCAAAATGTGTGTCAAAGTGTGTAGCAGCCTTCCCCACTGGCAACAGGTGGGGGTGGGGTAACACTTTGTAACTCCTAAAGCTTTAAAAACAGGCCAGAGAGAGAGAACTGTGGCCACTTTCTCCCGCATCTTAGACATTGACTTTGAACCACTGAAACATGAAAACGTCACCAGAAAAAAAAAGAAAACACAAAACGAAACCGTGAAAACTCACTTGAACGTGTGCCGCTTCTGCAGACAGTAATGTGCCATCACCTCCTCAGAAGGCCACACACCTGCATCAAAGACAGTAGGAAAAGGAAATCAGTCAATTAAAATGCCCGACAGATGTCATATCCCCACAACACAAACGAAGCATCTCTGGTGTGAAGACACACACTTGGATCCTTGTGTGTCGCAACATCACAGCACATCGGCATTGATATAACACCCAGGAAAACACAATGGCTGCTCCATCCAACATAAAGGGAGGCATTGTGGTTTTTCCAGTCTGTGTTCATTTGCTTCTGTTGTGGTTTCCACCTTGCCTGTGATCCAAGGCTTCTTTCTCTGTCTGCTCGTCTGTCTCTCCGTCCGTCCCTCCTAAATCCCTGCAACACACTCCCTTGTTGGCCATTGTGTATGCAAGTGTGTAGGAGTGAGCGTGTGTGTGTGTGTGTTTGAGACAGGGCGTCCGGTGTGTGATAATCACAGTGTGCAGGCCTGCCTGGCTTATCACCTACAGTCAGCCCTTCTCCTTCTGTCGTGCGTGTAACACACTAAAACGCATACGCACACACACGCACACACTCAATCCAAACTATTTCCCCCTCGCTTTTTATTGCACACACATGCACAACCGGAGACAAATACGCACATCTTGGCAGCGAAAGAAGTAAACATTCATTTGAATAAAACTTCAGCTTCTGGCTTTGAACAAGAAGGTTCGCCTTGGCCCTGCCTGCCGCGTAAAAGTGTGTGCGCCCGCAGTTCTCTCTCTCTGTGTGTCTGTGTGTGTGTTTGCACAGTTAAGTTTTTGAAAAAGGAGAAAGACTGAGAGGATATAGAATAAGTTGGAGAAAGCAAAAAGGCGAGCAAAGGAGACAGAGGAAAATGAGCGAGGTAAAGGGGGAGAGAACGAGGGAGAGGCTGGTGGAGGAGAAAGAAAAGGTGGTAGTCGATATAATAAGCGGCTTACAGACGGTCTCTCATCACCTCATGGGGCAGACATCCCTACTCTCTCCTTCTCCCCTATTCACTCTTTCACTAACTCTCCCGGTGCCCTCGCTCCGGTCCGCCAAGATTAGCTCAAGCAAGCAGGATTTAATAATGCCTATTGATAAAATGTCCAAATATTCCTCTTCCCCATTTAAAAAAAAAACTCTTTAAAGTGACAGCATACACACACACACACACACACACTCACACACAGTACTGAAGTGGTAAATAGTGTCAAGACATTAACCAAAATGACATTTTAAATTTCATCTTCTCATTTGTCCTCAGAAAGTTTTGTCACAAGACATGGAAAACTTCACATCGTGGCATCAGTCTAGCAGTTCTGTGGTTCACCAAGAGCAAAGCTCATCTATATTTGGGTTATTTGCTGTAAATACACAGCAAATGATTGCTTCTATGCAGCATTTTTTGTCTCCAAATGTAATGGTGTCCATTTACAATTAAAGGATTCCCTTCACTATCTGTGTCTCCAAACCCACAAACACAGGTTCTGAGTATTATTTCGGAAGTTCTGCGGTGCTGCTAAAGATTACTTTACTTACTTCTGGTCACTTGAGCTATTCAGATCATCAGAACAGTAAATACTAAACTGAGTTTTCATTTGTTTGTGATCCAAACTAATGAGGCCTTACAATGAGTCAACTTTGATTAAAGCTAAATTTTTGGGATAATTTTTACCGTCAAGCCTAATCCAGTAGATTTGGGAAACAAACTCAAGTGGAATCTGTCTGACAACATGAAGTAAGCTAAGGGTGTTTCCATACCTGAGAGATTTGTTTTTTTATTGGAGACCAAAGGTGCAACATTTTTTTTTGTTTCATTTTCAGCTGCTGTGGTTCAAACGTACCAAACCCTATGAGTGACCAGTTAGCCCGCTCACCTGTGGTGGTGCTGCATCATAAACCGCTGAATGAAAACACATGAAAACTTCAGAAGAAGAACAGAACATTATGCCTACAGTCAAACATGGTGGAGGTATGGTGATGGTGTGGATCTGCTCTGCTTCTTCAAGGACTGGATGACTCACCACAACAGATGCAAGAAATTCACTTTCTACCTGAAAATCCTAAAGAAGAAAGTCTGACCATCAGTCTTTAGATCAAACACACTTAGTTTATGTAGCAGCGCAATGATCCAAAACAGGGTAAGCCCACCTCTGAATTATTTAAAGACAAAACAAAAAGAACAAAAATACAACTTTAGAACCTGGCATTAGACTTTGACTAGGCCATTACCTGTTACATTTGCACTCAAAAACCCTTCAAAATCATCCTGCAAAGAAATAAGACTCCACGGATTCATTTTAATTTACCTAAAGCCTTTAATGTCAGATGTTACTGAAAAACTTGGCATAACCATTTGGATTAGTGTTTCAAATAGGGCAAGCTACATTTTTAGGTAAATAAAACAAATGAAACTTGTTATCTATACTTTTGTGTCTACTCATGTTATCTGTGTCTGATGTTACAATCTGCTGATCAATAACAGAACAGATCTATAAGCTGGCTAATATATATATATATTTTTCACTATTCCACCTGACCTCTCATCTGCTTGCAGAGTTAAAGAATGCAGTAAACCCCTTGCATCCCTCTTGACCTCTATAATAATAGATTGTTAAAGGAAGCTGAGATTATTACAGCCAATCCCTGCCACCCACTATGGGCTGAGTTTCAACTTTTGCCATCAAGACAGAGATACAGGATTAAACTCCGTAAAACCGACAGACTGAGGAAATCTTTCATTGCCACTGCTGTCAGACTGATAAAGTGCAGCATGGCGAGGACTTCACTCAGCCTCCTTTTCTGAGCTGAAAGATTGTTGTTGATGAGGTTGTTGTTACTTTTTGTACCTGCTGAGTGGCCAGCAAACTGCCTTTCAGGGACAATATGGTTTAACGGATCTGAACTGAGTTACTAATAGCTTACAAAGGTGTTTTTAAAATCTGGAAATACTGGCGCTTGGAAACACTACATATGACAGCAGCTGTATTGTTTGTAGCAGCTGCAGTGAGGCATTAAGCAAAACAAAATGTACACACTGAAACCAAAAATGTGCTGCTTTTTTTATTTGACTCATCTATAACAGAAGAAAGCTGGATAAGATCTGAACAAACAGAAAACAGTTCAATGCTCTTAAAGGATGTAGTGACCTTTAATGTGACTTTTATGAAAAATGCGTTTTTTACATATTTCTCTATTTCTCTACATATCTCACTATGTGAGAGCAACAATATAAGACAAATAAGACTGAAATCAAAAAAATAAATGAAGATTATCTGCCTCCTCCGGTCAGAAACAACCAATCAGAGCAAGGAGGAGGGTCTTGGCGCTATGAATCATGTTTGTTTTTGCGCTGCTCACTTCACCCTCCTTACATTTATTCTCTTACAATGACGTCTGCCATCAAATAAACATGTGTCATGTTTATCTGATCACACAGATAAACAGTTACAGTAAGTTGTTCCTCTGCCATTAGCACACTGAGCAGTTCATACATGTGGATGATTGATAGCACAAAAATCTTCCTCCTGGCTCTCGGTCGATTCTGAGCAAGAGCAATGCATTTCTGCAGATGGCAGTTGGAACACAGCTTGATTTTTTTCACAGATTATCTGTCTTAACATAATGATAGTTTAAAGAAATATGTAAAACAATTTTTTTTTAATAAAAGTTACACACAACAGCTTTACGAATTATTTAAAAAGCATTAATATCTTGTTTTAACTTTTACTAAAATCAACCAATTATATACTGTATAATATATATATATATATTATATATATATATATATATATATATATATATATATATATATAGTAGGGGCAAACACTCCAATGTATTTGCAATGTGTATTACTATTATACCATCGTTTAATGCCTCAAACACAAACCATCTCCTTTAGTCACTTTACATAAGAGAATAAAATGAAAAAAATGGTATGAATTTAACTATAAATGTATTTTATCAGTTTGGGTGACTCTTTTGAAACTTCAATTACATTACATAGTTAAATACATAGTTCAATTACATAGTTAAAAAAACCTGAATAAAAACAAACTGTGGCGCTGTAAAATATCTGTTGCTCACAAATATCCTCCATATTGTTCTGTGCTGAAAACAATCTGTGTTGCCATGAGTGTTAAAACTCCTCAGTGTCATGCGACTTGAACTTTGACCCATTCTCTCCTGATTATGTGCTCGCATGTAGCGTAATTGCATCTGAACAGACGTCTCCGGCCTGGGAAATGACAGTTCAGCTCCTCCCCTACAAGTCAGCACACGACTCTTGACATGAAGGGTCTCCCCCAAAACATCTAGGCCAGACGAACAGTAGAGGGTGGTAATGGAACGTAAAACTGGGTCTAATCCACCGCTCAGCGGCAGAGGCAGAAGACAATATGAAGGTTTTTCTTAAGAATTTATTGCTGCTGAGGAAAACGAGAAGCAACCATTACCGCTCTGTTATCTCTGCTCATGCTGATGAGAAACAGTGAGACCATCGGTGGTTCTCGTGTGATGAAAAAAGAAAGCAAGTCACGCTGGATAATCTGTTAAAGGCTTGTTTCTGCTCTCTGAATCCTGACCATACTCCCAGGTCGCCTTCTCTTTACACAAGCGTGTGTGTGTGTGAGATGCAGAGAAAGTGCGTAAACACACGCATGCGTGTGAGAGAAAAACAACTCAAAGTAATAGGTCTTTGTAAAGCATATGTGAACCTGATGGTTAATCCACATCTCCAATAACATTAATAGTCCAGGGTGATAAAAAAAAAGGTGTGTGCCATGAGTATCAGAGTGTGGCTGCATGTGGGACAGGTATGCGGTTCATGAGTTGGTGTGTGTATGTGTGTGTGTGTGTGTGTGTGTGTGTGTGTGTGTGTGTGTGTGTGTGTGTGTGTGTGTGTGTGTGGTGTGTGTGTGTGTGTGTGTGTGTGTGGTGTGCCTCCTAGGTCGAGAAGCACTGTAGGAAATGAAGGGATCAAGAACAGAGAGCAGATTACTCTTCCTGAGGATAATGAAATTATTTCTCACCTTCAATTACCTGATGAAGGAGAGGGAATAGTTTCGTGTTTCTGTGGATGTGTGTGAGTCTCTGGTCAATATAGTTATTGGTCTCAGGAACCACCTCGTGTCAACCATGCAATGTTATAGAAATTTATGCGTTTTGTTGCGTAACATGCATCTCAACCTCTGCAACAAAATCAAAAACCCTTATGAAGCTGGTAACAGTTTGTTAGTGTCATTATACACAGTGAAAAAGGCCATTCGGCAAAGAATGAGCAATTTGCTCTGAAAGTTACGTCGATAGCTAGATTACAGTTTGCAAATGCGCTCAGAGACAACAACATGCATTTTTGGAAACAGTGTTCGGTCATAACGATCACTGCTCACAACGTTATGACCAACCCTGAACTGGTCAGAGGTACAGGGTTAGATTGTTAGGATGTTTTGCTGTTTGAGGGACTGGCGCACTTCAGAAAATACATAACATCATGAGAAAAGAAATCTAAATCTTAAGACATCAGTCAGGAAGCTATAGCTTTGATTGGATCTCAACAAGCCTTATAGTGCCGTCAAGTTAATTACGAGGTATTCTCAGGGCAACAAAGTCAATGAGCTGGAGTGGTCAGCACGAAACCCTGACCTCAGACTTGTAGAAAATTTGTGAGCATTGCTGAAAAGCTGTTTGTGAGCAAACTCGACCCTGTAACATGAGTCCTAGCTGTGGTTTGTAAGGCTAAAATCCTCATTGTTTCACCTGTCAAACAAATTCCAGTGACAAATCCATATTTATTTACATTCTGTATTTGAAAGTCGACATAGTTAAATTCCCAACCTCGCCTTTGGGTTTTACAAGGAAGAGACCAACCAGATTTGTTGGCTCCAACAACACAACCCTACTTACTAAATCTACTGTTGAGTTGTACTGTTCTTAATGTTATCCCTGCAGATCCCAGTGACCTGGAGCTGGCCTCTTGTACCATCTTGACTTAATGCAACACTAATCTGGCTTCACTAACTGTCAGTAATCAGATGCACTGGATAGATTATCCATCACCCTTTAATGTTTTTTTCCCCTTCTCAATAACCACATTTGGCTTATGTGATAAAAATAAATAAATAAGTAGCATAGAAACCCAACTGTACCTCAGTTGAATCACCTTTTCTTGATCTTTCTGGGGAATCCCAAAGCCATAAAAAAATAACAAAGAAAACCAAAACAAGGAGCTAAAACCAGGGAAGGATTTGGCTAAAGGGCTATTTTAGGAGCTTGAACAGGGAATCCAGACAGGCACTATTACACTATCTCACTAGCTAAGCCAAGCTAAGCTAAAAGTGCTTGAGGTGAGGCTGTTACTCCGGTCTCTTTACCAAAACTTAATTAAAAAGAGCCCGACGTCTATATTTAAAACAAAGCCAGACTGACTGCATAGTTTCAGTTTTTAGCAGACTAAAGAAGTGCCGATGAAATCTAATGAGGCTCAGGTATTAGCTTTTGTAAGCCAGTTGTTCTTTAATAATAAAAAAAGTTAAACTAACTGAAAACCATTGCATCTGCTTCCGAAATGAATGACCCTAATTGATTTCAGTCCTTTTTTTTCCCACTCAACAGCTGATTCGACAGAAAAACTTGGCTCAGGTCTCATTTGTGTTGGATAAACGGTTTGGATTTATTCTTTCTATCGACTTTGCTTTATGGAGGAAAACATGTTGAAGTCAAAATAAACAAAGTTATAAAGATGAGGGCATTGTAGAATATGGTCTCTGTATAAATAAAGTTTTAAAAACTTTCAGTTCCCTATGTATGAATTTAAAAAAGTTCATACAGAGGAATATACACCCATCTGACAGCATCACTCTTTGGTCTGGAAGTTTATAAAGTGGTAAAAAAAAAAATACAAAAAGTAAATTATTTTTATGACAGTTCTGGCATTCATTTAGGCTGTGAAACAGTGAGAGAGAGCAAAACATAAAACAGATAGCAAGAAGGCTGAAGTACAGGTGAAGTAAAGGTTTCCCCATTTTTGTCCCTTTGAGATTCTGATTTCTCCAATTTACTCCAATTTGGTTAGAAAACAAATTGGATTTAAAAATATTAAGAGTCTGGAGACATCAGATAAAATGTAATATTAACTTTGTAACAACTTATTTTAGGTGATTAGTAAAACTCTGTTTTACGCCGACTTCTCCAACTGCTCCTAATTAATGACCCCTGAGCAGGAAGGGTAGAGAAAAAACACAGTTTTACATTTTCCTGTCCTATAGTTTTGCTCAAATCAGAAATCAGCGACAAAATTCAAATTGTTGCTTCTCTGCAGAGGTGAAACAAAGGAAAAACATTTCATAAAGCGAAGGAGTAGGTGGAATGAGGGAAGCATCAGAAAGCAACAGAGGAAGAGGAAGAGGACAGCAAATGGCAAAAAAAAATGTATATAAGACAAATATCAAAGAGGGGAAATGGGCAAGATATGTCAACATGGGGTTAAGTGGGCCGTGGCGTTGCTGTGAGCACACACCAACACACCTTTGTGACGCGGCCAACACACATCTCCACGTTACACACAGCCTCGCTGCTCTCCCTCCCCTCGGGCTCAGCGTGTTTTCAGGCTCTGTGGCTCTCTTGTGGTGATCCGTCTCCACATTAAGTGAGGCCTCAGATAATTCCTAAGCCTCCTCCATGGCCGATCCAATAAGGGATAAGGCTCTCTGCTGGCCATGATCAACTGACAATCTGTTCGCTCACACGGCTACTTTAGTGGAGGCCAGGATTACCCCGGCCAGCCCAGACACAGTTCAGACGACCACCTCGGCGCCCGCGAGTGTGTTTTCAGCACGGGTGGAATGAATAAAAGTTCATGTGGAATTCAATAAAAGAATGATAATCTACAGAATAAATCCTAAATAATGCTTTGTAAAGAAAGACATTTTTAAGTTGCCAGGCTATATTTCTTCCTTAAATGAGAGAGCAGGCGTAAACTTGTTGCAATAATTTTACCGGAGGCTTCTATATATATTTTTTACAGTGATAAAATAAAACACTGATGAAATGAAACATGCAGATTTTAGCTACTCTTAGTAACACGCTTCCCGTGCAAAATTGTCATATTTTTTGCTAATAACATCTTAAATAGAAATAACCGCATCTCACAAAGTTGTGACTGGATTGATTTTCTGATTGCATTAATTTAGTCGAAATAAAAGTTGCTTCAAAGGCCTCTTGGCGAAATGTGAAAAACACAGGAAATGACTACGTTAAGCTCATCCAATTCAGTCACAACAGACAGAAAATAAAAGTTCTGATTTCAGCAGCTTATTTATCCTCTCTCATGACTTTGTATCGAGTAGTGATGCAAATCATGAAACTTATACACACGTAATCCAATAGGCATTATGTATCTCAAGAATATAATGAAAGAGCACAGAACACTGGGCATGTAAATACGATTGAGGTCCGAGAATGAAACTCAAGATGGCATATAGATTCTTTACACAAACACTGAGGCACTTTAAGCTTTTACTGCTGGTGAAGAAGCAAAAAGCTACAATTAAAGCAACTTGGGTTTCAATAAAGCTGCAGCAAGGAGAACTCAAAAAAACAAAACCCTAAGGATTTAGCTTCAAAATTTGAACAAACACACCTTACAATTGCCTTAATTTAACTAAAACTTTGTGATATTAACCCATCAAAGGCATAAAAATCTCATCTCAGCTTCATCCATCCATTTTAATCTTGGTTTATTCAACTTTCTAACAGAAAGAAATAAAAATGTTATCTCTAATTATTCTGGCAATTAACAAAGAGAAATAATTGTGGTAACAACTAAATATTACATGATTTTTTTATGCAGTTTATGTACACACAGATGATTTTGACTTTTTAAGTTGATTTAAATAAACAAAAAAAATAATTTTGTACAAGATTATTATTTATTAAGATGTACTTGTATTTTTGACAGACAAACCGCACCTGTGGTTAGGTGTTTATCTGTTGTTGAGGATGTTTTTCTGTTTTTAAAGAGAAAACTGAAGTATTTAGATATGCATCAGACAATCGATGCAAAAACCCAAAACCTCCAAATGAGTTTTTTTAGTTTAGTTTACTTTTTTTAGATTACCATGTAGTCTATAAAGTGGACTCAAACTGAAGTCAAGTGTTTTGATGCAAAAAAAGAAGCTGAAGGTCAGCAGGGTGAATAGTAAAAACAATAACCAGTTTTTTTTTTTTAGCATTTCAAAATCAGAACGCCTAAATTATTTTTTTAGGTTTAAAAGACCCTTAGCTCCCGGCAAATCAGATTAGATGAAGGCTCACAAAAGCCTGAATTACTAACAGCAACATGTTAATATTAATAGCAATTACAGAATGATGACTCTGCCTTGCTGAAATGGTAAATACACAGGCTGTGAATAAGCAGTTCAGATAGCCTTTTCGCCTTTCACCAGAAGAGCCCGGCAGCGCGTGATAAGCATCGACATTCTAGCCAACAGCGCCCGCCTTGGAGACATTCCTGATCCTTTTTTCCATTGGAATAGGCTCATTTTAACGCACACTCACCTCCGCGCACCCACACACGCCCACAGCCAGGCCCCCGCGCACACGCTCCCAGGACTGTGCGGGGCTTTGATAAGCGTGGCCCCTTCTCTCTCCCTCTCTCTCTCTCTCTCTGAGTAAACATCGTTTTGGATTAGGCAGAGTATAATGAGAGCAGGGGGCTATCTGCCCACCACGCCTGCATCGTGGCCCCCCACACCTCTCTGAGGGGGCTCGGACCAATCTTTACTCTGCTATTTATCCCCCTCCTCTGATAGCTTACTTATCTGCTACAAATGCCAGGGCTGACTGCCTGTCTAACTGCCCCTGTAACTGTCTGCTTGTTTCTCCGTCGGCCTGTCTCTCAGTCTGACTGCTTCTGTCATAAAGCTCAAAAAGCAACGAGATAAAATACATGTCTGCTTCACGTTTTATCTGTTTTCTACCTGCCTTTCGGCACGTCTCTCTCTCTCTCTCTCTTCCCAAGTCTAATCTTGCTGTTGTTACTTTCGACGTGAGCTTAAAGAGCAGAACCCAGGGTATTTTAAACAAGAGCAGCCAATTGACATGGCAACCCGTAGTCCGAGTGTGTTTACAGTCCTTTAAACACAGAAATTTGTTCATATTGAGGCTGCACATTATGCGGCGAAAAATGTTTTCCTGCATTTTCTCCACCTTCCAATCCACTGTGGACCACGGGGATACGCAGCACTCCGCTGGATCGCTGTGATAAAAGACAGCCCTGCACGGGATAGTGTCGGGAACTGAGGTCATTGGAGTGTCACTGTGCCCTGACATGTTTCAGAGTCTCTGCTCTGAACATTAGCAAAGATTCAGCCCAGCTTGTCGAAGTGCTGCCATCAGGTAACGGCTTAGCAGCAGCCAAATCAGGACGACTAGACTGCTACTCAGCTTCCAGTAATAATAATAATAACATGCTGCTTTGAGGATTATGCTTTTGTGTCATTACAGTTCCTTTGTTTTATTGTTTTATCTGCTTAATAAAACCAAGAGAAACTGTTTTCTGTTTTGTTGCAAATGAAGTGTTTGCTTTACAAGAAGCAAACACTAAACCGATTTCATTTGAAAGGCGTTTGAGTCTTTCTTGTTCTTTTATCCAACCATCTTTATTGTTCTAGTCACAGTTATTATAAAAGGTTGAAAGATTACTGGTCTGCAAACCTTCTAGTTTTATTTCCAGTTTCGCATTTCAGACTTTCTCAACATATGTCTTTTACAAGTACACCGTCAAATTCAGATTTGATCAAACTTTTTTTATTACGTTTATTTCTCTCTTACTTTCTTTCCTTCTTTCTTTCTTCTTAATTTACAGAAATCAAGCTATTCTAAAGGTTTTAAATAAAACGACTTTCAACATCCCTGCAGATTTCTTTTGTGCCATTATGTCCCTTATGACCACATTTCTTTCTGACTGTATGCAGTAATTCTTTTAATTTATGCAGTAATTTTTTTTACAGCAACTTCTGTCTTGTAAATTGGCTTTGCTCTATTGTTTGAAGGATGAAGAAGAGTTCAAATTTCACTCAAAAGTTGAACTTTTTTAAAGTTAAAAATTGTAACATTTAGGTCCCTAGAAACTGACGTGGTGTAATCAAAACCCCAAACTACAAAATGGATGCCTGGCATAAGAATAAGAGTTTACATTTCTGATATTTTGTATTTCATAAAACATTTCAGAGTCATACGACCCGCTTAGTAAACTTGTTTCTACAATATTAGTACAAATGTGATGCTAGTACCACAGTTTGAGAGCCGTGTTTATCTCTCGTCGAGTGAAACAGTGCTGCCCCTCCACCACCTGTTGCTGACAAGAAAACTACGGTAGCTAATATCAGTTTGCAAGACTTCTGTTATGAAATAGAGCAAAGAAAGTTAAATAACGTAAAATAAAAATTATTGTTTCATATTTTGCTTAATCTATGTGATAAAATCAAAGTAACAATAAATTAAGCATTATAATAAAAGCAATAATAGAAGTGTTACATAATCTTATCTCTAGGAATAATTCAAAGTTACACCATGAGTATAACTTTGTATCTCTTACAATAAATGTACAAAACAAAACAAAAAAAAACTTGTTCTACAATGTTGATTCTGTTTCCCAAAGAGGCACAAAAACATTTTTTGCATTTTGGATGTAGAGTGCTTTTTGTTCCGCTTCAATTATGTGAGCGAAGCTCGGCCTGGACCCCAGCTGCAGCCGAAGCAGACGGACCGAGCTCGGCCGCCGCATCCCTCACCAGCCGGCTTCCTTCAACACCCATCCCCGTCACGCTCTGCACTTCTCGAGGACAACAAATAAGAGTAGAAGAGTGCACACTTGATGAAATTACATCTGGTGCGCAATCGTTCTTGGTGCAGACGTGTTGTCTGAGCAAAGGAAAATAAAAGGTGGAAGTTAGGGGTTCCTGAGGCACGGACACCGAGGAGCAGTGGCAGAAAAACACAATTACAGAGAGGAGGGAGAATAAAACAAGAGAAAGAACAACAAGGTATGGGAAGAGACAAAAACAAGCAAAGAGCAAAGATTATACACTTAAACACGAGAGAAGACGGGCCGGCCAACTAGCTTTGAAGAGTTCCTCTCATGGATTGACCCATTGGGTTGGACGCTTGTCAGATTACAGGTTGTCGCCTTAAAGAAACGGCGTAGTTTACTTTAATTATGCAAATAATTATGAAAGGAGAAAGGAAGTAAAAGGAATATAACTTGCTGGTCAAGCTGAAGATTGACCAGTTTATCTGTGCCTCTCTATTTGTGCAGGATTACCTGTGATTAGTCACTTCATAACATTTTTTCAATGTTTTCATTAAGCTCCGGAGCTCAGAAAGCAGAATTTGGCCTCTTTGATGCAATGATTTGTTTAACCAGAACAGGATTTAGAAATTATTTGTCCAACTGTACAAATAAAACCAGATGTGTTAAATTTTTTGTAAAAAAAAAAAAAAAAAAAACTAACAAAAAACAGATGAATATACTTTGATTATTTTCATATTAAATCTGGGCTTTTATAAGCTCACAAAGTGGGGCTGGAAGTTGAGTGTATGCAGCGGCGATACGGCACTCAAAGAGGGAACCGTGCGAGAAAAGGAAAATTTTGTTGATTCAGAAATCTGCCAGAGACTGCACTGATGCTTTAAACATGATAATCAAATTTTTCTATCTCAGTGAGGAGGAGCAGAAAGATAAAAAAAAGAGGACAGAAAGAAAGAAGGAGAGATTAGAGGAGCAAAGAGAAGAGTGAAGAGTAAAATTTGAGAGAGGCAGATTTGTTTTGGCTGGAAAAGACGCTGAGGGTCAGACTGTCAGATGAGGACTTATTTTAACTCTTTACAATTTGCAGAGATTTCACTGAAGTCTGGCCTAGGAGAAATACCTAAAATGTATTTTGTACAAATAATTATACCATTTCAAATTGCTTTTATCAATTAATAACAGAATTTATAATCACAGTCTGGTTTAATTCAGCAGGTACCGGATGTTTTTAACCTCTGTATGTGTGTGGGTTGTTAAGACTTTATTGAGAGCTTACGTATAATTTGCTCTGACAAATTATACGAGGCAGGATGTCTTGCAGTTCAATTACAATAACTGGAGTTTGCTTTGATCCGCTAAGAGCAAACAGCATTATTTCCACACAAGGTCTGTATTTTTGTTCTGCATCCCATTGGTTCTGGAAAACGAAGAGCAAGGATCCACACTGCTTTGCATTCGCTCATTTGTCTTTGCATTTGCAATGCACAGACGTAACACAGGTCGTAAAAAAAAAAACACACCCACACAAGGCACCTGGGAGTTTTATTTGTTTAGTTCCCTTGCTGCACAAGCAATCGTTGCAGAGTTCCCTGTTTTGTTGGACTCTTTGTCTCACAGTTAACTTTCATTAAATATTAGATGAACCATTGCTTACAGAAATACAATGCCGCTCAGATGTTTACCTTCGCTGCTGATGAACACCACATTCATTTTGGGATTTTCATGACATATTCAGGCTATTGGTGGCAATAACTTTACAATGGGAAACTTGTGTTTTTATTTTTAAGTCACTAAAGTTGTTTGTGGAACAATTTAAGAAAATCATTAAGAACTAAAGATAAATTTGGCGTTTTGATCAAATCCTATGAATGATTTTAACGCGTGTGAGCAAAAACGGTAAGAAGGTGAAGTAGTCGTGGCAGAGTGCTAACTTTAAAGGTTCAGAAGTGGAAGAATTTCCCTCAGGCTTTGCTTCTTCTGGTTAAACCGAAATAAACTGCGGAGCAACAAATTGGCTCTGAGAGGCCAGTGGATGTCTGCACATGTGGCAAAGCAGTGCCTGTGTTGCATTCAAGTTAAGAGTGTTTATTTGCATCTGTTTCTTTATGAGCTTTAGCATGTTTATGCGCGAAGTGCAGGCCACCCTGAGGCTGGCTGTGTGCAGCCGTTTCACTGGAGAGGCAGATGAGCAGAGCAGATATCCTGAGGCAGCCCGGCCGCTGCCAGAGCTTTATCTGAGCTGAAATGATTTTAGCACTCCATTTTGGAGCACTAACCCAGGAGCAATGTCAACTCCTTGTTCTGCCCTTTCTCCTCCCCTCCTACCTCTTTTCTTAGTAGTAGTGTTATATTTTCTCCCCCGTCCTTTGCCAACTAAAGTGGCGCGCATAGTTTATGTACCTTGGAAAACTTTCCACATTTTGTCACGTTACAATACAAACATTGGGTTCTAGTCAAGGAAACAGCAGCAACGTTGGGCTATAAAATGATATACTAATCTTTGAACATCTTAAAAATTTATATACTAAATTAATGCGAGCCTAACAAGACATGGTCATTCACTGGACTCAAAGAAGCGGCCAAGACACCCGAGGTAACTGGAGGATCTGCAGAGGTCTACAGCTCAGAATCAGTCGACAAGGTAGCATGTATTTCACAAATCTTGTCATTATGGAAGAGCTGGCACAAATAAAGCCTGTAAGAAGTACTGTTTACACTTTACCACAAGGTCATCTGGCTTAACTTTTTCAAATAAATGCAAAATGTTGTGTGTAGAGGGGGAAAACAACACTGCACGTCATTCTGAACACACTGTCATGCTGTGGGTAGGCTATTTCTCAACAGTGACAGGGAAGCTGTTAGAGCTGAAGAGGATACGTATGGAGCTAAACACGAGACAATCTTGGAGAAAAACCTGCTAAAAGGCTGCAAAAGACTCCAGATTGGGGTGGAGGTTCATCTTCTCCCAGGACTAAAACCCTGGACATGTAGCCAGAGCTGTGAAAGAGTGGCTTAGATAAAGGCAGATTGGTGTGTTTTGAAGACAACCTCCAGATTACTTACCTCTATCTCAAACCAAGAGCTAGTCAGTAGAAACTTGAACAATATTTGAAGTTCAAACAAAACATCAACCCTCACAGATTTATCCCTTTATTAAATTGTTACTTAATTTGTATAAATCACTCAATCGCAGTCAGATTGCGACCAACACAGTGAAACAGCAGCGTGTCTGTCATCCTCGCTCTTGCTCGCTCACCTCCCCCGTCCTCTTCATGTTTGGCTTCCGTCTCTCCCCGCCTCCATCTGTGGTTGCCGCCCTGCGCCGGCCCTCTTGCATTCACCTCACCTGCCACATGGGCAATTAAGTGGTATTGCGAGGAAAGGCTTCTGGCTGAGCTTAACTGCATTACATGAGCAGGTAATACACCCTGAAAGAGTGTGTGAGAGAGTAAGGGGATAGTGGGTGGAAAGAGGAGAGCATCTTGTGAGAGAAAAACAGAGCAGGAAGGAGAAAGAAAGGAGGTCTTAAGTGAATTGTCGACTCAAATGGTCTAATCACAGTGAAAGCTCTGGACAAAGAGCACCCATGGACGCCACCCCTGGGGACAATGAAAGACTGCTTAGCCTTCCCTAGGTCTCCCCTGGCAAGGTATGCCTATCTTCTTCCTGCTTCAGATTAAAGCAGGGCTGAACTTAAAGAGAAAAACACCTAAATGTGATAATACGTGAATGCACAGAAATTACAGATGTAGCGACAAAGGAGACGAGCTGATATGAAAAGCAGGAGATGTTTGTGCCAGAGAACGTCAAAGGATTCTCTACGAGCGCCCATTCTTGGCCTCCACTCCGGCTCTTGCCAGCTCCGCAGGATCTCCACTTTCCATAAAGCCCATAGGCAGATCACTGGCTCCCCAGTGTTAGGCAGCCATGATGGCTCTATTCAGCGGCTCTACTAATGCTATGCTGATTGTTTGAGCACAGCTAGCATGTAGTGTGGATAAGCATAGGTCATTTCCTCGTTTCCGCAATGCCTCCTTTCAAACGTACAAGTGGGGTGGGCCTTTACTGCGGAGATGGGGAGCCTCTAACTTTGACCTAGAACCGAGGATTCTGCAAGCAAGAAGTCAAATAGAAAGAAAAAAAAATCACAACGATGAACACTCACACAATCAGTGGGACGAAGTCTGTATTCAGAACATTGACATAAAAAGAAGAAGAAAAAAATGTCTCCAGAAGATGAGGTAGAATATCCCTCAAAAGTTGCTTGTGCACCCTTTTGAGTGTGTCCATTGTGCAAAAGGACAAAGGAGCCCTCACACAGGCGTGCTGGAACATAATGGATGTGGCCCCTTGGTCCACTATTGTACCATGGCAGAACTCTGTCTCCAGTCATCGAAATTGCTTACTTGAAGCAAAATGTTCAGCTCTGCACTTTCAAAGTAGTCAAGTAATTGAGCGAGGGAAAAACATTCTTCCTTCATGAAGTACTTTTTGGGACTAAACATCGCACATAATCGGCTGCATGTATCTGAGCACACTCGGAAAAGCTATTACTGATAATTGATGAATCTTCCGTCTGGAAGACGACGTAAACTTAAAGAGTATTTCCTAATCAATTTGGTGAGTTCTTGCCTTAATATCACTTTCTATTAATAAACTACCATTAATTAGTGATTAACTAATATTTTCATATTCAAATTCTTTATAGGACTGGACGTCTTGCACCTATGGCTTAAGGCTCCCACATACTTGGGTATATGGGCTATGAACAATATGGGCTATTGTTCATAGCCCATAATCACAGAGTATGAGTTCATAGCCCATATTGTGCATATTTTCTACGAACCCATATGCACAACACTGAGTTGACCCCGTGCACACCGTCAGCAGATAGCGTCATCAAAAGTATTAATCCAAATGGAAACTAGCAAGTTTAATGAGATAGTTGGGGTCTTTGCCCCGTTTATTCTCCACCATCCGGCTGCTGCACATTCTTGCGACTTATTGTGGCAACGTTCTCAGCTCAGTGTTGCTAACAAAACAGTTGGACACCGATCAACACCTAGTATGTGTACACAGACTTAAAAATTGTCCATTCTGATTACCCACAAATCTCAGCAGAGTGAAATATGCCGAAGACTGTGGAGGACTTCATTGTAGCTGTCTAATTTATTGGTATTCTTCATGAAGCCTTGAAGGCGTCACCATCTTTCAATCTTTTCTGAATTTCTGACCAGAGATCAAAGTGCTGACGCAAGTTGAATCTGAGAACTAGTGGGGAAGTTCACTTTCCAGTACTTTGGATAAAAAATAAAAAAAACATGTTTCGCTCCAACACATTAACACAAATTTGGCCCAGTGTGATCAGCATTTGGCTCTCTGATTCAGCTCATCAGGTGACAGGATTTGATCAATGGCACCACAGTTAGCTGTGCTTTAATTAATCCCAGCAGCATGCTCTAATGTCTATCAGTCATTTCTTTTTTCTACAAACATCAAAACATTTGGAGAAAATTCAGCGAGACCTGAGACGGATCTTCCAAGCGGAGCTGAATGTCAATGTGGGAAACAAGAGGAAAACCACGCAGCTTCAAGATGCCGGTGACTATAAAACATTAATGTGAACTGGTCGCTACATAGAAAAACCACAGAAGTGAGGTTTGCCATCCCACCATAAACAACAAACTCTCTCAAGACTTCAAATCTCCACACAATGTGATAGAAAACAGTTTTCTGTTGGTGCTTTGCTGCTTCCGTCTTGCTCCCATAAAGCGATGATCAAGGTTTGACTGAGTGTAGTGTTGATAAATGACATCTTTGACAGAGGCCTACTGACAATAGCCAACTGTCAAAGGGATGCGCAGGATGGATGGAAGAACAGCGCACACACACACACATTCACGCACACAGACAAAGAAACACACCACTCACCCCATCATCATCCAGCATGACCAATTTGTTCCCAGCAGGGGCAGGGACAATGTCAGCTGTCAGTCAGAGCAGGCGTGTCCTGTCATTGGTGTTCAGTCCCCAGCAGTACTTACAGATGGCGCTGCTCTGCTGGTGAGACTGTTCACTCTTTAGGTAGGAAGTGAACTTCGGTTTGCACGTAAACACACTATACTGTACACACTCACAACTCCGGTCTACATTTTCTAAACAGGAATCCCACAAAAGCACACGTTTATATATAAATATAAAAAAACCCAACAAAACAGGCTCTGAATAAAAAATAAAAAAAAACAATATGAGATAGAGAATAAATAATGCATTGGTGTTGCCCTGTATCAGGCAAAAACAGAGCAACACTGAGATTAAGCTTCGTGTTGTGGCGAGAAAGAAAGCGACGTGAATAGTGAAAGGTGAGATAGGATCCGTTCATTTTAAACAGGGCTGGGTGGCTGACGGAGCGCGCGGGGGGCTGTGGACGTGTCCGGGAGCGTGCGGGGATGTGCTTGTGTTTGCATCCTGGCCTCAGGGTCGTGGCGAACACACCGCCGCAAAAAAAATAAACAGCGCTCAATCTCCCAGCCTGTGATTGCTGCTCCGGTGTCAAGATAAGTCCGGGACCGAGGGCCGCCCGAGACTGGCCGCCCGCTTGACAATGGAGGAGAAGGAAACGATAAGAAACTCTGCCTATCGATCACTTGATAACTCACAGTATTCATATGCAGGCTTATGTCCCTCGGGCGACTTCATATACGCCGTCTCGTTGACCTGCAAACACCGACTTCGAAAACTAAGCTGATGTGTTTATAGTGCCAAAAAATTACTCTGACACTTAAGTTTAAAATATAAGCTGGTATCTTACCACAGTGTGAAGTGAACTGTTGGCACCTAATTCTGAATTCTCAATATCAATGCATTTATCTAACACCATCAATGTGGCTTTTCTGCTACTGTAGCGCATCTGCTTCGAGGTTTGAATGTGGTGAATAATCCTAAACAATTGCTTAACAAACCAGGACATCAGCATAAGGTATTCCAAAATCGCTCCCAGTCAGGAGACAGAAATAATAATTTTTTTAAAAATTGTAAAAATGCATTTAGGAAATAGAAAAAAAGATAATCTCGGTGAACTGAAACTGGAAACATCTAGTAAATGACTATATTCTACAATTTATGTGGATTTATTGTTTCGATTGTATATCAGGTTTGCCTGATTACATACAGAGCATGAACGCAAACCTTATGAGATTGACTTGCATCGAAGCAGCTGTTTGCGATTATGATATTGCACAAATAAATATTGCGATGATGATTGCGATTGACTATATCGCAGCTCTAGTGCGAATCACTGCTTCCTGTGCACCATCTTGCACAAACTCACTAACCGACATAAAAGATGTGTCTTCGCTTCATTCTTTCAATTTCGACTTAGCACCTCGCTTTCATTTAGCAGCCAGCTCGAGAGTTCAAAATTTCTGAAATCGAACAGACAGAGCTGGGACTTTAACCAGTAAGTGGGACAGCGGTCTCTTCAGTCACTGGATCTGTTGGGCTCGTAACCGGCGGCGACAGGTCCTTAACACGCCGCGCGGACAGAGCCGTAACAGATGCCCGGCTAAGTGCCTGATTAAACCTTAATGTACGGAGCGAGACGTACACAACTGTGTGTGTGTGTGTGTGTGAGTGTGTTGTGGAGAGAGAGAGAGAATATGAGATGAACCCCAGCCCTCCAGCGACAGAGAGGCCACGCCAGCTGCTACTCCCCCCAGAGACGGAGCCCTGAAGCTGGGCAGTGAGGCAGCGGGAGTCAGGGGAGTCTCCAACAGGCCGTGGCACAGTCACAAGCACAAGTGGCATATGTGATGTGACACTCCACTTATCAGGTATGCTTTTACTTTCTAATTAAGCTCACAGATACACACATTTTCATCAAATGTGGCAATGATTTAGCTGGTTAAAAAAAAACAAAAAAAAAACGATTGTAGGCGTAAACATCCCGACATCGGAGATCAACTTTGCAGACTGTAGAAGTGTGAAATCTACAGAAACACATATAAATGCGCCCAAAAATGAAGTCGTCGTGTGTGTGATTTTGCGCATTTGTGTTTGTCCAGGAGTTTTGTGGGTCAACAAGCTAGCAGCCAATAATTTACCCACTGACAGAAAAATTTCATCTGCCTATCATCCTCAGCCTCCCTCCCCTCCCACTGTCTCTACCTTCATTCCTCTCTCTAACTGATTATGCCATCAATACTGTGCGGATGAGAGAAGCTGACAATTGACCGGCCTGGATCAATATCAGCTAATAAGCATGTCAGGAGAGAGGAGAAAAGAGCAAGAAATCGACTGGGAGACGGAGAGAGACGCAGACAGAGAGAGGATGAGTAAGAAAGTGACAGAGGGAATAAGCCAGTTTGATCCAATTCGGCTGCTTGGCGTGTGGAGGTGTAAGTGGGATGATTGGCCTGTTATTGCTGGTTTAATGTTAGGCAATCAGAGCCATAGTGGTCTAGATATCAACAAACATCCATCAAATTGTCCCTTCTTCGTCTTGATACCAACTCCTCCGCCGGGCCCCGCCTGGACGCCGACAAACAATACAACAACAATGAGAGTCGAGCAACGGTGCCATTAAAAAAAAAAAAAGAAACCGTGGGGAGGATGAATTGATAGCCTCGCACTCGCCGCAAGAAGCAAAAGAAGACGGGGGGGAAAAAAAAGAAATAACACTTGTTGTTTCGGGGGGTTTTGTTTGTGTTGCAGAGAATTTCAGTTGTTTTTTTTTTCTTTACAATTTCTGTTTTGCTTTCCCTCTGGCAGAGGAGCAGGCCGTTGTTGATGGTGATATAATAACACAGCCAGGTGTCTGTAGCCAATTCCCTGTCATTTGGACTTTTGCGTAAATCACCATGTATTTTTCTCCACTTTCTTTTTACTTTCTCCCTTTCACTGTTCGATCTACCTTTTCTCTCAAGGTATCATTTTCTTTTGCTCAAATTACCTTTTCTGTGGCCCCCCAGACGCTAGCAATTGCTACCGTTGTATGGATACTGATGGAAGCTTTTCTGTGCAAATGCAATGCGGCTGCCAGCGCAAGACAACACTACTTAGTCTAATACAGCCTATTATACAGGAGCAGCAAGATAAATGACTGAGTCTAGATTGACTGAGACGATGCCTGACTTTACTACTTGGCTAAATGAAAGACTGCTAAGTAACAGAGAGATAGAAAATAGAAAGTGGACTCGACAAATATTTTTGTTGCAGAACTGTGGAAGTTATTCAGTTTATCTCTAACCTTCAGTCAGGACAAACCAAACCTTTTTTTCTAATCTTAGAGCTGCAATAAAGTCTTGGTTTAAGCTGTGTTTGTTTAAAGGCAGATTTTAGTGTAATTACAAAGTGTAGTTATGCATCACTTTAACAAATACAAGAAAGAAACATAATCACAACAATAAAGTAAAAAGAAAAAAAACTATCACATCCTTTGCTTTGCTTAGTGGATGTTTACAGAAACTCAAATTTGATCATCTTTGACTGGTCAGATCCATCACCTCATTTATCGACAGTGGAGGCTTGTTAGTATCTGGGATCTGATCTTTTTTTGTTGTTGGGTTCATCTGCTGTAGAACCACAACACATGAATCCATTGGTCTATTTTCCTATTTCTTGTGAACAAAAAAACCAAGATTCACACAGAAACTGATCCCCATTTAACCTTTTTCCCAATCCTTGTAAATTGTTCAGAAAAACATCCCCAGATGTTTGACTTGGCCTCCATTTTCTTGTTGCAGTTCTTCACCACTCCCAGAAGTCCTGACTAAGCCAAAGAGGTTTCTTATCTTCTTGACTTTTGGATTAGCTTTTACCTTGACTTTAAGAATAGGTCAATTGAATTATTACAAATTTTCACTCAAACTCGGCTTCTGTAGCTGCTTTCCTGTTTGCTTGACTTTTCCAACAGCTAGTTGTCACCTCTGCTTCTTTCAAAAACAACCACTGTCCCCGCCGTCAGACGCCTTAATCACCACGCAGCGCACCCTGCCTTCACATTCAGCCTGCGTCTCCCCCGGCAGGATCCGCCAGACAATATGTTGCGTTTATCCCACACGCGTTGATTGCAGCGCGGCTGTAGTGATGAGTGATGGAATGGGAGAGAGGTAGCGAGTGGGGGGAGACAGAGGAAGAAGTGGGTAAAACGAGGTGAGATGCGCTCTCATTTACATGTTTATAGCTCCTCGGTCTGGAGGGGAAAGGACGCGTTCCGAGGGACATTTCCAATTACCGACCGTGTGGCGTGTCCTCGACAACGCTCTCTGACCGCTCGACAAGCAGACGCGCCGCACCAGACCCTCGTTCCCTCACAAGCCAGCTGTGCTTAATGAGGGAACAAGCTGGTTGGGGTTCAGTGGGACGCTTGTGAGCATGAGGGTCATATGGCAACGTTTGGATTCAGTTCTGTTTTAAATCACAAGCTGCTCGACTCGTCTGGGTCATCCTGACCCGAACACACACACGCGCGCCGAAGACAGATGACCAAAAATTTGCAAACACCAGACTGCGCCGATTGAGACGTGGCACGTGCCATATGGCAAACACACAAACTGAAGCATACCTAATGTGTTATTTCCATGTTAATGCGATTCTCCTCCCTGCCATGGCAGCCAAAGTGATTGGCAGGAGAGGGGAGGTTAGATGGGGCAGGGAAGAAACAGAGAATAAGTGTTAACCTTTTTTTTTTTTTTTTTTTTTTTTGCTAAAGGCGTCAATTTGACCCCACTTCCCCCCTAATTTGTTTGCAAAGATTAAAAAATTTACCTTTTTTTCCATGGAGTTGAGCCTAAAAATAATCAGACCAAAAAAAATAAAAAATGGGGCCTGTTTGGAGGCTAACCATACAATCATATGCCATCTGATAGTCGGCTTCTCATCTCCTTATCCCTGAACCCTCTTCCCTGCCAACTCCAACAGACATGCTCCGAGAAGGGGAGGAGAGAGAATATTAAAAACAAACAAACAGAGAATTGACTTGCTGAGAAGAATTACAGAGGTGCTGATTACATCTGACCCCTCACCCCCGCTGTCAAAAAGCGCTCCTCTCGTCTCCCCTTATTTTCTATTCCATTAATGCGTCAACTTTCATCGGCCCTCATCATTTTTAGCTGACAGACACTCAACTGTCGTCTTCCAAGGATATTCTTGCATCTGTGAACAGACTGGGCTTTAAATAAAATAAAGAAACAAACAAAAAAAACAGCGCAATAGTGAAGGAGAACGATTCTAACTGTAAAATTACTTGGTAAGAAATACTTTTCTTCTTATTCTTTTTGTTACCTGGTTTCTGTGATCAGGAAAAAAGAGCAAAAAAATAAAAGCGCAGCTCATCAAAACACATGAACGCAGCAGCATTATAAACAGCCCCAAAGACAATCCTCCTCTGCTTTGTGATTGAGGCCAACCGTGTTCTCCTGGCCCCAGCTGATGGCAGATAACGGGAGCAAATCTCCAATTGCCTCCCTTTTCTGACTTATTGACTAGCTGATTGCCAGGCTGGATAGCCGACTCTGTTTGTATTTATTAACCCGCATGCATTGTTTCGTTTGCAGAAATGAGATTTGTGTCTCCCCTCTGTTTTTCCGTCTGCTTCCTGTTTCAGTGACCTGAGTGTTTAACATGAGAAAATAACATATTGCTGTTCAAATGTTATTTAAATGCCCATTCAGTTTCAAATCTATTCAGTGAAAGGTTAAGGATTTTTTTGTGTTAGGGTCTGTCAGCTTTAAATGAATTCTAATAGCCACTAAAACTTATTCTTGTTTCTTAGATTTAATCATAAGCATTATATATATGCATTTGAGTCCCAGATGTAAAGGTCATTCTATGAGTCCTTTATTTTGAAATTTGGTGTTTACTCAAACCAAATAGGGCTGAAGTTCCTTGCTTTTGATTAGAAGTTGTCACTGTGCTCTGCCAGAAACAATCAATCAGAGCCCAGACGATGGTCTCAACACTGTCAATCATGCTAGTGAATGTGCTGCCCAATATGCTAATGGTGGAGAAGGAAAGTTACTGGAAAATTGTTTATCCTCCACAATTGGTGGCTAAGTTAACTAACTTGCATATGAACAACAGGCTCTATTGTGGTGAACCAGCTGTAACATACAGAAAGCAAGGGGAAGGGTGAAAGTATTCTGTTTTTTCCAAAGATTACCTGTCTCATAATCTACTGTCATGACATAGTGACAGTTTTAACAAATTTCTAATAAAAAAAATAATAGTAAAAAGTTACCTACTGCAGCTTCTACCTCAGCTGTAAAACAGACTGTAGTAAATAATTGACACAACTCTGCTTAATTGACATCATCCATTTGTTTGCAACTTATTACACCTTTTAATAACAGCAAAACATGCTGAATAAGAACAGCACCTTGAGGTGTTGAGGATGTACAGATAGTTTTTGTTATTCCGACTATATGCAAGGACTCCTAAAAGGCAGTGTTGTTTTCCGTTAGACTAAAATTGCAGACATGAGCTCCGGAAACGTAAAAAAATAAATAAAATAAAAAAATCCAAATTCAAATGTATACATTTTTAATATGTTCTCCATTTGGAGACTATTTTTATCCAAAGAGTGCAGAGCGAACGATCATGACCTTCCCGACCCAGGTTTAATCTGGGTTAGACAGGGTTCAGGAAAGAGAAAGAAAACGTTGCCTGAACTTTTCAACCGTTTCCAGGCTCTGACCTCTTGATGAACCAACAGCTCCACAGCTCACTAAACACATGCAGGTGTGCCAAGGATTAGCACTCCTACTAATGGATGGAAATAGATCGCTACATTGTCTCAGTGTTTGTTTAAGACGTCTGATATGCTACGTGTTAAAGCTGGAAATTCAAACCGAAAACAGGTATGTTAGATTAACGTGCCATTTAAAAAAACAAAGAAAGATATCAGTGCCCTTGTGCTTTTCTATAGCAAACTAAAATGAATTACAATATGATTTTATGCTGATTCTAGTTTGTTTCCTTCGGGGTGTAAAGGCAGAATAAAAATGTATGAAGTCAGTTGAAATGTGAAGGATTTCTCCTCATAATCACTTTTCAGTAACACTTTATTTGAAGGGGTGTGTGCATAACACTGACATGACACTGTCATGAACATAAAGGAGTCTTTATGAATGTTTATGACTGTTGTCATGAAGTGTCATTCAGTGAATAATGACATTTTTAATGCAGTTGAACTAAGATTTGTATTAAAAGTGCAAGTTTTTAATGACATTTGCATTAAAAATGTTATTTACCAAATGACACTTTGTGACAACAGCCATAAACATCCATGAAGATTTCTTTGTTTACAAGTGTTATATCATGTTTATGAAAATCTTATGTCAGTCTTATGCTCAGCCCTTCAAATAGTGTTACCTCACTTTGCATTACATATATAGATATTGAAGCAAAGGATTCCCACAGCATGATGCTGCCACCACCATGTCTTACTGCAAAAATGATTTGTTTAAGGTAAAGTCCCATATAGTTTACCCATCTACGCTGTTGTACATGTACAAAAGGTTAGATTTCGGTTTCATCTGATGTGATTGTCCTTTCAACATATTCTCTCGTCTGAGTCGTTCACAACAACAAGCAACTATTCTGGCAAAAAATCTCTGTGGAGATAGAAGGCAGAGGCAGAGGTTGGTAAACCAGAGAATTTGCCACAACGACTTACGCATTTATAGTCGCTACTCTTAATGTTTTCGGTTGAGAGTGACGCTGTCAGAGTTTAAGTTTGAAAAACCTGTTATAAGGATACACCTGACCTGGTCGGCTAAGGCTAATCTGGGTCACGCAGAGGCCGAGTTGGAGGAAAAGTTTCATGAACTTTTCAACCACTTATACCCACTGACCACCGCCTGAACCCTACAGGTATCGCACACAGTTACAGGTGAATGTTAACACGCTCACAGGTAAAACACCAGATCAACTGCTGCAACCAGGCGGCCCTAAACCTTTCAGCAAACAAAGTTATAATCGCGTTGAAACAAGTTAATGTGAGCTTATGGAAAAGGACAAGTACCTATTCAAGAAAACTCACTTATATGTATTAATTACATTTTTAGAAAAGGGTATTTTTGTGTTTTCTGGAGGTAAAAAAAACTTGTGCTTACTAGTTTGTTCTTTTTTTTCATTTTTGATGTGAAACACAAGTAAAAATAAATTCAACATCGATACATTAGTGTCACCGGGACACTCCTGGCGTCATATCACAGTAAGAAACTCTGGGAGTTTTCAGCGTTGCATTGCCAAACATTACGCTCCGAACTGAGTTTCCAAAAAAGCCGCGTTAATGTTGTGACTGCTTCCTCTGTGTCCGAGGTCAAGCAGCTCTGTATCAGAGGCCCACAGCAGCTCACAGCGGCAGACATATAGGAGAGCCGTCTGATCTGCTAAAGGCATTACTTGCACAAAGCCACTTAGGGTTTCTGATACACAAATGTCAACATGCAAGCTGTCTGGATTATGAGCTTGTTAGTGGGAGAGGTTAAGACTGTGAATGAGGTTTGTTTTGGTTTGACCATAAGTTGCAAACCACTTTAATGAGGACCGCTTAATTAGGCATGCAGATATAAGCCGAATTTAATATAAGGAATTATTATTATTCCCTTAATCCTTGTGTTATTAATATTTGGAAAGCCATGTATTATTGTCCATTATCCAACGAAAGAAATGCTTTTAAAAATGCTAATTCTGATGTTCATGCTTTTTAGAAACATGCTATATGCATGTGGGCAGTTTTATTTGACCAATTTTTATGATACCATTATTATTTTTCTGCAGAAATGTCTCTATATGTTCAGTTTCCCAGGTTACCACTGGGGTGGCGCATAAATACAAGGTAAAAATGTATTTTATTTGTCTCAGTTGCACCTAGAGGCGTTTTCTATTGCGTTTATGGATGTGTGGTTAATGAACAGTTTGTGCTGACTAGGCAACCTCTGCATGTTGCTGAGGATGAGGAGATCTGGCTGCGTTTGGTCTCAATTGTGTTCTTGGCACCGTACTTTTACCTGCAAATAAATTTGAAAACCAAGTATCATTTTCCTTCAGCTTCGCAATTCATCGTTCCTTTGGGCCTTTGTTTGTCTGTCCTGAAAAATCTCCATAAAGCGTATTGAAGTTTGTGGTTTTAACAAGACAAATTGTGAAAAGCCTCCACGTTTGACAATTTCCTGCCAGGTTTGTTTTTCCTTGATACCTACCTCAAAAAAATTTCTGTTGGTGACTGCAACAGTCTGCTAAAAATGCTTTGATTGAGGTTAGCGTATATGTCTTATGTTCAATATAAAAATAGTCAGTGGTTTTTAATAGGAAAGGGAAATATCACTAAATGCAAACAAATATCCAAGGGTTTCTTCCAAATCTCAATAAATGTGAGGATTTAGGCTTTGCTATAGGAAAACCACATGGTGTAATCATGAAGTGGATAAAAAAATATATATATATTTGAAGGGCGGTTCAAGGAGGACAGGTAAAAAGTGCGAAGTAAGTGTGAGTCAGTCGTGTTAAGGTGTTAGAAGTGTTAAAAGAGGAGGTGTTCCAAAGGTAAAATGGGAAATACCCAACACCCCGACAGAACTGGATTAATATCACCAGTGTGAAATCATCCAATAAGAAAACACAGAAACCATCCAACAGGTAGGCTGAGCATTCTTTAAGTATCGGAACCGATGGAGACCCATCCACTGGTTCGTTTGAATTCTGGGTGCTGCAATATTTTTTTGAGTCAACTATTCCTTCTTCCCTACCTGTTCCTCAGCTCCAGAACAATCACCTCCGACCCCCAGTGACTAATGAGGGCAGATGGTGACGGAGTGGAGCCTCTGTGTTGTGGCAGGAACTGATCTGGTGGCAGTCTCACCTGAAGGGGTTTTATCTTGGGAGGTAACAAGCAAAGGGATGGACGAGGACCCGAGCCATACACAGCGCATAACACAGGGGGAAAATGTGTAAAAGGAAAAATGTCAAGTAAGACAAATGTAAAAAATAAAACTATGAATGAGAAAATAAAAAGAAGTCAGATAGAAAAGAAAAAAACACCCATTTCTAGAGGATAAAGCATCACTGTTCGTTTTTTATTACCGTGCAGATTTCACAGCAGCCTGCATGTCTGTGGTTTTATGGTTCAGAGTTGTTCTGAACCACAAAATGCCACTTCAAGTCAAGAAAGCATACAAAGAAAATCTTAGAAAGATAAAAAAAATGGGGTCCAAGAACTATCCACTGATGTAGTCAGAAGCCAAAGAGAGGTGAAGTGGAACCATTAAAAACCAGCCACAAGGCTAATGCCAAGATCATTCTCATTATTGGCTGATTCCATTCTGGGGTTGTTTATTTATCCGATTGCACAAATAATAAAAGGTAAAAATGTGATGTGAGGCTCTGATCAAAGCTAAATTTTCAAATAAAACTATATCATTTGGAGAAATACCGCGGTTACTCTCAGCTGTGGAGTTGAAGACGGACCTCCAGCTGCTTAAAACAAGGTTTTGCGAGGAACATCAACACACCGAGCGAGGAAGTACGAGACCTATCCACTATGGCGTTTCTTCCTCGCTGGTAGGATATAGCACTTATCTGCCTACTGCAGAGAGAAGAGAGCAGATAGCACACAGATGAGCTCCGCTGCCAGTGTGTTTGAAGTTAAGTGTAGGTACAAGTACCTGTGTGTGCTCATGCTGTATATGTGTGTGTTGTCCCTTTGCATGGGTATGATTTTATCCAAATATGTACTATGCATGCATGTGTGCATTTGCCATTCAGCTTACTGCGACAGATCATGTTTGTCTCCCTTTACCTTTTCCCACTTATCTTGTCATGCAAAGCCCTCTGTGTGAAGTTGTGAGATGTGAGTAGTGGCGTCTGACTGAGAGGAGATTTGAGGTGCAGTAATATTCAGGTTTGGGATCTCTCTCTTTTTCTCTCTCTCTTTCCTCTCTCCTTCTGTGGGATTAACCTCAGATGGAAGAGATCTACCTTGCAGACTCCTGACAAGGGGCACAGTTATGCTTGATACAGAGAATCATCCAACACATGCCGTATTGAGGCCCGATCTGTCATAAACGCACAGAAAAATGACAGATTTTTTTTCTTTTTGTGATGGTTTTCCAGGAGATTCCGTGCTGTGAAGGCGTACCAATGTGCAACTCAGTACTCTAAATCCCAAAACGGGCATATATTTGCACATTTATGCAGCCTGTGGGCGTCCTTCACACCGAACCTGTGCTTTTAGATGTAGTTACTTTTTTTTCCTAGTGATTTGTTGTGAACCAACAAAATTAAAGTCATTTTACATCTGCACCAGGATGTTTCCTTTGCAGAAATTCAATAAACACGAAGGAGGTTTCCATACATGTACAAGACATCGGCATCAGCGTTCCATGAGAATTTTAACTCCATGCAGAACCCTGACCACATTTTGGCAGTAACATCCCAAAGCAATCATGTCGATAAAATAGTGTTTAAATCAAATATCAAAGAAAGTCTGAATTTTTTTAGGGCTCCATAAAAAAATAAGAGATCACTTAAAACTGTTTCTCTGGTTTTACTCTTTATAGGTATGTTTGAGTAAAATCAACTTTGTTCTTTTATTCTATGACAACATGTCTCAGAAATTCTGAGCAAAAACTTGGTATTTATTTGCCGAAAACGAGAAATGGTCACAGTAAAAAAAATGCAGTGCATTCAGACCTCAAATAAAGCAAAACAAGTTCATGTTCATTTAGAAACAACGTTTTAAGAGTTAAGAAATACATTTTTGGTGGAATACCCATCAGGTTTTCAATAGGGTTCAGTCCAGTGGTCTAGTTAGACCAATTAAGTTTTCAGTAAGGAGATAAGTGCTGAAGTTGGCCATTTATCGGCATTTATGGTTACTTACATTAATGCTGATAAAAATGATGACTTATATAAAGTAGTTCAAATCGTTTTTTAGGTAAATTACAGAGAAAATAAAACATTCTGCAGACATGTTTGTGTTCTTATAGCCCTATGGTCACACGTCATTGTATGCTTCTGTGACTGAAGGTGTTTATGTGGGAGAAAGGGAAGCGGTGAGAGCGGGAACACTGTGGGTCATCCGTCCATCTGTCCAGCCAATGGTCAATTTGGAGCCAGAGAATGGAGGCATTCAGTCAGGTAAATGAGTGGCAGGCACCAAGTCGGTGTGTACGGGCTCATATGAGTGTGTGTGTTTCACCTCCACTGAAAGCCAGAGGTAAGTCGGACCAACTCCATCACTCTGGATGAATAAGAACGGCGAAGGATGAATGGATGGGGAAAGAGTTGGAGGAATGGGAAAGGAGAGGCAGACGATGAGGAGTGACAGGTGGAGGTTATCTGGCCACAGAATGGGAAGCAGGGAGCCACATTTAACAGACAGGGAGCTATTGAATATTATTGACTGTCATAGAAAAAAAGGACCTGTACAAACAAACTGAGGCTGGATGAACACGTAACTCCATCATGGCAAAGTATTCAGAAGGGACTTCATGTCATGTCAGAGCTATACACTTATGAGAATAGTTTTTGGTTTCTCAAAGACGAGAAAAATAAAAACCTTTCCTACATTTCTGCTTTCCATTTTGAGTAAAAGCAAATGACACTCACAATCTTGACATTTTAAAAAAATGATTTTCTTTTTTAAAACCTCAGGACTTAGTGATACTTTTACTTCTTGAATAAAGTCAGGGCGGGAAAAAAAATTCCCCCTTAATTCAACCTGGATTTGAATTCTGCTCTCCGGCATAAGATCCTGCCTGAGGAAGAATGTCCGCCCATTACTTCATGGCTTTGAGCCCAGGCACTTCTGGTTTACCCTTCAGGAAAATGGTCTGAAACAAACCAGCTAGTCTTCACTTGTGGCCTCGTCAAAGTCTGGGCTTAAGCACAATTGAGATGCTGCGGCATCAAAGCTGTTTTGTCTCAAAACTCCCAAATGTGGCTGAATTAAAATAATTCTGCAAAGAAATTTGGGTCTGGGTCCTCCACAGCAGAAACCCTATTATCAGCAACCAGTCCCACTGTTGATAATAGGACTGGTCGCCTATTATCAACAACAAATGGTTAAAATGACAAAATGAAACTGTTGACAACTTATTATCAGGTAAAGGGGGCACATACTTTTTCCACATTGGACTAGGTTGATTTAAAAATCTTATTCCCTTTAACAACTCATATAAAAAGAAATGAACTGAAACTGTTTGTCTGATTTTCAAATTTGTTTGATGATCTAAAGCATTTACTGTGGGCAAAATAAGCATTCATCTTTTTTTTAAGCTCAAATAATTTGAATGTAGCCTGACAAAATCCAGCCTCTTGTTCTGCGCTTTTAAGAGGCAAAGCTACTGAGAAACAATTACTTCCTGGAGGCGTCAACTCTGCTGATGTTTTAACCAACTAAATCTGAATTTAAACGATCGCAAATGACTAATGAAACTTGCTATTTTGAAGAAGATTATCAGAAATTGTGTTCATCGTAAATAACCCCGTGGTGAGCAGGTTCATGACATCTTATACATTTCTCTTCATCCGACTTTAATTGCTAATTATTTTTAACTGTGGCCAACACGGACCGAACGCCTTAGTTCACTTCCTTCTCTGTCATTGCTAAAACTATAGGCAAACTACAATTTTAAAGCAGAAGGAGAAGTTGTAGGCGATTGATTTCAATTACCAATCAATTGCTTACAACTCCTTCTGTTCGCTGATTGTCCTGGACGAAATCCAATTAGAGAAATCAAACTCTATGGGAGAAATCCCAGACAGAGGACAACAGGGAGATGAGAATCGATGTACAGGCTTATTCTAATGGGGCACCAATAAAATTAAACTGGATGTTGGCAAAAATACAAGTAATTCATACATGGAAAACATATAGACAGAAGTTGATGGTTAAATGTACAAAAACTAGAAACAGACTCATATATCTTGAAATGTTCACTCAAACACTTCAAGTTCTGCAAAGTAAGTTCCAGTTTTAGTTGACGAATTTATCACAGCATAAATAGTCCCTCAAAATAAACTCATTCTTTGTCTTTCCTTGGGTTTGCGTGGCCTGCCGTCTCGTTCAGCGTCGGTTGCCGTAACGTGCGTCTTTCCTCATTTCCCTCTGCCCCTGCGGCGCACTAACTGTTCATCTCTGTCATCTCATCTCTTTTCATTTCTCTTCCCATCTCTCTCTCCCTCCCACCTCGGGGCCACTCCAGTCTAAATGGAGTGATTAGTCTAAAGTGGGTGCTGTCAGTAAGATCATCCTAAGATAGAGTCCTATCTGGAATGACCCGAGCCGACAGCGGACCAGCTCCAGAGAGGCCGAGAGAAAGAGAGACACTATTAAATGTTCTATTTGTGACAGCCGGCTCCAGGCTGTGCCACAGTGGTGCCTTTCCTCAGAGCTCCATCTAGATCCAACAGCAGCGCTTGCTCTCAGCTGTGAACGAGTCACCCGGTTTCTTTCCGTACTGTTAATGTAGGTGGTACAAAAAAAATAAATTAATAAAAAAGGATGAGGAGAAGAGGTAAAGGATGGAGAAAAGCGGCAAAGAGAGGGTTCAAGTGAGGTCAAGTACATTAATGACATGATTATAAATAAATATGATGCTGAGGATTAGAAGGCCTCTCTCTTTAGCTCTCCTATGCTGCTGATCAAAAGGTGATAAAGCTTCGGCAAGCAGTGTGTAGGTGAAGAGCGGATAAGAGAGAGAGGGAAGTATGGAGAGAACAAAAAGGACATTCAGTTTCCTGTCTGACAGAAGCAAATGAGAAGCTTTGTGTACTTGACTTCAAAAGACAAGTTTACGTTTTTGACTATCAACGGACTATTCAAAGACCATAGCCAGCGCCTCTTTTTTCCCAGAATTTGCATGGCAAGACAGAGTCGACCTCAGTTTAGAGGAAAATGAAAAACAAACTGCAGAATCTTTGAAATTTGAATAGTTTTTTCTGTCTGTGTCCGATTAAGTTTTGTTCCGTCGTTTACCTTATTAACCAAAGACAGGTTGCTACTTGTTTTTAACTTACCAGACAAATGAGAAACAAACGCAAAGCAGGTTATTGATTCCATAAACTTAAATATTGTCTTTATTAAACTCAAAGTGAATTTAAGTGCATATTTTATAGAGTGAAAAATATACATTTTTTTTATCCATTTGACAAATGGGGAAAAATTCTTGATTCTGATCCTGGGCTGACTGACTGACAGGTGAATCTTCATTTGTATAAAATGATAACTTTATCAATATCTGAAAAGTATATGAGGAAAGTCATAAAATAAATTCATATCCTCTCTCTTCATCACATACAGGAAGCAATAAATTACAAATTATTCCCCCAAATCTCCAAAGTATTTCCTGAGTGCATACTGCTATATTAAAAGATGAATTTAAGTTTTTCTTAAGGGATGTAACTAAATACAAACCTCATATTCATGAAGGAGCCCTTTATATCCGGCACACATTTACCAAAACATTGACAGTATGGTATTAAAGCTAAACACATGACGCTATGATCTTTAGGATTTTGGTTTAATGTTTTCTTTACTTTCAAGATTTCTTGTCCTCAACCTTTTTCTTTCATATGTATTGATATTCAGTGTCTAGTGGCCGATATTAGTCATGGTTCTCTTTTGAAAAACTTGTCTTTTCTATTTTCTGTGTTGTTTCTTAGTTTGCTTGTCACATTTTTGGTTTGAATCCTTATAATCTTATGCTGAGTTCTTCAAGGTCTCTTTGTTGGTTTCATTGACCCTCTGTTCTTCTCCATGGGTTCCTCTGAACTCTTACCGGTTAATACAGACACAGAAATGTACTGTACATCTCTCATGCCTCATGGTTGAGCAAAAGGAAGCTCAAACAAGGAGTCATCAAATCAGCCTTACACACTGCCATTTATTTATTTGAAGAAAAAAAAGATCCACTGAGATCAACTGCTGGCTCGACAAAACGTGAGAAAACAAATTCAATGCAACTCAACTGAATATTTTCAGTCCCCGCAAGAGGAAAGATGGTATGAGGGGGTTTAAGTGAGGTGAGGGTTAAGACAGACTAACACCAAAAACATTAATGAAATAAATCACGACATATTATAAATAAATATGGCGGCTGAAAGATTACGAAGGGTTTAGGCCCTCCGCATGCCTCCATCCTCCACAGACGCATGAAGCACAAGGACGCAGCAGTACAATAGGCTGCCGAGGGCAGAGGCTGACAAAAGCCATTTCATCACGAATTAACCTCAATCACAAATTAATCTGCCACAATAGCTTCCTAATCACATAATCCACAGAAATTATACAGACAACACCTTTAAATTATGATTGCACATCTGGAGGGAGGTGGGGATTAACACACAGGAACGAGAGGTGGCTGCTTAACCGGTGTGTACGAGCGTGTGTGTGTCAGCTTTGTCCTCATAAAACCGATGTACCGTGGAGATTTGAGCTAGATGCACACACACACACACACACACACACACACACACAACACACACACAACCACACACACACACACACACACAACACACACATCTATTCACACACCTTAACACACTAGTATCAAGGTGTTTCTGTGCTATTTGGCCTGGGAGCACATCGCTACCTCTCAAAATCCCTCTCTGTTTGATGCATTGTTGCATTGTGTGTGCATTATGTGTGTTTTCTGCATTATGTGTGTGTGTGTGCAAACATCGTCATATTTGTGTAAATGCGAGAACCATTCCTCCCATGTGACAACACCAAACTGCACGCATCACGGCCGTGCTAAAACACTCAACACAGTGTATGATCTGGCATTTGCCCGCCCACTCACTGACACAAACACAGTGAACTGCAGTTGGTCAACAACTAAAATGTTTTATTATACTGGAAACAGTTTCTCCTTAAGGTATATTTCCAGTTATTGACCCAGAAATGTATGCAGATGAACAGTGGCTTGGAAAAGTATTAGCTGGTATTAACAGCCAATGTTTATTTAGTCATGTAGTATTTGTTTGTTCTTTTGACAGTGATGGTGATGCAGCACAGGATTGTGAGAGTTATTATTATAAAATTTTCTTAACCAGTGGTGGAAAACTAAGGCACATAGATGTAGAAGAATCATTTAAATAAGTGTAATTATTGTGCATAGTGATATCACTAGTGGAACAAGTCAGCGTCGGGCCGAGGGGCAGGGCAAATTACCGGGCCCCCTGACCAATCACTGGGCCCCCTGACCAATCACCGGGCCCCTTACGTGCACCAGCTAGAAACCGTTGAGCGGGGGGGTTTGGGACAGACAACGTCTGACATTAAATACACCTTTCTCAACAGGCGGGGGCGCACTTTCTCAGTCTATAATCAGACATTCAGCAAATTGAATCCATTCCTCCCTCCCTGGCTCCTCCAGACCCGGGCCCCCATCAGCCTGGTTCGGGGGGGCAACCGCCCCCCCAGTCCCTCCTATAGCTCCGCCCCTGAGTGATATCGCTTTCTGCCGTTCGGCAGAGCCTAGCCTAGCGCAGGCTAGGTTAGCTAGCCTACACTTTGGTTAGCCAACATACAGCTTTAGACTTTTAGCATATCAACCACACTTTCAATAAAGGTAATGGACACTGTTCCAGTAGTTTCCACACCATGATGTTAGCATGACAATTCTGATTTACTGGTGTCTCAATAAATCCCCCCCAAAAAAAGAACAGTCCCTATTTTCCACGGTTTGTTCAAATACCATCAATTAATATTGATACATTTTAAAATATGATTAAATGCAGTTACTGCTTTATGTGACTGGTGACCTAAAGAAGCAAATTATAAATGCATATGTTTTTCAAGAAGAGTATTTGTCAAGCAGTCAAAGCCGTACACAGATACCTAAAAAAAAAAGCAATGAATTGTTTGTATCATCACTTTTATTGTTATCATAATAGCGCCACAAAATAAAACCTCAAGTCCATAAAACTCACCTCTACTGATAACATCTGGAAACATTCGGTAACTCAAGCTGTATCTGAATGGCATCAATCTAATTGATAACTCATTGTTTTTACAATTATGCTCGGCTTTTTGCTGCTCTACCACCTTAAATTACAATAAATTACAATGAAGTTTGAGGTTTTTAATGCAGAACAATACAGAGGAAATGAATACTTTTTTCAAACCACTGTTTACACAGTGTTGTTCATACAGCTGGGCTGGTAAGAGCAAGAGGTAAACAGCTGATATTTGAGCGTGAGCACTGAGCGGTATAGTGCAAGACAGAGATAAGTTTCCTTTCCTATGCATTTCCTTCTGCAGCCATCCAAATCATGTGCAGCCTGTGAGTGTCTAAAACCGGGCTCTTCAGTTAAACAAGGTGGGATTAAGGAGAAAGGATAAACTTTCAGAGGCAGGCACAGAGAGGGAACCCATCACGTATGCATTGAAAATTTCTTCTTCACTGCAATTATTCAAGAGTGGCTGTTTGCCAGAGAGGGATGAGCAACAGCAGAGGCAGCGAGGAGAGTCAGATGGTGGATTAACTGGAGGTCAGGTGGCGTGGGCAGGTATCACAGTTTACCGAGGCAGCGAATTTCAAAATGCCAGGACAAGAATATGTCCGAGCGAGGGAGTGTGTGTGTTTGGTTGGATGAAATAAGCGGATGATAAAGGAATATGCTATGTGTACATAAGAGAGACTCGGCTGCTCAGGCAGATAAAAAAGTGTCAGTAGGTAATAAAACATTGGTGAACTGAAGAGGAGAGGGAGGGAGACAAGAGAGGAGGGTCAAACTCGAGAAGCAGGCAGAGTGGAAAGGAAATGGACAAGCAGGAAATTAAGTTAAAGCCCACAGATAGACAGAATCCACAGTGTAAACAGTCCGAGAAAAAAAAAAACGGTCGTATTTCTTGTTAATTAGCTTAGTGTCTGTGGGTGAAGCAGCTTAATTTTAGCGTTGGACTCTGGAGTTACTGATTTAATAATAGTTCCTAAAGCATGTTTAATTCACTGAGTTAATGAGTCACAATAGTGTGTACTGCAGTTAAATTTTTATCAAGACTTTCTGAAATTGGTTTGACTTGTTGTTTTGTATAAAGTCTCTCTGTCATCTTCTTAACATGTTAAAAATAAAAATAGTGTAGCACATCCTTCATATAAGTTTCAAGCATTATTTATACATACATGGGACAGCGTACAGTCATCGACAAATTGAGACAACTATGCACCAATGATCATCGTTAAAACTCGTCTTTTCTCATCGATCTCTTTAAAATGCCAAACACGAGTGGAAAAGGAAACTGAGGATGTTTTTAAAAGATTTAGGAATAAGTGAGGAGAAAGTACTTAAGGAAATTAAGTTGAAAGCAGCTAGGATGAAAGTGCAAAGGTTGTGACCCCGGAGGAATATGCATGAGGATCAACAGCATTAGGAGTCGACCCTTCACTTTGCTCGATTAAAAATAATACTTTATGGTTTTACTCCACACCACTCCATCTTTTTACTCTTCCTGACTCATTTTACACAATTTATTGGATGCATAGCATAAATGTGTTTTACTTACATCATCATCTTTGTGTATTTTCTATGTAGTGCTAAAACATGAGCTGCCAATATAAAGGATAAGAAAATGACACAATTTTCTTTCTATTTATAAAGATACAACCAAAACCCATTTGTAACACTCATTATTCTGTTTCCAGTGACTTGTAGTCACTGAAGGGACTTTATTTTATGTTGCTACCCAGACAGTTTAGGGCTGCACACACATAAAAACATCATGGTAGGTGGTGAAAGCACTCCCTTGTTAGTCAATCAGGTTGTTCTTGCTGCAGGCTCGCCTCTAAACATTTAGAGACTACACCCGGCCGATGCTAAAAGCCTGACTTAGTCCTGCTAAATTTTGTATGGTGCTAATGTTTCACAGCCCGCAGAGATTGGAAAGCTTGAGTCTCCCGGGTGATTTCTGGGTACCGGTATCAGAAAGGTTGAGGAAGCACTGCAACAGCCTTTCAACTACAGGTTCATTTTGAAAAATGAACTGTGATCAATAGCAAAAGATGAACAGTTTCAATTGGAAGAAAAAGGAGTAGTTGAAGAACCATCGTATTTTCAGTAAACGTGGATTTTTTTAACAGTGTAAAAGGGGCTAAACACACTTTTCAGGGTTTTTTTTAATCTTCCACTTTATAATTATTCATTGAATCGTGCCACACGGAATCCCAAATAAAATACATGAACATTTGTGGTCATAAAGTGACAAGTGAAGAAAAGTTTAACTGCTATGAATATAAAAAACGACTAGAACATGTCTATGGAGATTAAAAACAACTTCCACTACCAACTCCTTATCTTTCACGCCCTCTTTCTTTTTCCCTTTCCTTGTGTGACATGTCCTGTTAGCATTAGTGATGCAGCTAACTGGAAAACCATCTGCTTCATGTCCCTCTTTAGCCCATTACATGGCTGTCTGACTGGAGCACTCACAAGGTGTGCATGAAACAGAAAACAGAGCAAAATCAACCAATGTAAAGCAGACGAATAATAGGAATGTGTGAACTATGTCCTGATTGCTTCACGACTGGTCTGCAGAACTGTGTATGTGTGCGTACATGTTTGCTTGTGTGTCGGACAAAAAGGTTTGCCTCCGTATAATGGGGCAGCGGGATCTTGACAGTGTTGATTCGGAAGCGCCGCAGGGTGCCAGCATCGAACCCCCGCAACTACTGACACACGCACATGCGCGCGCACACGGGGTGGGGGGTGGGAGGTCCTCACGGTGGAAAAGCACCCCCGTTTTATCAACACAAATCACATCAAGTGATTAGACCCGGCGCTGTCATCGCGGAGACAGGTGGTGTGATGAAACAGGGCTTCCATCAAGAAATCACACGTCCGACAATCCCATATGCAAGGATGCGACCCACACGGGCGCTCAATCAAACACCAAAACACACAGCAAACACAGAGGGGAGCCATCAGGAAATCAGCAGCCAATCAGAATAATTTGAGCGGCGTGATGAAAGGTCTGTCCAATCCGTAGCCTCTGCTACCACAAGAGATCACAGTTATCACCACACGCACACACCCTCCCAGCTCTCCTCCTGTGTGCGTTCAGAAGCCTTTCCTTCCCAGTCCAGACTGCTCACCTCAGAGTCCGGTACCACTGTGTGATTTGTACTTAAGCTGAATACGAATGAGTGTTCTGTCAGTCAACCTAGTAGTGATCGTCCCCTGGACAGTGGTGGATAAAGTCAAGAATGGACTCCAGCAGATTCAGTTAAAGATAAAGTTTTATGGTGCATTAAGTATTAAAAGTTACAAAAATAATAATAATAATGCACCTGGCAAGTAACAAAGCAGGTATGTTTTTGCTACAAAGCAGTAGATGTCCCCATCACTGACAAAAAAACAAAAAAGTCAGGAATTAGCAACTACTTTCATGCGCAACACAAGTAAGTCTGTGACACGATGTGTTAAATGCTTTAAAAGCATTTTATTTCATTTCATTTCTGGCTATTCTTCAGTTTACTAAAGTAACATGATTAAATGCACTGTATTGCTATACCCTAGTCACACTACTGCAAATCTCTCTTGCTTCTCAGAGGCAAAGGAAAACATGATGCCATGGAAAAATAAAGCTTCCACAGCATCCCATTACACGTTTGACAAGCACAATATGACCAGGATAAGTCCAACTCCCACAGATTTTTAGGCCATCAGATTTTAGGGATATCTCAAAAGATTTCACAGAAGCAGCACCGAGGCTAACTAAAAAAAAAGTAAAAATCACAATAAGCCAGAAATAGCATTACTTTATCTCTCACTGTGCTTTGCAGATGCTTCACTCACATCAGCATGCTGCATCAGCATGTTGAAATCTAAAGGAAAACTAATGTCATGGAGAACTTTTTATTTATCAGCCTTAACTATCTGACTACTTGAGCGAACTCGTAGAGCAATGACATTTTATTTCTGTTAATTAAATGCAAAAAACAACATAAAACGAGGATTTTACGCCCCTGGTCCCAATATACATAAGAGCGCATCAAAAGTGCTTGCTAGCACTTCACCAGTGGAGTCGTTCCTGACCACCAGGATTTAGAGATCGGACAAAAGCGTGTCAGAAACTGCCACCAGACTTCCAAGCCGAGGTCGACGGCTTCTGTAAGTTTGTTGAAAAGCAGCTGACATTTCTATGTTTTTTTTCCTCCTCACAAAGTATTTAGTTCATTAGTTCAAAAACTGTTGATGTTCTTGGGATTTGCATGCAGAACCGTCTCTCAGGTTAACAAATAATGAGCTAAAAAACAGAAAATATCAAGTGAGCAGGACTGAAAATGTTGCTTGTACATGGACATGGCACCAGGCTTCCATCCAAATAAGCACTTTTGGGACATGGAGAAGCAGGGCATTTATAGATAAATGTGCAAGAACAAAATTACAGCAACCGTGAGTCAATATGAACCAAAATCTCTGAGGGTTGTGTTAGAGACCTTGTTGAATCTACACCACGAAGAATTTAAAGACGTTCTGACTGAGGTGTATCTAATAAAGTGGCCGGTGACTGTATATTCCCTGATTTTACTGCCACTTTTCACAGGAATCTTCAGGATATGGCTTACAGTGTGTGCGTGCTTCGGCTGAGCTGAGTCTCCCAACGACCACTTTAATGCACTAAGATGTTGTCAAGCAGGAATGTTATTGATGTTTCTACGGCAACCCAGGGGCTTGAGCCGAGGATTATGTTGGGAGAAGGGAACGAGACGACAAGATTGAAAGGGGAGCAGAAAGAAAGACTGGGACTACACAAAATACACTGCAGATGTAAGTGAGCAAAAACTGCGCAGACTATTTTTTTGTTCAATAAATTTTCTGTTTCAGAGAAGGGAAAACCAAGCTCACCAGGGAAGTGGCAAAAAAATAGTAAATTGGTACACCAGAAGATAAACTAGAATAGAAATATATGTCGATACTCAGGTTATTATACAAAACCTTCCCAACATAACTAATTCCAATGAAAGACGCCACTCAACTGAGAGTTTTTTTTTGTTTGTTTTTTAGTGATTTAGTTTCACTAAAAGTTTGCGGCATTCAAACATTTTGCCAAGTGAATCCCCATTATCTATCAACCTTGACCAGATACACTAAAGCTGATTGCTGTTGGCTTAATTAAACTGAATACATTTTTGTCTGCGCAGAGCCACGAGCAACCTTGATTCCAACCGAAACGTTTCAGAACGTTGCACAGATCGCCCAAGTGTGCCAGCGCCTCAGCTTCAAGAATGAATAGAAGCGAATCTTTTGAAATCATGTGAGTCAAATGTGTACCCAAAAAAAAAAAAAAAGCACAGGCAGCCGCAAAGCGCTGTGAAATGAATGATGCAAAAAATAAGGGGCAGAGAAACGGAAAGTCAAATGAACAATGACAACGAGAGACGCGGAGAAAGAGAGAAGTCCCAGTTTGAGCATCGCTTCGGGTCCAGCTGGCACAAAACGATGTTCGTAACAGTACGGGCCCCTTTCAATTTCCCATTTCCATCGTTCTCTCTGACACACAAACACGCGGGACTTAAAATACACTCGCTGTCTGTCTCCCGCTCCCTTGTTCTTTTTCTGCCTGTCCCACATCAATCAAATCTACTCCCAAAATGATCATCTGTTTAAGGCAGATTATCTTAGGGAAAGCCATCTATCGAATTACAATAACACTACTTTATCCACCTAGCCAGACATCATCCCTGGAGTGACTTTGAGTGTGTGTGTGTATTTGTGTGTGCATTTGTGTGTTTGCGTGAATGTAGTCAGAGAAAATCGTCCAGTTCATTTTTGTCTCTGGATGCCAACGTGTGTGCGTGCACAAACACTACTCTCCTAAAGCAATTCCATCAAATCTTCTGGTTGCAGTTGGAGATTTTAAGTGGTGTTTGGATAATGATGTTGCAGGACTGTCTATGCATTCTTTTCAGACCAGGTAGTAAACATAACCGGAATCCCAATGATGCAACCGGGTATTGATCAGTTACTAATGTCGAGATATGCTAAGGTTTTTAAGATGTTGCAGTTTCAATTTATTTTAATAAGAAGATAGAAAAAGTTCCAAATTGACCTCAGCTTAAAGTTATGCATCACTGCTTGTCCCCCCACCTGTTGCTGCACACTGCAGCTAAGCTGGTTGAAAAGTGGCTGCTATACCTTTGCCTTTTTGACAATTAAGACAAATTAAGACTGTTTATACATAGAGATACAGATTATCTATCGCAAAAATCACTGACTGACACGTCTAATAAACACGTTGATCGTTTCAACCTTGTTACAAACTCATTATGGTGCATAATGCTGCCGACTACTGCAGGATGTTTTATCATGTGTAAATTTATACTGTCTAGAGAGAACCCTCTGTGGAGTGCTTTGTTCTGATCTATCTATAAGTTTGTACCTGCAAGGAGACGTTTTTGATCCCACTTGAAAGCAGTTTACTGTATTCTACTTCAATTTAACTGGAAGTAGACGTGGTGGTTGGTGTTTCTTAACCATCTACGGTTGGGACCACCCATGAATATTAAACTGTGAATACTCGCACAAAGAAGCGTCACCACAGATCCTTCCTTTGTCTCCACCACTGCTCCCAACAAACTCAATAAGTCTAATAAGCATGACCATCGCTGATAAACAGTTGTTTCGCTGTCATCAGCATAGCTGCATCACTTATACATTCGTGATCGACAACACTCTTCTTGACTCTGATTGGTTGTTTTTGACAGAGCTGTGAATTTCTGCAGATGGCAGTAGGACCAGAGGGAGGAGCCAGAGGAGCTTGATGTTTTCTCAGATGTCTCATATTCTACTGTCAAGACATACTAAAAGTTTTGAGAAATACACAGTCCAGTCACATTAATGTGACCACCACGTACTTTCCACTTCAGAGTTAAATAACCAATCACAGAAGGCAGGTGGCAGCACAGTGCAGTTGAGCGTATATAAAGGGTGTGTGTGGGCTTCGGAAAACATTTCAATCGTTGGCGTAATGCAGAAACGAAGCGATTTATCCGACGTCCAAAAGGGCATGATCATTGGCTTTCGGGCCAAGGGTGGAAGCATTTCCGAAACGGCTGAGTTTGTGAACTGTTCGCGTGCCGCCGTGGTAAAAGTGTACCGTGCATGGCAAAATGGGACTGTCCAAAATCAACGACGTGGCAAATGTGGTGCACCACGGGCCATAGATGACAGAGGCGAACGACGGTTGCGGAGATGCGTTCGGGCAGATAGACGGGCTACCGTTGAGCAACTGACCACTAAAATGAACCAAGGGGCTACCACAAGTGTCTCCCAAACCACTATTCAGCGAACATTGCTGCGTCTGGGCCTCCGAAGCAGACGCCTGGTTCGTGCACCTATGCTGACTGGTGTTCATCGACGACGAAGGCTAGAATTTGCACGCCAGTACAGCAGCTGGACGTCCACTGAGTGGCGACAGGTAGCGTTTTCAGATGAATCGCGTTTTATGCTCCATCGGACAGATGGACGTTGGCGTATAAGGCGTGAAACCTCTGAAAGGAACCACCCTGCAACCATTGCAGGAACGGTCCAAGCTGGAGGCGGGAGCATTATGGTCTGGGGAATGTTTTCCTGGCATTCTCTGGGTTCACTGATTATTGTGGAAGGCACGATGGATCAATACAAGTACGCATCTGTCCTTGCGGACCATGTCCACCCCTACATGCGCATTGTTTTTCCTCAGGATGATGGCATCTTCCAGCAGGACAATGCGAGGTGCCATACAGCTGCCAGTGTACGTGCGTGGTTCGAAGAGCACCAGGATGAGTTTACCGTCCTCCCCTGGCCAGCAAACTCACCTGACTTAAACCCAATCGAGCATCTGTGGGACCATCTCGATCGAGTTGTTCGCGCCATGGATCCTCAACCGTGTAATCTAGCGCAGCTGGCCACGGCATTAGAGTCGGCATGGCTCAACATCCCAGAGAAGACCTTCAGGGACCTAAGTGACTCTCTTCCTGCACGTCTCGTAGCAGTGCGCTCTGCGAAAGGTGGTTATTCTGGCTTTTGACAGATGGTCACATTAATGTGACTGGACTGTGTATGTTAACATAGTTTTATAAAAGTGACATGCTGCAGCTTTAAGGCAGCACTAAGTGCCAAAACTAAAGTTGGAAAGCTACGAGCGGCACGTTTATACAGCAGCCACACATCAGCTGGTTCCTTCACCAAATAGTTTGACAAGCTAACTAGACCAGCTAACATTAGCTTATTCTATTTCTGCTGTTCTACAAAGAGCAGCAGAAGAAAGAAACATTTATGCAACAGGCACTTAAACTCAATTACTATACAAACTGTGTGCTGATCTTTACAAAATTAGATTGATTGACTGATTAATGAATTGATTGACCAAACTGCCCTACAATATTATAGACGTAGGTTCTTTAAAATACTCTGTCAGAGTGAAATTCTGTTTCATTAAAAAAAGAATATTTTTCCTATTTCAAAAATCTCAATATCATGAACCCAACATTATGTCTATTCTCATGCTGTGAGTTGAATCTAATACTGCACCAACATGTCTGTAGCGATATCATTCATTTATCTAGTATCAAGAACCCACCATAGGTCAATTTGTGACCTAATGCTTATATTTATACCCCGAATATTAAAATGTTTTAACACAAATGATTTGTCAACTTGAGTGTGGCAGTCTTTCACATTTCACAATTATTTTCACATAAAAATTTGCATGTGCTGTCGACCGCACTTTGTTTTTTGTAGCTAAAACTTTAATAACATGGAAACTGAACAGGAAACGTGTATTCCTCAGAGTTTCCACCTGTTAGTCATTTAGAAAAAGTAGACAAAGGGGAACGCTTTCAGGGCCACCTCAGAAAAGGTATCTGTGGCATTACAATAAAGTTTAGGAATGTCGCTTGAATGTGATGTAACTCTGTTTATTTGCAGAAACATAATATTAAGTTGCTATTTCAGCTATTTCTTTCTATCAAATTATATTATGAATTAGAAAATTCCTGTCTACTGAACCTTTGATGCCTTTAGTGAGGAGCGGCCTTGATTTCAGCTTACACTGAATTAACATTTCAAGTGTCTAAAATGTGTTTTTGTCAGGTAACCTTCCAGTAAACACCTTCCCCACAGTGAAGCCCTAAGCTGAAATAAACGAGATGTGTGCACCCTGATTAGAGTTTGCAAATAAACAAAGATATACAGAGCCCTGAGATGGGTGTTAACAAATAGCCTGCCTAATTCCTGAGACAGAAAGTTATTCTGACTTGTAATTACAAGAATTTTTCTTGCTGTTGCCAGCGCCACTTAATAAAAAGACAAGCAGAGAGTGACTGAACGCGAGTGTGTGCGCGCTTCTCAGCCGAGGGGCCTTGTGCTGCGGGCGCTCTCCGTGAACAATCAAAACAGCTCAATTTAGGCTTTATCTGCAGCTCAAGCACACACGCACACATAGAAACACACACACACTCCGAACAGAGCTGAGACAAAAGAACGGTGGCGTGAGGAAGGCAAGAAGAAAGCAAGGGACATTAGTGGTGATGATGCCAGCAGTTTGGAAGGTCAGGTAAAGTTGGATTTTGATGCATCCTGCACCTGATCGATATCTTACCCTCTTTCCCTTTCTTCCCTTCAATCCCTTTCTTCGTCTCATCCAGGAATACTAAGGGGCTGCTAGTATCGACTGATGACTACCAAAAGCAGATTCATAACAACGGGTCAATCAATTAAAAGCACACATAAGAGCAAGCATCAAAACCAATATGTAGTGAGTGACAATGTGCAATCAACTGGTAGCCCTTCGTGCAGAACTGACGCCAATGACGTACATTAAATGAAATAAGAACAGAACAAAGAAACAAATTACAAGTGTTCCTTGAAACTCCTGAATGGCAGCAATCAGGTAACAAAAAATAAAAAAATTAAACACTCACAACTCCATACAGAAGATTCCTACAGCTTGCACATGTTTCACAGTTACATATTTTGTCCATTTCCAAGGAAGGAAAGGTTACAGTTTTCATAGAGATGTTCCGAGTGTTTGAGGCTGCAAAAACTGCAGCCACTGCTCCCACCCTCAGGCTGAAAGTGGTACTGCAGGTGAGAGAAGCCCCAAAGCAGCCCTCAGCGGTGTCTATGATGTCCCAAAACGTTTCTTAGACTTGGATAAAAGCGGTCCATCAAAGTGAGCAAAAAGAAACAAACACTGTTGTATTCACAGTAACCTCTTTTTATTTTCCAGTTTACCCAAAGACCTTTGCAAAAGAATCCTTAACCTTTCAGTGTTTATCACATTTTGTCATGTTTTAAAGTCAAACTTAAGTGTATTTAGTTTGCTTTAATCTAATTTACCTCAAAATAAATACCAGACCAACCAACTGTCTTAGCATGTTTCCTTATTAATGAGTACAGCACATCTGTAAGTGTAATTTAATCTCAGTAAATACAGATGTTCTGTGAAGCCCCAAGAGATTTCTAAACAAAGAGCATCACTGAGAGCGGGGAACACAGCAGACGGGTCAGGGATATGACTGTGGAGATATTTAAAACAAGATCCAGTTCTAAAACAAATTGTAAGCTTTGAAAATTTCAAAAAGGAAGTTTAGAAGAAGGATTTTCAGCAAGAATGTGTAAGCTGGTGAAAATACTGGGAAGATGTATGGTGCCAAATGCAACAAATGCAGGTTTATAGAAGAAGGAAACATTAAAAAGACTGTGAAAGACTTGAGATGGGTTAGAAGTTCACCTTCCAGCTAAAAAACAGCCAGAGCTGCCAGAGCTGAAGTGGAATGGTTTACATAAAAGCAGATTCATATGTTAAAATAAACCAAACTCCACACCTAAATCCAATGGAAAACCACAGGGAAGCTGCTGTCCAATAGAGGCTCTTCATCTAGAATAACTGCAGTAATTGCGGTGAAAAGTTGCTCCACAAAGTACTGACCCACGGGGCTGAATGTGTGTGCATGGTGCAGTGTTCAGATCACAATGGACCCCCATCTAATTATAGTTGAGTATTCAAGGATTCCCCGTTTCACAAATTTTGATTGGCTATGCCCCCCTCCCCCCCACCCCCCAAGAGCAGATAAGGAAGACTACTGTAGTGCCAGCAAGGTTTCCACTATAAATATTATGGAGTAACAAGGTCGATTTGGTGTTTTACCTACTAAAATAAACCGTTTTGAGTATACATAAAGAGGTTTATAAAACTTTTTAAAATCGTGCATGATTTTTTTTCACTTCACAAACACTAGTTTCTAATCTGTCACATAACATCTCAATAATACACTAAAGTTTGTTATAGCAATGAGATAAAATATGGAAAAGTTCACAGAGTATGCATACTTTTGCTTGGCACCGTAGCTGTTTATGCAACATAGACCTGAAAAGAAACAAGACTCAAACTTGTGACTCAACATCTTCGTGGTAAACACATTGGACGTCTTGGACTCCTTCAGACATTAAAGTGCCTGACTGCTGTTCCAAATCAAACCTTGTTGAAGATTCAGTTGACTACATATGCTGCAGCTGCGAGAGCCAAAAAAAAAAAAAAAAAAAAAAACTCAACTCAAGAGGCATCCAGCCCAAAGAGAAGTTCACAGCAATGAAGCTGACAAAATAAGAACCAGACAGAAAAGCATAGGGGAAGTGAGAGCAACCACCCAGACAGATACATACAATGCCTGAAAATTATGTCAATAAACAGAGTGAATTCACAGTTAGGGGCTAACAATAGTGTCCGCTTGCGTGTGTGTGTGTGTGTGTGTCCTTCAGGGTGCAGTCGGACTTGTTATGGCAAAGGCAGAGCTTTTGGAGGCTCCCAGTTTGTTCCTGAATGATTGTCCTGAGCAGGAAGTGATGTCACAGGTTTGTCCTGGCTCCCTCGGACGTGGGAAGTGGATTATAGTGGGATAGTGGAGCGGCTGGCTGTTTGCCTGCTCGTCTGTTGTACTCTGTCAAAACACAGCTAGACAGGTCATCAGGTAAACGGGCCACAGACCTTCAACCAATCTACAGCAGAATAGAAGGCGATGAATCAAAATCAATTTAATTTCACGAGAAGACTAAGCTAAATCATTTATTAATAGCGCTTGGTGCTTTCAATTCAAACTCCTGGATTCCTCAGCACCGCTTCCGTTTTTGGTCATCGACATCACATGAGAACGTTAATAAAGCATCAAGCCGCACAGACAGCGGGCAGAAATGATTTTCCACATGTGCGGCATCCACTCTTTGCCTCTGCCCTCTTGTCCCTCTGCATGTGTCTGTGTGCATGTGGTTGAGTTCAGTTCACGTACTCTTCTCCACAAAATGACGACGGCGCAGTGGCTAACAAGCACTTGTGCTCAATTTGACGGCCCAACAAGGGCTTAATGAAAAGTCACATAACAATGGAGAGGAGAGGGGAGTACTGCAGCCCCGTGAAACAATGGCTTGTCATGCTGATCTTCCACTCCTCCTCTCATTGTGGCAAAGACAAACAACGCCAGCATTCACACCCGTCCGCGCTTTTACCGTGTGCTGTGTTACAGGAACGGCAAGTGATTCTTCTAACGGTTAAACACGTCGGGAATCGCTTTGGAGTTGTCCAAAACGAAGGAGCAAAACTTGGTGTTTTGCAGACAGTCCAGGGACACACGCAGGCAGTGTAACTGGCTGTACGAGCAGGGTTTAATGACAGCCCCCTAACAATAGGGAGCAGAGCAGCCCAGCTATCTGCCTGTCAAACAATGAAGGGGGTACTGCTGAAGAGCTTGTCAACACCAATACATGTAAACACCCGCCAGACACACTGAAAAAATCATCACAAAAATAAAAAACTCGAGCTGGGTGCACATGTACATGTACATGCCAACAAGCACACAAAACACACACACACACACACACACACACACAAACAGGGTAATTCAGAGCGCTGCCATTTATGTGAAGAGTGCTCGGTTTTTTCCGACTCTGAGTGGAAGTGAATTTGCTTTTTCTGTCGAGTGCAAGTCAGGTTGGATTAAAAAACACTTGGCCAGTAGTGATGGGTTATCACTGCGCATCTGCGTGTGCATTTGTGTGTTTGTGTGCGTCGGGACGGCGTTGATGCCCGCAGGCGCCCAGATTGGATGCAGGCAGATCTGCAGACAGTCCTCCGCCCCTGTCAGGACCCATCTCTCTCTCTCTCTCTCTCTCTTTGCCTCCTCTCTCAAGGTGTCCTTTCACTGTTTTCTTGCTCGTCATCTTTCACGTTGTTTTCATCTGCGCCGTGTTGCTCACTCCGCTCAGCCGCTCCCATTCACTTGGCGGGGCTGCTCCTATGCATGGTCTACACTTTGTTTGTCTGTTTTATCAGTCAGCATAAAACGAAAATGTGGCTTCTGGTCTAATAACCAAACCTTTGACCAACAAATCCTGAGCATCAACTTCTTTCACTGGTGTACAACTGTCAACTTTGAAACCTGTTACTTACTACTCGGTATCGACATTGTTTTGTTTTTTCCGTTTCCTCTTTCACTCTTAACATCCTAAGTCTTCTAAGCTGTCTTGGTTTTATTTAGTTGAGGCATGAGAACAAGGATTCTATTGTGTCTAAAGTTAACTTTTTTTCACAATAGGCAAGGCGAATCTGACCACTGCATTCTGAATTTGCCAAATCATAACAATTCCATGCAAATCAATCAAGTATGATCACCCGGTGGCAGAGAAATGGGGCTAGACGCTCAACTAGCTCATCAGACTTGTTTGTGTCCATTAGGAATGTGCAAAATGAAGGAAATTGTCTCGAGAAATGTAGGCAATCGGCACGCTTGGCTATGAAATCTCAAGCATCCACAGACGGTGTCCTTGGAGTCTGCGCACACAAATAACTGAGGTCATGCACAAAATATTTCAGTCTTGTCCTTAAGAGGAAGTAACAGAGTTGCAGTTGTCCAATCATTGTCCAGATAAATGTGTGCATTTGGATTGTTGTAAGATAACATCTCTTCTTCTTCTTTCCCCCATTACAGCTCATTTGTTGTTGAGCGAACCCATCCAAAAAGCTGCTGAGCTGGACACTCTTAGGTATCTGTGAGTGATCAATGGGACAGAGTAAAGGGAGCTGCAAAAATGAGAAGATATAAAAGGAAACATAGTGAAGGACCAAGGAGACTAATTGTGTCTGAACTGCAGTTCCACGGATAGTCAAGTTATAGATCAGGACACAGCACCTGATCCTGCACAGCATGGTGATTTTATGTGAATGCCATACATGCTTAAAAAAGTCACAACTCTTGCATTCTAGCAAATGTGTGCATCAAATATAAAACGACACAGTAAGACCTCTCAAAGTCTCTGGAGGAGCCTAATCTGAGTCCTGTCTGTCTCTGCTTGTAGGTTACACTTGCTAAAGATAAGGAAAATGTATTTTCTAGGTATTTTTCAAGCTATTTTCCTGGGTGAAATTATTTATTTTATGATTCCCTTCCCTTCAAATTCAATATGAAGCAATAATAAATAAGTTTCTTCAGTCCTATTTAACCTTATGAACCTGCTTTAGCTCAACTACTGCTTTGATGTGGATCAAAATTAAACAAATGAAAACAATACAAATGTGCATTAAAGCTTCCATTGTATGTATTTGTGAGGTTTGACCCTGCAAATACTAAGATTTAATGGCGCATCAGAGTAGTAGTTGTGTTTATGTGTTTCATTTTGGTGTAATGTGTGTACATGTGTGTGTTTGTCTCTGTCCCATTGAGTCTAATGGTCCCTGGAGGCAGGCCAGCGTCCATCAGCAGACAGCAGGCATTAGTGCTCTGCCCAAGTATCGATGGACCACCGGTGCTTGACAGCAGGCCCCTCCCTGCAGTCTCAGGACAAGATGGGTATATGGATGGCTGTGCGTGTGCACGCGTGCTTGTGTAATAGACACAAAACGTTTTGATCCAGCTATATATACGCGCGGAGAGCGAGAGGGGAAATAGATGTCTATGTGCGTTTTAGAGACTGATATGTTTGTGTATGAACCCTGACCTCGGGCTATGTGTCACAGCTCTCTCTGCGTGTCTATATGTGTGTGTGCCAGAATGAGGGGTCGCCCGGCTGTCATCGATCTCACACACACCAGGCCAGCACTTAACACTTGGACTGTAGCGACTAATACACTCACACCATCTATTACGTCCCCACTGGAGGCACAGCGTGTGTGTGTGTGTGTGTGTGTGTGTGTGTGTGTGTGTGTGTGCGTGCGAGCGTGTGGTGTGTGTGTGTGTGTGTGTGTGTGTGTGTGTGTGTGTGTGTGTGTGTGTGTGTGTGTGTGTGTGTGTGTGTGTGGTGTGTGGCGCCTATGGCCTACTGCCAAACGCATGCTGCTGTTGTTCAATGGCAGCACAATAGATTACACATATAACAGTGTAATGATATATCTCTATCAGACATTCCCCTCATCCATGTCCTCTCCACTCTGTTTTTCTCCATCCCAAAAATATTCTCTGCTGCGCTTGTATGACACCCGGCTTCATCAAAACGAGTGGATTCTTGAGGTTTAATTTGACACATACTTATAATAAATAAAGAAAATCCTAGCTCCAGTGAAGACATGTTTTTATTTGCTCGACTTTTGTATGAATTGGTCCGCATTCTTGTCACACAAAGGTGTGTACCTAACTGCCTGACCTTAGCACAGACATGCATTCTCCAAAGTGCTTTATAAAAGTTTCTTTAAATACCTATAGAGCATTTTATAAATTCGCCAATGGTTACCACTTGAGTGCTTTACCAAAGAACAAAAGAGGAGAGCACTTATAGCCACAACGAGTTCTTTAAATCGTCAAGCAATTGTATGTTAGATAAATACGATGGAGAACTGTAGAAAACTGACAGTGAGGAGAGATGATGCAAAGGCAAAGGACACAAATTAAAACATCTAGGCGCAAAATAAATAAAACAACATACAACAGCTAGACTTCAGAGAGATGTGATTAAGCAATGCTCTTACGCCGACATGTTGTTTGATGTACGCTTAAAGTAATTAATAACTGTGTTTTGTTGTCCAGCTGCAGACAAAGACACTCTTGTCTGATAGTACATTTTCCTGCACAAACCTTATTGTCCATAAAAGAACAGCACAGCTGATTTGGATATTATAAGCATACAGTGATTAGCAGCAAGTGAACACTGCATGTTGGTTGGAAATGTTCAGATCTGTGGCCAGTTGATGCAGAAACTGTTGTTGCCTGGAAGAGAAATTGTTTGCAGAGTTTCCTTTGCTAGGGTGCAAGTACAGACTTGTTTTTTCTGGTTCCCCCCATAGCTGCTTGATTCAGGAAAAGCGTGAATCTTTGGACGTCAAGTCATCACTTTGAGCTGACTCCATTGTGCTTAGAGTTGTTATGCTTCAACTCAATTTTAACACGTTTGTCTAATATCTACGCGCAGATTCTGGGGCATCTTTCTTTTGTGCAATGCATAGCTTACTCTGGCAATCACTAGGTATTCCTAGGCCAAAATGGCTAGATATTCCTCAAGAAAGGACTATCTCTTTTATGAGCTTCATTATCTTCACAAAAGGTGCTTTGGTTGCCAATGCCACAGGTACAGATGATTTTCAGAGCACAGCTCCTGAATCTGTGACCAATTTTTTGAACAAGGTACATTCAGATACCATGTCTACAACCACCCTCAAAAACCGTGAGAAACACTCTCAAAGGTGTTAGTCGAAGGGTCTCTTGCTAGATTTTTCTGATTCTCATGACTCATTTGAGTTTGCTAGATCATTCTGGCAGCCTACCTGGATCCAACTCACTAGCAGGTGGTCTTCAGCTGACACCTTTGACTCTCTTTTTACTCAACTGTCCAAGACAGCATGGCAAGGTGTTTGTAATTTACAGAAATTAAATAACAAACCACTGCTCACATTTAGATCCTCTAGAGGGGACTCAATCATTGCCCGCATTGCACTGCAATATACCAGAATCTCAGCAGAACCCCAAAGGCAAACCTTTTAAAGACATCATCCAAAGATTCAAAGAAGACCACAAAAACAGTCAACACTTCCTCTTTTATGAATCAAAGCCACAAAAAAACAACCCTCCCACTTTCAATCCTCCCAATCAATAAGAACATCAACACTGACGCTGAGCAAGAGGCTTGTGAGAGGGGCTGCTTGATGCATTGAAAACATGATTTTTTCAATATTTTTCTAGAAGACCACAAAGACAATTTTGATTCCACTAAAGCCACCTTCCTTACTTTTCTCTTACCTTTCAAATAATCACAATATCCTCAGCATTTTTGCTGAGCATTGGGAACTTCAGGACAGAAAGAGGTGATCAAGAGTATTTTTGGCAAATAATGCCATTACACCTCATCCATTACTGAATCTAAGCAGCTCATTGTTCTAGTCTGAATTTGAGGTTCATATCTTGGTTGTAGTGAGTAGTTATTTAAACTACTGATTGAATAATTCACTACTTTTGTTAACAGGCAACTATGCAGATGTACTTAAAAGGGGATCCAATGACAGAATTTGCTTTGTTTCCTTGCTTTTTTGAGATTGTGGAAAAATGTTCTTCAGTACCAACACTCTCGGGCTCAAAGGTTTAATGGTCCATTTTTACAGGATTACATGGGTTAAAACATGATTCAGCTAAACTCTAGAATACTAGCTAGCAGTAAGTAGTAAAAAAAGGCTTTATATATAAATGGCCATTATTTGCTATAGGCTAGCAAGCCTCTCATCACACTTGCCCAGAAGCTACAGTACAAATGAAATGATAATTTTAGCTATGTGTGTGTATGTGTGTCTTTCTCTCATCCACTTTCATTTTTTATGTTTATCTTCATGACCTTGTCCTTTTTCCCCCATGGAGGTAAAGGACAAGGGTAGTAAAGAGAAGAAGTGGCAAGGGGAGAAGATAAGGGTTGATGCCATGGCTGCTGGGGTTTTTCTGTGTGCTGGAGAGGAGCACTGAAGAATACCAGGGAAAAAAAAGAGAGCAAGAGAGACATATAGGGAGAGACAGGAACCTTTGGGCCATAGACCAAGTAGTCTCTTAAGTGATCTGATTGTTGTGCCTGAAAACATCAGTGACCAAATGCAGAATGGTTACTAATAATACATCCATTTAGCCTGACCCTACAAACACAGAAACAACTTGTAACGCACACACAGAACGGAAGCAACGACAGGGCAAATGCATATGTTTGCAACAAAACAAAGGTTGCTTTCCTGTCTCATATTGCCAAATGATAAAAAGAAAAATAAGTGGAACAGAAGGTAAATAAAAGCATAAAGAAAGATTGAGGATGTCCCGCCTGGGTCTGCTCATGTAATTTAGCAAACATGCAAAAGTAAATGACACTTATTTTCAATTGATCAGCTAAGCGCTCTGCTGTACACAGTATGGAAGTGTGTTGGCAGGATGAGAATGGGCTTTGAATGGCAATTATTGATCATCTTTAGGCCTATGGCCCACTTAGGACATGTCATGGCTTTTCCCTCCTGCACACAGAGTCACAAGTGGTAAAATATTACAAAAACAGAATGAGTCAAAGTTAAAACAAATGACCAAGAAATAAAAACTAATTTTAAAAACATGGAATAAGTCAGAAAGAGAACATCTGTGCATTAAAAGTTGACTATTATTTCACCTATGCTAATTGCGCTTTATGTTACAGAAATTGACAACTACTAGAACTTCTAGTAGTTGTCATTTCAAACCTATTTTTGTTCTATCATTCAGGTTCCATTTTGTCTATATTTTAATTAAAACACTATTTTAGGAGAAGTCTTTGGAGAGCTTCGTTTTACAGCTTCAGTCAGGTGTTTACATACACATTTTACATTTTTCTTTTCTTTTATGGGAAACTTTACACCAAGTTTTAAAAAATTTAAACAAGTTTTAATTTAACACATCACTGCCAAGTTATACTTTGACAAAACACTTATAACGCATATTGACATTTGATCAGCTGTCCTTTAGCAAACTTTACATCTTATATATGTAAAGTTATATATGTAAAGTTTTACATCTTTTTATAACCAGAATCAGGATTTGGTCTTTTTTTTTTACTGGATATTTGAACACTTTTCTAGTCAGAATTGGTCCCAATTATTTAACATTACTAATTTCTAGGATAAATTTGGCTTTTAAACATTAGCACTTTAAGTACGGATGAGTTTTGCAGCCACTTCAGGCCTTTTGTTAAGTGGAAACGTCTTGGGAACCGACTTGGCATCGGACAGGAATGAATCCTCAGCTGCAAAGCAAGCCGAGTCAGAGTCAAATGCCTTCTCGAAAAAAAAAAGAAAAAGAAATGTTGGTCAGGCGAGACCCTAATTTAGTCATGATAACAAAGTATCCCTGCATGAGTCACATTAAGGTATTGAAACTTGGGAACATTGTACCATCTACCAAGCATAGTGTTGGTAGCAATCATGTTGAATGTTATTGGTGCTGCTGCAAAATGGATATAATAATGAAGATGGAGGACGCAGAAATTTTCAAGTTATTCTCAACTCAACAGCATTAACTACATTGAAAATGAATATCTCAAATACAGGACACTCCCACATGTATTAATTAGAATTTTATGTTGTTCTGAGGCATCTTGTTTGGATCGACACTCTAGAGCTGACCCCTGCCTCTTAAAAAAATGCAGATCTATCATCATCTCCATTGTGACAAAGTGGTGGTACAATATCCATAGCGCTTCTCTGGGTCCAGTGTCCCACTTTGAAAAGGCAGAGCAGGACACGGCTATGATAACTCGGATGCTTGGAAATTGATGGGACCACGCACAGAAACACACGCAGTGCCAGCAGAGTTATAGGAAGACTTAGAGCACCCCCAGCTGGGGGACGGCGCCGGCAGAAAGAGACAGGAAAACATGCAAAGGCATCGCTACAAACAGAAGTTGGAGATCGAGCGCATACAGCAATTTGTACTCATTACAAAGTGTACTATTTATTCATCCGCTCCGGCTCCCAGATTAGGCACTTCATACCTCTTATGTGTTTGTTATGTAGCTTATAGTGTTTGTCTAGTGCAGCTATAGCTGAGCAAATGTTTTCCCACACAGAGTCCAAACAAAGGCCAGGTGACATGCACACATCTAAACAAGCGCAAACACACACCATGAAAGAGGTGCAATTAGAGCATCCTACTCCAATTAACCAGCTCTTTAAACAAATCCACATTAGGCCCTCCATTGTGGCTGCGCTCGCAAAACAGCCACTTGGGGAAGCGGCATAAAAGCTTCGACTGTATTCCTCCTCGAGGACACGTGTGTTCGTTTGTGTGTGTGTGCGTGCGCGTGCGGGTGCGTGTGTGTGTTGATTGGTGGCGGTCACACACTGGTACAGGATCTGGGCTGTTGTGATTGCGATGAAAGATTGTGCAATCACTGGTGGGTGGAGAGAGCAAGAGGTAAGCTAAGAGGGAGGGAAGAAGAACAGCGCGGCTAGCAGAGAGCAGCGAGGGAGGAGGTTACCATCTGTATAAGTAAATTAAAACCTGTGGGCTGATACACTGCCGTGCTGGACGAAGCACGTCTTTTACACAATTACACTGATGGTCAGGTGTGTTTACGACTGCAGCCCAAGAGGTGCATTTTTTGTATTTTCTGAAACTTGTTCCAGCATTGGAAACAACTTATTACATTTGATTAAATTATCACAAAAACATTGAACCTGTTCACATTTTTTTATATCACAACTACAAACTTGACTTTATTTACCTGGAATTCATGCAAAGTGTTGTAAAACGGTGAAATGAAAGCAAATGGTTCAAATTGTCTTTTTAATTGTACAAATGAAACTTGGCACAGTCAAGCTCGTTCAGATTGGATGGACACATTGACGTTTTTAAGCTACATATTATCTATGACACGAGGGCCAAATAATGTCAAGTTGAAAATGCTTTTAATCAAAATAGCAAAAAGTACTTGGCTTTCATTCTTACTTGCTCGAATATTTACATGAAACAAGAAAATTGGTGTGATTAATGTGAAAAGAAGATCTGTAAAAGATTGTAAATCCGAGACACACAAATTTGTTGGGTCGATTATCTTTGCCTACTCGTACTATTACCAGATTAAAGTTATAATGTTCTGACTTTATTCACGCAACACATCTACTTAATTTTAAACTTTTATTTATTTTACTTTCTTAGCGTGGCCCTAATACTCCGTTGTAGTAGACCTTTGTACAATCAGATTAAATTAAGAACAAAAAATATAACTGAGAAAAGATTAATACATGTTTCAATGAAGTAGATCTTATAATGGCTTCTTTTGGGGGGGAAACTTCACATAAGTGAAAATTGCACCCTAACATTGTACATTGTTTTTCGAACTGACTACATCAGCTGGCTAAACAAATTTATGCCTCTATTTAATTTTTGATGAGGACAACAAATGTTCCACGCACTGCACTTTGGACAACCTATAAACCTCTCTATTGTAGTTCCTACATTAGTGTTGTTGTCCAGCTGAAAGGTGAACTTGTTCACAAGTTTTTCGCAAGTTCTCCACAAAGCCTTGACAGTTATGCACCACTTTGTGAGAATCTATCACATACAATCCAAATAAATATGTGAAATACGTAAAGATGTATTAATACTTTCTGAGGCACAGCATGTAATTTACAACAGTAAATGAAAGCAGAATAGGTCATTACAGTGATTTATCACTTTTAACAGTACAATAATTATCTGTCGAAAAGGCAGTGATTTATTTGTATGACCGCTATAACATTAGAACATATAAAAATGAAAGTGATTAGCAGCCTTCTTTACCAATTATCTGTTAATCTCTTCAGTGTGTCATTGCTGATTATTCCTTATATTCCCCCAACGATAACTTTTTTCACAAAACATTGAATGACTCTTATATTCCTCTCTGTGTTCATTATACATGTGAGCAACAGAGAAAGAGAGTCTATTTCAGCTTCAGTGGACAGGCACAAAGGCATGTGGCGCCATGGCCTGCTGTGGACAGATAGAGACACAGTAAGGAAAAATGTGTGCGCCAATGGCTGCGTGTGTGGATACAAAGCAAAAAAAAAGTCAGAAGAGTTGCTTTGAAAATTTGAAATAAGATGAAAACTGAAAATAGATCATCAGTTTACTTCAGTATGCACATTTTAGAGACAAGATACATAAACACCCAGATTGAATGTTTCAGGTTTTGAGTGGGTTCTCCTCTTTCCCATAATAATAAATAGTCTAGTGTTATAAGGCAGTTTGCTCAAACAGCTTCAGTCTCTTCAGCTTGGAGCCCCTGAGAGACGCTACAGCAGTCAGCAGTTAGGGCAGTTTCTCAGGGGGGCACTTGAAAATCAGTTAACTTTCCCCTCCGAGGCCTGCACTTGCTAACATTAGCATGTAGCACACCAATTACAGCCGACACCTAACATTAGCACAGCCTGCTGACAGTTAAAGGCCCCTGTGGGGCTATTTAAAGCCCCCAGTCAGGGAGAAACTGACAGAGTGAAGAAGTAGCGTTCAACAGTTTGTGCATTAAAGCTGTACAGCGAGTCACTAAGCAAGTTAATGGCTCTTTAGCTAAATAGCAAACACATTAGTCTTTCTGGAAAAGACGTGTTGACAGGCTGAAGGCTAACAAGCAACTGCTCCACTTCACTAGAAGGCGTGTTGACAAAATCTGCTAAAGAACTAATGATTCACGAGTATGTCAATGTTTTTTTTCTGAGATTTTCAGTAGTTACAACAATGTGTAAATAAATTTTTACTGTACAGTGACCGGCAAAAAGTACAAGGTGAATATATTGTTGGGCCCTTAATGTGATTGATCAACACAAAGGAGTGCATAACTGGGAATGAAAATGATACTTAGGTTTGATTTCTTTATAACAAAAATAAGAAATATATGCTGTAAATCACAGGTCTTTTTTAGTACGTCTCAAACAGAGGCGGAAAATCAAAAGACTGAAATATTAGCCATTTTTCTTAGCAAAATCGCTTCGGCTCAGACTAAATGAAGAATGTTTGTGAGCAGCAGTTTTCAAGCCTTAGCCACAAACTATAGACTTCAGTTAGATTTGAACTTTGACTAGGCCATTCCAGTACATAAATATGCTTTCATTGTAACACAATCTAAAAAAGTAATACTGAAATTTGCTACTGACTAAATGAGAGAAAAATCTAAATGGTATCAATGCATGTCTTGCACTTGGCATCAACAAAAGCTTTACTTATTGAAGATATGGACACAAAAACGAAAGTTGTCCAATCAGACGAGTATCTAAGAAGCTGTGTAAATTTTCAAAGACTCATTCTTTTAGATTCCTGAAAAAATAAATGTTAAATAAAATTCACTTAAAAAGAAATATTTCAAAAAGTTGCGTGTTTTTGTTGTTTTGTTTGTTTAGTTTTTGGGGTGGGAATTTTTATCTCCAGAAACTGTAGTGATGTGAAGATAAAGTAGGAGTTATGTGTTTGGAAAGAAACCAAAGCCTGTTCCCATGTGGCCATGTAACCATTTAAGTGCTGCTTCTTCCAACCAACACACTAATCACATTAATCATCTATTTGTGTTTAAACATCATTAGGGACCTTCACAAATAGATTTCCACATGCAGAAACAAGCACACTCAAGCACTTGTGGCTTGAGGTACACTTGATGGGTATGAGTGGGAGGAGAGCCAAATTAGCCACCATACGCTAATCACCCTCTAATGGCAGCACACTGCACATATTCAAGTTTGTGTATAGATTTATTATATACACATGCAGAAATCTAACTTCACATTCCTATTATGCACATTGGTCTAACGAAATATAAGAACATCTAATATTAAGTGAAGATGTTCTGCGGTGTCCTGAGTGTATGACTCAATACGATTTATAAAGCAGGATTTTGAGCATATATGCAGCACAGCACTAATCTTTTGCTTTATAGAGCAGCAACACTGAAAGTGGTAATCATTGACTGCAGGAGATGACTCAGAGAGGCTGAAAGATTTTACTCTAGGAGTAGGTTAAAAATCAGCAATCAAGACTAAAAATAATAACTGCCAATATTAACAAGAGAGAAAATACGCTAAGTTATTTAGTTTCAAAATTATTATATTTGAGTCTTAATTTCAGTGAATTTTCCAAGAAAACACTTTTATGGGGTTTTTTAATATAAAAACTAATGGTGCGTTCACACCAAACGCGTTTCACGCATCTGGTTTCCATTGAAAGTCTAAGTGGAGGAGAGAGCCGCGGAGGGAGCGCGGCAGACGCATCAGAATCGCAGCCATTTTTTTTCCGTTGCTGACCTATTTGTCGGACGCATCAAACACGACGCATCAAACACGACGCAACGGGCCTGAACGCACCTCCACATAGTCTGTGAATGTAATCCATAAAAATTATAAGACCTACAAATTTAGGACCTCATTAAATGTAAATACAGACCCAGAAGGGAAAACTTCGGACAAAATTAATATTTTCCAAGGTTTAATGTATCAGTTGATGTGTAAATAAATTAGTTTCACAATTCAAGCCCAACACAACAAACAGAAAGACATTCACAGACTGTTTTCTAGATTGATCCACAGTTCAGTGGCGTTGCAGACTTCATAAACACTGTTTCTTTGTGCTTGTGTTGCATGGCTGAACTGTCCCGCCTAGCTGAGATTAGACACCATCTGAGACATTGCTAGGAGGGGTATATAAGAATCGGGCGACTTAAATGGAGAAAAATCCAATAATTATATCCGTCCAGAGGGAGGTAGCGCTTTTAGAGTAGGGGGTGACCTGTTATTACTCTCTCTTTTTCTTTCACTTCTCCCCCAAAAAAAATCTGAGGTGAAGGGGGTAACCTAAGAAAAGGGAAGAATGGAGTGCATTGAGATAAGCGTTGTAGCTGAGCTTGCTGCTAAAGTATGCCCTTGTAATTAGCTGAGTATTAGCTGCGGTGACAATGCAAAAGCACTGGGAAGGGAAGCACCCTTTAACGCTCCACTCATTTCCTGAACTTAATCCTCACCGCTTACCGGTAATAGTGCACAACAGCGCACCCGCCCAAACACACACACACACATGCACACGCACACACACGACTCCTAGTCTGGCTCAAATTTAGATAATCAACTGGCCACTATTAAAGGAAAAGGACTCCTTAAGCAAAAGCTACACCCAGCAGCCCACCTTCAAACCCTTTTGTGCCCGGGGTCACAATAACAGTTAACCGCATCTAATAACATGTGCCCGCGCGTGAGCGAGCGTTTACATCTAGGTCTGCGTCTGCACATTATCATCAAGTTGTGCTTTGATGGAGGCTGAGTGTGGCAACTGTTTACTTCTCGGGTGTCAAGAAGCTTCTAGCAGCCAGCAGTACTTGAGGCAAGTCTTACTTTCTCATGGATAGAGAAGACAAAGCTAGAGAGGCAAAAATCAATTACTTTCAATTAAGTCAACCAGCGACTACTTCAGTGTGCCCTGGAGCCATTCAAGTCTTGCCTGCAATATTGGCAACCCCCACTACAACGCCGCATAGTGACACACAAACACACACACATCCACACACACGTTACAGTTAAAAAGCCACATCCACTTACTGTTTGACAGTCTTTTATGTTTAGTGGCAAAATTATAGACCGAGAAACAATTACTGTGGCAATGGCTAAAAATGTTCTCGAGTATTAGTTGGAGAATTTTTAATCTGTCATTTCTACCAAACTGTACATACAAAAGCAAATATTCAAAATGGCATTTATCCCTGCTTTGTTAAATCTACTTGGTTTATCCAAGATGTGTTGTGCAGACACTTTCTAATTGTTTTTTTTATTATTATTTAACAAGACAAGAAAATGTTTGTTTCCCATGTCAAATTACCCACAACATGTTGAAATTGAACATTTAACTGGTCACTTTAAATCCATCTGTAGATCTGTAGTTTAACAGAATTTTAAACACACCAAGAAAGCTGAACAGTAAGAGAAGTCAACGACAGTCTCCCTATATTACAAGGGGAAACATTTTTAAAATGTTTCTTAGTATATTTTGAATATTTTAGAACTTCCAATAGATCAACCTGGCCTTTTTTCTTTTCCTATCTGTCTCTAATGTTCAGCACTTTGTTCCAGCTGTCAATGTTAATGTTGATTATGATGACGATAAAATACGCAACGCAAAACATTTCATGAACTCTGTGAGAAAATCTTATCACAATATTATCATTTGTGAAAAGACAAAAAGGATGTTCAGTGTTTTGTTTTGTTATAACCTTCTTAGTCTGCTTTGGATCATCAGTAGTTCAAAATGTAAAATAGTAAGACTTGATCAACTTGAACTAGATTTTTCTAAACTGAACAGAAGATTTATTACCACATTTGTTTTTATTATTTTATTGGTGAAACAAAAAGTTATATTGGCATGTAGACACTCCACAAAAGCCAGTGCCTAATGTCTAGCTTCTGATTGGTACTAATTAAATAACTATAACTGTTGTTTGTTTATTTTTTTAAGAATACTGGACTGCCTTTCATAAATCCAGTGGTAAAAATCTAAAACATGTGGACGACATAAACCTTAATTATACATTTCTTTATATGTGACAATTTATTTCCTTGAGGAAACAGTAAAAGGGCATTATGACCAACCTAGCTTCAAAACCGCTTCCCAGAGAGAAGTCAGACTTAGACTAAATCAATTTACACCAATTGAAAATCCTTTAACTTGATCTTTTATTTGAGAAATACTTGTCACAGTCGTGTTTTTTTATGAACATTGTTAGCTTCATCTTGTGCACATAATACCTTTTATCATTTCCTGAGCTAAATGTATTGTTAGATCCCTTCTGTAATATTCTCACTTAGTTTCTTACTGAATGCTAGATTACTTGACGAGCCAAATATTGAAGAATTAAGTATTTTGGTATTGAGGAGGAATAGCATTAAGTTTTCTGAAAGACTCACATTTGTATTATGTCAGTAAAGTAAGGCAGACTGAGATGAAAATTATAGTTATATTTCATTGTGGTGTGACAAAGCAAGCAAAGCTTTGAAAAATATACTGACATGGTGAAAAAGAAACACTAAATAATCAGCTCTGATGAGGGGGGGGGAAGAGAACCACAGGTTCTTGAATAGACAATTGAGAGTAGTTTCAAAAAGCATGTGTGATATTGTCACATTGATTTCTCCCCACCAGTTTAAATCAAAATGGTAAGAGACACCTGAGCTCAGTCCAGAAGGCACCAATGGAGAGAGATTTCTATAGAAAGCATGTTATAAACAGCGCAGAGGGGGACTGCAAATCTTGTCATTGACACAACAGTCAGAGTGAGCTTGTGGCCGCATGCGTGTGTGCGTGCCTGCCAGCTTCCAGTCTAGCGCTATTGTCTAACAAGGTCTAATTAGCACTATGGCAAAATGAATTAGCATAATTATGCAAACAGGGCTGCGCTAAAGGCCTGGCACAAGGGAAGGCTACGGGGGGCACCTATTACAACACACACACACTTTAAATGTGCATATAAACACACATACACATATTCAGTAAAAAGACACAACTATGGCGTACAGTAAACAGTCATAAACTGCTTTGGAAAAAAAAAAAACTACACACGCCTAGAATTACAAAAAATATATGTAATTGATTTCATATCGATGTTATCGTTTCCACTTCTTTACAAATACATCCACCTGACAGAAACAGTCCCCATACCTCCACAAACATGAGATACACACAGAAAATGATCAGCTCCCCACCACGCTGCCTCACTACACTCAAGCAGTCAGGGCTTATAGTATTTACCAGCGGGAGTGATAGGTGAAGTCGGTGGGAGATAATAGGGATGACTGAGAGGCTGAAAGGCTGGTAGCCATTTGCACGATGACAGCTGTAGTGAAGAAGGCTCTATTAGGCTTCATTAGGATGCTGGGCTCCTGATTGCACACACACATATACACACACACACGCACGCACGCACACACATGGCCAGGCTTTCATCACTTCACAGGACATTTGGGTGCGTTCACTTCCAGCAGATGTTTTCTAATCGTGGCGACTGCCACCCTTATATTACCCTGAACTTCAATCAAAAGTGCTGATTTATATGCAATCCTTCATCCAACAAGAAAGAAAAATGTATGTCTTCTTAAGTATTCAACACTGGGAACGATGTATGAAGTGATCACCGGTTTGCAAAGCTAACATTTTAACAGTATTAGCATTTTAAAATTTCTCACACTTCTGTATGTTAGAAATTACATAGAGAATTTTTAAGAAATTTCAAGAAATACAGAAATGAAATACATTTCATTGGCAATACATATTACATATGTATGTCCGGCAGTTGTCCCTATTGTTGTGTGCAACCTGGAAGAGGGAGATCAACGCTAAAATGGAAAGTACTACCAACAGCGTCCAAAAGAGAATGTACAGAGAATGTCAGAAATGCAATATAAAGATTTGGTGAAAAATAATTACAGCCACAAGGATTTAAAAGACAAAATAAATGACTAAATATAATCACAGCAAAAACCTATTTTGTTTTTCACAACGAGTAAATGTTTGCTCAATGTTTGGTCAACATCCATTCTTGGACCCTGAACATTTAACTTTCAGGCAATGTTCATCTGAACATCATCTGAACATTAGCTTGCTGGCTGGGTCAGGGGGGAAGCCGGAGCACCTGGTGGGAACCCACACATGCACAGGAGACAAACTGCAGACAAAGTCCTAATGCATCCCTTCTTTTTAAACATTCATCTACTTTTGAAAGAGGAATTTAGAACAATCAAACTCATTTTTGTGAATGTGTACCCAGCTAGCAAGGAACATTATCCTCTCTCTCTCTCTCTCTCTCTCTATATATATATATATATATATATATATTTTTTTTTTTTTTTAACTTTTAAATATCTGTATCCAACAGTGCCAAGTCTTATAAAAGAGCATTCTGTATATGATGATGATACCACTGCTACTGTATGAATCCCATGATGAATCTGTACACATTAATCAGAACACAAAACCTTTATACTGCCACATCCCTAATGGGAACAAATGCTACCTTAAAGTGAAACACAAACCTGACAAATAACCTTACAGCCTATAAAGCCCTCTAATCAAAAACCCCTAGCAACGTCAACAAACTCTAAGCCCTCTCAATCACACATGCACACATTCTGCCATGCATTCTTCGTCACTCCACCCTCAAGGGGCCCTGTATTGTATCCTTAAATCCTGACCCTTGGCAGGGAACAAGCATCCCCCCGAAAAAACCCAAATGGCGCTTGTACAAAGCAGACTAGCGATTACAAGACTCCACCGTCGGCTAAAGAGAGCAGGAGGGTCAGGAGTTCAGAGTTCAAATAGTTGAAAGTGCTGAAGTCTAGCCTGACAGAGGTTTAGTCATTTATTAGCAAGACACAATGAGCTACAAATGTAACTTGCAGTCGAACAAACTGTGTGTAAGTTGGAGGGACGGAGGGAGGGGGTTATATATGTGAGTAAACACAGATGACCTGGCTGTGACACACACCTATGTTACCCCTACAAATAGTCTAAGATTTCCTGGATTAAGACTTAGTTTGTTAGAAAAAGCAGTTACACCCAAAAGGTTTCATCTACTCCGACTATGATGCCGACCTCGAGATCAATTCCCCATTTCCTAAAATCCTAATTGAGCTGCCTCGCCCACTCCTCCTCTGGTCTGGTGTTGAAACCATTGACTCCGGCTTATCTTTACTTTCAAGAAACAACATATTGTTCACGTACGTGAACGCTTGTATAACAAACACAATAGCTGGAAAGAGGCTGTGGGGGTGGAGGGGTGTCACGCTGAGAGGGGGTAGCACTTTTAAGCTGAATCCACACATTTTGGATACGGTGGGTTAATCCGGCCAGGCTTTTTAGCCTGCTATTCAGGAGGACAAGGACCCCAAGGATTTGGGCTTGTCCACACCTCAGGGGTAGGGGGATTATCAAGGCAGCAGGAAAGGTGGAGAGAGTATAAGGTCGGGTGACGTGAAGGCAGGCTTATTAGCATGGAAGTAGTAGATTATTGCAGGTGGTGTGCCTTCTTGTGTATCTGTGATAGGAAAAATGTAAGTCAACGTGTGTGCTTTTAAATTTTGAAGGGCTTCTCTCCAACCCCCACCCCCAAAAATATACCCCAGAGCTCCGACAGGGTCACCTCTGGGCCTTTCAGAGCCTCCTCTCAACCAACCCTAATTGATCTCACGCATTACTAGTCCCAAACATGAGATGGAGAACAGGAGGGAGATGGCTGCCCCATTGTTTGAGGAGCAAGGTCCCTCTGCTAAAGGCTTCACACTCCTTAACACACACACACACACACACACACACACACACACACACACACACACACACACACACACACACACACACACACACACACACACACACACACACACACACATAGACACATGTTCCACCTATGGCATGCCCACCCACCTTCTCCCCCTATTCTCCTCTCCCTTCCTCTATGCTCTCATCTCCGGCTGTGCTAATCCATTGGCCAAGTCAGGAACTCTGTTACCCATCTGGCCAAGCATGACTCCAGCTGAGAGGGATGGAGGGAAAAATGAGGGTAGCGATGGGGAGGGATTGTAAATTGAGAAACAGGAATGTGAATGGGAGGGGGTGCAGTCATCAAGATGTTTAGTTTGAAACTGAGAAAGTCGTTTTTAGTATTACTTTGCATACATTAACAGCAGAAGCAATATAAAGCACAATGGATGGGATAAAGGGCACTAAGGTGGCACACAATAAAAAGAAACAATAACTTTTTGCTTTTCACTCTTAAAAACCAAGATTTTGCGAGAAAACAAATGTGTCAATTACCCAAGAGTTCTGACAGCTAGGACAGGCGACATCCCTGGTAACTCTAAACTAAACTAGACACTACAGAAAATGAGCAAGTATTCAATAAGATAGACACAAGTTTCACACAGGTTCACACATTTTTCATTGTTTTGTTTCACACTTTTGCATTTCCCACAGACTAACACCAACAGAAAGCTTCATAATACCATCTTTAAAGGCTATACCAACCACGGCTTTTAATGGAACAAGATTATAAAACACAGTGGATGTACAATTTAGCAAATGAGATGCTAAGAAAATACAATAAAAATAAAATAATTTAAAAAATTGATCAGTGGAGTGATGACAATAAAAAAATAATAAAATGGCAGTCTGATACGAAGAAATATACTGAAACCATTGGAAAGCTTTGTAAAGAGTTTAAAAAAAACATACATCTTAAGACTGATTACAAATTAAGAGAGAATACAAATTAAGAAAGAACTCACCTTTGATTTAAGAGCATTAAGTCAATGGTGGAAAAAAATATCCTTGTTAGAAAAAATAATTATCTGAAATCAAACAGAATTTATTATCTTTCTATGACAATTTGCTGGTTTGAACAGAATGAATGAAGGATTTTTGGCCATTCCTGTTTGCATAATCTCTCTAGATTATCCTCAGTTCAAGGTCCTTATGATGTTTTCTCTTCAGCTCACCCTGCTGGGTTCCAGTGACTTTAAAAGGGAAACAAGCCCACAGCATCACAGACCCTCCACTGTGCTTCATAGTGGAAATTAGATGCTTTTTCCTTGTTCATACCTTGTTTTTTGCCAAATCTATCCAGCCTATTTGTGGTAAAAAAAAAAAAAAGCTCACTCTTAATCTCATTTGACCAGAATTCACAGTCAAAGGTCATTAGAGATTAGCACATTCCAAAACTCTGCTTGTTTATGTTTTTGATGGTAAGACAAGAAAAAAAATGAATGCAAACTGTTGACTCCTCCTCTCACACAACCTGCTGTCCTATTAAATAAAGGCCACTAGAGCCAGAATAAACAGAAGAGATAGCACTTCCTTTGAGATAAGACTTTGATATTATATGTGTATTTAAAGTTTTTGAGGATTAGTAAGAGTATCACATGTATTTCCCTATTTAGTCTTAAATTTTGTTTTTCATCTAAAGCATCTGGAATTGGGTGAACTTTCTTTGTAATATTTTGGCAATAACACATTCAGAACAAATAAGTACCGACACTTTGACCAGCACACAATTCAGTCGTAATTATCAGCAGGCATGCATTAATAGTGACAAAAGCAAAAGGCATAGAGTGCAACATTTTTGTGAATTTCTGCTCTGCACAAATGAACAAAATGGGATTTTCTTTGTGAATTTTGTTTGCAGAACAAGCACAGTGGCTTAAGGGTTGTAAAAAAAAGCTACTTACAGACATTGCCAGTGTTGTCAAAACTATTGAGCACTTCATTAACTTTGAGAGGTCCCAGGTTATCCCTAGAAATCCAAACACAGATAAACATGAAATAGTCTGCTCAGTACTCAATATTTTTTTCCATACATGTACCTGTGAAAAAACAAATGTTTTTAAATTTTTGTCTCTTGTGTTTTGGATAATAATATTTGGAATATTTTGTGGTAAATCAAACAACTTTGAGTTACTTTTGAAACAAGTACAGAACTCATTTTAATACTATCATATAAAATTTGGATGGCTACACCTAACAACATATTCTAAATCGTAGAAGCAGCAAAGCAATTCTCTTGGTCTTAAACATAAGACCAACACACCAGGAAAATGTTTGTTGCTGGTTATGGTAACGTTGATGTTTTTTTGTGAAATCTTAAAATGGTGTGTTCACCTGAGGAAGGCACCGTATTCAGGATAGTAGACACTTTTGTACTCCACCCACTGGTCATCTGAGGTATCACAGTGTTCTTGTGCTGAGAGATTTTTCCTTCTGAAGAGGTCAAAGGTGGCAAACCTACGAACAGACACCTGTTTGACCTCAGGACTGTCTGTCTGCTTCTGACACAACACCTGTAAGAGAAATACAGCTCATCAACTTCAGTTTGCACATGAAAACACATTTTTGTTTGTTTTGTCTTTACTATAGCTTCTTAATGACTCAACCTGCTTATAGGATCTGTCGTGTCTAAATTACCTTCTAATATTCCATGCATCTACTCTTTGGCTTGTTTATCAAATATAGCTTAACTTCTATTTTATTTTTCTACATTATTTACATTGAAACTAATTGTTTTACTAGTCTCCTGGGGGGGCTTAACTACTATCACAGATTTTATTGTTGTAGAGGTGCTGCACTTTGAGGGCCGCATTAGTTTAAAGAGCTATTAAGATGATATTCGCAAAGTTTACATTATCTGATAAGCAGAGGACATGTCAAATCAAACTGAAAGATCATCAGTTTAGACTCATTTTTAGGTTACAACAGACAGGGCTCATGGATGTTTTCCATCTGCTTGAATTAAATTGGAGTTGTAGGTAATTTTTTTCCCCTTATAAATTCAGTATTTTAAACAATAAGCATTACTTATCAATAATAACATTTATAATGTACCTCTGGGCAGATCTCACAAGAAATGGATGAATAACTTTAAATTCGAGCCTCATAAGTTGCCAATAAATGAGGCCAAATCAACTTCTTTAAATATTTTGAATCATTTAGTTTAGGTGACTGACCAGCTCAACAATGGACCAAATAGACCAAAGCCTACTGATGTGTTAGGAGAGGCCCAGAAATCATTGACATAGAGGGGTTCATTGAAAAGGCATGCCACACTGTTTGAACTTTTGAACATTTTTGCATAATTTTCCTTCTACTCGAAATTATGCAAACCCCATAATCTGTAGCATGTTGTGACAACATATAAAAACCTTTTTACTGAATGTGAAAACATTTGATGTCAGTTGTAATAGCACATAAAAGCGGTGTAGAAGAAGGTCGTTTTTCTAATTTATGAGCTTTTATTTTTACGATACTCATCTGTAGACAACCAACTCACTTCAGCACAAACGTATCCAAACCCCTGATTTTCTGTAGGTATGGTAAAAGCACAGTGTGTGCAGTTGAAAATGTGCTTTTGTTTCTATTTAAATTCAAATTCGTTCTTGTACCTGTCTCAGCAGGGTCCATCTCGCTCGACCTGCAGTACCACCACAGGTTGCTTCGCTGGAGTTGTGGGAATTTGGGCCGCAAGACTCTTCATCACTCTTTTCCTTACAAGGCAAAGCCGACTGGGTCTTTTCTGCAGCGCCTGTGGAGCCTTTCTCCATCTTAACTGTTGGATACCCACTCGGATATATATGTAAACAAGTTCCGGGCTATAGAGCTGTCACAGTTATCAATGTAAATGCTGTCGAAAGGTATTTAGAAAAGCATGGCTTATTTCAAAACTACAAAATCTACAAAAGCTCACTGACACGTCTTGACTCATACCACCTGGAACATGCTGCTTCCGTACACATTTGTCATTTCAGGCCGACTAATCAATAGCTGAAAACATCGCAACTCGATTTTCAATTGAAACTGTTTGCAGCGCGTGAGCAAGCTCGACTGTTTTAGTCTGTTCTTTTCTGGCTGCGTCACCATGTACAGCTCTAGCCTGACAACGTTCTGTCGCTAACTTATAACAAATGTTCACAACATAATTGTAAATATTAACGCTTTAAATGCGCATATTCTTTCTTTTCAGCCTTAGAGTATCAAACGCAGCTCTCTGCTTGTCATAGTGAGCGAATTAACTGAACGTAAATACTGCAATGGCTAATTAATACTTCATGTTCATGTTGGATATGAGAGTTTTACGCTCACTGCTGCGCTCCTCTTCTCCGCTACTCTGTGTTTTTCGTGTTCGTTTCTGGGACCTTAGGGTTTCTAAACGGAAAGCATGGTTGTCCTTATCCGTCCAGCGTTGGTGCACTTCGGTAAGAACGTTCAGGGAACTTTAAAGTTCATGTTCACTGTTCGCTTGGTGTAAAGTTACCGAGTCATTCATTATTCAAAGTGGTACCTCTTTACCAAGTTGTTAAAACGAGTATTAAACCGAGCAACGGAAGGCTTGGGGCTGAAAGTGACGCCCCTTTTGGAGGTTACAGCTCCTTGCTAAAATGCTCACGCTTAAATTTTGCCTTAACGACACGTGTTGTAGCTGTGTAGGCTACAAGAGAAGAAATCTGTCTTGTTTGCAGTTCGCCAGAACCCACGTATTGGTCAAAATTGTCACGCAAAACTAACATGACCTTGAACTCGCCATCTCCATAAAAAAAAATAAAAAATCTGGTGGTGGCTGCATCATGCTTTGGGTCTGGCTTTAATTCACCAGGAACAGGAGCCAGAAACTGATTACGTTTTGGCCTACATTCACAATGCTTTGTGTAATAGAAAACTATCTCCACAGAGAACCATGGTGTTCTAGAATGCAGTGGACTTCTTAAGAAGGATGCTTTACTCTGTGTCTGGCCCATGAAATCCAAAGAAATTGTATTGAAGTTTGTTGTTGATACAGTAATGTAAATCAGAAAGGGCACAAGGATTTAGAACTACTTTAAAGTATGTAGGAATTAAACCATGATTTCATGCTGCTCAACTCCAGCCTAATGCTTTTTAATAGATGATCACATTCACGTTGTTTTGTTGAAATAAATATGTCCTTTGTGGTTGTGATTATTTTTTTAGTATTCAGCAACATTAAAATAAATGAAAAAAAATAAGAATTTTATTTAGTGAGTTTCATGTTTGTCTCTAATCTTTTCTGATGAGTTATTAATAGTGTAATGCCGCTCCATCATTGATAAGTGTTTTTGTTTGGTTTGAATTCTTCAGGAAGCTTCTGGGTTGTCATCCGATCATCTGAGCTCTGGATCTGACAAATACCAGCAATTAAAGAAGCATTTTGTAAGGAGACTGAAGGCAACATACTACCGGTTCCACAGCACACCTGATTACTCCGTGGTAAGACGAGGTTCAGGGTTGTAATCATGTTGTTGTGGTTTACATTGTGGTGTTTGGGTGATTAAACTGTTTTTACCTGTAGTTTCTCCCTGGGTACTCCACCTTTCTCCAGTCGCCTAATCTGGATGTCAATAACTTTGTAAATGAATAAAACTCCTTTTTACTCTTTCAACTTCCTGTGATTTGTCCCGTTCCAGGTGTGCGGATGTCACCATGTGTACTTCATCAAAGCTGACGGCGTCTACAGAATAGACAAAAGAGATCGTAAGCAGTGAATGAACATATATTTTCATTGGCATAGAAATTACATTTACATACATTCCTCGTCCTCCTTTTTTCCAGGTACTCCAGAGCCTGAGCAGGTGTTAAATCTGGAACATGCATCGAGGGCAGAAAAGAGGACGAGAGCTGAGAGTGAAAGGAGGGTTCAGTGGACAATTCAGAGAATTCGTCTGTCTCCACATGAAAAGCATCTCGCCGCTACACTGAAATGTTGTCACACAGAAGAGCTCATGTAAATTAAGCATGGAGGTGTGACTTATTCCAAAATGTTGACTGTCACACTGTAATTATTTAATATTTTTTTACTGTGATAATCAAGGTGTGTTGTTGTGAGGCTTGGAGAGAGAAATATTTCCATTTCGCCCCCCCACTACATCCTTCTGGAGCTACAGAGCGTCTCCAGCTTTGGTAAATATTCGAAAATGTTTTAGAATAACTCAGCCGTGCCGAAGATTAGAGTTAAAACAAAGCCTACATAATATGGAGTTGGAGTAAAAAAATAAATGCATCCCTTTTATAGCTAAGAATTGGATGCGTTTTCTGTTTTTAATTCATCTGTCATTTTACCATTTTGCCTTTATCGTTTTACTTATGTTTTAGAAGCTTGTGCAATCTGTAACATGTGGCTTTGTAAACTTAACGTCAGATTTAAAGGACAGAACAAGTTACCAATCAGATCGTTTTAAGCACCAAAAACGAGTAGATGTAGAGATGCAGTTTTGCATTGATTTTGACTTTTATGTTTACGTACATCTGTGAAGAGTGGGCGACGGACGATGTCCTGTTTTACACAATTCTGGAAGGCCTGAGCTCCCGTTCCGTGTTTCGCCTGGACCTCGCCTCTGAAGGCAGCGGCAAAGTAACGCCCGTGTACGAGGAAACTCAGCCTGAGTACGTGTTAATGTAGCGTCGGGTGAACCGTCTTCCTTCTGTCAAATAATCAACCAAGTAACCTAAACCGTACCGTCTTCCCCGCAGTGTGTTTGTGGAGGTCGCCCTGTCCAGAGACCGACAGATCCTCACCATTAACTGCAACAGTAGATCAAGTTCAGAGGTGATGCTGATTGATGTGACAAAGTCCCTTTTAGAGCCTTTTGTGATTCAGCCTCGTCAGCTGGACCTCCTCTACCATGTGGAGCACTGGAAAGGGTCGCTCATTATACTGACTAATACTGGGCCAGGACAGGAGTACCAGGTAGAGTTTCAACAGCAACTTATCAAAATGAATCTAAGAGAAAAAACTGAATATTTACAGTAATGTCCAAATTTATGTAAGACTTAAAAAATTTTTAGATATATATAAATATTTCTGTGTGTGTGTATATATGGACTCTAATGCCCAATTATTACAGCTGATTCCTCATTTTGGACTTTTAGTTCCTCTTAGATTAATATGTAAATTGGGTCTGTAGTTCTGCTTTAGGTGCCAAAGTGTCAGCAAATGACATTTTTGAAAATTTTGTGCAGCTAAAATTTCCATAATCTGTACTACCTTAAGGTCTAATAGTTACACATGTTAAATGATGAATTGATTTAAGGTATTCTAAATGTTTTGTGCTTTTAACCATTGGTTGAAGCAGGGGAAATTAGTGTCATGCTTTCTAGCCACGTGTCATTTTCCTCCCATTTTTCAATTTTGTTCTACTTTGTGCTTGCCACACAAAATCCTAATAAAATACACTGAAGATGGTTAAAATGTGGGTATTAATACCTTCGAGACACTGTATGCTATCAGCAGCTACCTTTGATTTCTCATAAAGTACTAGGTTATTTCAAGCAACAAACATGTAGATATCTGTTATTCTTGTTTCACATAATGTGTGTCTTCTTTCTGCTTACTAGGTGATGCAATCTCCCATATCTGAGCCATCAGTGGCTTCGTGGGCGTCTTTATTTGTCCCTAACCCTGACACTACAATCAAAGACATGGACGTAGTTGGAGACTTCTGTTTGTTGGTTCTAAGGACATCAGCCAATGAACTCGCTTTAAGTGTGATGTCACTGCGCAATCCCAAAGAAACATACATTATAGAGGTCAGTGTGACTTGGAAGAAAACTCTACTAAATGTTCTACCTATTCTTATATTCTCTCATGTTTTTTGTTTTTTTGTACTCCAGTAATGTTATATTTCTACTTTCATTTTTAAGCTCCCCTCCTGGGCTTGCTCTATTGAAACCAAGAAACCAGGCTTGGCAGACCGGCAAGACGTGTTAGAGTTCCTGTTATCATCTCCCGTCCACTCACCCGTCCTATTCTCGCTGGATCCTGAGAAAGGACTCCTGTTGTCAGACCCAGGAACTCAGGCCCACTCTGAGAGTCACGACAAGTACGTCACCACACGCTTGAAGGCCTGCAGCCAAGTAAGACCGTCTTTACAACAAACTCACAGAGTAAACTGTTGCAAGCAGAGATGTTTCTGCTCTTGTCGCACCTTGACCAGTGAACACACCCACTGCTGTTTGGTTCTTTCATCAGGATGGCACTTTAGTGCCGGTGACGCTCCTCCATGCCGTACCTGTGGAGGATCTGAGTCAGGCGCCTTTGCTTGTACATGTATACGGAGCTTATGGTAGAGACCTCAGTATGGAGTTCTGCCCAGTGAGGCGTTTTCTGTTGGAGCAAGGTTGGGCGCTGGCCTACTGTCATATTAGGTAATGCCTCATCCTTCTTGTGATTTAAAAATAAAACAAACAAAAAAACGTATTTGGTTTTTCTAGATTATTTGCTACAGGCTTTCTGAATGTTGTGAAAAGTACCTCTTAGCTTAGATTCCTGTTAGATTGAGCTACAGGTTTCCTTTGTGCCCTCCAGTTGTTTTTTCTTCTAAGCTCTGGCAGGTTTTCCACTTTCCTACTGTGCTGAGCTGCCGGGGATCTGAGTTTATGCAGTGTAAGGTAGCCGCTGTGAAACGGTCAGAAAAGAATACCCGATCTATCGTATTCATCTATCAAAACATACATTTGAACATAAATATCCTTGAGAAAACTGAGGTAGACTTAAAATACATTTTACATACTTGGAATGATCAACAACTCTTAAAAAGTTGCATCATCTTCTACACGTGTTATGGACTCCACAGAGTCTGGGAACAAAATGTTGCTGGAAGAAAATGTACTAAAATTATTACCATTAAAGACATTAAACTTTTAAATGTTTAGGCTTTGTCATGATAAATTGACCAGTAATTGTTTTGAAATAAACGATAATATTGTTGTTTTTGAGGACATTTTCAAGTAATTTATTCATAATGGCATAATAATTCAAGTCACTCTCTCAAACACTAACAAAGCTTGATTTTATGGAGATCACTTAATGCTGCACTGGAAGATACTTTGTATGTCCAAAAAAATATTTTTCTGGGGATCGTCTCTTTTCTAGAGGTGGGGGGGAGCGCGGCCTCTCTTGGCACAGACAAGCCCGGGTGGAAGGAAAGCGGAGGGGACTGGAGGACCTCCAGGCCTGTCTCCAGAAGCTTTTCTCTTCGGGAGTCTCCTCTGCTTCACTCACGGCCCTCACAGCCTGCAGTGCTGGAGCCGTACCAGTGGCGGCGCTGTGCAACTGGAAGCCAAACACGATGCATGCTGTGACGCTGCAGGTAAGATGTTAAACGTGTCAGGGTCTGTGTTTTCATCTCAGAGGTTGACTCTAGGGAGGGCTAGGTTTCATCCATATTTAGGGTTAAAATATTTTACATATTGTTATTGATATAAAATCTTATTATTATCATTAAGTATCTAAACAGGGCAGAAATTCGGAAAAACTAATAACTTTTTACATCGATCTATAAAAGATCTTTCGCCTTTGGGGTATTTAGAAACGTATATAATTTGTATTTATGATCAGAGTTCAGGTTCAATTTTACAAAATGTTACAGATTCTATAACAGAGCTGATCTAAATAGACTAATAGACTAAATAGGACTAGACTAAATCAGTAAGGTAGTCCTGTGTCATCCTGCTGAAATAAAACTTCTATATCTTTCTGTTTTGTGATTTGTGTAACTCTTTTGTACTAAAACAAAATACAAAGGAACTTAACAAAAAAACAAAAAAAAATAAATGAGTGAATTTGTGTCTTGACCTGCAGGCATCCCTATATCTCTGTGCAGGCTCCTTTCCTCGATGTGTTGGGAACCATGGAGAAAGCTGATTTGCCTCTGACTGTGGAGGACAGAGATGAGTGGGGCGACGCAGTGGGAAACCTGAATCACAGACACATCATCGCTTCATACTGTCCCCTTCACAACATCACTCCGCAGGTATGAAGAAGCTGCTTCCTCTAACGTTTCACTCTTTTAAACTAACTTCTGTGTTGTTCATTTGTTACACGGCACAATGTAACAAAGAAAAAAACATTTAGAATTCACTTCATACATTTGTGGTTAAATTAATCTGTTATTTTAGGTGCAGATAATTTCAAACCTTAAATTTATGATGTGAAAATTCCTTTTCTTTCAACTCTTAGATATTCTTGATTTGTGTTTTTTTTCCCCATTCTTTCTGTGTGAAACAGCGTTACCCATCTATGCTACTGACAGCCTGCAGCGGTGATCCCAGGATTCCTCTGGAAGGTGTCCTGAAATATGCCAAATATATAAAGAAAGCCATTCATACGCACTTAAACAGGAAGCAAAATGCAGGTACTTACAGACGGCTTCTGTTTTAAGAATTTTCTATAATCGGAGCTGACATACTTTATTCATATTTATGTCAGAGTGGTTTTTTGCTATGACTCTTCTCCCTTGAAGCACACCTGTGAGGTTGTTTTCAGAGAACCTCTCCCGTTGATGTTTTAATGCAATTTTTCGTTGGACGAGGTCGTCGGTGCAATTTAAATCCCATGGATCCTTATTCTTTTAGGAGTCATTTCCTCTTCGATGGAGGTTTTATGGCTCTGGGTCATCCCCCAATAGTAGTGTCAGTGTGAAGGTCAGCGGAGGCAGCGGTAATAGATGTATGGGTGTCTGGGGGATGCCTTTCCACCGTGTAGCATTGGTCACTTGTGGTAAAACCTGTGCATGCGTCAGCTAATTGCTCTCTTTTTTTTTTCCCCAGACAGGCTCTTTTTCCCTCTCACTTATAATCTTCCTTCAATATGTTGGTGGTACTCCTTATTTACACCACACTCTCGTCTCCTCCAGCTTCAAATGCACATATTATCTCTCTCCTCCACCATTTCGCACCCCCGTTGTTCACACACACACTGGGCAGCTTCGATGCCTGCGCTTGTGGGGAGATGTCTCCCTAATCTGTCTCTCTGTTCTCCTGAGTCTTTGATAAAGTGCTGATGGCACAGGCGCACCGAGGCGGGCGGGAAGGCCCATTAGCATGGTAAAGAGATAACGTATCAGAGCAAGAGATTAGACTCCACAGATGGGGGAGCTGTCAAGGTCAAGACCGTACTTGTGAATCAGTCCGTGCCACAAAAAGGAGGAAGGTGGATAACATGGAGTGGGGCAGTTAGACGTAGAGATACTGGGTTCGCAGTGAGATGAAGGGGATTTCTAAAAATAGACAGTTTTCTTTTATCCTGCCTTTTGTTTTCTTTCCTTCAGATTGTGAATCCGCACCAAGCATAGTTCTGAACGTCCAACCAGGAGAAAACCATCTTGGGCCTGAAGACTTTGATCAGATGCTGGAAGAGGTGAGTCAGAAAGAGAGAGGAACAGGAAGTACAGAAACCGTACTTCTTGATATCTAGAAACAAGCTCCCGTGATAGCTCTGGTTGGATGTTTGGCTAATCTTTCAACTTGTGGTTGGTTTCCTGACACTCGCCAATTAAATGCATTTTCAGTTGGGTTAAGGTTGAAGCCTGTCCACAAAGTTAATGTAAGCCTCCACTGTCCAGCCCAAAACCAGTTCTGATGTGTGTTGTGGGTTATTTCATACAGTTTGCGCAGTTCACCAGCATCTGGATGAGACAAGTTAATGCAGTGATGTTGGGTTGGAAAGCCTCGCCTCCTCCAAATGCCGTTGTTGTCATTGTAGCACAATAGTTCAATCTTTGCCATAAAACCTTTCTCCTGAAGGCATTCGGCTTGTCCATGACGGCTGTCATACTCAAAGGAGTCTGTTTGACTTTATGATAGCATCACAGCATCATGGGTTTGTGGCAGGAAACCAACAAATTTAAACGAGCTCTACCAATGCCACCAAAGCCAGATTGAGGAAATTATTGCTTCTTTGAGAAAATCCACATTAAAAAAAGGAAAAAAATAAACTTTAAAGACCATTGAAGTCCTTTGATCTTTCTACCCTGGAAAAGAACGACTGAAATGTTATTAGAAGTTACAAATTAGTGCTAGGGTCTTAATTCATGCAAATAATGGTGTAGATCAACTGATCTGCACCGTACGATTTAGGAAAGCTTTTAAAGAGCAACATTTTGAATATATGTGCTTTAGAATTGAACAAACTAACAGGTGTTGTCATTACATTCATGCTGAAAAGCTTTACAAATCCGTAGCTGTGGAAGAACTGGTTCAGTATCATGGAAATGAAGAGATTTTGCCATATTTTTTTAATGTACCACACCAATGTGTTGGAGGTAGGCATAGGTAATACTGTATATTGGTCATAATTTGGCTAAATTTTTACTTTCCATTAAATTCACAAAAAAAGTGTGTTTTGTGCCTGACGCAGGAGGCTTTTAAGCTTGCGTTTCTATACACGGAGCTGAACCTGGACCCTCCACAGCCTCGACGCAAGAGGAAGAGATAGCTGAGCTCTGAAGAGACAGTAAGGAAAGCAGAGCTGTATTTGCATCACCGTGACGACCAAGTCTTCCACTCTGCATGTGAAAAAGAAAGCAGTCACGTCCAGCAAATTCATCGACAACTGTTTGCTTTATTGTATTCCATTATCCCCTTTGAATCAAGACACCTCAGGACAACCTCCGTAAATCGATTTACGAGAGCATACACTTTTCGTAAATGCTAAATTGCTTTAGCATTTGTAAAGAATGCCAACAGTCTCCAAATAGCAGGCCTTCTCTGAGACGTAGCACTGTGTGGGATGGCTGGGATTGAACCGAGTGTAGGTGGAGTACCGAATGACCAAACCCTCTCCCGCCTCTGTCTGGATGCGGGATTTTTGGAATACTTTCTGGTTGTTGGCTGTGTTGGTGCTCATCAGCACTCGGAGCTCGTCGGGCAGCTCCTTAACAGCAGAGAGATCCGTTGTGCTGGGTCCTTTGCCGAAGTTAATCACCATGAGGTAAGCTTCTTTGTGCCCATCGAGCTCTCTGAGGTAAGAGAAGACGTTGGTGTCGGAGAGGACGTAGCAGAACCAACCGCGCAGAAAAGGGAGCTCTTTTTGCCGCAGGCTGTTCAAGAAGCGATACTGAGAGAGAACGGAGCCTCCGTCTTCCTTCTGGACCTGAAGGGAAAGAATGGATGAAAGAAAAACCAGTGAGACAGATATGAGAACTATCTTTTACCAGGGGTTTTCTCAGTGTTGCGTTAGATGTCGCATACCTCCACGTTGACGGTTTCGTAACTGGGATGCACAGGTAACCAGGTCTTGTTGGTTTGGGCATTGAAACCCGCGTTTGTTTCACTATTCCACTGCATCGGAGATCGCTGGGGTCCCGACTGAGACTCTGAGGTCAAGAAATACAAATGATTATACTGTAGTTGACCTTATACACAATAACTACAGCTAGCCAACAATAAAGCCTACTTTACTTGAATCGTTCCCTTTTTTTTGTATAATGCCATGAATTAAAGTCATATCTTTGTACAGATGTGTTTTTAGTGTTTGATCAAAGTACGGACTCTACTGACCACGTTGTATTTCCCAGCAGGGTCTTGCACTTGGCTTTGTGTGATATTAATGTTCTCCATGCCAATCTCTTCGCCGTAGTAAGTCGTCGGTGTGCCGGGGAGGGTCAGTAGCATCAGGTTGATGGCACGAACATACATCCGACCGGCACTGGAGCCGATTCTAGGCCTGTCATGGTTTCCGACCTGGTTGCAGTGGAGGTAAGAGGTGGAGAGGCGAATGAGACTGAGCTGAGTGGATCGCAGAAGACTTTACCTGATAGGTTTTTGTTTGGGAAAAAAAATCTTAAGTTAAAAAGTCTTGAGAGAAACTTAAGTTATGCTATTCCTCGAGGGGCAGAGCAGTCATCCTGCGCCTGAAACATTGTGGGCTCAGTTCCAGCTTCCTCCCATAGCATATGTTAACATATGCCACTGAGCAAGGCACTTTATCCTGGGTTTTCTAATATGTGTGTATCAATCTATGAACATGGGAATGTTTGAGTGTGAATGTGTGAAATCAGCCTTAATGTAAGGCGCTTTTAGTTTCCACACAATACCAATTTGGAGCAAACTTCTAGAAAACTTGCAAAACTGTCGAAACACCGAGTTCCTTTAAGTCATAAAACAAAAACCCACCTGTTTATAGCTGCCTTTAATTAGTATTAAACGGATCAACATATTTGGCCAAATGTGATGCTTATTGCTTGCTTCATAATCGGTTACTGTATGTACTGTATGTATGTTTTTAATGGTGTAAAGCACTTTGAACTGCTTTGTTGCTGAAATGTGCGATACAAATAAATTTGACATGTCTTTAAGAATGCTATATATCTGCACTCAGTTCACTCAACATGTACAAATATTAAGACGACTCATTTGAAAACCCGGGTGAGAAAATAGATGACCCTTATCCAAACCAACTGCAGCACTGAAAAGGACTTTGCTGTTCATGATCATAAATGCTGAAAACGTGACATCATCTTTGTTATCATAAACACGTGGCTTTTTCTTCTTATCAGAAGAGAATCTGGATCTTATCTTTTTATATCTATTTTTACAATGTTGAATAAATTGCAACACACTTGAAAGGGCATCATTTGTTTTTGTTTTCATTCCAGAAGAATTAAGTGAATATTTACCACCCAGTTGGGCCATTTTCCACTGGGCATGTTTGACATCCAGAGGTCAACCAGATGTTTAGCCCACCAGCCGCTGGTGTTCTGAGGCAGGTCCAGCAGGTAAAAGTTGAAGGGGAAGTCGCTTTCTTTTACTAGCGGCGTTCCATAGTACATCATGGTCTTATCCACCTCTTCATAGTCATAGGATTCTGTCACCATGAACCTGCAGAACAATAAAAACACAGGTTATGTGTGAGATGGTACACAAACTAAGCTGCCATTTCTTACCAAACTGTTCTGATACAAAAAAGTGAAATCATTAAGTAAAAATATGCCTTCAGTCTTAAAGCATAACTCCACCCATGGTACATGTTGATGTTGAGCATCTTTTATACTTTAGAGGCAGCTATTAAGAAACCAGAAATGACTTTACAATCTAGTTTATTGGCCTAGTGTGTTTTTCTGATAAGATCCAGCCATCGGGGAATACTGTATTTATAGGACAACTCAGAACTTTAAGATACAATCAGAAAATTAATTTATTTCAGTGATTTAAAAAGTGAAATCCTACAGTGATTCATTACACAATGAATCACTGCAGTTTGTGTTTTCAGTTCATTGTGATGTTCAGGGTTTGCAGGCTGATGAGAAAACAACATTCTTTTTCTAGAAAAAGAATCTTACATAAAACTACCACAAATATTTTATTGCAAATTATGCTACAGCCTCTGTAATGAATGTCTGTAAAATGAGCTTCTTTTTTTAATGAAATTACTGAAATAAACTAACCTTAATGATGAGGAAATTTATCAAAATGTGCTTCTACTTCAGTGTGTGGCTTTTTAATAAAACTGCATGTATTCCTACCTGTATCTGCCAGGTTCTCGGCTGTAATCGTCCATCACTGCTCTGAACTCTCTCAGCATGTCGTGCAAGCCCACCTGGCTGGTGGTGTAGTCATGATACAAGTCCCACTCTGTAGTTACTAATTCCTAAAGTGCAAAAACATTACAGGAAATTTTTAAACGAGACGGTAGAGTTAAAAGGCTTTGCACTTGCAGAAAGGATTCTGTTTTCCAGGTTGGATTTTCCAGGTATTTTTGTCTGACTACTGGAAATTAGGGAGGGCTTGTCTCTAAATCAGACTCCTTTTTCAGGCATGTTTCAGGTTGGGCTGATGGAATGCAAGTAGAAAATAAATACAAGACTCCGACTTTGACTTAATAAGTCAAGCAGAACCGAAGGAAAGTTTTCCTTTAGCTTTACAGATGAATCTTGTTTTTCTTTTAGAACTGCAAGAAAGAAGCTCACTTCTTGTTAATGGCTAATGTGTCTTGCTTCTATGTCAGCCGGTACAAAGACCCAGCGGTACATGTTTAACTGAATCAACCTGCCTCGCTCCTCAATTTCCGTTTAAAGGCCAGTGACTCGCAGCTGATGCGCCCGGTTGCGTGGGTAACTCCAAACCACTCGGCTTACATCGTCACCAAACACACGAGCCATTATGCCAACCACTAACTCACAAACACGGTGGTGTTTTTGTAGTTATTACCAGCCATAAACATTTAAAGCAGTTATAAAAAGCCACAGATAAGTTTATAGCTGCGTTCCCAATTTTACAACAGACCATAAATTACTTTTGTTTGATAGTCTAAAGATGTAAAACTCTACAAGTGTGATCTAAAATCAAAGTCTGAGTCAGTCCCAGCATTACAGCATTAGTCCACAGTGGTCAGTAAATCCCAGTGACTTGCTAATCCTCTAAAATATGCTTCTTTTCTACTAATCTTTTCTGTCGGGGAGGAGGGCTGGGAAAAAAAACTGCCTCCGCAAGGTTTTCTTTACTTATGTCAGAGTGTGTCATTAAGTCTTTGAATTGCAATTACAGTGTTTTCTTAAGAAAAGCGCTGGATGAACCTGACATTTAAGCCAGCGATAAATAATAAATGGCACACAGTTACAGCGAGAAACATCCCACTCAGCTGTTACGGGCTGTTCCGCCTGCTCCGGTCGGCCGAGGTGTTTCTGCCCACGCCGCTGCTTTCATGCATCTCATTATTCTAATCTGGACTCTGACACGCCACTTTATGAGTCAATGAAATAAAATCGGGATTATATAACGGAAGGTTAAAGCGGGGATTGTTAACTGAGCTGAACTTTGAGCGGTGGGAGTTACAGCGGCAATTAAAATTTAACACGACGTGCGAGAAATGGGGAGGAAAAAAAGCTGAGGATTTGTGAGAATATATCATCACGGGAAAAGAATGAAACCGTTTTTATGCTTCTTGTCGTCGTTCGCTTGTGAAAAGGTGGACAGCGTTCGGTCTGCTACGTCTTGCCAGAATCAATTAATTTGATGCAAGCTAGGATTGTATGTTGTCGTGCTTAAATTTCTTCCACATTTCGTCACTTTAAACCACAAACTTCGGTATATTTCATTTGTATTTTATGTACCAAGACATGGCCGCCCACCTATTTTTCAAAGAGGCTGCCGAATTTAACTATGAGTTGCGTACGCCATAATTTTAGCATATAAAACCTAAAAAACATTAAAAGTCAAAACCAACAACTGTTTTGGCCATCAGGTCACAAAAGGTGGCTTGATGGACCTTGTAGACTCAGCAAAGGTTGAGTCTATTGTCACATTCGTACGATTTGTGTCGGTCTAACGACATAAAATCCCAATGAAACTCACTGGGGTTTGTGCTTGTAACGTGATTACATGTGGCGAGGTCCGAAGCGCCTCAAGAACGTTTGAACAGAGGGAACGCTCACCGGCGGCATGTCCGGATCCACCTGTGGCTCGTCTCTGAGATGTGCTGCTTCCAGCATGTGTTTGACCGCGTCCATCCGGAAACCGTCCACTCCCTTCTCCAGCCAGAAACTGATGAGATCCTGAAGGGGAAGGATGAAAACACTCATTTTATTAGAAATGTTAGGCTTTTTCTTTTTCCCTTCATCAGGTGAGTTAAGTTGTGATGCAACAAAATAGGAAAGTCTTCCTAAGAATCAGTATCTTACGATAATCTCTTGAACGACATCAGGGTTCCTCAGGTTCAGGTCTGGCTGCTCCTTGAGGAACTGGTGCAGGTAGCACTGCCCTCTGACCTCATCATAAGTCCAGGAGGAGTTTCCAAAGATGCTCACCTGTGTGACAAGTGAAGGTCGTGGTCAACACTGGGGAAAAAATCTGAAAATTTACCCAACGCCGTGCAAAACGGCAGCACAGACACAAACCCAGTTGTTAGGCTTCGGGGAAGCTGGGTCGCAGTCCGTCCAGAGGTAGTAATCCTTGTAGTGAGGATCTCTGGTCCGACTCAGGTTGAACCAGCGGTGGCGGTCACTGGTGTGATTGGGAATGAAGTCCATAATCAGCTTCAGACCTGAGGAGGAGCGGTGGGAGGGAAGACACTTTAATCTGTCACCATCATCATCTGACGCTAAACCAGAGAATCCCACTTCCTCATCTCTGGGGAAAAAAAGACAACAGTAAAAACAAAAACACACCCTTATTGTGCATTTCAGCCAAAAGTTCTTCAAAGTCCTGCATGTTTCCGAAGAGCGGGTCGACGTCCCTGAAGTCCTCCACATCGTAGCCGAAGTCTTTCATTGGAGAGCGGTAGAAAGGGCTGATCCACACCGCCTTGATGTTCAGGTCCAGGAAGTGGTCCAGCTTCTCCTTAATTCCTGCACGGGCCGACACAGAAGTACTCAGATTACAAGCTGCACACGTCATTCAATTCCTCTTAATGTAGTTTTATTTAATTGTAAAGAGTCAATAGTTTCTGAGCTGACCTCGACACGTGCAGCACACTTGAATTAATGTTGATTAAAGTAAATGGTTGCCTAAAATGATTGTGTAACAGAGCAGCATTTTACTGCTCTGTCACACACCATCCTCATTGCAGTTATAAACAGATAAAAACAATGTTTCAGTCTGAAATCAATCCGATTATAATCGTTAAGCAAGAATTTCATAAACGCAAAACAATCTCTTTTTTAAAACCTTCTGAAAGTTCAGAATAGTCGTGTTACGCTTTTAGCTTTTATTCTTCTCAAACCCCAGCCAGTCATACTGAGCCAGGCTCTGGTTCTGCTGGAGGTTTCTTCCTATTATCACTAACTGCATGCTCAATATGAGGGATTTCTGTAAAGCCAATAACGCAACGCCGGCAATTATCTGTTGTTGTTATCTGTCGCTGCAACCCTATACAGTCTGATGGGTTTCCTTAAAAGTACTTTTTAAACTACTTTAGATAATTAACTGAGCTTACAGTACTGGGATTGTTTGAAAAGTATGTGTGATTGAAGTAAAAGGGTTGTTTTGTTTTTTTGTTTGTTTTTTGCAAAGTCCCTCAGGGTGAGCTGCTGTTCCTCTAAACTCCAGAATCACCTTAACTTGCTGCATCATGTCGAAGAAAAAGCTATTCCCACAGCATGATGTTGCCACCATCGTGTCTCACTATACAGATAGCATGAGAACTCCAAATAAATATTTGTTTTTAAATTATCTTTATATCCTTCTGATTCATTTGCACAGAGATCGTCTCCATTTGTAAATGATGTGACTTTTTTGTGGCACGAGATTATGTTTGGGTGTATACGAGTCTAGGAGTACTACTTTTTATATTTTAAAAAGACCGCAAATCATGTCTTTTCTTTTATTAGCAATACTAATAAACACTAAAAAACAACCGACCTTTGAGGTCTCCGACTCCATCCCCGTCAGAGTCCTTGAAGGACCGGGGGTAGACCTGGTAGACCGGGGTGATGTGCCACCAGCGCAGGCACGGCGGGGACAAGGCGATGATGGTGATGGTGACGGCCACCAGAGCCAGGGTGCAGCACACTATCAGCCAGAACAGGACCTCTCTGGGCACCCGGTACCGAGCCCGGGCGGAGTGCAGCAGCAGCACCTCCTTGGGCATCCCGGCGTACGGCTTGAGCTGCGTGTATTCCTCCGCAGCCGCGTCCAACTTCACCGCGGTGGAGTCGCGCCGCTCCCCGGTGCTCGAGCTGGAGGTGTCCGCCGCCGACCCGCCGTCGTCTGCGTCCTTAAAACCCGGGTTTCTGATGGTTTCCTCCAGCTCCATTTGACCGCTTTTCGTTTTTAAACTCATCTGGATATTTCTGTTAATTTAAGAAGAATTAAAAAAATAATAATAATAATGACAACTTTGAAACTAAGTGCGAGGAGGCTGTGGGAAGGTAGAAGGTAGTAAGAGAGGCAGATGGAGCTCAGACTGAATCAGAGCCACCTGTGGAATGTGGGGGGTCACCGTGGAAACCGGAGCTGATTGGACTGGTTACAGATTAGCTTTTCTTATCTTGCTGCAGAGTGGGCTGGCTGTGCTGCACGAAGGACACCCAGCTTGTATGCTGAGCACCGTCAGCAATTTGAAAACGTATTACAATAAAATGTTCGTGATGTTTATGTTCCACAGCCTGATAAAATTCTCTTCAAAACAAAGCGGACAGAAATGTATGGAAGCCCATTTCCGCCACTTTGTAAAAAAAAAAAAAAATTATCTCATTATAATGAGATAGTATCTCATTATTTTGAGATAGTATCTCGTTGTAATGAGATACTATCTCATTATAATGAGATAATTTTTTTTTTTTTTACAAAGTGGCGGAAATGGGCTTCCATAGAAATGCCTTCACCTGCTGCCCAGCTTTCATAAATTTTGAATGATTGTGAAATTATTCTCAACTCAAAGAAACAACAGCTAATCCTCCAGAACCAACTTTCCTGTGAGACTTGGTGGCATTTATGAGTTTTATGTTTTGTTCCTAACATGCTGCCCCCACTGTCATGTCCTGGCCCAGCTCTTGCAACCACTGCTTACATTATTACTTTATTAAGTATCTTGATGAATCGCTTCCGTTTTGATCAGATTCATCTTTCGGAAGATGCATAAATACGTTTTTAATACCAAGTATTAGAGAAAAATATACAGAGTCAAAGGTGCCTGATTCCCAAAGTATTATTTTTTGTATAATTGATAGTTTAAATAAATTTTAAAAAGTTGTCCCTGCTGAAGGACACCCTACTAATATGTCCAAATTCACAAAGGCAAACATAAAAAATGTTACATAACTTTTAAAACGGTGTAAACATCTGGTTTCATTAGTATACACTGTAGCTGATTTTTACTCTGAACTGAGATCATGAAAGTTATTTCATGTCTAAAGAAATTTGGATGTTTATTCTCAAGTCCTTTCCAGTTCATTTCAATTAGCCTCTGGCATTACGCTGATGACTTACTAGTAATGTTGTACAATACCCAAGATCTCCAGATCAACCTCAGTTTCCAACATGAAATTGTAGGCTCTTGCTGAGCAGTTATTTTCAATCCAACAATAACAATGTCATCGGTATATTATTCTATTAAGCATGTGCAATGCACCAAACCTCAGGGTCAAAAAGTGCAATCGGTGCACAATTGCAAAAATCTGTTTACTAACGTAAACCAATGCATAGCTACCTCTTCAGCTAAATTGCTGTTTGAATACAATATGCAATAACTCACCACAGGAAGCTCCCGCTAACATCACATCACAAACAGCAGTTTTAACATAAATCCATCTTTTATTGGTGGTTATGTTCACTGTACAGTTTGTAAACGTAACAGCAATAAATCAGTACAGGAAAAAAAAAAAAGGCGTGGCAAAAAACTCAAACTGGCCCTTCTTTAATCATCTCAAAGGTCAAAGTTTCTTCAAATCAGCCTCAAAGTAAAAGCCATAATGTGAACTAAAACACTTGGAATAAATAAAAGAACAAGGGTAATCTGGAAGTTACCATTGAGGCTATACAAATGTTACCTATAAATGAGCATAGTGGGGAGACCAAACACATAAGCAGTCATTTTTCTCCTAAAAGTCTGGTAATAGTTTACTCCTGTGTTCACATCTCTCCACATTCTTGACTCCCGTTTGCAGCATTTGATGAACCAAGATTTCCTAAAACCGTGGCTTAACTCTCTTTACACAAATAGTAGCAACAAGTCAGTGAAAAATAATCCAGACATCACTTAATATCCAGAAACGCCGCCGGCTCCCGTGACTGTTCTCATACTTTCAACAACTAGGATAATTAAAGTTTAAATAATAATCAAAGAAAAAGGAAGCAAAGCGAATGTGAAGCTGCAGTAAAAAAGAAAAACGTCTCTCCCTCCATTCAGATTTTGAATTCCTCAGAGCTCAGTATCTGATGTTTAAACCTTTAGACTGTTCAACATGGAAGGTGTTTACACAATGTTAAAAACTAGGAATAGATTATGATTACCAACTGGAGTCTACACAGCCAGTGAATTACTAATTACTGATGTAAAGCAAATATAATTTGGCTTGATCAAAATCGTCACCTTGATTCCCTTAAGATTCTTCTGCTTTAACTTTTCACACATTTCCTGGTCAGCATCGTGTTCCCACCACAGTGAACATGCCCACATTATCCCCTCCTGTCTGTTGCGTCCCACCACAAAAAATCAAGCTCCTCCTGGTCCACACAAATTAATCATTGCAAACAACTGCAAAAGAACTAAAACATTCAAGTACCTGTTTGTCATATGGCACAGAGAGTAAAAAGAACCACAGTTGCATTAACCAGCCCGGTCCCGTCCGAATACTGCCGCTGCAAAAAGAACCATTTGCTTTTAAATTGAGAAGTGTACTTCTTCAAAGCTTTTGCATCCATTCAGAGAAATTAGCTCAGTGTATTTGTTATGCACAGATTTATTTAAAGAAAAACTAAAACCAAGATGCATTACTTCAATTTTGGTTCTGGAACACATCCGTCCAAGTTAGCTTTAATAAGAATATATGACTGCAAGTCCATACATGCTCCTTTACGTCGATCACTAACGCACCCAAAAAAAAAAAAAAAACTCTTTTCCTTCTCCCGTTACATTTTATGTTCCTCTTTAGGTTTCATTGATCCATGAGCAACAGAATCACAACTCATTTAAATCCCCTCAAAAGAAAAGAAAAAACATCACAGAAAAATTAAAGTAAAAAAAACTGACAAGGTAAAACAAAAAGGCAGTTTTTTTATCCTAGAGAAGTTATTTAAGAGATGGAAAGGCAAGTTGTAGCATGAGCAGGATTTGTGTGTGTGTGTGTTTGCCCATGAGTTCTGGAAAAAAAGGCAAAGAGGAAGAAAGTGAAACTGGAATGTCTTCATCTCCAAATCCTTTCATTGGAAGGCTTCTGTGTTGGAGCAACACCTGTGCATGCCTAATTTTAATGCTTCTGTTCTTTTATTGATATATCTAAGCTTAAACACACACACACACACTCAGAAATGATCAAAAACATATTAGGCAACAATGAATACCAGGGTAGGAAATGCAACCAAACCAACAACAAAAAATCTAAATATGTCTTTATGAATTTTTTATATAACCTCCATCTCTATTCCTTTAAAGAAGAGCAGGCTCTAAAGCTTATGATTCTGGTTTACCAATGCACTGCAGACCGGTACCAGAGAAGACAGGAAGCAAAGAGAAGTAGCAGAAGGAGGGAAATGATAAACTGTTGCATCTTTTAGCAGGTGAGAGTGGAAACAGTGAGCAGAGACATGCAAGAAGAGTCACACTGGAGTTCATGTGTGGAGAAACATTCCCGCCCGTTTCAGGAGCCTCAGCTCAAACTAAGACGGCAACACACTCACACTCACACACACTCTCTCTCTCTCGTGTGAGCGGTTGGTTTTCTGTAATGGCGGGCCGCCGGTGGAGTTGTGAGGTCCCCTCTTCTTCTCTTGGGTCTCTTCAAGGCACCATAAAGTCCCAAAGCCATCAGAGCAGAGCTGCTCCCAAGTCTCTCCACAACAAAATTAAACCAATTAAAAAACAAAACAAAACTGTGCTTTGTTGTCTTTCTACTTGATTTTGTATTGTACGTGTATGTCTGTAGTGCAGTTTGCTAGTTTACAAAAAACAAGCATCCTAATCTATTTACAGTCCTCCACGTTGAGTGAAGATTATGATTATTCTCTCAGATGAAAAATTAAGAGACGAGTTAGGAGGCAGTCTCGCGTGGAATAGTGGTCCTATGGAGATTTGTTTGTTTTTGGATCAGGCGTTTGTGCTGGACAGCTACCAGTGGCACTCCAAATCTGCTCCACTCTGCAAGAGGACAGCCAGGAAAGGTAGAGCGAGAGGAAAAAAACAGAAAAGAGGGAGAGATGAGAGCTAAAGAAAATACTCTATTTACTGTCACGTTAACAAGTTTCGGTTCCCGACCTGAGTTTTCGAGGGAAGGTTTTTATACCATGAACACAGACAAAAAATAAAGTTACAACACCAACACACTCTAGCCTCAGGTTTGTAGATCCTTTAATACAAAAATAATTTCATTTGCCGACATGTTTCTGTAGCTTTCTCTTCTTGGGGGGGGGGTTGGGGGGGGGCGTGGCACAGAGAAACATTGTTATTTGCTTGCGTGCGACTGCTGAGACGTCAAGTGAGACAGCAATGCATGCGTGTTTGTGTGCCTGCGATGTGTGGAGAGAGAGGGGAGAGGGGGGAGGGGGGGGGGAGGGGGAGGGGGGGGGGGGCAGACAGGACCAGAAACACCTCATCGCTCATTTACACACACACACACACCTTAAAGTCTAAATGGAGCTCTACATGCTGGAAAGTAGACCAGAAGGGACGTATATAGACTGATGGAGGAGTGACAGGGGAGTATGCTCTGTAGGTCACCACTATACATGCCTGTAAGAACGCGTGTGTGTGTGTGTGTGTGTGTGTGTGTGTGTAAATGAGGTTTTGAAAGGAGGGCAGGGGTGGGTTGGGGTTCAACACTTATATATGTGATCACTTACCAAATGAAACAGGAGGGCTGCATTAATCAGAGGGTGAACACACAGTTAGACATGTTGATGCTTCCCTTGTTAGCGTCTTGATACGCGTTTTCTTGCTAAAAACAAATTCACACCTCTTCAGACTTTTCCCACATCTTGCCAAAGCATACCCGCAAAATTTAGTTGCATTATACGTGGATTTTCTGCAGTAGATCAACACAAAGTGGTGCATATTTGTAAAGCGTGTCTGTCACAAAAAAGATAAATAAATTGACGCCCAACAAAGTTTGTGGTTGCAAACTTTGTTGACTGAACATGGCAAAGCTCAGAGGTTGGACAGTTTTGTGTGTGTAACTAAAAGGTATGTAGGCACAACAGCAGAGTTGGAACCAATTTTACTGTTTTAAAAAACAGTTCATCTTCACTTTAGGGTTCATATAATTGCATCAGTAACAAACCTATATGGAATACATCTGTTTTGTTTGTAGTGTGTTAAAAAGGTGAAACTTTTAAGTGTAAAAAGATGAGAAGCTGTCAATGATAACTTCCCTCCTCAAGTCAATGGTTGGGTAAACATCAGCCCTAATGAAAGCTACTGCCACACACACAATCCCTTTTTGATGTTAATTATAATCAGATAGACACACATGGAAGAATCCACTAATCACATAACATCACTTTGAGTTCAAACACTGACAGCCGCTTTCATCACAACCATGACAAGATGCTAGCTTAGCCTGCTAACCGTTTATCCTGAAATGTAGCTTGGACATGTTGGAGGAGCTACAATTACCCAACAATTACCAATTTAAATTCAATTATTTGAACTAAAAGTTTTTCTTAGATTTTTTCTTCTCAAGTTATAAATATTTTTTGCCATAGTGTCATATCAAGAGTAGACAAATGCATATGTTTGAAGTTATGATTTAAAGCATGAAATTCTGCAACATTTTAATCACAAAACTAAATTTTCAGACAACTTCCTTGTGCTGTGTCGAGACCTTCATTTACCTTAGCTAGTTAGAAAAAAGTCCCACAGTTTTTAACATTTTGACACACTTTGCTCCGTATGTAAGACGGCAGTCAGTGAAACACAGGAAATAAGAGTTCAAACATTTCTATTAATTGAGTTGGATTTTTGTGAAACAAGTAAATTAAAACTTTATTTCCAAGGACTACAGACTTAAGTTCACTGTGACAGATGTTTAAAATGGAAAAAGTAAAAAAAAAAAAAGTCAAACATATAGAACAAACCAAGCAATGCTTTGAACTTGTCTTGGTCATTTACAGCAGCAAGTGAAGAAAGAGACATCAAGAATTTCATACGGTTTAAAGTAAAACCCAGAATACACATCACGAGCAGCAGCTGTCTGTAAACCAATGAGACTATTGATGAAGGACAACTTCCCAGTCCACAGAAATTAATAGAGATGCTATCAAAACTACATTACATAGCCTCAAAATGTCAGTGCTGGTTAAGTGTTTTTAAATACAGGTCAGAGGCCAAAGGTCATTTATAGACACTTACTCCATCTTCCTCCTTGTAAGGATTCAGACGGTTGTATACTGCTTCAATAACACTGCGTCTGCAGGAAGAACAAACAAGGTTGAATATGTTGAGTTAAACAGTTAAGGGAAATCATCAAAGTTAACATGGAGGGCATGAAAGATGGACAGAAAACACTGGCAACAGTTAAAGAGAATACATGTTGGTACCATAATAGGCAAACATTATTATAACTAATTTTGGGAGCATTAAGGGCAACATCAATAAAATCCCAGTGAAACGCATAATGCTATAACAGGGTTTCCTCCAGTGCATTATAAGCCTGGCGGGCCACCAGGCTTTACTTTGCCCAACACCAGGAGATGGTTTATTTTAAATATTTTTTGTGTGTGCAAGTAACAGTGACAGTAAAGATAGATTAAGCAAGGTTTGTAGTTGAAGAAACTGAACTGGGCTTGAGGGCTGTCCCTGGACCTGCCCGTTGGCCTCACATGCCATTATTTCCAAATTATGATGCCAACTTTTTGTAACTTTTAAAAAAGTTTAACACAAAAACAGTGTCCCTACCACTGGCTAAGTAGGTTTTCTGGGGGAAACTCTGTGTGTGTGTGTGTGTATATATATATCTATATTATGTACAGTGCCTTCCAAAAATATTAATAGTTGAACATTTTTATTATTAGTTTGCATTACAGTCACAAACTTGTTTTTCAAGTTTGTATTTCTCTCTTATATCACACACAAAGTAGGGCACAATTGTTAACTGTATTGAAAATGACACCTGATTTTTAAATATTCACATAAAAGGAAAAGGCAATCAGAATCGTTTGGTACGTGTGTTATACCAAATTCTATTTAAAATTGTAAATGATTTTTTCCCCCTCAGGTTTAGGTAAAATTAAACACAAATGAGAATAAACCTTAAAAAAACTGGCTTTTATTTCAATCATTACATCTTAGAGTTTATCTGAATTCAAAGTCGAAATAAATAGAAGCTGTAAAACACGATGGTAGTTTTTATGTGGGCTAGCAATACGCTGTGCTATGGATGCATTGGCGGAAAAAACAAACAGATTTTCCAAGAAATTACACCTTCAAAAACAGAAAATATGATTAACTGATAATCATATTTTCTGTATAGACCTAATTGTATCCAATCACTTGGCAAAAAGAATCCACCTATGTGTAATTTAACTTCAGCACACATCCAGCTGCTTTCTGGAGGTCTCAGAGGATTATTGGAGAACATCAGTGAACAAACGGCATCATGAAGACAAGAGGAACATGTCATAAAAGGTGGCAGCATTTACTTGCTAGCGAGTCCGCCCCCAGGTGGCAGAGGGGGCATCCCGCTGTCAGAGGCCAGGTTCCTCATCACCGTCACCAGATCCGGAAAAGCTTCGTCTCGGGGCCTAGACAGCATTTCTAAACAGGACAGCAGAACTGCTGTTACACAACGCTTATTATTGCCAAGACCGTCAGTGGAAAGCAAAAAAGAGTTGAGGAGAAGGGGGTTATTGGAGGACGTGAGGATGGAAACCGTACAAGTGATTTTTTTTTTTCTTAAACAAGTGTCTGAACGAGACACAGTGACGAGAGACTTGCAGCTGAGCTGAGTGGCATGAAGCCAGGTCGATGTTCAGCCAGAGCATTCCTCTCAGTCTGTCCTCTCCCCTTCTACTCCCTCTCTTCTTTGTTCTCCACAAATTAGACAATAGCCTGAGCCAAACGTGTATACTCCGTCTCACCTGGCCCAAAAGTTTCTTCTATCAAGTAAAAGTCACCATTTGTTGCAAGCTATGTACAAGCTACGGGTTTTTCAAGCGTATCTGGAGGCATTAAACTAATCGCCTTTATAATTCATTCTGTGAGGCAGAGAGAGAAAGGAAACAAGCTGATAAGGTCGGGTTTTGTAGGAATTATCAGCTAGGACTAACATCTTACAGGAAAGGGCTACACTTTAAGCAAAATGTCTCATGAATCGGGAAGGAATATAAGGAGGGGGGAGGACTAGAAAACAGCATACAGAACAGAGAGATCAGGGAATTCATCCAAACAACACAGGGCAAGAAAAGGAGAGGAAATGGACAAGAAAAGAAGGGATTAAAGGAGGGAGATGGTTCCTGAAATGGAAAAACAAGCTATAAAGTATCATTCTTTGAATATGAACAAGATGCAATTCAGTTGGAACATCCATAATATATAAAACCAAATGTTTAAAATGAGATCATCTTCAGAAGAAAACAAAATGCTCCATTATTCCCAAAAGCTGAGGTCTACAAATAAACCATTTCACAGCAAACCTCTGAAAACGGAGAATAAAGTTAAAGCTTTCATCATTCCACGTTCCCATGATGTTTCCACCTTAGATAAACTAGAAGAAATTAGCTCTCAGCTTTTACCTTCCACTCGAGCCTCCAGATATTTGTTGACCTCAGCTTCTCTCCTCACAGCTTCCTCGGATACTTTGGGAGCATTGGGCAAACACACTAAAACAATACTCATGTTATCTCGACTTCCCTAGACGGATGACAGGAGGAGGGGAAACAAAACACTGAATTAATATCGAGCACATTAAGAAAAAGCCAGATGACACACAGCACACAGCCCTTCAGGTATTTCTAACATCGTGAATCGTTAACTTGAGAGCGAGAGCTGCTTTTAGTTTGAAGAAGATTTTATTTTGGAGGCCATGTTTTGCTTTTCCGCTCACACATCGGATCTAGTCCTGCAGCAGTGATCAGACTTTGACTTCCTTTAGAGAACTTTCTTATTGTGGTACCAAATCATTTCTTCAGAGAAACATTCACCGCAGAAGGAAATGGTACAAGTACAGAAGTTGAAGGGATTTTATGTACTTTGAGTCAATGGTCCAGAGCAAGAGAGAAGAGGTGAAGAAGTGTGATCAAAAAGGTATCAGCAAAAATAAAAAGAATGACGAAAAGTCGATTGAGAAGGACAAGATATGCCACCTGTTGTATTTATATCAGAAACCAATTTTAAAGCAAGAAAGGAAGTCATTCTTGAGTTGAAACACTAAGTTACTTTAAAAGTGAAGAAACATCTTCTGCTTTTAATCATCTGGCAGGATTCTGGGAACCTGATGAACAAGACAGAGCGACAAACGAGATGTAAAGGGTTTGTAAGAAAGGACTTAAGATTCTATGACTCCTCCATGATATATTTCTCGTCAAAGCCAAGAGTCTTGTGAAGCGTTATCAAGTTGCTGTCAGGATGAATTGCTTCTTGTAAAGTAAATGTGAGCCATTATCCAGTCCCAGATGTGAGGATAAGTCGTTAAAGCTTAAAGTTTTCATCCATGTCTGAGACTCTTACTTTGAAATAAGAGTAAGTAGAACCCGACTTCCTGCTGCCAGCTCTCTGAAATGACTGATAACACTCAGCTACAAAAATCCTGTAAACTGCGTGGCTGTTTTCTGCTGCAAGAGGGGGGGAAAAAAGCTACAGGTGTATTTAATAGTTTTCTTAAATAGTGTGGACTGAAGATCACAACAGGAGATTAATGAAACCTTTACTGTTTTAGTGAATATACAAAATGAGAGATTTGCTGTCCTGCCTGGCACAAACACAACCTTATAATTGGGCATAAACATGAAAATATATGGACCAGTCAAACTGTTCGTAATCTTTAACAGGGTCTCATTGCCAAACCTTTACTGTATGTACACACATTTCCATCCAAAAACATCTCTAAAGCTCATCTTCTTGTGAGCCCAGTATTATGTATCAGCTTGTATCATAATTACAACCACATTTGTAAACAATGTGGCCACCTATAACCTCTTGACTCGCATCTCTTTTGTGGATTTCTATTGATGCTCAATAGTGTAAAGACTCACACCCCATCAAGCCTGTGCTGAAAGTAAAACAAAAGTTCACGTACCTTGTGCAGGCAGGTATCCACAACTTCGTTACAGACTCTCTCCAGGTCATCACACACCTCTAGTCTAGATTTCACAAATTCACACAATTCCTCATTGGACATGACATCCCAGATGCCGTCACAAGCCAGAATGATGAACTGATCTTGTTCCGGTGCCCGAACCATCACGTACACTTCCGGTTCAGGGCTAACCAGCTGCTCCGTGGGGCCCTTGCCATCCACACACTTGTAATCATAGTCCCCCAAGGCTCTCGAGACCGCCAGGGACCCGTTAACTCTCTGGATCATCACCGAGCCTCCCGCATTCTGGATGCGCTCCCTCTCGCGGGGGTTGCAAGGCTTGTGGTCGAGCGTGGAGAAGCACACCTGCGAGTTGCGGTACAAAACGGCTCGGGAATCCCCGCAGTTAATAAAGAAAAAGTGCTCTGGCGACAGGAGAATCCCCACCGCCGTTGAGCCGCTGCGGTCCATGCCGTTCCGGAGGTCGGAGAAGCTGCGCATGTGCTCGTCAATCCTCAGAAAACCCGTGCGGATGCCGGCTTTCACGGCCTCCACAGCGGGAGGAGGAAGAGCTTGAGAGTCGGAGCCGCAACCGTCTGGTCCGACTTGCAAGCCTTGCTTGTTGCCAGCGCCTACGCTAGCAGTGATTATGTGTTCAAGAAGGTGCTTTGAGCAGTAGGTGGCGACCCTGGATCCAGCATGGCCGTCGTACACGGCGAAGAAAGACCAGTCGGTCATGCCGGGAGTCTGAAGTCCCAGCACAGCCGTGTGAGCGTCCTCCATCTCCACCCGCCAACCCTGCATGGAGCTCAACCCGAAGCGCAGTCCGTTCCCCTCGCCATGAGAGTTGTGCTTCTCCGTTTTGGGTTTGTCCAGAAACGCCCCCATGCCTCGGCCTTAGACAGACGGAGCCCCTGCTTCCTGTGGCAGAGACACAAAGAGAAGCAAGGAGCTTGAAATGGGATGCCAGACATCACACTCTGTAGAGCAGATGCTGCTACTGAATGAAGATGATTCAAACTGGGCATTTTCAGGATCGATCAGGCATTAAAATATGAATTCAGAAAGAAAGACTGGCATGAAGTTATTTTAAAGGAAAACTTATTTTACACAACATTCAGTCAGAATAATTAAAAAATGGAAAGAGAGACTTTCAGTAGATAGCAGGAAGACTGAACAGCAACATCAAGCTCAGCTTAGTCACCCAAATTCAACTCCAAAGACATTTTTGGAACAAGCCATTTCAAAATGTCACGCAGTAAGCGCAAGCTTCCCCTCAGGAATGTCCTCAAACGGCAAAAAGGGGAATGCAAAGAAATCCCCAGAAAAAATTTCCAAAAAGTTTACATAGTTATTATTATTATATTATTATTATTATTATTATTATATTATTATTATTAGGAATCAGACAACCAAAGGCATCAGACATCTGTCTGGACTTTGCTAATTTAGAATAGTTTCCCTCAGAATGAAAACAGTACAATTCCCAAAACAAACATTTGTCACAGAAATAAACATTTCAGTTTGTTTATACTTAACTATATTAAAAAAAAATAGTTATAAATTTCCCTATCCTCCCTCAATTGAACAGAATTAATAATTATATAATCTGCAGCTATGATCCCAGCTGATGGCCTAAAACTCTGCACCCTTGTGCAACAAAGCCAAAAATAGCACATCGCACTTCAGTTTATACTTAAAAAGATGGAGGAGCGAGCTTAAAAGCTTCTTTGGCCGGTGGAAACTGGCAACCAAAGGTTGCAAACGGTCCGAGAGGATGTTGTCTCCAGCAATAACTGCACCTGCATTAGCTAAATGAACAGCAGCATCAGGCTGTTTCATGGCAGATACTAATTCTGCATCGAGCCTGTACTGATTGTTTAGATAATGTGAGAGGAGAGTCTATAACTGTATTGATTGTCACAGTACTTAACTGTGCCTTGGCCATTGAAATTGCCCTTTTAACATCCACGTTGCTTCTGATGACATCAATAAATGCAACTTATAATAAATACACTCTAGGCATATTTGATGATCTACTCTACTAATGTCAATTGTGTAGATGGAACTAAAAGGCTAAAGGTCATGTTTTATTGAAGATGGGTAACATCCAACTCATCTCCATTAGGAGGAAAAGTGTATTACATTATTATTACAGCTCAAATGAAAAAAAAAGATTGCCGTTTTATCAGCATGCTGTGGAAACCACACTGCTGCTTAATCTACAGCAGTGTTGTGCAACAGAGATGCAACAGTTCTGCTGTAAGAACAACAAGATCCACTGGCTGACCTGGATCCACATAGTAAGCCATTTAAACTGCTCTGTACAGTCATCCTCTTAACTTCAACCACAACACAGCAAACACTTCCCACACAACAAAGTTGAACTAAATTTACACTCCCGTGTCTTTAAGAGCAACCGGAAGGTTCGTCAGATGTTTTTGGGTTTACGATCCCAGGCTGTGGCCAGTGACCAGTTCCAAGGTTTAGAAACATTAGCCTTTCAAAAAGCCCCTGAAGGTTTCTGTCATTCCCAAAAGGATTGAAGTCCTTTTTATGAGCTGCCAGGGGAGAAGCCAGAGTGACCTGAGCTTTTTCTGGCTCTATGGAGCAGAGTGCAACGAGGCTTGCTCCGTCCCCCACCTATTGCTATCCACAGATCGTTTTCCCTCAGATTTAGCCGTCTTGAAAAATTTCTAGTTGTGAAAAACAAGAGTGGCAGAGAGAAAAGGGGTGCAAGCGGTCAGTTTTTTAAAATTCATTATTAACTCTGGAAACCAGTAGTTGTGTGCAGTTTTCCTGTTAAACAATCATCCATGTGTTCTACCCAAGCAGGCAGCCTAACTAGACAATACAGCATGTTGTTATTCTGAAAAGGAAATTCTGACCAATAAGCTGTTTAAACCATTACTGCACTTAGCTGGTGCTTATTCAATATCTTTATTGGGTTATGTGTAAAAGTCTAAATAACAAACAACATTATATTGGACAACATTAGTGCAACTGTAATAACCAAAGTGTCGGGTTTGTTGGTAACAAATGGAATTAAACTTTGCAGGATAATAATATTGTTGGTTTGAGACCATTTTGAAGTAATGTAATGGTACAATAATACAAGAATACATTATTAAAGCTAGATAAACTTTAAATTCCAACATTTAACACTGGAACTAGAAGGTATTTTAAATATCCAAAAATATACAAGCATAATAACAGGGGGAAAAAAACTAATAAAATGAATTATGAAGTCTCTGCAAATAAAATTGTCCTTCAAAAAAAGGGCAAGTTGAGACCAAAACACGAGATTGAAGAATTTTGTCATACAGATTTTGGTAGAAAAAGGTAACCAATAAATCACGCAATTAGAAATTATTGAGTTTGATTTAATTTATCATGCAATTAACTGATCATTTTTTTATTCCAACAGGCCTATGTGGAATATTATTATTTTTTATTTCTTTTAAAAGTATATTTGGTCATTTTTATTACTTCAGTTTTTTGTTGGTTTTTCTTTTTTTCAAATTAGCATCTACTTTTCATCATGAGAAAAGTTTGATATGGAAACTCTACAGGGCAATAAAAAAGTTTTAAGAAATAAAACTTTAAACCATAAAAGCCAAAGTGCAAAACCGTTCATCTGCAAGGTTTTCTGATTGATTTTACTTTATTATCAAAGACAAGCTAAAAGAAATGCTTACAATCAAGTTAACTGGGAACATGATGAAGCACAACAACCACTATTTCTCAAACAAGAGACTTTGCTCTTCTAATACAAAATATCACATAATCCACAGTAAAACTCTGGAAAATGACAAAAGCACAGCGGTGGATCTTAGTCATGAGACAGAAGAACAGCACCGCAACGCTGGAGGAGAGCGTGCATGTGCCTCTGCACGTCTTTCACGTTCCTTTATGGGGTGCAGATGTATTTAAGGCTCGTAAAGATAAAAACCCGACCCTTTTTGAATTTAATTATGCCACGAAATTATTTTGGTTCGTTCCGTTTGAAAGGTGGCCAACGGACTGGCTCGGCAGCACCGCAACCTCTGTTCTCAGACTTCAGAGAAGCAGGACAGCTTTAACAAGTTAACTCAATTTACCCTTCAGCTGCTGATGGGCTCCACACAGGGCCAGATTATCCTGTCCAACACAGACGTCTGTCTGAGAGCATCGGTAGCAAAAGATCTCCATTAACTTCTGTTGTAGATGTTTATCAACAAACTACTGATAGGAAGTACGTTTTAAAAAAACAACCACTAGAATTATGAATGCCAAGTTTCCACATTTTGTAACCCTCCTTTAGAGCTACTAAGTTAAAAAGTTATTTTTCTAATATGGTTTTACTCTTCAGTTCTAATCCCTATGCAGTGTCATCTGGGCGACACAGTGCATAGTTTTGTTACATGAATGTTTCTTGGTGTTTATTATAAGTGGAAATGAAAATCTAATAAATATCAGCATTGTGCAAAACATAGATATGAAAACAATAATTCATGTTATCTAAATAGAAATGAATCCAGGAACATATTTATAGCCCCAGAATCAAATATAAAAAACACTCACGTTCCAGATTGTTGCACCGCAACTGTGGAGGAAGCTTCCTCAGTTCCCATGTTGTCCTGAGTTGAGAGTCACAACTTATTTATAAAAGAACTGAAGACATTTTAATTTAAATGTGCCGCTCCGGAAGATTATTTTAAATATTACTTTATTTGTATATAATTATGATTTCTGCCTTTTTGGTCATGTTTCTATTTTTAAGCTCCATCTTTATGACTTATAGCTCAAAGGTGATAAATTGATCATGTTTATTAAATACTTCCAAAAATCTCCGTCTGAATCAAACCAGTCTTTTTCCTAGTGTCTCTTTTATACAGACAGAAAAGAAGCTCCTTCTTAGCACTTAGTCTACATGTTTAGCGGTTCACACATGTAATCAAACATTTCAAAAGTGACAATCTACAGTACCTCTCTGTGACTTCTCGGTATTTCTAGACTTTGGTAATCTAATGGCATAATCCAAGATTTTGTAGACGGCAATTTTTTATAAAGAGGTAAAGGTAATTTTATTTATATAGCACATTATTTAAAGAGCTGCATATCTTTAAAATATGTATTTTATCCAATGATCTAAAGAAGGAAGCTCTGGTCTTTCTTACAGCCCATGAAATATGTTAAAATGACTGGTAAAGATACTGAAATTAAAATATTGAAGTCCTGAAACAGTAAAAGACATGCAATTATCATCAGATTAGAATAGTGAGGGAGCTGGTGCCCATCTCTAACGGCCTCTGAACGGGTTGCCTGTCCATCAAAAGGCAGCACAGAGACACATACAAGCACATACTAATACCTCAAGAGCAATTTAGAGATGCTCACTTATCCCACCAACAACAATATCAACAACATCAACAATATTTTAAAATTGGAGTTCCCAGTAAGCACCCGTGGGGAGAATGTGCAACAACTGAATCAATGAGTTTCTTGCTGCCAGGAAACAGTACCAAGAACTGGGCTACCATGCAGCCCCCATATGCATCGTATTTCCCCAAATTCAGCACTTCAACGTCCATCTCAACATTGATTGTGATCTGTGTATTCAGCTTCACTAAATAAACTAAGAGAAACTAAGGATCGCAGTGGAAAAAGGCAGTCGTGTTTACTATAATAATAAAAAATGTCTGATTTTACAAAAAGTGACAAATATTCTTGGGTGACTTATTCTGTTAGTGATTGAATGGTAAAACTTTTCAGAACATTTCCAATGAAAAAAAAAGTCACGTGTGTGAATCAATATTATAGTTATGGTGTTATTAATATATAATCAGCCCAGTGTTTACTTAGCCGACTTCTTTATGGAGCTGAAACAAAGTCAATACAGCCAATTGTGAAATAATCCATTTCTAGATACACACTTGCATTGCATTTGAGCCAAGAGCTTATCTTTTTGCTGATTAGGCAGCCATTATATACATCCGACTCTCATACAGTGAGAAACTAAAATGTTTCTGGACTAGCTGGTTTAGCAGGACAACTGCAGTGATACTACAGATTACAATTGTGTTTTGTTTTTGTTTTTTTAAATAAAAAATGTCGAGGTGAAAACTCTTCGATGATCATCACTTAAGTCATTCCAAAAGTTGTCAATTTCCAGGAGCGAAAGCGCCACATCATGGCGTCTGGGGTTATGGAGTCGTTACTGGACCAGACAGGAGTCTATCAGGCCGTGGCTGAAGAGCAGGGAAGTAAATGTGTCTTGATATAGTAGACTGTGAGTGGTTTCCTGGCAGTAAAGAGGGCATCTGTGCTTGTATGCATCTGCTCTTTCTTGATCTACAAGCCACCCAGTTCCAAATTTATCTTCCAGGCGTCAAAAGTTAGGATCTGATGAGACTGAGGGAAAAGAGGGCACACCACATGACAAATGGTTTTAGGAGTTAACTAAATTCCTGTGGGATAAAACGTACCAATGGATAAAAAGTGCTTGTACAATACCCAAACTCAAATTGTAAGCAGTGTTATTAGAAGATGTATATAATGTAATCCATCTCTCCCTCTCGATAGGAAAACCCTCCAGCTATTTCGAGGTTTCCAGTCAACAGAGCACCTTAATGTGGAGCCGCATGTGACGCAATTCAGATGACAGGCGTAACCAAGCATAGATAGATGAATATCTCTGGAAGAAGCACAGGCCTGTTATCTGTATGACGGTATGGGAAGATTTTAATTTCGGGCATCAGCTGACTGAAAAAGTATAGTATACATTTTCCTAGCTTACAAGACAAATTTGGTAGGTAGAAAATATTTCCGGTCGTTAAAAACCTGTACAGTCATGATGCTCAAAGTAAAGGAGTGCCGCTACTCAATCTTCTTGAACTAACATGGTTTAAAAGCTAAACTTTGCAAGTTACAGTCAGCGTGTTTTGTTAAGCAATCATTTGGAGATTTGCTAGAAATGCTGATAGCCTAATTAACCAGCTTGCTGTACTTGCGTTGTTCTAAATGAAACAAAAACGATTCGTATCCCGTGCAATGAGAACGACTATTTTGTTCCCTAGCAAAGGCACAATGTCAACCAAACCGTGCCAACGATTCAGACAATTACATAAAGCAACAATAAAATAAATCCAAAACACATATAAACACAAGTTAGTTAATGTGTTGGTGGTGTTGCATTTTCACAAAATAGGACATTTATAATACAATCAGGTTTTTTTGCAGATTATGCTACCAGCTACAATTTCTGCACAAAAATCAGCTCATTTGCAAACTGGGTTATAATTTTAAGAAGATCTATTTATAACGTAAGCATACCCAGAACATAATTATTATTATTGTTGTTGTTGACATTACCAGGGTTCAATGTTTGGGCAGACAAAACTGTTGTGATTTACTTGACTATGCACATGTTATTTTAAATATCCAAACATCGATAAGCAACTATATTCTAATATTAACTGCTCTAATGTGTGTGAAGATGCTTAATTAGTCCAGCCAAGATCCACTTTCCAACAAAACTGCAATAATGTAGCTTGATATTAGAATTCATGTATACAGTTTCAGTGACAAATAATCCAAAATAGTCCCTTTACTTTTTAACAGTCTCAATCTTTACTCAACACATTGTATTACAAATACTTAGGACTTTTTAACTGAATTACTGACCATAGAAAGTCAATTAAATAGCACTTATTCTAAAGACTACTGTAAGATAAATAGAAACATTAATCAGTTTTATCTCCATCTAAACAAATTAAGATTTAGCAATATTTTGATTTTGTGTCATAGGCTCCAAAGTAAATGGAGCGGTATAGCATTAGCAGGCCAGAAATTTGATATTTTTTCTTTTCTTTAGTTTTTTTTAAGTAGCCTGCTCAATTTTTAACCCACACAGATGATTTTTTCAAAAAATGTTGCCAATATAACTATTCTGAGGTGATTCCCAACATAATCAAGCATGTTAAAGTAAATCTTCTAAACAAGCCAATAGGCTCAAAACAGTTGGATGCTAAAACTGCCTGGCTAGTCCAGGACTGTAGGGTTGCAAACACAAACATGCTACTAATAATGCCTCCATTTCTGGGACACATCATCATTAAAAAAAACAATAAACAATACAACATGCTAATACATCAAATGCACGTAATAGAAAAAGTCCCATTCAATTATAGGAATTATATGAATACTTAATTAAACAATGGAGTGATGATATACACTCCTGTGGTAAAAACTACAGCTTTTTATACTTTAATGTTGAACTATAGGTCCAAACAAAACTAACAGGAATATATATTAGTAACGAGCTCAATGAAGGACACCTATTGCAATACTAAGCCTAATTTTAGACGTTAAAATACGTATTAAAATTAAACACAATTTATCTACCTTTTTATGGGGAGGAATATAACAATTATCAACCGCACCAAACATATTTATTTAATAGTGCAATAAGAACGCCAGCAGCTCATAATTGGTGCTAATGAATGTTTTGAAAACACCTTTTGTGCCTCAAACCAAACCAACAGGGAACTGAGCAAGTACTTTTTAAAAGACACACAAATACACATCTTCAATAGTTCTACACAGCGTTGTTTTTAAAGTGCAATCTTAGGCCATTTGCATTAAAGGATAACCAGCTAGCGAACTTCACAGCTGTCAAAAGTGTTGTCTTATGTTACATGTTAGCTGGTGATTAGCCAACATTGTTAGGTGTCGGAACGATGCGTTACTTACGTTGTAGGAAAGGCACCGTTTCAGTTTGTCCACCTTCGGGTGCCTAGGGCAGATGTGAGAAAGCCCACAGGCTTGCTGGTGATGACTTAACCCTCGGTGCTGTTAGCCACTTTCGGTTTTTGGCCCCTGCTCGAAGGCTAGCCAGCATTTCACACGAAGAATTCTCCCTTTAGCATGTCCCTGCATCGAAATAAGGCCTTTATATACATGTTTCCTGTCGTAAACACAAAGAGGGCGAATTGTTAACGCTGTCCGAGATTGACGGCTAAGCGAAAGAGCGGCTCTATTTGAGAGAATACATTTATGATTTAAAAGTCAAGCTAATTTGAGGCTAACGCTAAATGTACGAGGCAAATGACGTTCCTTTTCAGCTCCCACTTTAGGGGCGGGAGAGTCATACTAGGCTCTGTTCTGATTGGGCAACGGTTGTTAAAAGTCAAGACGCCATTGGTCAAAAACTGTGTCAATCAGAATTTATGTGCGGCATGGTGTGAATTTTACTAATGTGTTAGGCGGGTGCAGTAGGTAAGTGTGTGCTCGATTTCACTTTTCCACGGTTACTGGTACAAGCACGCAGGTTTAGGATGCCAGCCAATATGTATATCCTTTTTTTACTAGCAGGTTTCCTGACATAGCTTACCAATAAAAGCGCAGGGATAATTAATCAAATACAGCAATTCTTCACCCTTGCACTAATCCCACTTTTAAGTGTCTTGGAACAGTTTTCATAGCAGTGAAATCTCTGCTTCACTGCTTATTCAGAGATGAGAGACTGCAAAGAAACTGAAAAACTAACACATTAATGAATTAGACAAATGTAAGGCTTATAAAATCCAAGAAAAATTAAAAGTGTTGGAAAGACAAGGGGAAAATTTTATAATTTAAAGTTCAACATACAGAATCTACTAGGTTACATTCACAGATATAAATTGTAAAACTGAATTTTATTAAATGAGTCATTGACCCTAAACTCAATACATAGGAAAGCCTTCATCACATGCCATCAGTTGCAGCTTTTAATATGGTAGATTTGGCTCACTGGCCATCATGGCCCTTTGGCCCCCAAAAATTAGTTGTCAGTTACACTTTAAAGTATCTGACAAAGGGATATTCTTTAATCTTCTTACGGAAAATTAGCTCCTCACAATCATCTTTAGTTCAAAATCTAATTGTGATCAAATTTATCTGGATTTTTCCAAAGGCTACCATTCTAGATTTACAAAACTCATATTCTATTATGGAAGTACAAAAAAGCAACCATCTCCCTCCTAAACGCATGTCTTTGGACTTTGAATGTGGAAAGAATCCACCTGTATGCATGGGGAGAAGATGTTATCTCCATTCAGATAACAGGCAGGCAGAATCATGTGAAAAGTAGTTGTAGATGTGGTTTGAGTTGAAAAATAAAAAACAGCAAGCAAAGCATCTAACATACAAAACAAAAAGAAAAAAAATACAAGGCAGCAACAAGAACTATGGCAGGGAAACCTTATAGTGGAGGATGTGAACTAACAACATATCCAATGGATCTGGAGCAGGTGAGTCTGATTAAATAAGCTTCAATTTAGACAGTGGTGGAAAATGTCTAGAAATGACACATGCATTGTGTAAACTTGTCAAAGAAACACACGAGAACTAAAAATGGAGGATAATCACTGTCAAACAAACAAGCATAAAACATTCATTTATACGACATGAGTGAATGGAAGAATGTTGTAAAGTGGCAGAAAGCCAAATAAGCGTCTAATAACATCAGATGCATACTGATGTTATTGGTTCAAGTTTTTATTATCAATTGTCTCTCAAAATAAGCTTACAATTGCATTGCAGAAGAGAAGTGCACCTGCTTCAGTGTTTCCTCTCTTGCATGCTGATGCTATTGTATTCCCCATGCACGTTTATGTACCCACTGTGAATAATTTTTTACCGTTACTGCCACGGGCGTTTCTATTTCGCCACACGTAAATAAAGTGAAACACGACCAAGCTGTTTTCAAGCCCCAAATTAAAACAGCGGCTCTTTTTAAGCGCGTTGCACGCCGAAGGCGAACAAGTGGCCGTGGCCTTTGCTGTGATTTCGCTTCTTGTATGAAATCACCCTGCGCCTGATTTCCTCCACGGAGCTCTGGCAAACACGCCTCGCCTTGCTCTCCGCTCTTCAAACACAAGAGCACTTGAAAAGCTGATTTCCTGCTCCTCAGAGGGAGCAGGTTTCTTTTGTCGACTGAGGAGCCGGGTCAAAACAATAATTGTTGGCAAATTATGCCGGGAAATATACGACGCTCATTTGATTTGCATGTCATTTTGCACGGGTCCGCTCCTCGGGCCTTCTTGGCTGTTCGCGGCGCCGCATTAGAGCTTTATCAAATGTTTATGAGGCCAAATCAATTTCATTTCCTGGGTGTAGCAGAGTGTGTGTTTGTATGTGTGTAAGAGAGACAGAGAGGAAGAGAGAGAAGTAGGGATAGCACACTGCAACCCTGTATTACTGCATGTGATGTGAAGGGCCAGGCTTCTCCCCCGGCCTAATGGGATTAAAGACATTAACAAACTGTTTACAAAATGAGGTAGGACCTCTGTGTTTTGCCTCACCCCCATCTCTCTATCTTTGTCTCTCTTTGTCTTCCACGGTGTCCACTGTTTTCACTCCTTCCCTCCGTCTCTGATCCCTAATCAGTGAGACGGCCCAAGAAAGTGCCTTGGGGCTGAATACAAATGAGCGCAGCTGCCCAGTATGGATTACTGGGCACTCTCCATGAGCAAATTCATACAAACACAGGCTTGCTCAGAGAAAACAGTGCGTGTAAACACAGAAGGCTACGCGTCGACATATGTCAGTGCGCGCCTAGCGTTTGCTGACACATGTATTTTCCTAGCATATGCCATTCCACAAATTTATCGCGCACACACATTTACACTGAGGGCGAGAGACAAATGCTCAGACTGTAGGGTCAAGTAGAAGGCATATGCTGTGGCACACCCACTAATTTATTTATTTTTTTACTGTGGAACAGAAACATGTGTGCGAATGGCCTGTATATTGGTATCAGAGGGGTGTGTGCTCCAGCCATATGTCATCCGTCAATGAGAAATGGCGGTATGGAACCAGCTCAGCTAAACAGATTGATTGAGCGTAATGATGAATAGGTCTGTGTTGGTTTATTATTATTATTATTATTAAGACAAACTGAGCAGAACAGCAGTCCCATAGTGCAATAGCAACAGCTAATTCGCAGCACTTGACCCTAAATGGACTTTTATACAGTACCTCTTAAAATTGAAGTGATAATCATCTAAAATAGCACAACATAATGTTGACAACATCTATAAACAAACAGTGAATCATAAAACATAAAAATGGACACAGTTCTGTTTTCTACATAACCAGAGTTTTGTTTGTTTTGTTGAACGTACTAAAACTGGTTACAGACTTTAAATCAACAGGAAGTGAGTTCCAAACTGCAGATCCTCTCATGGACAAGAGCACTTTGAGCAAAAGTGGTTCTTCGAAAGGGGACCTTACAGTTTCCATCTAAAGCCACTCTAGTAGATCTGCTATTGCCCTGCAGTCTCTGTATGCAATCACTCAATGGTGTAGGTGCAAGTCCATTTAAACATTTAAAAATCAATTTTAATAGATTATAATTTATAAAATTGGGAAAGTCCAAAGTGCCAAATATAACCAGAATGTGACAACGATAGAATCCGATTGGCTTTTGATATAAAACCTTTAAAACCCGATCATAGAGACTAGACAGTAGCTTCATAGGAAAGATGTGAGAGGATCATTGAATTCAAAAACATCTCTGCACGGTGTGAAGTGTTAAACAATTTCTAATAATGTTTATTAGACAGTTTGTATTTGATCTAACAGCGTTGCTGATTTTATCAACATGCCTCTTATAATTATTCCTAAACATTTTTCTTGTGATACTTGACCAATTGGGTCACCATTGATCTGGATATGCAAGGATTGTAATGTAGTTTTCTTTATTGAAAAGCAAATACACTTTGTTAGCAACGACGATAATCTCTTTGTTGACAGAGTAGTTTGACCTGAAATGCCTAAAGTTGCTTAACAAAAAGCTTTCATAACTCAACTAATTTGCCGTTTGGTTAAACTCCACCGTAAACCTGAATGTCATTTCACCCCTTGCATCACAAAACTTACCCCTTAACTTAGCATAAGGTCTTCTGATATGCTTACTGTGGCTATTGATTAGCATAGATCCAAATAGAAATATAGCGATGGTCAAACAATTTTCTTTTTAAAATATTTTGACACTTCATCAAGCATTTGAATGCTTTTTGTTTGTTTGTCTGAGATCACTGTTTAAAATATTGTGTTTAAATTCAATTTCCCCAGTTAGATTACAAACAATTTTGGCATACTGTTGTAGACTTACTAAGTTTTAAGTCAACTATTTGGGAACAACTATGTATCACCCAACATATTTGATCTTAATATAGTGGCAATACTTTATCAGAAATCTAAATGAGTAGTATACGTTAGGCAGGCAGGATATTTTTATTTTGATAACTGTTGACATGAAACATACAGGCATGTTTTGTCACGTATGTTTGTGTGCTGTTTAATATTAATCAATCCCTGCTGATTTAAATTTAAAATTGCATGGTCTTACATGCTGTACATGTAAGCATATTTAGATTATTTAGCTTTGGTGATGTCCTTGAAATTAAATCAGACTTGCATGTCGCTTTGTTAGGACTCTTGAAGATGTCTCACATAAAATCAGTCATTTCCATTCACACGCATACACGCCTGATGATGGCAAACTGCTTGATTGACCAACACCAGGCTAAGTGGGTGTCTTACACAAGGACACAACGACAGAGGAGGGCAGAATGGGAATCGAGCCGGTGACCCGCCGATTGCAGGGTGAACTGCTGTCGCCACTATCTACCTTGATTGACACGATTGACACGTGTTCTTCCCATCACCCTAATCTTTTCTCACTTTCTAGGATAACCCTAGAAAGTTGATATTGATAATAGGAGGAATAACAAGCTACAAATTCACTCCCTAATTAATATTTATGCTTCCAGTCCAGAATTTAACCAGTTTTCTTTCGCTGTTTTGGATGAATCAAACAGGAAACTTTCATGGATGCACAGTTTATATAACTTACTCCTCCTCGACCTTACAGTTTGCCCCAGCTCTGTCAGGCAACCTTCTGTAATGGGCCAGAAATTAGCTGGAAGTTGTGGCAGTATCACACCTCCATCTAGCGGTAGAGGGAAGTACTGCTACCAAATGTGTACAACACACGAAGTACGTTTCTGCTCGGAAAATCTGATGAATTACTGAGTTTTTTTTTTGTTGTTAATATCTGTTGGATTAAGTCATGTTAAAGGTTCAGGTTCTTATAATGCAAATAACTTCCTATTTGTTTTCCACATAACAACCAAATATGAGATTCTCAGGGTTTAAGAACGTTTTGTAGCTGAAATTGCTGGAATATAATACCAAACTGATTATATTGAAGTGATGTTATGTAAAGCATTTATTTCACTTTTAATATGGAGGAGCTCAGGCTTATTTGACTTAAAAACGGACCGATATGCCGAGAGCAGATGAACTACATTATGATCCGAATTACCAAGAGGTGGTCTAGCTCTAGCTGAACATCCATCTTTAATATTGCCATAACATTTATCAAAGATGTTAGAGTTCCTTGTACTGCACTTCACATAATGGAAAAAACAGGCAGAAACTTGTTTAAACTGCAGTGATTAAAGTCTCCAAGGATGAACATAGAGGAATCTGGTTTACTCTGAAGATGATGGTCGCAGTCCAAGATTTGAGTTGTTGCGGCACCAACATCTTTAACATTGACATTTAGGCATAAGTTGATGTGGATGTGAGAAGGTGTATTCACTGAAACAACTGCAGCAGTGTGGGAGGAAAAGGCAGGCAAAAATTGAAGGCAACTAAGGAGAGAGGATAGTAATTTACTGTTTGTCCGCAGTGAGAAAATCATCGCGTTGCATGGGAAACGACTCACACACCACTTAAAAAGCGGGATTTGTCAGGACACACACAGGATACTGCGTTCAGGAACGCAGCATCAGGCGGCGAGCACTGAACAAATAGATCCAGTGGCTAACAAACACAGAAGTCAGGGTAAAAAAATCTACTAAATGGAAAACTCAAACAAAGCTGAAACAAGAGACAAAATGAAAGATGGAAAACAATAATTCAACAGAACATGACTGAACACTGAAGTGCAAAGAATGCAAAACACGCACAGAATCACAAAAGTAAAACAAGTTGGTTTGTTAAGTTAAGGTGACAAACCAAACTCAAAGTCCTCCAGACTTTGAGTTTGGAGGACTCTTTTAGTTTTACCACCATCACATCTGTTTTTCTCCAAACAGATGATTTTGTTCTTGTAAAAGTATGGTAGGCTTTCTTCAGCCAGCTTATTGGCAGTGCACAACTCCCTATGCGAGGGGGTCGTGGTTTTATTTCTCTGCTATTAACAACCAAAGAAAACTCTTGCACTTTGTCTGGCACTTCATTGAACTGATTTGAAACCATGGAAATTTTGTGATGTTTAACAGTTAACTATACTCTTTTAAAACCCTGATAAACAGCTAACCGACTCATAGATAAAGATACAGTCTACCTTTATGCTTCCCTCGCCAAAACAATCATCTTAAAGAGGAAATATATATGCAAACACAGAAGGATTTGCGAAAAAAGACACCAAACATCAACTGAATAATTCTGATTTTCACAATGGATGAATTACTCCACATCTGTCAAAGAGATAAACTAAATGATTCAAACTGACTTTTCACTGATTTATTTTTCTATAAAGTTGTAAAATATTGAGGTAAATTCAGAAAAATGCGAAGACTACTCAGAGTGGGGTTGTGACTGTAACTCGGACTCGTCACAGCACCTACAGCGACAAGGTTAACCTGAATGGTTACTGGGATGGCAATAAATGAATCGATTTACGCTGCGAGTCGAATGCCAAGGTGACCCAGGCAACTCTGGCTGTACATGCAATCTTTGTTTTCTCTCCGCGATCTCTTTCTGACTGATATTGGGAGAAGAGTTCAGCTGGAAGAAATCATTTAACAAAGCAAGGCCTATCTTCTCCCTGAGCAGGCACAGGAAAGGCCACCACTTTCCTCCTGTGCATCCACTGTACTTCGTCCTCGTCCCTCTGTGTGCACTTCCTCTCGTTGTGCTGCGTCAGCCACACCATAGGGAACGGGTCGAGGCGGGTTTGTTTCAGCTTCATGGAAAGCTGATGTTGAGATAGAAACCGCAAAGACGGGAGAGGAATGTAGATTGTAGGATGCAGAAATTAGGCGAGTTCACTGAGATGAAGCTCAGTCTTTACAGTGTCTTAATAAAAACATCACATCCCTTTTAGTCTTTCTTTATGTTTGTCAGTGACAGTCATTATCCTAGGGGTGTTTGGGTTGTTTATTTCTTTATTTTTTTATGCTCAACCTCGATCTCATAGTGGTTCACTCTGCTGTTAATTCATACTTTTCTTTAGTATTTCCCCATGATTATTATTTATTTCCTTCTCACTTCCTTTGTGTTTATTAGTCTTGTTCCCTCAGCCGGCCTGTTTGCTTCCTTCTCTTTCTTCGCACCTGCAACCAGTTCCAGTCAGCCATGTGTTTCTTATTCAGTAATCAAGACTCCTAGTATTTAAAGTCTCGCAGGTTTGTTAGGTTTGTGTTATTTGTGCCCACTAAACCATAGAACATATAAAACGATTATATGGTAAAGGAAAACACTGGATGTTTAGATCGTTTCCATGCTAAATCTATCAATAGACAAACTCATTTTTATTTTGGGCCATATCAAGACCACAAATGTCCTTAAGGACCGATTCTATTTTTATAAAACTAACCCATTAACAATTTGATTTAATATTAATAAATAGTTGTCTGTGCATTCTTTGGATCCGTCTTTTCGTGGTGTTTTTGGCAGCATATAGATATTAAAGAACACAACTTTTTTATTGAAAGTTCTATTCATGTGAATAGAGTCTAGAGTCTGCAGGGCCACATAAATACTTATGGTGGCCCGGATTTGGCCCCCCGGCCTTGAGTTTGACACATAAAATCTATATTATGACTCATTTAAGTGTTGTAATTCTAACTTAATAATGACGCAAGTTAGCTTCTGGAATACAAATCAGAAAACCTTCAATCCATTTCAGTCTCTGCCTATGTGTGCGAGTGTGTGTGTTTGTTTTGTGGCGTCAGCCAAATGCAGTGTGATCTAACAGCAGCTGACAGGCAGGTTTGAGGCCTCTCTCCAGGGTCCTGCGTGTGTGTTTGTGTATGTGTCTGTGCCCTGCTCTGGTGGTGTGTGCTAACTGGAAGCTCTGCGGGACTTGCAGCAGGTCCTCTGCAGTTGCACATGTGCACTCGAACACACACGCACCTACACATGCACACACACATGCACACACACCGAATCAGCTCAACAGTGGGGCGATCCGTTAGCCTTTCTACATTTAACATGAGTCCAGTCTGCAGCCTCTTACTTATTCATTCGTCTCCCCGTCCTCCTCAGCCGCTTCTCGCCTGCACTAACCTGTAACGACAGCTGCGCTATGGCCAATGGAGACCTGGCCGACTCCTCCGTCTCGCCGGACGTCAGAAGAAAATGCCACCGAAGGGCTGTGCCTGCATCTTTTTTTTATTATTATTTTTTTTTAGATGAAGAAAGAAGAGAAAAAGTGTGCAGGATCAATAGAAGTGTACAACAGAAGGGCATGATGCGTGTAAAGGGGAAGTCAATGACGTGCCCACTGGTGTGTGAGCGTGTTATTCACCTGGACAGGATGGGGACCAAAAGAAAAAGACGAATCCCTTCAATTCTCTGGAGAAATTCTGAGACTAAACAAAGACTGTTCATTCTCGCACTGCAGAATCCAGAATCGAGCTCAAAGAGTGGATCTACACTTCAACATGCAAACACAATGCAAGGGAGCAGATTTTTGTATAGTTTTAAAGTTCGGCATGTCATTGTCAAACAAGAACAAGGATTTAGTTTATATTTTTCTCAGGAGACCGTCTCTCTCTGCTGTCTTTCTGTTTTAGCAGGTTTAATGTCTATCAATCTTGTACATCTGACCAGCAGCCAGCATATGATACTGAGACGGTGTGACAGCCACTTTCATCCCCTCTCAACATACAACCCTCCCCCTTCACTCCACCCCTTGTAGATGATAGATGACATGTTTGCTCCCCTGTGACAGAACTGCAACATTCACCTGCAGCCAACATGCCCAAAAATGGAGAGGTCGGATGAGCCGTGAGGCGGCTTGGGTCAGAGGTTCTTGAGGCCGGACATGAGACAGATACAGAGATAGACAAGGCACCAAAGGGTGAGCAGACGGACGGACAGTAGGATGGATGCATCGATGCTGAGATGTGAAAAAATTCAATTACATATTTTCAAAAAAAAAAAGTGGTGCAGGCAGCCCCAAAAACTAAGCTTTCCTCACTTTGCTTAACTCTAGCTGTCATTGAGCGAGAGGAAGCGTACTTTTTGGACATCCATCACCGGCCAACACAGAGAAAACTCTACAAACAATCACAAACACACTCACACCTGTAGACAATATAGAGAGTCCAATTAACCTAAAAGTCGTGCTTTCTAACTGTTGGTGGAAAACTGAGGACCCAGAGAGAGAAAATCAATGCACAGAGAAAACATCCAAACTCCTCGCCGAATTCAAACCAAGGACCTTCTTGCTAGTAGTGGAATAACTACATTTAGGCAACTTTTCAGACTTTGTTTTGTAGCTTCCTCTGCACTGATTGAAAAAAGAAGCAATGATTTATTTTTTTCCATGTCCACTCTATTGGTCTTATTTAAAAGGCAAGCGGAGATTCTTCAGCAGCCACTTCTGGCCCTCAGGCCATTTTTTATTCTTTATTTTTTGCCCATATGTGTGGCTCAGGCCCTTTTTGCATTAATGGTGAATGGTCTAGTAGGGTGTTGCTGCGGCTGAAGTGTTGCAGGATCGCCTTTGCTGGAGCGACAAGGCTGGGCAGCTCTCTCCTCCCTGCTCCTTAATGTGATGAGACGTGCCTGACATTCCACACCACATAAGAGACTTCACGCATATGTGCAGATACAAACGCATCTGAGGCGTGCACAGACGGGAAACGCAGACAATTACACGTACAAAGAGAAGACGACCACTAAGAATTGTCCTCATTATTTTGCTGTGTATCATTGTGTTTCCAATGCTGCAACGATTGCATGGCATGGCGGAGAGCATCCATGCGTCCTCCAACAGACGTTTCCTTGACATTCGAGTTGCATTATTCATTCAGACGCCTTGTTGTTGGCATCTCGCTGTCTACATTCACTCACCTACTTTTCCTGAGTCGACATGATTAAAAATACGGCAGAAGTAAAACTTCCCAGCAGAGCATTGATTAGTTGTTAGAAGTATTAACATTTTAAATCAGCTGTATTAGCTTGTGGCTAGCATGTTCAAGTTTTTTTTAAATTCAACCCACATTGGTCGTTTGTTTTGGTGCCCATACATTATGAGAATAGTAAAATATGGAAATGGATTAGAATTTGCTAAGCCAAGATGTTTGTTAAGTCAACCATTAATCATTCACCTTCTTGTGACGTCCAGCTAAAACAGCAAGGCTATGATGTTCATATGCTGTCATGACTCAAAATTTGTTAGAAATGTCAGTAGACTTGTGATTGAGAGAGATTCTATGTTGGAACAAGAATTGAAATCCAATCTAATTTTATTTAAATCCGACGTCAACTACATTAGCTATAACGCCAATGCTAAATTTGCTAGCAGGAATAGCTTTTGAGGCTGTCATTAGTAAATAGTACACCATACATCATAGCTGGGGTTGTCAGGAAAGAGGTTTACATTCCACCGGGCTAGAATAGATTTAAAATGTTCATAACTATCTTTGTACCTTTTTTTTTTTTTGTCTTAGCTGGGTTAGCGATAGTGGTAAAGCTGCAGCTAAAAATGCTAGTAAGCTAATCTTCTTAACCCTGAGGTACCAATGAACAGAACATCTCAGCTGAGGTTCCAAGGCAAATAAGTAGTAGTCAACTTCACTGGAATACAACTGAGATGTTTATTACCACTTCGCTGATGTTTTATGTCTTTATCAAAAACACGTACTAGTTTTTGGGTTCTTATTTGAAGCGGATGTGTAAGTTTATTTAATGATTGGTTAGAATTGAACTAATTTTGTTAGTATATTTTAAAGTTGTTTTCATTTTAATTATGAACTAAAACTTTGTCTAGCAGTTAAAGAGAATTTTAATTTGGAAGTTGGCCGATCGATTAAAATAAATTGCACTTTTAAAAGAAATTAAACACGTGCGACCTTAAATATTCCCTGATTTTTCTTACTTAAACATTTTTTTAAAGATTCACATTTAAAGTAAATAGAGAAACATTTGAATATTGTAACCTCTAATTGTTCAATAATTGGAAAAATAGTAATAGAAATGTTTAAATAATACCGTTGTGTTTTTTTTTTTTTCTTTTATCAAAGACAATAAATCTGTAGTAAAGCTGCACACAGAGAACCCCTTGCTGTGCTCCAGGGCAGACTCACCGTCGGCCTTTTCCCAAAGCAGAGGTGATGTGTCCTGGTCAACTAATGTCAACATCGCAGCAACCATCGGAGGACTGTCAAACACACTAACACACAACCTTTTCCAGCTAACCCTAACACAGTAAGTGTGTGTGATTATGTGTGTTCCCAAAATGCCAAGTGCTTGCCTGTCCCCTCTCAGTACTTCCTCCGTTGTAATGCGTTCACTTGCCTGAGGTGAGCATGCATGTTCGACAGACATGTACTCCGCCTTTATGTGTTTGTCTCCGTATTTGAACTTTTGAAGAATCAGAGTTCAATAATGTATTCCCAGGGCCTTGTAAATGCCATATTTCCCTTTGTCCAGCATTTTTCCTGGGATTGACCCAAACAGTATATGGTATGGTTGTGAAGTGGAAGGAAATTATGAGGAAGTTTTCAAACTGTCAAAACAGATTAAAATAAAAATATGAAATAGTTGACAAGTAGATGTATCTCGATAAAATACTTTCATTCATTCATCCAGACACAACAGTACAGCGGCGTCCAGGAAAGGAACATTTGGGACAGTGCAGAGGGCATGCACCAAAAGCCATGTAGGTGTTGGAGCGTGAAGGGGTTTTTTTTTTTTTTTTGCTTGTTTTTATTCCCCCACTGCTAATACGGATATAATGATGTGACTATTTCAGTGTCGGTGCTCAAGAGCGAGTGTGTGCCGTCTGATCACAAGGAGAAGTTGTCTTGTTCGTCTGCTGGATGGTTCTTTGTGACTCACACCACATGAAGACGAAGAGAGTCGAACACAGAGGTCACGTAGAAGCTGACGAACAAAAAGAGACGGCGGCTTTGTGTTGTTTTGACTGAAGGAGGGGAAGGCTGACAATGAGTTTGCCCACTTTTACGTGCTGAATGTGGGATGAGAGACGACGAGATTCCTCTCTGTGTTATTTATTCGCACAGATAAATCTTATTTACATGTGTCCACGTATTGAGAAAACAGACTAAACTTCAAAGGCACTTTGTTTCATTTTGTGCAGATGTACGAATTTCAGTGAAGCATAAGTAAAAGGAACAAAGCACGATATTAAAAAAATGATGGTTTTGCGCTGTATTATGCCAATTCAGACCAAACACGTCGTTGTTTTGGAGATCTTTTTAATTTCATGGTGGCTCTGAATGCAAATGGGGTCCAACCCAACACTAGCAAAATACCAGATTTATTTATACTTTACTTCCAATCACTGAGGCCTCTGTGGTTTTAAACAGACATCTTGAACTGTAGAGAAGCTAAATACACCTGAATAAACCGTAAGTCCATTGGAGTTCAACACAAAGATGCAAAAGACAAACTTCACAAAGCCTAGGGAGCTACTCACAAAGGATTCATACAATAAGAAAGGCTCCTTATAAGACAAATATTAAAAAATTCGGGATTTAAAAAAAATGTTGCCCAGTATCACAGGCTGTGAGCAGAACCTGGATGAGACATCACTCTTTATGTTTCTCTCTATTTTCAGTCTAAGGGGACATCCCAGATAACATTTTCACTTCCAGGCTCTAAAAGTGGTATCAATCTCTATCAAGTGTCCCAAAAGGCTCAAAAATCACACAAAACACATGACATATCACAGCACAGTCGTTTCTGGCATTTCAGTGATTTAGAGTGTCATCCCTGGTTGCCACAAGCGTGAAGCTGTGGTCTTCACAAATATGACACCTCAGCTCAACAAGGTCCACACACACACACACACACTCACACGCACACACACACACACACACACACACACACACACACACACACACACACACACACACATTGAAAGGATGCCTGCTCGGTCCTGTCGTCAGATTCTCACTTCCTGATTCAGACAGACAGAAAACAATCCTGTGGGATACAGACACACTTCTTTCCTTCACTTCTGTGCTCCTTCCTCTACTCTTTCCCCTTTCCTTGATCCTCTGCTCCCTCTCCTGGGGACGGAGGAAGGTGGAGCTGGAGGTTAGACCGATAGAGGCTGGTGATACACCGGGATACAGTCAGTCTCAGGTTTGCTCCTGTGGGAGCAGAGTGATGGAGACGGGGGAGAGAGAAGAAAAAAGCATGAAAATCTCACCGAGGGTTTTTCTCCTGAAGACATGAAAGACACGGAGAAGAAGAAGTTCTGAAAGTGAGACATTAATGTCAGCCAGCTCAACACAGTCAGAAACCTTCACTTGCATTGATGTTTGTGGAAATGTTTTATTTTGTTTGACTCCCATTTTATAGGCTCGGTTTTCTTCCTTTTTTCTTTTTTTTTTCCTGCAAAACAGTTTGACCTGCATCTCATCAGGATTTATTTTTATATTTATTATTATTATTATTATTATTCATTATGTTTCACAAAAATAAAATGATAAGGTGCAAAGTGTAAAGCATAAAAAATACATGTTCACATCCTTTAAACCATATACCTCAAAGTATTTCATTCACCACCACAAAATAAAAATAACACAGATGAAAGCAGAAGGAAGACCTGAACACTGCAAAAACACAAAGTCTTACCAAGTATTTTGGCCAAGATTCCACTGCAAATATCTTGATGCAAATTAAATAAGACAAAATTATTTTTTTATATTTTTGAGAAAGAAATAGGAGCTTGATTTAAGTACATAATTCTTTAATATTTGATGAAGACGTTTTTGTTCCATTGGCTGATTACTTCACTTACCACTAGCACGTTTTCACAATCCTTTACAATTTGATTTGATTGAACAAATCGGCACTTTACAGAGAAGACAGATCTCAAAGAAAAAGAAAATTGGCAATAACTGACATTCAGAAGGATGCAAACATTTCGTAGCTTAAAAAAAATCCATCACTTGACTGACTTTCAAGTCTGAGCACAATAACACAAACTCTGAAGCGCAAAAACGACACTGTACGAATTGCTGGTGTAAAGCACAAGACAGATAATACACTGAATTGCCGGTGTGGGTGACTGTGCTATGCAGGACCCCTTATTTCCTTTGCTGGACAAAAGAAACAGAGAAAAGGTTGACTTGTAGAGTGGTGTGAGGTTTCCTTTTCCCCAGTCTTCCTGCTTGTTTCTGTCACGACTGTCAACAGCCACTTTAAGCCACTGAGAGGATACCGCTCCGTCTACCTGTGTTTTAGCACATCACACACCACACTGCACTCAGCACAGCCACACACTCAGAGAGTGGCGGCTCCATCGGCTGCAAGCAGGAAAAGTTGGGAGCTCGTGTGGACCGAGTGATCTGGAAAGGTGGGTCAGCTGAAGGAGAGAGAGAGACAACAGGAGGAGGAGGAGTGATGCCTTTCCTGTGAGTGGGTAACAATGAAGGATACCAGAGATAAATATTTGAAGCAGTACATTGATGCTTTTATACCTGCATGGCTGAGCTAACATTCTGGGCTTCATTCAAAAAAAAAAAGAAGAAGAAGAAGAAGAGAAAGGAAAATGAAAAAATGAGGAAGGGTGAAAAGAGGATGAAAGGATGAAGGGAAGAATGACTGTTGATGCTGTGTGAGGCGGCTGACTCACATGCACTCAGTCATATTTATTGTACGACTGACATTTTTTTTTCATTTTCCTACTTCTAATTTCTTTTACTCTTTCGAAATTTTAGAAGAAAAATAACAAACTGTGTACATTTATTCATGCCTTTAGCAAGAGTTAACAGTAATTTACCTTCACAGTATTTGTTTGGGATTTTGTGAGACAGAACAACACAAAGTAATGCATAATCGTAAGGTAGAAGTTGAAGGGAAATATTTAAAAAATTGTATTCAGCCCCACTGACATGCTAAACCTCATTTTAACAGAGTAAAAAGTCATACTGGTGTTATTGTACCGAAAATCTTCCAGTATCTAAAGTGGTGACGATGGGATGCAGTCGGAAGACCTTTGGTAGTCTTCCAGCAAATTCAGACAGGATGGAAAGTATCTGCGAACATCATTAAAGTTTTTCCACAGACTCTCAATTCTTTTACTAGACCATTGTCAAAAACCTTATATTAGGCCCGAGTCTCAAGCTTTTTGCAAAGGTTTTCTTTAAATGTCCCCCTTATAACAACATCCATCCATTTTCCTATCAACTCTAACCTGCTCCAGTGTCTCAGATCATGAAATTTGCAGTGATTGTCTATTTTATGTTGATTTATCTCATAAAATCTTGATAAAATGTATTGAATTTTGTGAAAATGTAAAGTAATTGTAAGGGTGTGAACACTTTTTTAATTTCTTGTATGTTTCCAAAGAAGGAAACAGATACATTTTTCTGCCAAATTAAACCCAGCAGTTGTATCTTCTCCATTTATTTATTTATTTTGTTTCTCCTGCTACAAAATATGCAGGAACCTTTCTAAAAAAATGTACAAAACATGTTTGGTCTACTTAAATTACTGTTGCAGCAAAAAGTTTGGTTGTAATTTCTTCCGCCCAGCAGTTCAAAGTGGACATTATGGAGGCAGGACCGTCCAGCAGCACACAAAGACAAATAGAAATTCTGCTTTACAGGGTCTCAAAATGCCAGATCTTTTTGAGCTGATGGGTGACAACACTGTGAACATCAACATATCACAGGTCTGCTTCGTCTTACTGCACGCACACACACACACGCACATACACACCCTGCTGTTATGTTGCAGACATCTCCAGCTGCAGACATGCCAGGGCTGGACATGCCCAAAAGGCAGAGGCTGTTCCCTGTCACCTATCAGCTGGTGGCAGACAGCAGGACATGACTGCGTTGGTGTGTGTGTGTGTGTGTGTGTGTGTGTGTGTGTGTGTGTGTGTGTGTGTGTGTGTGTGTGTGTGTGTGTGTGTGTGTGTGTGTGTGTGTGTGTCTGTGCATGTGTATATGCGCTGATGCATTGATCTTTGTGAGTACTGCTTTGAAATTTAAACCTTGGGATTTGGCTCATTTAGTGTCAACTTTTAGGAAAATCAGATTTTCTTTTCAGCAGAGTTTTCTAATATCTCTGGTCTGTTGTTCTTTCAGTTCTTATGTTGCTGTGTACAGTGCTACTCCAGTTGCATCCTTCTTATGTTGCATGTAATTTCCTTTTTGTTTTGGATGGTAGTATAAAAAAGTGTTCTCTATGCCAGAATTCTCATTTTCGCTTTTGTCACACCCAAATGTTTCAGATAATCGACCTAATTTAAGTACCTGCCAAAAAGTGAACACAAAAAGTAGTTTTCAAATTATTTGAATTTGTTTGGCAAAATAAACCAAACAGACTTGTTCCACGTGAAAAAGAACTACAGTCTGCCTGTAGCTTTTAGCAACAGCAGTAGTGGAAGTGAACGAAGCTGTTTGGTCCGTGTTGGTTACACTTCAAAATACTGAATTAACATTAACAGCCATTTTGTTCGGCTCTGCACTACCTGGTTTAGTTTGTCATTTATAATCCCAATAGAATACATTGAAGTAGCTGTTTGTAACACGGTCAAATTATTAAAAGAATATAAATATCATAGGTGGTGGTACTGCTCAGGTTTTACACATTAATATGTTTAGTATTGGTTCTGAAAGGCTAATAGTTTTTTAATTGTGTCCCAGTGACCAATAACATTGTATTGTGTATTAAAGTGCAAAAAACCTGGATAGTTCCAGTGCGTCTTCTACAGTATGTAAATTGTAGGAGCTAATTTACTTAGCTCACATAACAAAATGTGTGGAGCCTGCTCCCATGCAGAGAGGGAGAAACATTATAGTATGCCCTGCTAATATTAACAAGATTTGAATAAGTATCATGTGAGTAGCAGTCAGTGAGAAAGCTCATGTATCTGGTGTTGGAGTCCAGCTATGTCAGAGGGCATGCCAGGGAAAGAGAAGGTAGATCAGAGTCGGCAGCTGCCCACCCTGGACTGCTGGTCTGGCTGCCAGGGGCGGAGCCAAGACAGCATGGCACACGTCGTCCTCAGACACCCGCTCTCCTTCCTCTCTCCCCCACGGGCTCCAGCGGTCGGCACGAGAGGCCCTCGGCCCAGCGAGGGGTGGACGGCCATCTGACAACTCCCCACCTGCCTGACCTTTACCATGCTTGACCCCCTACAGGAGACAATCACCTCATAGCAAACAGCCCTACAGGAGACATGGACACACTGGGGACACAGGAATACACAAACATGCACAACATTTTCTCTTTTTCGCTATGCAGGAATTTTGTTTTGCTTCCAAGGATCCACACTGTCTCCTAATCTTTTAGTGGTTTTGATCTCCATTGATCCAAAGTTGTGTTTTTGACCTTTTCCACTCCTTTTCGGTACAGTAAAAGACCATCTTAAAAGGAATGTTTTATTATTAGTAATATATTTAAGTAAGCTGTGAATAATCCTCTTATAAAAAGTACTTTCAAATTCATTATAAGATAATGCACACTGCAATCCCGGAAAAAAAGCTTTTTCAATTTATTTTTTTAATCCAATGAAACCTCTAGCAATTAGAGGTTATAAATTAAAATCAGATACAGCAAGTAATATTTAAAATAAATAGCAGCTATCAGAATTTGTGACCATTGTTATTTCAGTTCTGATCCAGTGTCACAATGATTAATAGTCATAGAATATGGTCACTGGAGTCATAAAATGCCTTGGTAGGAAATATTTTCCCCTCCTTTTGAGCCTTGACTTTTTATTCTTTTCAAATCTCTGGGGACCCTGAGAGATTATGTCGCGACCGCCACTGAGTTGTCACGCCTGAGGTTGAGAACCTCTAGAGAAGCTCACACGTCATCAAACAGCGACGTGACAGTTTACTTGGGACAGCAAACGTGAAACGTTGGGTTTTGTACAGACACAGACGAAAAGTAAGTCAACATTTGTCCTGTTGTATTTTTTTTTACATTTAGATATAATACCGGAATTGTTCCTCAGACATTCAGTCCTCAACCGAACCGAACTTCCTCCGTAACTCCGGTCAGTACATGAAACCTCACTGACACGTCTGTGTTGTTTTTATGTTGCTAGGTTTATCAGGTTTTGGGACGCGGCGCTCTTATCGCCCTTCTTCGGCTCAGTTCTCCTCCGTATGAATCCAGTAATTAGACGGAGCCTTCCTCCGTCAGTGAGGAGCCTCCTGACGGACATCTCTCCAAAGGAGGAGGAGGTATGGACCGACCTGGACCCCGAGACAGAGGCTGTGGCCAGGGATGGGATCGTGCTTCCGTCCAGAGGAGCTGGAAAAGGAGAGCTTCTTTCTCCAGCCAAGAAGCAAAACGAAAAATTTTCGGAGGACGAGTCTAACGCCGGGATAAGCAGGGCAGTGTGCGTGCTGTGTGAACGGAACCCCTCTAACTACACCTGTCCACGTTGTAACCTCCAGTACTGCGGCTTGTCCTGCTACCGGAGCCCGGACCACTCCGCCTGCTCCGAGGAGTTTTACAAGGAGTCTGTCCTGCAGGAGCTGAAGGACATGGGGAAAACGGTAGCAGAGGGTAAGAGGAAGATGCAGGAGATTCTGCTGGGACTGAGGCAAAAGGCAGACACGACCCATGGAGGGATGGAGAGTTTATTAAAAGAAGCAGACATGGTGGGAGACGAGGAGGAGGAAGAAGCAGCAGCAGCAGCGGTGGAGAAGGTGCAGACTATGGAGCTCCTGTCCAGGTTGGCAGAGCTTCAGCAGTCCAGAGGGGAGAACGCAGCAGAGATGGAGGCCATTCTGGGAAACTCGAGGAGATCGGAGGAGCAGAGGTGACTGCCGACGGTACAGAGGGGGAGCTGGACTTGGCCGAGCAACTGTCGGGACTGGACGTCGACAAGCTCTCGGAGGACGAGCTGTGGGAACTTCTCAGCAAGGAGGAGCAGGAGAAGTTTGTGGGTCTTTTGAAGCGGGGAGACCTCAGCGGGGTGGTCCCTCTGTGGAAGCCCTGGTGGGAGGAGCACGAGGAGAACGGCGGTTCTCTCATTCAGGTGCTGCAGGAAGACGTGAACGAGCCGGAGAAGGGTCACACCGATGAAGTCAAGACATCGCAGGAAGATGACGAGAAAACGACTGTTAAAGTAGGAAAAAGTAAAGGAAGCTCAATTAGCGAAAAGGTTCCCTCGATCTCTGCAAATATCCCAAAGCTGAGCTCCTTATGTGCAAATCCGTCTCCTCTGGTTTGCTACAGCGTAGTAAATGCCCTGTACAGCTATGCCTTTTCCCTGTCGCTGTTTAACGGTGACACAGACTCGCTGCTGTTGGAGTTCTGTGACATGACTCTCTCTCTGTCTGAGGCTCTGAGTTCGGGGAAGGTGTTCAACTCTGTCCAGGAGGCCTTGGACTGCGGAGAGGCTCTCATCCTGCGTGGCGGCTACCTCGACAGGGAGGATCCTCTGGCTCCTGCCAGAGCAGCCGAGGCCGTGGCTCACATCATGACAGGCAGAGACAGACGAGACGCTCCAGGTTACTCCCTGGCAGCCTTGAGCCAGCTGCGCAGGATGCTCTCTAAAGCCAGGGGGAAGCTATCCAAGGAGGGAGAGGAAGGGACGAGGAGGCAGAAGTACTTCCAGGCAAATAAGAAGTGTGAATTCTTTCAAGCCTGGGTGAAGGACAACGTCCAGCAGGTCCGCAGACTTGCTGTCGAGCTGTGGAGTGAACACGGTAAAAGAAAGGGCGTGAGAAGCGGCATGGAGAAGGCGAAGACTGTAGTTGAGGAGAATTTGAAGAAGGAAAAGAGGAAAAGAATTAAGCTCATTGAGGAGCTGAGCTAAACATATATGTATGTGTATGCATTTGTCCAAAGAAGTTATAGTTGCATAAAACGTGAAAATTGCAATCTGATCTGGTCTTTTCATTTTACGCCAATAAATTTTGTGTAATGTGTTGTTTTTGTTGATTAAGAGAGTATCAGGAAGGAATATGTTTTATGTTTCCAGTTCTATTGAAAATCTCCTTCCCCTCCCCCACATATTTTTTTCCCTATGTTGCAAGTAAAGTTTATTCAGTCGTTTTTGGAAATATTTCCAGTGGTAAAAACAAAGATGGTCATGGTGAGGAAAGTGAAGTAGCCCTACTAATCACTGTTTACTATTGGCTTGTTTTGAAAAAATGGAGCTGACTGAGCAGATAATACAGCTGATTAATAAACTTGTATAAATTGTATTCTTCCTATGTTACTCTGTACAGAATAGGAAAAGGTAATATATATTGCACGTCTGGATTAATTTAGCGAGGAAAAATCACGACAGGACATATACGGGTGCAATCCTCTCACAATCTCACTCTCGAATTAATCGAGATGCTGAGGGTGAAAAATGTGTCAAAAAATAAATCAAAAACAAGGAAAAGATGATGAGTCAATCAGTTTTTATGCAGAATAATACACTGACAATAACATACTGCTGTTATGTGAATAAAATATATTAATGACATTTGATATTACAGAGAAGACAGGAAGGGGTTTTTAATTTCCAAATATTAGTCTTTTTGAAAAGTTTTTCATATACAAGGTAACAGTATTTTACAGGGCAATTGTCTTGGAAGTTTCTCAAATTCTAGACCATCGTTATCACGTTTAATAGTTGAAATAAAATGTCTCTTGTAATACTTCCGGAATTATTCACACATGAATAAACTATGCGACGTAATGTTCACACCATTATGTTTAAAATACTGCTGTCTAGCACAGTTTATTTTTTTTCAACCTCTAAATTTTTTTGCTTAGTTTCTTTCTTGTCTTCATGACCAGTGTTACATTCACTGCTATAATCCATGTGATCTGAGTTTTCAATTTGTTGAAAATGTAAAAAAAAATGCCTATGTTGGTACTCTCGCGAGATTCTATTGTCACGTGGTGAGGAAGTTCCTTCACGTTGCGACAGAAAACATGGCTGCGCTCTTGAGATCAGCCGGTTACTTAAGTTTTCTCCTTCAGGTTTGCTCCAGGTCCCCGGGAGCAGGAGGAGCGGGGCGCCGCTCAGTCGCTTGTACAGCCGGGTTCCAGTCGGCAGAAGTACCGGCGTCTGCTCCAGACAGCTCAGTCGTGTTTCTGACAGCGTGAGCAGGTATGTTCCTGCAGGTTAGCTGGGACCCACGCGTGAAGCAGGGATGTCATTGGGGTTCAATGACAAAGACACAGTAAAATGCCACTAACAAAGTAGCCAAAACCGTTACATGTTAAAACCTTAAAACGTGTCGTTGTAATGGAAGCAGTTTAACATGCACAATTAGCTTTTGTTCTACTTCTCAGTAAACATGGCTCCATTTTTATGCAACATTAGACGTTTCGTAACACTGAGACATGACATATACGTTCCATCTTTAGCTTGGTATAAGAGCCGTCGTGTTTCTTAACGTTATCAAAGACTAAGCGCTTTTTCTGTAGCATATTAGCTTTTAGCTTGAGGCTAGCTCATTTACGATGGGATGCTGTAGCAGCCAGTCTTGTAAAATACTAGTTAACTATCTGTTTTCTTAATTTATCATATTAAATTAAGTAATAACCTTTAGCTAGTTAGCATTAGAATAATTTATAACATTTGACGACAAGCTACTTTAGCGTGACTGCCATCCTTCAAGGTCACAGCTCTTTTACAAAATCACAAACTGCAAGCCACTGTGCTTGGTCGAGAACTGTCACTGCACATCTGAACACACCGTCACCACAGTGGTGATGGCAGCATCATGCTGTGGGGATGGCTTTCTATTGAGGGGCAAGTGACATTGAAGGAGATAAACACAGGAGAATCACAAGGAAAAAGAAGCTGCAGCACACAGGAGACCTGGATGGAGGCTCCCCTTGCAGCAAGACTTATGCCGTTTGTATCAAAGCATATTCATATGGATGGCTCAGTCAAAGTACCAACCTAAATGGAAGTAAATTGATCTTCACATATGCTCTCCATCCTGTCTCAATCTGACAGAGCTTAAGATATATTGTTAAGATGAGTTTCTGACTGTGAAGATGGCAGAGAGACCTTCCCAAAATGACTGATTGGTGCAACTAGTATGGATTTCATACTAATTTGTAATTCACTTTTTAATTTATTTTTTTTATATTTGAAGAAACTATTAAAACTCCTTCTCCAATATTTTACATTGATCTACCACGTAGAATCTCCATAACATACTGGATTTTGTGGTGGTGATCTTGGAAATAATATGGAATTTTTTTTCCTGAAGTTTTCCTAAATTTTGGCTGGAGAATAAAGGACACAAATTTTACAGGGAGAGGACCAACCTGCTGCTTCAGCTATACAAAAGCAGCCACTGGCTTTAATAGATTTTGTTGTAGCGTCTTATTTCTTGCAGGATAAATTACACACGTCCTATTAGCAGCTCTGGTGAAACCTGAGCTGATATTTTGGTTATTTGACGAAAAATAAATAAATACTCGCATGCTTTCTCTGTTTCCCTTCACCTCATATCCTCCTCAGGTGTGTGTGGCCTTACACAGCCGGTTGTGTGCGCAGCTATGCCGTGGCCACAGAGCAGAAGGACGAGGCCGGGCTGGCGGTGCGGACCAAGCAGGCACAGCAGTTCGATTGGGCGCTGACCAAACTGGACAGCTCAGTGAGGAGGACGGGACGCATCACCAAGACCTTACTGATGCGCATCTTCCATGACATCTGCAGGGCAGGTAGGCAGGCAGATCTCAGAGAAGTATGGACTGTCCATTACCAGTGTCACACAGCAAACTAAACTGCAAGTATTGGGGACATTTTTTTTCCGGTCTGATTTTTGTTTACATCCAATCGCACTTTGTTTCCCGCTCTGCGTTCAGGCTATCCCAGCGGTAATCACGCCTTGCTGCTGCTGCGCAGCTGCGGCTCCTTGCTGCCTGAGGTGCCGATGGAGGAGCGAAATGAGTTGGCGCACCGAGTGTGGAATAAGCTGCAGGAGCTGGGTAAGACACCGAACCTCAGGTGGTTGGAGAATTCACTGCAAATCTGAGGACAAATTTACCTCCAGCATATGAACATTTATTGGATTTAGGATTACTTAAGCTATTCAAACCATTTGTATAGAAGCTTTTTTTGTCTTTGTGCTGAATCTGAACATTTGAACCTTTGCTCCAGGTGCACAGTATGACGTTAGTCACTACAACGCCTTGCTGAAGGTTTATCTGCAGAATGAATTCAAGTTCTCCCCCACTGACTTCCTGGCTAAAATGGAGGCAGCAAAAGTCCAGCCCAACAGAGTAAGTGCAGCATTGAGTAAATCCAGTATGATGTTGTTTTCTTTATGTAGAAAAACACATTATATTGGCTTGATTCCTAAGAAGAACTTTATAATAAAAACATTTTTGTCCTTTCTCTGTATTTTTGTAAAACATTATTGAGCTTAGTTCTTTTTCCCTTGTTGTAATTTTACTTTACTTTACCTTTTGATTCTTTGATAGCCTGCTGCTGTTTCAGTATTTTCTTGTGCAGTGATGATATAAACCTCAAACTTAACTCTGTTGCCGCAAACAGGTGACCTACCAGAGACTGATAGCAGCTTACTGCCAGAATGGTGACATCGAGGGAGCCAGGTGAGCGTGTTGTAGTTTTAGACCTTTTTTTAGATCCTTTAATGTACAAAATAACAAGTTTTCCATAAACAATTAAAGTAATTAATTAAAACTTTTCATGTGACCCTGAGGTTGGTTTTTCCTGACCCCAGCAGAATGCTGTCAATAAAATTACAGTGTTTTTAGCGCCTGAATCCAACCAGTTTATTCCTAATGTTTTATTCTGAAAGAACTGAAGCTATTTTGATTACTTGTATTCATTCACAGCACCATCTTGGGTTTCATGAAGAGCAAAGATTTGCCCATCACAGAAGCTGTTTTCAGCTCTCTGATAACAGGACATTCTCGCGCAGGGTGAGTTTCACAGTTTTTGATCCGTTCGTAGAACAGATTGTTTTGAAGCAATTTTGTTTTTTTGTTTAACCCCCCTTTTTTTTTTTTTTTTAATTACTCTGCAGCGATATCGAGAGCGCCGCCAACATCTTGTCTGTGATGCGGGGAGCCGGAGTTGAGCCGAGTCCTGACACATATGTGACGCTGCTGAATGCGTATGGTGAAAAGGGAGATCTGGAGAATATGAAGAAGGTTTGTGCTCATCAGTGTAAATGTTTGATAAGCGTGGCTTCCATTTTGAAGCCATCCTGTATCTTCCATCTGTCCTGGTTGACCTTTTGTCCAACCTTCACACCTCCATGTTTCTCTCTCCCCATCCCTCGTTTTACTCTCCGACCTTTTCAGACTCTGGAGGCGGCAGAGAGCGCAGACTGCAGCCTGATGGATCGAGACATCATGCAGGTCATTTTAACTCTGGCCAAAGCCGGACAACAGCAACACATACCAGAAATGATCGAGCGTCTAAGACACGAGAGGGGCTACATACCAGGTAGAGAGAAAGAAATATACGTCAAGTTTTCTGACAGCAGCAAACACTAATATCAGACAAAAATAAGGCTGATGTCTTCTGATTATGGAGAGACTGGCTGTTCACATTCAGATAATAAAATCTCAGTTTTAGTAGATATTTAAATTTGTCTTTGATGTTTTAAGTTTACACACATCTTTAAGTCTTTTTCAAGTCTTAAGAGAATGGAGTCTGAAAAAAAAAATTTGTACTTCAAGTCTTTATTCACCGTCTCATCATCTAGAAGTTGTCCTTCTCTCGCTACTTTCATATTGCTGCCCTCCCTCGATTCTTTCTTGGCTCTCAAGGTTTTCCCCAGAAAACTCGCTAAGCCCAGTGGTTGGGCGCTAACGCAGTCAGTCATTCAGCGGCCCGCCGACTTTTAGAGTTGAAAAATGTTGAAACTTGACAGGAAATGTGAAAATATCACTTGATAATTATGTGTTATTAAAAGATTGGAAGATTAATACTTCCATCCATCCATTTTCTTTACACCCTTGTCTCTTAGTGGGGTTGGGAGGTGCTGGTGCCTCTCCAGCTAACGTTCTGGGAGAGAGGCGGGTCTGTTGCAGGGAAACACAGAGACACACAGGACAAACAACCATGCACACACACACTCATACCTAGGGACTCTTTGGAGAGGCCAATTAACCTGACAGTCATGTTTTTGGATTGTGGGAGGAAACTGGAGTACCCAGAGAAAACCCACGCATGCACAGGGAGAACATGCAAACTCCATGCAGAAAAACCCGGGGCCGGGAATCGAACCCAGAACCTTCTTGTTGCAAGGCAACAGCTCTACTAACTGCGTCACTTTTCAGCCAGATTAACTCTTGAACACCAAATATAAAGTCTTAAAAATGCAAACATAAAAAAAAATAAGTAGAGCTTGCCCTGCTGGGGGCACAAGTGGCCCGCTAGGCTTATAATACACTGGGGTAAACCCTGGCTTTCTTCTCTATTTATTTTCTTCCCTTTTCATTTTATCCTTCTTTACTTTTTGTTTGTTCCTTCCTTAAATTATGTTGTTCCTCTGTTTTCTCCCTCCTCCCCGTCTTCTGATTATTTTCGATGTTTCGTATTTAAAGCTTACACAATGTGGAAGTGTCATTCATTCATAGTGAACTTTTGTTTGGTATTTAAGATGGACTGTGTAGGAACTCTGTTTTTGTCAGTAAACATGGCACATAATTCTGTGTCTAAATGTCCTCCTTCATGTCCTTCCAGATGCTATGAACTTGTGTCTGAGCCTCATCACCCAGGGACATGAAGATGCAGCGTTTAGCCTCCTGAAGACATTCCCTTCTCTCCAGTCAGAAACCGATGATTCGCCCAACCTCGGATACTTCTTCCTCAGACACTGCGTGAACATGGGCACGGTACAGCACAACTCAAATTTCCTCTAATCCTGTTAAAAAAAAAAACAAGCAACAAAAAACTGTAGGTTCACAGTTTACCACCCACTGTAAATAATAAGCCATATTGTAATGTACCTGCTACGTTTGACTAACGTTTCAGGCGCTGGAGAAGATTGTCCACTACTGCAAGGAGCTGCAGGAGTCGAACATTCACACCTCGTCATTCACCTTCACTCTCTCATGCGCCCTGGAGGCCAAAAAACTTGGTAAATCCATCGACTAAATCTACTCATGTTCTCCAAATTGTATTTTACCGAAAACAAAACAATTTTGTCTGCTTTCTTCTACTGCAGGGATGTCTTTGGAGCTGATGAAGACACTGAAGGAGGAGAACTTGCCTGTTAGGCCTCATTACTTCTGGCCTCTTCTTACTCAGCCTTTGAAGGAGAACAACATCGATGGTACAAACCCACGCAAACACAGACGGTTCAGAACGTCTCATCAGTCTGCTAGTAAAAAAGAGGACACTGTTGTTTTTTTACAGTGAGAGCTTAAAACACTGTTATAACAGGATAATTTGTAGCAGAACATTTCTCTACGACTGGAATCATTTTCCACTTGATTCATCTTTACTTAGTAACCAGCTGGTCAAAACTGAATCTTTTCAGTGATTACACCACACCTGAGTGCAATTAGGTTACACCAGAAAGAACACTTTTCATTGTTGAAGGTTTTATTTAGGAAAGAAGACTCAAAGTTGGCTATTATTAGTATCGAGAGGTGTTTAAAAGTAAAGTCAACAGTAACTCAGATGAAAGAATCGATTTCCTGTTCATTCTGTCTGATCAGTGTGTACCAGGAAGGCAAGGCGTATTTAGTTTTTCTTCAGAATTTTGGCTGTTTTCATCTTGTCACTCACCATGGCAGCACGTTAGCTTTGTTTTCATCCAATTGTCATGCAAATTTTGAGCAAATATTTTAAAATTTTTGAAAAAAGAAAAAAAAAAGGAAAGAAAAAGCAAGTTATTAGTTTCCATCTATTGGTTTGGAGCAAATCAACCAGATTAAGCAAAGTGTAATTACATCAGATGAGAGCGTTACCCATTACAATGTAAAGGTTCACTGTTACTTTGTGAGCTGTAATGAAGAGGAAAATGTTTGTTACATCAGAACTCCTTTGCAAATTTGTTCCCAGCTTCCCTTTAGCACTTTAACTCTACTTTGGAAAAGCCAAAATCCACTAAACCTCCAACTTTTTTACAAAACTGAGGAAATTATTTTCAAATTTAGCCGTTTCTGTTGGTGATATTTCAAAATACACATTAAATGACTTCGATGGAAATACGGAGTCATTATGTTGAGATAGAAAAAGTACAAGAAAGGGATGTTATCAAATTTTTATTATATTTTTAAATTTTGTGCTAGGTTTTTGGCTGTAAGCTTTTTAGAAATCACTTCTCTTGTAAAACAGAGAGATCCTTGGTGTTGTTCCAATATAGGGGAACAATTGTGTTTTCTTAAATGACCGCTATTATTTCTAACAGTTGTGCTTTGGCTCATTCCAAATCATGCTACTTTTAGCTTCATGTGTAAATGTTTGTTGATGTGATGAAGCCCTAAGAGAAAGTAAAACTCCTGCATCTGAATAAAAAAAAAGTTCCTCTTTTTTCTGAGGGCGTAGAGGGGATTATAACATCTTCTGTACCAGAAAGAGCTTTTAAAGGGGAGTTTTTACTCAAATATTAATGACCTTTGAGAGCGAACCAGCTGGGACAGATTTCACCAGGCTGGGCAAGTCGAGGGGCGAAAAGGTCTGATCCCTGCGTGAGAGGGTGTGTGTGTTAACACACACCGTGGCCTCTCTAGAGAAGTTCTTGAAAAACCCAAACATCCCAACTTTCCATTTCCATCCAGTTTGACTCCCAGAAAGCGCTTTCAGACATGAATTTCATGTTTCTCAACTCTCCCTGACGTCCAGTCACTCTTTAGTTGAAAGTTTCTGGTTGCTTGGCCTTACTAAACAGCCTTAGTTTTCTTCTTGCTTCAGTATTTTCCTTAACATTTTTTTGGGAAACACATTTGCACAAGTATAAGAATACAGCAACAAACCACAACTGTTTGTTTTTTTCATTTTGCATTTAACGAACCTCCAGTTGAGATGAAATCTTTCTCATGATAGACTTAGTTTTGAACTAAAAATATCCTTTAATGCATTTAGGCTTCTACTTGGACTGGGCCATTTCAATACTTGAGTAGTATAGAAATTAGCCCTTCCTTTAATCTAAAGGAAGCTCTGGTTGCATCTTTAGAGTTGTTGCCTTTCTGAAGGATGACCTGCTGACCTTTGCCTAAGCTGTCTTGTCTAAGACAGCCTAAGCTGTCTTGTTAGGCATTTTGCTTCAGTGGGTTTCTTCAGTTCTTTTGTCTTTATCTGTGATTGCACACAGGATACTGTGAGCTCTGTGCTCGGTTTCTGGACCTTTGATATAAATAAGTTATTTTGATTAGTTGCCTGAGGTTGACACTTCTCTCCCTTGATCTCCTCCCATTAGACTTTAAAGCTGCTTTCTAGTTGAAGTGAAGTCAAAGACTCGCGCTACAATTTTCTGACAGGAAATGAATAATTTTGATATGAGAGCAGAAGTGGCTGCTGCATAGGGAAAACAACACTATTCAGTGTAGTAGTTGTTACTGAACAAAGGAGGAGGATGAGTAGCCAGGTGTAAAAAGCTGTTTAAAATGAAACTATAATTTTCTACTTATCCAGAGTTCTTTCTGACTGACGGAGAGGGGCACATTACAGGTTGCTCTTTTATCCTTTTGAGTTCCCAAACTCTGCGTGCTAAAAGTATATTTCTACGTTCCTTCCTGTTTATTGGACATAAATCTGCTGAAAACAAAAAATAATTGTTTTTGCTTTTTAATGTTAACAAGAACAGACAAAAACATAAGTGAGGTTTCATGGACTCTAATGGACAATCCAAACCAAAATGAAAAAAATTATCGAAATATGCAACAATTCAGTTTTCTCAATACCGGCTACGTTGAGAAGTCCTCCACGTTTCTGAAATCGTAACAGGTGCCAGATGCAAACATTAAAGAACAAACCATCGAAGACGGATGATGGCTATGTCTGTTTTTTCCAAAGTACTCTCCCTCTGGTTGTCGTCGGAGACGTGCCGGTGTGAGAAATCATCTCGTTCACAGATAGTGGGCATCTCGAGACTTGTCAGGACTCGCAACTCAATAGCTGGCGCGTTCTGTCGACTGCGCTCGGCAGCAGTTTGGTTTTTAAGTGCTCCATGTTTGGAGAGCTCGGGGTCTCTCTTTGGGCTTTTTTGAAGCAATTAATAAGTGATGGATTTTTTTATTTATTTTTTTTTCTTATTTTCTTTCCCTTCTCTTTCGCCAGCCGGTTGACGGCATTGGAGCTGGCAGGGCAGGCGAAAACTGGTGAGGCCGGTGTTGCGCAGCGGCAAATTGAATCTTCCGTGCGGTCGAGACTTATTCCCAGTCCGGCTGGTGAGATGTCTCAGTGCGAACGCGTGCAACTCGCAGACTTAAGCTCTGACCGCACAGTCGGACAGCATCCATTTACGTATCGCCATGTGGAAAGGGGGAAGGAAGAAAGGAAGGAAAGTGGAGAAACTTCTCCCTCGCTCACACTTGCTTGTTTCCAACAGTGTTTGCCTTAATCCTCATGAATCATGCAGCGTCTCCCCCCCTTCTTCTTCTCCCGCACATTCATTGGTTGCATGAGGGGCTCGTGTGTGTGTGTGTGTGTGTGTGTGTGTGTGTGTGTGTGTGTGTGTGTGTGTGTGTGTGTGTGTGTGTGTGTGTGTGTGTGTGTGTGTGTGTGTGTGTGTGTGTGTGTGTGTGTGTGGTGTGGGGTGTGTGTGTGTGTGTGTGTGTGTGTGGGTGGATATGACTTTCGGAGGGCAGTGCAGGTGATGTGACTGATGCAGAGTGACTTGATTTCATGTAAATGCGAGCGCTCTGAGGGAATTCACTTTGGATTACGCGCCCCACTGTGCATGGCCCATGAAATATTAAGCGTCGTGTCACTTTTTGTCCACAGGTGTCACTAGCGGGCAGAGAGGCCTGAGCTGAGGAATGGGAGGGGGTTTCTGCGGGGGAAGAAGAGGCAGAGAAAAATCCCCTCACATGTTGATGAGGTGTGGATCTGGTGGGTTTAGCGAAAGCATATGCTCGGCCGTTCTCGCCACCTGCCGCCAGCTAGTCACTGCTTGTCAGTCCTTGTGACACAATATTCTCTTATAAGTTGTGACACAGCAGGGCCAGTGAAAGAGAAGGAGAGAGGATCTCTCTCTCACCCCGCATGTTTTGGGTAAAGTCCTCGTTTGGTCTGTTTTCCTTCCTTGTAACAAAATAGCATCAAGCTGCTTTACCTGAGATCTTCCTGAACATTTTTCACACGTTTCATCACAAACCACCTATTGTGGAAGTCATTTCTCCTCTTTTTTTTCTTTTTTTCCCCCCACAAACTACTTTTGCCTTCTAGCAACAAAGTCTACCTTGAGTAAATCATAGGCGAAGAGAAATGGGCCGGACAGATGGTGTTGGAGGAGAAAGGAAAGGGGAAGTGACAGGTACTCATGTCCAAGGACGGGACGAGATGACAGCCACCGGTTCACTCCGCTCTTCTTCTCCTCCTTCTCGTGTGTCCTCACTTCCCCGTCTCTGACAGTTAACCTGGAGACATGAGGCTGATGGTGATATCTTGTGACCACTGCCATGCTTAACTCACTACTTTGATACTTCTTGCCCGGATAGAATGTCACGTCTTTATGCTGACCAACCTGGAGAGGTCTCTGGTCTTCACAGCTCTTCTTCGTGCCAAAATCGGTTTGCAAATTTCTCAGACGGAAGAGAAAACAATAGTGGTTATTTAGTTAAAGGTGAGAGCGTTTGATGTAATGGTGTCAACAGATCCATTGTGTTCCTTCTTAGACAGAGGTTAAAAGTTCACAAAGACATGTAAATAGCTTTTCTTTTTCTTTTGAAATACATTGAACCTTTCTTTTGAAGTTATGCTTTCTCTCGCTCTGTTGCAGCCTGAATGAACCACATCCTTTCTGTCATATTTAATCACCTCACTGATTCTGAAAATAGCAAAAATGATTCTTTCGTTATTTTGTCACCAACAATTCTGTGTTAACTTACTTAATATTAATATTTCTTTATTTTGGTCATTTTAACCTTTTCATACAAAGTCAAAAAACAAAACACAATACTGAAAAAAACTAAAAAATAAACAAAAGAAAAAAAGAAAAAACAACAAAATGAAGACGGAAATAAATAATATTTTAATTCCTGTCAATGGCTTGAATATAAAGTGTAGACAGAAAAAAACAAAGGTGGAAGAATAACCTTATTATACTTTAATACATACAGAATCAAAGCAGCAGAATTCTCCCTGCGTGTTTTTCTAAAAAGCGTCTCCAAGAAGTCTGAACTGAAGTAGGAAAAAAAAATCATAATCAACCATATTGCATTTGTTTATCAAATTATTTTTAGACATTTTTTCCATTTAAGAGTGAAAAACAGTTTTCAGTCTTCACAACAATTATTCCACACTCAAATCCCTCTAAATGTACCACAGTTTAATATTCGCCGTAACCTTTAGTTTTTTGTTTTTAAACAAATCCTTCCTTTTTAATTCATAGTTTTTCTTTAATTTCAAATCACTTCTATATACACAGGTAAGGAGTTTATTATTGGTTACTTAACTCTCCATAACATGAAGGTGCTGTTCCTACAACTAAATTTTGAGAACAGATTTTTTTCCATAATCCAGCACATTTATTGCTTTGGATAGTTTGGAAGTTGATCATGGGTCCCATTTCTTCCCCAAATAAAAAGTAACATGATTCATCTCAAAGAATATTAGAAATATCCTCTAAATCTTTAAATGTTACGACTTGAAGCCGAACAAAGAAACACTTGGATTCAAAAGGTTAAAAGCTTCTTGCTTGAAGGCATAACGAGCAGAAAAAGAAAAAAAACTCCTCCAGCTCTCCTTGCGTGAATGAAACGGTGCTGATGATCATGGAAGCTCATGTCCGGAAGATGGGAAGCACGTGAGGAACGTCCGGCTTGCGCATTTAAACCTCCTGCTCTCCATTCACTTGTTTTTCTGTTTGGCTCAGCGTGAAATTGATTATGGATTATTCAGGAAGATGGCAGGTGCTCCCTCTCTCCGTTAAAAAAAAAGGACGTGGAAGCGATGAGAGGGGTAAGAATGAAGAGATGGATGGCAGAGTGGATGGGGATCCTCCATTGAGAAGAAAGGGGAAAATTGTCTGTTTACTTTTTTTTGAAAGATGGCTAGATGGATACTGGGAGAAGTGGATGAATGAGCGATACGAAGGGAAGAGAAGTCTGAATGGATGAAGTGACTCAGGTACCTCTACCTGGGATAATGCAGGCCAGCCGCAGGTTTTAATGGCTTATAAAAGCCCATAACTCATATTTTATTGATGCAAAGAGCCTGACAGGTGAACTCACAAACACAAACATCTCCCTATCTCTATATATACAACATAAGCTTATGTGTGTGTGAACTAGAGGAAGCACTTAAGGATAGTTTTCTGCACAAGAAGAGGTATTAGTAACATTGATAACGCTGCATCAGTATTTCTGTTTTACCCACCATTCACCAAAAAGCACAAACATGAGGTCATGTGTCTTGGCTCTCTTAGGCCTCTGCCTCTTGCGCTCCAAGACACGAGACGGAGTGTTGGAGCAGCTTTTCCATATGCATGCGGTTGCTTTGGCCAACTTTCCTGGGGCAGGACCTCAGGGTTCTGTGGGAGAGCTGGGTGCAAGAGTCCATTTGAGGCCAAGTGTGTGTCTATGCCCACTTATGTTTACCAAGCAGCCGGGTTTCGAAGGGGAACATTAGCGTTATAACAGTCAAGGGTGTGGAGTACTTCCACAGCTGCAGGCTGGAACGTGAGAGTGAGTGCAGAAAAGTGTGTGTGCAGTATTTGACTGTAAGACATGCAAGAGCCGTTTTAGGTGAACATGCATTACATTTTTGTTTTATGGAAGCAGAAACGGTCAGGTTGGAAATTCTTACTGTATGACAACCTTGAGTGAAAACACAGGTTTTTGATATAGGTTTAAAATTTTATCACAAGATTCTTGCAAAGATACGTGCTTATAAAAATTATTTAAAAGTTCCTTGTTTGTGGCAAAGCATCTGCTAATATAAAATCAGACCACTGCAACACAAATACTGCCATAAAAATTAAAAATTCGTAGCAAATGCCTACTTCAGAACATCAGCTACAATTAATTTGCGCACAATATTTACATGCAATCATGCTTTTTTTATTTTATTTACAGATATTAACATATAATCATAAGAAACTATGCTGGGAGAAAGAGCAAAAATCCCAAACACATCCGTAGCCATAGTTTGTCATTATTATGATTGAAAACACTTTTTATTGTGGTAAATTATATATTTACCCACCTCAGATTTTGATGTAAACTTGAGCAATAAAAGGAAAAAAAAAGAATAAACACTCGCCATGTTTGGGTGTAGTGCTAAAGTATACAGGGTGGTTTGCAGGTATTGTTTAGCGACCCAGCGACTGCATCGAGTTTTGTGTTTTTGTTGTAACAATCCCTCATACTGACCATGCATCTAGCAACAGTGGAGAAGAAACTCTCTCTTTTAACAGGAAGAAACCTCCAGCAGAACTAGAGCCCGACTCAAAAAAAAAGCACTGATCCAGGATTACTCTTTACATTAAAACAAAAGTTTTAACATAACTTTTAAACATAACTTTAAACGTTTTTGTGAAAACTTGTAATATAAACAGATTTTGGGAATCTGATGTTTTCCATCTTCAAAATTTTCTCTATTCAATTCTTCTTGAAGATTATGAAACGTAAACTTCTGTGTTTTTTGCTGGCTGTAGGTGTGGGGGAGGTGGTGAAAGGCATGGTCAGACTCGGTGTCGCCCTGACCTGGAGACATTAGCCAACTACATCCTCCCTGTGTTCCCCAGCTTGGAGGCCGCACTTCAAACCCTCAAGGTGATCAGTAAAGTCTGACTAGGTTTGTTCTCCGGTGCTCACCGAAAGGTTTGTAGTGATACAAAATACAAAAATCGCTGTTGTCTGTTCAGGATTTGGGCGTCTCTGTGGACTCCGAGGACTTCGTGTGCGCAGAGATTCGGATTCTGGCTACTAGCGACCTGGCTAAAACTTGCACCTTAAGTAAGTCGACACACATCGACTTTAGTGGAGTTTTTAACAAAGTCTGAAGAATCTCTGCACCATCTTGAGCATTCGTCATCGTAGAAGTTTCTGCTTTGCCTGCAGGCCTGATTAGCACACACACACATTCACATTTCCCCTCTGACACCTCTATGCTCATCAGGCCTTTTAAGGGATTAGTCTGTGAATTTGTAAAGAGCAAGAGCAAAGAGAGCTCAGAAGGGCGAGATACGAAGGACTCCTAAATTATGGATAGCTGCTCCTGTTTTCTGTCTTTCATCTTTTAGCCTTAAATGCCCAGCATTCACTGCAACGTATGTGTCTGAGTTTAATCCCTGTGACCTGCCTGATCAGGGTAAATTGTGTTTTATAGCAGAAAAAAGTGACTTATAAGGATAGAGAAACTAAAAATGCAAATGAAAAGACAAAAGCAAATTAAAGATATGATAAAAAAAACAAATGTGTAGAAATCTTGAGGAAAAATAATAAATTGAATGTGTTCAACTACTTTTAAATGAATCTCCAAGACAACATAAAGAGAGAGGGAAAGGATGATTATAAAGCTTTCACAATTCATTCATGAAGGACCTGAAAGTTATAGTTAAGATTTAAAATTGAACTGTCAACATGTGCAGATTGAGGACTGATTCATTCTTTTTACAAGTTTTGGGTAAAGTGAGTAAGAGCTCCTTTGTCAAATGAGAAAAGTATAAGTAATAATTAAAATGTTTTTTCTGTGGGAACAAAGATACGATCGCCACAATACATTCTGTCCTAAATAAATGGAAAAAATGGAAATTGAAAGAGCAAAAAATAAAAATCAACAAAAGTTTAATTTTGTTTCCTTTTAACATGTGCATGATTTCCTAGTGAAAAATAATCAGAAAATAAAGTTAGACACTCACTTTCTGGCCTACTCCTCCCAGTATTTTAACAAAAACGTCACAGAGAATGTAATTTTTCCCCCCCGTTCTGTAAATAACCATGGCAACCTCATTTCATTCCTTAATAGTCGGTTCAAATGTACCACCCATTTTTTCCCATTATTATTTTCTTTTCTGATGCCAAAATAACATTTCACAAATATCTACCAATTCCTTTAAGTTGTAGAAATAAATTTGTATCCCAGGTACTTTATTTTAAAATCAGGAGCAATGGGTTTTGAAAAAACGAGTTGCTTTACTTTATTAAGCTCTTTCCAGTAATTCAGAACCTCAAGCTTATGTTTTGGATCCAACTTCCTTTGTTTTTTTAAATATGTCTCAAATGAGCTGTTTCATTGACAATGATTAATCCACCTAATTTCCTTAAGTTAGACTTGATGGCAGATTCTAAGTGATTAGACTTTTATCTGATGACGTAAATCGGCAATCAGACTCTTTGTCTTCTCAGATCTGCTGTTTTTCTTTAACATTTCTATGTTTGCTTTCTCCACCTCAGTGTCGAATCCCTCTTTCCCACCTCTGGATCTCGGTTTATTCCGCAGTAGCCTCATCTCCGGCTTCAAAAAGTGAGTCAATTAGCCCCTTCCTCTGTTTGTCTTCCCATTTTCTGCATCACTTTACATTCGGCATTTTTTACATATTTGGCCCCTCGGAGCCCCAGCCGGGGGTTTCGCTATGGAGGTCACTGCAGCATATGCTGCGAGTGTGTGTGTGAACGTGACATGTGTGGCCCATCGCACCATCCACCGGCGTCTGTGCGCCCGGGCAGCTGCAGGGAGAAGCGCTGCATCACTCAGACTTACGCGGGTGCCTCATACATATGGAGGCCCTCGCCCCTCATGCGTTTGTCCCAAAGCACCGTGGGAGATATGCAAATGAGCAGATGCCCACCACTATTGCCCCCTCCGACTTCTGCGCTGGTTGCGTTTTTCTCTCACTCTCTCCGACACACCAGGGCTGAGCCTGAAGACCGGCGTCTGACTCGCAGGCATTCGTTGAAGGAGTGTTTATGAATATTTACAGTTTAGCACTACACGGCTGCACAAAAACACTCGGGCCCCCGGGCGACGCTGGAAGTGAACCGAGGAGTAAAGTGCTGACTTCCCTGCGGGGACCGAAGTTATTTTCTTTCACTGAGCAAAAATTGATTACTTAAGCTCAACTTTATGCTCTTGGTTCAGGCCGTCCAAGTTCTTTCTGCGCAGCGCCTAGCAAAAGTGTTTTGTCTTCAAATTTCATCGCGATAAGTAAAAACCAGGAGTGGCTGGGCCTGGGATGACAGCAAACCCTGCTGGATGATAGTTTGACCCATAAATTATTATGATAAAATATAATGTTGTCCTTTTGAAACCATTTTCAAGTAATATCTTGATAATTATAAGCCTCTATAAACAAAATTAGCCATCAAAAAAAGTTAATTGTCAGAAAGGAAATGATCAATCTCATTTTAATTTAGCATCCGATTAACAGTGGTAATAATGTCTTCCTGTTTTGACTTTATTGCAAACATAAACTCCTGACAGTGAGTAATCTAATCTGATCTAATCTAATATAATCCAGCTAACAAAAACAAAATAAAAAATTCAGAACTTCTGTGTATCTCAACAAGAAGCTTTTGTTTGTTTGTAACCTTTACTTAACCAGAAAGTGAAAAACTCATGCAGATCTCATTTATAAAACCGTCTCATATATAGTTTTTATAGAAACCACTGGCTACTTTTGCTGCTCTGGCAATGAAGCAACTGGGTTGAAATTCATTTTTGTCCCGCTAATCACCTAATAAATATTAGTGGTTGAGAGAGCCTGAATGGACTGACTTGAAATGTTCTTATTCTCAAATTTAGGAAAATTGGATCAACAAACTCTTTCCGGTCGGTTTTGGTTGAATTTCTGAAGTTCTGGACTCCATCCCACTTTCCTCCAACTTCCCCGCATCATGATGCTGCCACTACCTGTTTCATTTTGTTCTGGGTACGATGAGTTCAGCGTTATGTTTCCCTCCACACACACAGCATTTTGCATTTAAGCCATGAAGTTCGGTTCCGTGGTTTTTTTTCTGTGTCTGTGCAGCGGATTATTAATCATCTCAGTAGCTCTTGATGTGTGATCTCTGGGATGTCTGTTCAGCCCTCGACTCTGAAAAGATATTCTAAGTCATCACTAATTATTAGTAATTCTTTTTGTCTAAATCAGTCCTTTTCCTCTCATCTCTATTCGCTTTGCTCTCACACACACATACATACACACACACGCTCCTGTGATGGTTAGGTTGCCTGACAGGGTCATAATTGGGCTTGTCACTTGGGGAAACGCGTCTGTGTGTGTGTGTTTGCGAGCGCCGTGTCATCGCTGTGCGGGACCTGCCCCTGTCAAAGACAAGGTCAGGGGATAATTTAATCATTAAAGACCTCTTCTTCTCTCCTCTCATCTCCCTCTCTCTCCTCCTTTTCCAACATCTCGCTGACAACGCTGGAGATGTCGCGCATTGTCATCATTTAGCCCATAGTGTGTGTGTTCACACATGCGCGCTTGTGCTCATGTGTGACTTTGTGTCTTTTGTGGTGTGCCAGACTTTGTACCGCCGTCTCTCGTCTGTTGTACTGCGGGACGGAGGGTGTCGAACTGGAAACCGTGTCGCTTCTTCTTCACGAATTCTGTGATATGCTGTCAGTTCCCTAGCAGTGGTGAAATAATCCCATCGCTCCTGAGAAGTGTTGTTTAAAAAAATAAATAAATAAAAAAGACAGTAAAGTTGGGGGATGTTTTTACAAAGTAAGCTGTTTGTTTTTCCTTGTTGCTGAAAATGTGCTACATAAATAAAATTACCTTTGAGTCGTAATTGTAAAATTATAGATTTTCTTCAACTTTAGATGTTTTTACATGAATCTCATATAAAGAGCAGATGATATTTGAATGTCTTTATATTGTCATTAATGCATCTCTCATTCCAGTAGATGAATTTCTCCTTGTGTTTTTTGACTTTAATGGCTAAATTGCATAAAAACTCTGCGTTTGAGCTGCAGCTGGTGTTCATTTATTGTCCTCTACTGCCCCCTGCAGGTCCTCTGATGTGGACTCCATGGTCAAGGTATGACTTCTGCATGTCACTTTTTGACTATACCAAAAATCCTGAAAAGGTGACTGTGTTTGTAATGTTATATCACATTGTACCTCAGCTGCATTTTTGATGCTTTGTCAATCATTTGTCAATCATTTATGAATAATGCTTGCTCTATAAAAGTATTTGTTTTTTTTAAAACACCTTCTTTAAATTTGACATTCAACTTATTTGCAAAAGCAAATGTGATGAGATCTCGATTCACATTACAACACAAAAGAGGGGATTCGCTGAATAAGCAGTGAAAATGTTTTATTTTTATTTTTGCTAAAGTATGTGTGAGATGTACTTTACAACTTTGTATAAAAATCCATGTGTCTAAACATTTACTAATTTGTAAATGGTAAACTTGTGTCATTTCAGTATAAAAACACAGCCAACATGCAGTAAAACATGGTGGTAGCTGCATCATGAATCTTAAGCTAAAAAGTATCTAGAAAACATAGTTAAGCAGTAATTGATAAATTGAGTCCTGTATGAGGGTATGAATGATAGTTTTACACTTTATTCTACTTTTTTGAGGATGCTGAAAGAATCTGCTCTTTTCCCAGATTACTGAGCTGCTGCACAAAGATGAGCGCTTCTCTGCTGGAAACGCCAACCCGTCTGGTAAGAAAACAAGCCCATGCGGGCTTCACTCTCGCTTGTAGCTCATACATGTTCTGAGTTTTGTAATTATTTTATCATGTAATTTTTGTGAGTTTTCCATAGGTTTAAAACAGAACAGGAGGCTCCATGGAGGGTTCTATCTGCGTCATATCAGTTGCTCAAACTGCCTCCTGCATATCATTGATAATGAAATCCGTGTTTACGTCCAGTCTCCATAGCGATGAGCTCATGTCCAACCCACTCGACCCACTTCTCGTCATGGAGCCTCTATACGTTATGGGGTGTGTGTGAGTGTGTGTTTGTCAGCATGTCGGTGAAGGACCTGCTACCCAGGGAAATGGAGCCTTACTGCTGATGCAGCAACGAGACTATGAGTGTGTGTGTGAGAGAATCGGGGGAGTCTCCAGTGCAGAAGCTGGTGTGTGTGCGCTGGTGGGAGCGATGGAGACTGTTATCCGTGTCACTTCCAGTTAGACTACATCTGCGTGTGTGCATAAGCGTGGCAGTAGGAGGAAGCTGTCACAGCGAGCCGCCGCACGTTCACTCAAACTGCAGACCCAAAGCAGCTTCTGTCAGCAGAAATGACACAACCTCACACTCTGCAGAGGTTACAGGAAAAATAGTATGAATGCAAAATGGACACCGTGACTGACACGGTGGCAAATGAAATTTATTTCCCAAAGCGACTGCTCTCAGTGTGTGTTTACGTGTGCGTGTGTGTGTGTGTATGCAGAGGCCACGTCGTACTTCCTCTACAACCTGATAGACAGCATGTCAGAGGGGCAGGTTCATGCGCAGGAAGACAAACTGAGGAGTTTCTTCAATCAGCTGCATGCGCAGGTACAAACTTCACACACTGATGAGCTGCAAGTTAAGCCCATTACTTCCTATTTTAGAGGAGCTTTTATGAAACTACTTGAAGCTGTTTGCAGTATGTCACCAGGCTATTGGCGTCTCACAAAGGAAATTATCCATCAATATTGTATTTGTATTTTTAACTTATTTTGAGATATATACCATATACCCAGTCAACAAGAACAAAAAGCATCATCTTGGATACATATTTTCCTTTTTTAACCCCTTAACCTGCAGGGGAACGCCCACAGGCCATTTTTTCATTATATTTTCCGAGGGTGGGGGTTAATTAAACAAGAAGTAATAACCAAATAAAGACCTTTTAAATTTCCGATGTGGTCACTCTTGTCTTTTGTTGCCTTCTTTCTCTTGAGACATGTCCACATTTTCTCCCATCCTCATGGGTCTCTTTATGTTTTAGAAATTATTTTTTTATTGCATTTTTGCTCATATTTTTAATTTTTAAATCAAAGAAAAATGCTTAAAATACAAAAGCTGAAAAATTGATTAAAAACACAATTGGAAAATGCGACGTATAGGAATAGAAATGGGTAATTTATTCATAATGCACAGAAGTTGCAAAATGTAGGCTGAAGAGCACAGGGCTGAAGAGAAGGTCATTTGATTTCCTCCCAGATTCATTATCTTTTTATTTGCTGATGGCTATGGGGGAAAATATATAAAAATAACACATTTCGGACTGAGGAAAGGCTCACAGCTTCTTTTGGACATTCCAGTGATGTTGTTTGCAATATTTGTTCAGATGTTCATGAATCTCAAATTATCTGTGGTTACGTTTTTGACAAATACTGCTACAGGCAACCCGATTAACCTTATAGGCTCATGACATATAGACATTTAGATTAGAGATGCACCAATCAAGCTTTTACAGCAAGATACAAAGTTATAGTTTCCCCTTAGGTTTGACTTAATGACTTAATTTTCCCCTAAATGAAGAAAAGTTTTATGTAGTTGTTGAAACTCTTTGCTTTTCATGCACATCTTGCTGTTTTTGTGACCCTGACATTTGAAATTCTTTTCTTTCTTTATTTTTGTTTTGCAGGGTGTTGCAATTTCTCCCAGCATCTATCGAGGGATCCGAAACCTCCTGGATTCTTACCTCTGCCCTGAGCTAATTAAGGTACAGATCAGGACCTTAGTTCCATTTCTGTTCACAAATCAATAATTGTGCTTATTTTCTGTTTAAAGCCCTGAATAATCTGAAGATTTAACGTGACAGATTTTATTCTTTGCTGTGTCTCATCTTTTCTGTTGAAAAAACTTTGAGAAACTAGTAGAAGAGGTGCAAAATGTTTTTTTTTTTTTTTTTTACATCAGATTCAGACAATTGTATTATCCTTGACAGACAAACCAAAAACCATCAGTTAATCCTTGAAAATTGATACGTACCATAATGAAGTAGCCAAGCTGAACATGTAGCCGTCACATTGCTTCAGTTTCTAAAGTTGACTTTGTGAAGATGTTGCATCTGATGCTTACTGTGTTTTGCAGGATGTGCATGCTTTGGTTTATTCAAAGGAAAGAGACTCTGGGTCAGCCTCTTCGGCCACCGTAAGTAAAAATGTCTAAAGAATGACAGAGAAGCATAATTTTCCTCTTTAATGCGTTACATTTGCTGGATTATTTGAGAATAATCTGAATATTAAGAGGGTAGGAGTGAACTTGTCTGGTGTGTCCAGTGAAAAGGCCAAATGTTAGCCTGTTTCTGCTATTCCAAATGCTGCTTTGGCGTATGGACATACCTTCTTGTCTCAACACACATTTGTCAAAGTTTCACAAATCAGACCCACAGCATGATGCCATCATTCCAAAAGACTCATGCAAATCTAGACTTGGCTTTTCCACGTTTTTTTTTGCCAAGTTACTGAGACTTTTCCATGATTACCGTCAAACAAATCTGTTTTATTTAAAGAGAATCTATGATCTGTAATCCGTAATTATTACGTAGGAAATTTAAAAGCTCCAGTGTAAATAGATTTCAGACTGTATCCATAGGTTTGAGTGCATGAAGGTCAGAGAAAATGCACTCTAACTTTAACTATGTTTGCCCAATTTATTCACGTCAGCTGTACGTTGTATAATTGACCTACTGGACTTAATAATTTTAATAAATCATTAAAAACCCCAAATTGGTATAGCATTCATTCTCATGACCTAAATTTCTTTGATTATTTTTATTTATTGTTAAAATATTTCATATTTATTCTTATTTTCATTTGTGTTTCAATTTTTTTTTATTGATTTTAGTATTTTTTAATTCATTTTAAACTTCTGACATCAACCACATCCCTACAAGGTCTCGTGCGTGTGACAAACATTTTGTCTCCCTCAGGGAGACGAGAACAGAGTTTTAGCTCTTGAACACAAACTGGCTGAACTCAAAGCGGAGAACAAGCCGCTGAACTCCGCTCTTAAACAGACCATCCATGCTCTGAGCGTTGAAGAGGTACGCTTCCCTTAACCCTTCCCATTTCATCCGTGTTTGACTCCACGCGCTGCGTTTCTGAGCGTCCCGTTGTCTCCTCAGAACCTGCAGCGCGCCCTTGAGCTGAAGCAGCAGTACGAAGATGACATGTCCGTCGGGGCGTACGCCATCCTCATCAGCATGTGCTGCCGTCATAACAACGCGGAGGAGGCGCTCAACCTGAAGAGGGAGTTGTGAGTGCAGCAGGAGACACACACACTGCGCCGCGGCCGGTGGTGGGCCATTAAAGTTTAACTTGAGTGGTATTAGGGGAGACGTTAATGCAGGGTCCAGCCGCTCTGTTGGCGAGCTGAAACACAGGAAACACTCCCCTTGTTTCCTCCTCTGCCTCCTCTTTCACCACCTGCCCTCCAGTCTGACTGAACCCTGACAGCATGCAGTAGATGAGCTGCATTACTGTTAGGAGAACACATTAATCACGTCTCTATCTCTCTCTCTCTACCTCTCTGCTTTTAGAAGTCGAAAGGACTCATTAGTCACATTGGATCCCATTAAGTACATCGCACTGATCAAGACGCTCTCTTTGAATGACAAAGTTGAGGGTAAGTTGTCAGAATCAATATCTGATGTGTTTTTGCTTCAAAATGCAATTCCTGAAAGGGGAATTTAAGATGAATAAAGCATCATTATGCCATAAGAGAAAAATACAAAGCGGTACAGTAGAGACATTTTTTGTTATCTATGAGTTATGGAGTAATTGCGTTTTTAACTGCACTGCATAAACACAAAATTGTGTTTTTGGTCTAGTTGTGCAAATATCTTAGTACACCTTGAATTTAGATCAAACTGACTTAGAAGTAACTTTTTAGCAAGATGTAGAGACTAGTATTAAGTAAATAATTAATTAATATTAATGAAAACAATAGTAGTTCCATTTTTCAGATTATTTAACTTGTTTTGTTTTCTCTGTGTCTCCATCGCCTCGCTTTCTGATTGACTACATGTCGCAGTCACACTCTGTAGACTGCGTTCCCGTTCGTCCACACGCTGCTATATCAGACCAAAGCAATCCGACATTTTCAATATCCTCGATTTGAGGTCTCACCGTCTCCATGTCCTTCCAAGCAGACCAGTTCACTCTTAACACCCAACACACAATAAGAATATTCCTTAAGATCCCTTTAGAGCTATCATAACACTCGGGGGACTCGGTGTGTCTGACTGATGGAAGAGGGAAAATTAGAAAACTAATAATATGTTTTATATATAATAATATATGGCAACTTTGCTACACTATTTTTTTACCCTTCTTGTTATCTGTTGATAGTCTTGCTCTCTCTCGCGCTCCTGCATTCTTAGAGAACCAGACACATTTCACCATAACTGATTCTGAAAATAGCTATATTGTCATCTCCTTTACTCAGTAATAGCATTCACATTGAAGATTTCACTGACTGAGTCCCGGTAGCTTTTAGGGTTAGGGTTGATGATCTAGAGCAGATTTTACCGATAAGCACAGATCACCTGAAAATCGTTTGAGTCCAGTCGCCAGTTAATTTCTCGCTGCATCTGAAATGACAAGCAAATGGTGTGAGATTAATTAGCGATTTTTTTGGATTAGCTGACCGTTCCAATGTTTCTACACCGGAGCCACGTGGACCCAGGCGCACGCATAACGCCAAAGCGTTCAGTGAACCAATCCTTACCCATTTCTGTGCATTGTAAAATGACACAATGGCTCATTTTCACACTGTGTAGAAACGAGTCACAGCACTGTCTGCTTCAGTCATTTATTACTAGGTTAATTCTTTGTGTGGCAAAAGTTATCTTTCAACTGAGTCCATTAGCATTTTAGCTGGAAGACATTGTTTCCTTCCGTAAGGCATTCTGTGTATTAACAAACTAGTCTGGCTCATTGTCATGTCTTTCTTTTTTTCTTTTTCCTTTATTGCTTGTACAACCAAATTGTGCGCTGCTTGGAAAGTGTGTGATTTTTTAAATTTTTTTTCCCAGCTTCTGTGCGTGTGTATGTGTGTGCGCACGACCAAATCTGTCACAATCTCTCGGTTACCATATTAGCCGGCCATTTTCTGAATTCTACGGTGGGTTTCCTTCAGCCCATTGAAGACCCAATTACCATCAGTTTGTGCTTCTCCGCATTTCGCATTGGGTGACAGGCGAAATGTTTCCCTCGTCTGTTCTCGCCTTTCCTCTCCTCCCCTTATCACTCGCTCTCCGTTTCTGCGTCTCCATTTGACCCCCACCATCCCCATCTTTCTCAAAGCGTGTCATTCTCTTGCCCCACACACACACACACGCTGACACACACGTCAGTGGGAAATGAGAGAGGGGGAAAATTACAGGACTGTGTGTATTTTTCCAGAATTATTGAAATCTGCCTTGATGCTAATGGCAGATCATGTCCGCCAAAGTGCTTGAACATTTCTCTCACACACACACACATTCATATACACACAGAGTGACACAGAAATTTGCATATGAATTCAAGCACAAGACTTTTGGTGGCACGCCGGTTGGTGTGTCCGTCTGCCTGCGAGTGTGTCGGGGTGTGTATAGGCAGCTGTCAATGCATTTGCCATTACTTAGAGTGTGTGCATATGGAGGCAAGGCTTGTCAGCCACATTAGCACACATGGCTAACCTTGATGTTAGCCTGTCCCCCCCAGACGCTTATCTGCCCGGCTCCCAGCGAACACCAGGCCTCGCTGAAGATCACGTCTCTTGGCATCTCGCATTATTTCGCTCTTGCTTTAATGGTTTTGTTGTTTTTCTTTGAAGCCCCTCATTTTGACTACCAACTTTGTTTGCTACTTTGTTCTTTAGCTTCATTCTCCTTTTAATGTTTTCTCAGAGCTTTTTCTAATCTTCAAACCAATTAATTTTCTTCTTCTTCTGAGCAATTACTGTTATATCTTGGAGCTTTTACTCATCTGGTCCCAGTTCTGTTTGTTAGAAACAGTATTTTGCTGGTTAAAGATTGTGCCAAGAAGATTGTAAATCTCTTGACTCAAAAAAAAAGATTACCCGAATGCCATTAACGGTGCATTTACACCAACCCTGTTTAATTTGTTTTAAATGAACTCTAATTAATTTGCCTTGGAAGTCTGGTTCATTTTGAGAAGTGTGAATGTGCCATCAAACTTGGTTCAGTTGAAGTGAACTTTTTATTTATTTTTACACTTATTAAACTAGGGAAGTGTTATTGTCTTTAAAAACTGTTTTCCATTGAGTCCTGGTCAAGAAGAAATGGAGTCTAAATAAGAAATACAAATAATTACAGGATTAAAATACAATGCAAATTATTTAAAAAGTCACAATTTAAGGAAGTCATCTCTTTTGCGCCAGACTTAAGAGCTCAGTGAAATAAGTTCAGTTAATTTCCAGTCTTTTTGCAATATTTTCCATGTAGACAGGCTATTTGGGGAAATAGAAAAGAGAGCAAGAAATGATAATTTCAACGCAAAGAGTAAAAGTTGGGTAAGAATCATTATATACTGATGGACTCATTTAGTAAATGCACAGAGTTTTATTTAGGAGCATCAAAGAAAGGGATTTGCATGAATGCACACCTGACTTAATATTTTTCTTAAATATCCATCATCTGTGAATGTATCGTACTGAGCAGTCGAGTTTAGTTATTTCAGTGCAACTATGAGTAAGTTTTGTGTTAAATATTTCTTTGAAACCTTTGGTGTACATCCACCTGTACATATCTAGCAGTTCTAATAAAATCCAACCTTGGACCCGCTGAACTATATGGGCCTCAAGAGGCTAAACACAGCTTTCGTCTTCTCCTTTCTTTAATAAATACACCTCTCCTCTATCACCAAGCATCTCTTTGACCTGACCTTGCCCTCTTCCTCAATCCGTCCAGCCTCCCACTTTAGTAAACGCAACTTGTTCTGCTTTCTGGTGGTTCCAAACTCCTCTTCAGTGTGTGTGTGTTTGTGTTTCTTTCTCTAAAGAGACATCAGCAGCAGTGAAGTCAGGCAAGATTACATGAACCATTGGGCTGTGTGATGTTTGTTTACCTGGGCTGTCTGCCTCCCATCTCTTGATGCCTGTGTGTGTGGTGTGTTTTGTGTGTGTGTGTGTGTGTGTGTGTTGTGTGTGGGGTGTGTGTGTGTGTGTGTGTGTGTGTGTGTGTGTGTGTGTGTGTGTGTGTGTGTGTGTGTGTGTGTGTGTGTGTGTGTGTGTGTGTGTGTGTGTGTGTGTGCGCGCGCGTGTGTGCGTGCGTGCGTGCACGTTCGGGGTCTGGCTCGGTGTGCTGGTCGAGATGCTCGGTTGAGCTGATGGATATACATACTAGCTCGGCGTACGGATGAAAGGGGAGATGGAGGGAGAACGGCATGGGGGAGGTTTTGATGGTGGACGGAGGGAAGTTTGGGTAGTGTTGCTCCATTTGGGCAGATCAGCTCCAAGCCATTGGTCTCAGTGATTAACGGGTCTGTCATGTCGTGATGGAGAGAGCCGCGGGTAGATGGAGGGGGAGAAGCTCAGGGGGGAGAAACGGTCAGACAGAAAGAATATGCATCATCTGAGATGATGAACAGAGCAGAAGTGATAGCAGGTGAGGCTGTGACATAGATGTTGCTTATGTAGATTGCAACAACCGAGATCAGCATGTTCCTATGGTGTTTTAGATGGTAATTATAACTAACAAGGTGTGTTATTTTCTGTGAAATGTTTGCTCTGTGCTTTCATTTATCCCTGCAATTTCCACCTCAGATGTTTATGTCTACGTCATTCTTTTGATTTGGCTCAATTATAAGACACCCGTCTCTTTAACTGGCTTAGTTTATCTAGTATGTCGTCCAGGAATATCCTCGCACCTCAGAATGAATCTGTTCTTACTTTAAACAGGTACAAGTGTTGTTGTAAAATACATTTTTGACAATATAGTCGACTGTAAAATATCTCTTGCAGATAAATTGGTACATACTCTGCCCCGGTTGGTTTTTACACATTTCCACGACTCCATCTTGTTCAGCAATAGGCAGCTTTGAGATGCTTAGTTGAATTTCGGCTGCTAAGCTTCTTCGGTCTTTTTTTTTCTTATTTTCTCCAGACGGTAACGCATAGATCACATCTGCTTTGCAACTGAACTCTTCTGATCATTGTAAATGGTATCTATTTGGGAAAAAATTGTATTTTAAAGGTAAAGTATTTCCGATATGTTTGTTGTATATTAGAAATCTAAATGCAGACCTGAATATACTAAAACAAGGTGAGCCGGTCCTAAACTCTGGCCTCTTTGCCAGATAAACTTCTCCAGATCAGACCGTACAAGTTGCAATAAAAAGACATGGACCTGATGCATGCTGGACAAGTTAACCCTGCATCGGTTTTGTGGAAACGCTGACTAATGAAATAATGTGGAAAATCTTTACATTATTTTGCAAACTTTAACTGTGGAAAAGTAGAGGGCATCATGTTTTAGTAGCTTTGGCTTCCAGCTTTAACTAGCCTTGAACCTCTGACTGTTTCATCCACACTCGGATTGCGTTTCCTATTTTTCCAGCCACTCTTTCAGTTCGAGTAACTATTCCTGCTCCAACCTCAGTTCCCATGTTTTCCCCCTACCTGATTAAATCCGTGGCAGCCTTGGGTCTCATCCTCCGCAACAACTGGCACAGGGAGTTGGACAATGGAGAGACGAACCAGAAATTAGGATGCCAAAGTGCTCACCAACTGCAAAGTGTTTTGACTGTGGACATTTTTAGGATACTCTTGTTTTGGAGGTTTAGTTGCGATAACGTCTGTGTTGGAAAAGAGATCTTTGTAGCACTTAGGCCTGTCGCGATAACAGATTTTGCTGGTCGATTAATTGCCTAAAGATTTATCAGCGATAAGCGATGGGGGGGTGCAAACAGAAATTCGCAACACGAAACGCAACAGCGGACTTATCACGATAATTAAAATTATCGCGATAAGTTTTTTTTATTGCGCGATTAATTGATTTATCGTTTATCGCGACAGGCCTAGTAGCACTATTGTCCTTTGGTTTCCATTTTGAGCTTTATTTCCGTCTTTGCTTCAACAACGGCATCAAGGACCTCAGCTGAATATATTCTAAGCGCAATACCAACAGAACCCTGCAATTTGAGGCTTAAAGCAGATTATTCAAATATATTCAGCGTGTCTTCGTCTATCCATCTCCTCCTCGTTATTGGTCTCGCTGTATAGATTAGTATCTGTGGTGGAGAGCGGCTGTATCACTGACAGCCCATTAGCAGCTGTCTAAATAGACAGTAAACGCATCTTAATTACTTTACCCTGTTAACGCACATACACACTCACTCCCTCTACACCATTTAGCCCCTGGTGCGGCCAGATGGGCGCCTGGCCCAGTAAAAAGCCCTCCATTACCAGCGAGACTTGACCGAACCGATCCACCCCTCAGTCCCGCTCACCAAGGTCCTACTGGGGCCGCGGCGGGCCCTTGTCGCCACATACCTATAATTTAGCCCCCCAAGTGCTTTCCACATGGCCACGGCAAAAAGCTGGCCTCCATTGTAGGGTCCGGTAATTGTAGTCTCGTTTAGAAAACTGCAAGTAGCAATTAGCAGAGAGTTGGCATTATACGGGTAGGATTTGCATCCCCGCTGGGCGCAAAATGCTGTTTTAATATGGGTTTGTTTTCCCCACATGGAATTGGCTAAAGCGGCCTTTTATCACATCCACACACCCAAACCAATCTCTGCCCACCTCTTGCCACCTCTCTCCTCGTTTTCCTTTCTTTGTGTTTGTCCCTTCTATTCTTTACCTGTAAGCCACTCTCAGGTCACTGCTCTTTTTTTATTTTTATGCTGAACAAGCATTTCTCCTTCCTCCTCCTCCAGAGGCAGTGGACATCCTGAAGGAGATGAAGGAGAAGGACGTGATGCTGAACGACATCCACATCACCTACATCTTCCACATGCTGAACGCCGTGGCGGCCAAGAGCTGCATCTCCACAGTCCGCCGGCTGCAGGACACAATCTTCTCCCTGGGACTGGCCAAGCCCACCGCCAACCTCTGCTCGCCCGTGGTCACTTCTTACTTGCAGAGGTAGTGCAAACGTCATCACAAACCTCCAAAAAGCAAACCCTGGGTTTGTCAGATGAAGCTCAGAAACACCAAATGCTCGTTGTGGTTTTGTGGCTCGGATGAGTCCGCTAAACAGCCAACAAGCTCATGTTTGTTTTTCAGATCCGTTTCCTCATCTGCCAAAGCCTCTTGCCAGGTGTGTGCGCGTATATGTGTATCTCAATGAGTCACTCATCCCTCCCTATGATCATAGCCGAGGTTGTAGTCCGGGTCAGCGATTCAGAAAGGGAGAGGATGTGGAAATTGCTCATTTCACATGTTGGTGTGTGTTTGTGTTTTGAAGCCAGGCTTTTGTTTATGTGAGGATGCGCCAGCTGCAACCTCTACATCCCTCACCACATTTGATCTCCTGAAACACTTATGACCATCCTTTGATATTGAAGTGTTTGTGGTGTGATAATGTTCACAGAATTTACACCAGAAATATATAACACAATCAATTTAAAAAAATAAATATGTATGGTATAAATAGAAATGTGATACCACAGTTTTTTATAACATTATTTTAATTCATGTCTCAAGCAAAAAATATGTAATAAACTAAATATAGTAATTAGTTTTAAGGAGATTATTTTATTTATTTATTTATTTTTCTGTACTCTACCCTAACATGAGTACATCAGGCTGATGTTAGCTGCCTAATTTGCTAGCCTGCAATCCACTACTGGATAGTCATGACACTAGTTGTCTGCTAACTGTAGTTTTAAAGCTATTTTACCATGATAAAATAAAACTATTTTATTAACCATGATTTACCAAGTATTTTCAGAGAGTTTTTATTGGTGTTGGTGGCTGTGGACAGGAAGGAGCTCCTTTTACTGCCTGTGGAAGAAATCTGATCACTTTGACATTTTTCTCTTTCCTCTCATTTAAGCTTCAGATGCACCAATATTTACCTGATGTAAATTAGGTGAAAGTGAAGGCTGTAGGTCCAATTCCAGCTTCCTCCTGTCATATGCTGATGTGTCCCTGGGCGAGGCACTTAACTAGTTCCCATTACACACATTTATCAGTGTATAAATGTGTGTAAATGGGTGACTGTGGCTCTAGTGTAAAGCTCTTTGCGTGGTCAAAGTGATTGAAAAAGCGTTATATAAGTTCAGTTCCTTTACAATTTTGTTATGACCCTTAAAGAATAAAAATTAGAATATGTCTGTAAGCTGCAGAGAGACCTGAAAGGAAACCTGAAAACTATAGGAACATCATGCTTGGTGCATCTAGCACTAAACATTTTGAATGGTTTTAAAACTTAAAATCCTCGATACCGATCACCATGCCTCTGGTTCCACCAAAGTTTTTTCTCCTAATGTAAATATTAGCAAACATTCAGTTCGGAGTCTCTCACCTTTCAACTCTATTCAGCTTGTGTATCTTGTATGTTTTTGTGCGCGCAGCTTTTACCTAGATCAGCTCATTAGCATGCTAATTATGCACAGGCCACTTAATTGGTGGATTTACTATAGACATCACACACACTGTCCACATCCTTTCAAACAGTTTATCATCATGTGTGTTGCTGCACATGAGGTAGACCTTTGGAAATGATGCTTACGAAAAACACACGCGCACATACACACATGCAGAAGGTAGCTCCCCTGCTGCTGTTTGTGTTGCTTTGACTCCGATCTCCGGCACAAACAGAGCTTCCAGGTTCACGACGATAATCACTGCCTCCGCGAGATTAGCAGGCTAATTTACTCCTGGGTCATAAACGGCAGCCAAAACACAAGCATGAACACACAGCAGCTTACCGGCAGCCGGTGTTCCCAAATCAAGTGCCAGTTGTACTTCCTCCAGCTGATACTGCAGTAAACAGTAAACACACTAATGAACACGAGAAAACAAGATAGCTGCCCATATTCGGTCATAATCAGCAGGGTGTTGGTTGGTGTGTAGGTTTCTAGGAGGGCCTCGTCCATGACGCAAATCCACATCTGTACAACTTTCCTTTCTTAGCTTTGAAAAGAAAAGGAAAAAACCTGGAATAGCTCATAGTAACCATGTATGTATTTTTATACTTTTGGCATTTGGCTTGCACAGCTTTGTGGAATCAAATCCTTTTAGTTTGATTGGTAAAGATTGGTTTAGTTATTTTATTTTAATCGGATTCCAAAAAGTGTTAGCAACTAGTAATTTTGCTTAACAATACCAAGCTCCGCCTCCACTCACCTGTTGCCGCACACTACTGGTCAGATGGCCGGGAATATTCTCCCACTATTCCCCATAGCTTACACGACAAACCAATTTTATGCATCGGAAATATTTCCTGCTAATATCAGCTTAGGTAGACTTGTGACTCTGTAGAGCACAGAATGGCTGCAAGGAGCAATATTCTAAACATACCACTATCTGCAGGAGGCGTCTTATTTTATATTTTTGCTTAAGTGCATCAAAATAACTAAAACATCCTAGGTTTATACATGGTTTTATAACATTTAGGGCCTAAATTCATATTCATTTGACTTTTTGAGTACAGCCAGATCTTAAATTACATTTCATTATGTCTGAAACTGTAATTGTACTGCATTTTCATTTATTACTTCTCTCTCTGGCTTTTAATTTTCTTTTTGTTTTTTGTAGAAATACATTCGCTTTAGTTATCTTTCTAGTTGAAGAAATTAGTTATAAAGTTACTAACATACAAAAGAAGGGAAACTCCAGAGCTAATGGAAATAAATTCATTCCGATACATTAAACCTTTAAAATCATCTAACTCTGGCTGAAGATTGTACGTTTAGGTGATTGAAAACTTGCTGTTTTGTAATGTTACATGCAAAAGAACATGATTACTTTTAGCATGTGCGTGTATTTAAAATGAAATGGCTTAAAAATAGGGTTCAATTTCCTACAACATCTTGCCAATAACTAATATCAGTCATTGTACTATGAAAGTCTCTACAGGATTCATGCTTACCTGATGTAGATCTTAAAACACCTTTTAGTTATTCCAAAATATTTTTAGAATATTTATTTAATTAACTTTTCTCAGCAGAATGTTTTTTTACAGGACTGCACTATAATTTGTGAAAATGTTACAGCTAGCCAGTTTCATACACTTATATCACCTTCAACTCTGTTACATCTAAGTTCTCGTCACTAATAATTCACTTTCAGCGAGAATACTTTCAGATTACTATATTTTTCCTCTTTCTAAAGCTCAGTTTTAAGTGTGAAATCTTCAGGATTGTAAAAAGAAAACAGTAAGCGGTTCAGTCTTCAGGGCAGGTTCAAGCAGCACAACACTTGACTTTTACAGCCCGGTTGAATCCGTCTTCTTGCTCTCTTCCCTTTTTATCTTCATGTTCTCGTCCCCACCTCTTCATTCCGTCAGTCAGCGGACAAACAGACGCTGGTGGTGGGAGGAGGGGATGGAGAGAAGTGATAAAAGAGGACAAAGCAGGCATCATTCCCGCCTGCACCCATCTCATCGCTGCGTCAGCGCTAATGACTTAATGAACACTTCTCCGCCAGATTAGCCCTTGACAGCCCATCACACGCGCCGCCCCGTTAGCCTTCACGCCCGTCCGCGCAGTATTGTGTGTGCTAACCTGCCACCGCGCTAGTTGGCAGCTAGCTCCGATTGCCATCCTTGAGGAAGTGATTAGCGACAGTAAATGCTAATGAGTCCAACAAAGTGAAGAGCTGGCAGGACGCTTATGATAAGGCAGTAGTGGGATGATGAAGCACGAGGAGGCGGGCGCAGAGCTGAAAAGAGATGAGCGGCTCACAGAAAAAGCCTAATTTACTTCCAAAGCTTAGGCCTAAAAGAACAAATGGAAACAGAGTGGCTAAATGGAGGCAAGTGATTTATTTTTTTTCTTTCTTTTTATACAAATAACAGAGACTCGGACAAAGAATGGATGGATGAACAATGCAGAACAAGTTGAAAGACATGTTTTGCTCTTCAAAAATGTATCTTGCAGTATCAAAGATATGCATTACATTATTATTTAAATTGGTTATGAAGTGCAGAGTATTTGCTTTCGGTTTTTGCGTAAAGTTAGTCAGCTTCTTTCACTAACACATGTAGGAAAAATGTCAGAAAATTTTGTTCCTTACTAGTGAAAAAGCATTAGTTCCTTTATTAGTAGGAGGGTGGAAAAATCACAAAAAACTGAGCAAATTTAAATTAATAAAAGCAAAATCCTTACAAAGATTAGAAAAATTAAACCTGAATGAAGTCATCCAGTTTCACTTTGCACAACTGGTATACTAAGTCTAAGGTTTTTTTTTTTTTTTCAAAGATTTTTTACAGTGGTATATTTGTGGACATCTACATGGTGAAGACGCAACACTACATTACATTGCTTACGCATTACACAGTCCCTGTAAAGACATTATTTGCATGAACCAGATGGAGAATAACAGGTAATGTCAACTTTGCTTTTTCTGCCTTGACAGAATGAAGTTAATTTAGTCACTAAGACACTCCACACCAAGTACATGCAAAAATGGTTTGTAATAATGACCTACTCGCTTGTGTAAAATCAGCAAGGTTCAGTGGACAAGGAGTGAAAGAAAATGGAAAATCCAAATGTCGAATACAGTAGCATGGATATGGCAAGCCATTTGTGTATTTTCTTTACCTTATCATTTGCTTCCTGCTTCAGATACTTTTCAACACCTTGCATCCAAGCACAGGTGTTTGCATTGTTGAAATTTAGAGTTTACTTCAAAGTGGAGAGAATTATTTTTAATAGTCCTTCTAAACTGTGCTACTTTTTAAAAAAAACTGAGTAAAAAGCAGAACGTATGTCTTTCTACTCTTTATTTTATACTTGATGTGCTTTCGTTTCAAAGTCCAAACCTAAACATGATTGCCTATGTGCTGTTATCTGTGTCACTTACATCAGAGCTAGTCATATTTTTAGATTTAAGCATAAATCCATCTCATGTTTGGGGATTTCTGGAAGCTGGCTCCCTCCCTGTATAAAGATAGAGATCAGAAGTGCTCTGAAATAACAGGTTACAGTTGGTTAAAATGAAATAACTTTCATGTTAGGCTGACACCTAATGTTCCTGTTTGTCGGCTGGATGTGGAATTGACTGGACCGCTAAATACCATGTTGCCACATCAACTTTGAAAATGTTCACCTGCCTTTGTGTGACCACGGCTTTCACCCTTTTTACACAAAATCACCTGTTAAGGACGGGAATAATGTCAGTAATAAGTAAGTGCCATTCTAGCCCACATTTAACTGCAGGCTAGTCGTGTCATGATCACACTCTCGTTTGCGTCTCGAGACACAGACACCTCGTTCTGGAGGACAGTGGCTTGATAACAGGCCTGCCCATCTCCCGTAAACAAAGGAACGGGACGGAGGCAAAGAAAAAGAGGGGAGAGGAGGGCGGTGAAATAAGTCAAAATGAGCCTCCTTGTCTCATCCTTCAGGTTTCCACTGAGCAAAGCGCTTGTTATTTTTTTTCATGGCTTAATTGGCTGGAAAGTGTCTGACATGCAAAGTTGGGGACATTAACAGGGCTGTGTGCCGCAGTAAATGGCAACGCAAAGTGACAGTTAAATTGTACCTAGAGGTAAATTATCCATCTTTCGACATCTTTAGCTCTTTTTAGGGGGTGGATCAGCGGGCGGAGAGATGGGGTGTAATTGCAACGCCAGGCCCCCTTTTTCTTTGCCAACAGATTTTTAAAATGCCTCATTAGAAGGGAAGGAGGGATTATGAGAAAGTGTTTAATGTATAAAAGATGGGATGGATCGATTGGACATGCTTGCTGGCACTCTTACGTAAAAATCCTTTGCCAACAGATTTTTAAAGGACTTATCTTCTTTAATAATATGTAGGCTTGTAGATAAAGTTGGCCATTTGATTTCTGTTTTGATTTCAACATATATTCTGAATTATCTCGTTGGAAAAACTCACTTGTGGTCCATTTTCATCTTACCGGGTGAGGCCACCAGATTTATTCATTTTTTAGATTGCGAGCTATTTCAAAGAGTCAATGCGACCGTGCTCTCTGAAGTTCTTAATCTTTCTGTGCATGTCTGTGAACTTGAGTTTCCTTGGCCTTCCTGAAGAGCAGCCATGTTTTTTCAGTTGAATTACAGTATTTCACTCAGAGATACTGATTTATAGAGGCAATGATGTTCTGGTTTGCATACAGTTTGCTCAGAAGAGAAGAAGAACTGAAATAGAAAAGAGTGAGTTTCCCATCAGTGCATCAGGTTTGGTGTCCTTATGGTGTCTGAGAGATGAAGTATGCAAATTATCCCAATACTTCCCAGATAAACACCTGACGACCTGTAATGTGCCATTCTTTTCTTTGGTCCTGCTCCATTTATTTTCTGGGCTATAAAATAAATGGAATTGTAACAAGACATGAAATTAACTTCTAATGGCGTCACGGTCAAGTAGAGGGAACTGGAAAGTTTGAATTAGGACTAACGGGATTCTTGTGGCTGGTGGAAGAGAAACAGACCCGCAGCATTAAAGATCCTCCACCGTACCCAATAGAGAACATCAGTACTTTAACATGCATTCCTCTTTTGTTTCATGCAAAAGCTACAAAGAGTATTTATTTATTGCTGAAACACTCAATCTTATTCACGTCTGACCAAAATACACAGTTCCAGTTAAAGTCCTGGTTGATTTTATCAAACTTCACCCGTTTATGCTTATAATAGGACAGAAAAAGACTTGTTTTTGTCCTCAAATGGTACTTCTGAAGACATGGTGTCGCCAACATGAACAGCATTTCTGTTCCCTAAAACTGAGCGTTGGAGATTTTGTTTCTGCTACCGCCTACTTCTATTGTATAATGAGAAGTAGTTAAAATACCCAGTGGTTAAAGAAATGGGAATCTGTCGGTTCATATGGATTATTAGGAGAAACTCTAAAGCTCTAAAGAAATACTTGGTTATTAAGGATTTATATGAGTACTTATGGTTTAAAGCAATAAAAGATGGGTTTATTTTTAGATATTTAGCACATCTTTCATATTTGTGTACAGTCAAGTATGTGCAGGTATGAAACGACCGCGTTAGATCCTCACAGAATGAACCTTATAGCATGTTTGTCGTCCCTCTCGCCCGCTCCTCCTCTCGTTTCCCCAAAGTCTCTTTGTCCCTCTTCTACGCCGTTCAATCAGACTGTTGTGCGGTTAAACAGCCTCTTGACTGGCACAGCTGAATAATGTTGTGCCTCTTCATTTCAATTAGTGCTCCTCTTTGCCTTCCCGTCCCAATCATCGCCCCCGCCCGCCTCACCACCTCCATCCACTCCCGCCGCACAGAAGCCAGTGCCAAGGTCAAATGTTTCCTGTTTGCCCCCCTCCGGCGTGGTTGGTCATTTCAGGGCGTGTTTTTGCATCTCTGCTTCTCTGATTGATTAGAGAAGAAAACACTTCAGAAATTACACCTGTTTGCTCTCAGCCCAACACTCACTTTTGTGTTTCTGCTCAGTCAGTCCTCCCCTCTGCCTCCCTCTCTCTCCTACGAGTGCCCTATCTGCTTTGACCTCTGCGTGATTGACATGGTAATTACCCAATCAGCAGATTGATGGCAGCGCTGTCACAATAGAGGGGATTGAAGTGGTCTCTTGCGCACTTCCTCTCTTCTTCTCTCGTTATCCCTCCATCAGGAGCGAGTCCTCCCCTCGGCGCGCCGCTTTTGTTTGCTGCGAGGAAGACCGGCTACGAGAGAGGATGTCATGAGAAGAAGGGCGCGAGCTGTGAAAGGCAGAGTGGGGGTCTCTAATGTTGTTGCCATATTTGAGCTAAATTGCTCAAGCGAGGGGGGAGAGGGGGGGCTCAGGTCAGAGTCTTTGCTGAGAGCTGACAGCGTGAAATCAGAAAGACGATGGCGAGAAAGAGAAGTCAGAAAGGAAGTGTGAAGGTTGGGAGGAAAAGGGAAGCAAGGGATGAGGGAAGGTTGAGGAGGTTTTGGGCGGACAAAGAAGGGAAAGTTGTAGGCTGTGCGGAGAGGGTAAAGGTCAGCGAGTCCTTTTATCTGCTGTATTGCTTCACCTCTAAAAGCCTGTCCGTAGAGTCATTAGCCCCACCAGGACAGGTGTGTGTGAGAGCACGCGTGGTTGTGTGGGAATGATGTATTGAGGCCAAAAGGCCTCGTCGCCCTGCAGTTGTGCTGTCATGAATTCAAAGGGCCTGTATTGTCGAGGCGGGTCATTGTGCTTGAATGGGAGGGCACGGGGTTAACGCCCCATGATACGCTCTTTATTCTCCACTGACACCGCTCTGTACATGAATGATTGAATGAACTCATTCTCACATTTTTCTTTTTCTCTCTCTCTCTCTCGTGTGTTTGTCTTCATGCCTGCAGCAATGACCCGTCCGGAGCTCTCAATGCGGCGCTGGAGTATCACAAACTCTACAACCAGCTGCCGCGCATCCATGACATCACCGTTGCTCTGGTGAAGAAAGGAGATACAGATTTATTGCAAAAAGGTAGAACGCTGACTTCTGATCTTAAGCTACGCTCAGTAGGAGACGACTCATTTGTTTTGGAAATGGCACAAAAAAAATCAATGAAACTAAAAATTGTTCTCTATGTCTGACTTTAAAAAAAGTTAAAGTTTCTCCATTGTGTTTATATACGCTAACAGTCCTTTGCCTTTAGACTATTTTGGGAGCTGATGATATAGTTTTGTCAACTTCAGAGACAGCATTTGCATTTAATGGACACACAGATGTTGATGTATTTTAATGCAACACCTCAAACATAATGCTATTATTATAAGGAAAAATCTAAAACAAACAGCTAGAAAACTGGTCCGCAACCTGTGGCTCTTTGGACCTTCCACGAAGGCTCTTGATATTTGACTAAAAAATGCAGAACCAACAACTCTTAAAATTGAGGTATTAAAAAATATATATTTTAGCATCATTTAGGTGGGAACGGGGGGTTTGCATAATGTAAATCCTGCCTTACATTTCCACAACAGAAAGACGCCAGTATAAGTAGTATTGCTTTTTGGTTAAATAATTTTTCACAAACATCAACATCACAGAGAAGAAACTGTATAAATCCTAATATTGTAAATGTTTTGTGCTTTTCTTTGTTTTAAAACCTAAAAGCAGAATAAAATGGTATTGTTGTTGTTTTTTTTAAAAAAAAAGGCCACAAATTTCCTATATAGATATTCATTAAAAAAAACTTAAGTTGTCTTTTCACAAAATATTAGCTAAAATATTAGCTTCTCCATTCTTTTCTCCTCCACATGCCCATGATCCTCTTCCAATTACACTGAGCACATGATCCGCTATGAGGAGTGTGCAGAAAATAAGTGTAGGCTTCCTCATGTTTAAACATTGAACATGAGGAAAGTGAGAAAAGCTGTACTTTTCACTTCAGCTTCAACACAACCTATTTCTTAAGCTAAGGTTAGGTTTCTCCTGAATAAGTTTAACTAATAAAGATGCAGTATATTGATGAATGAGGCGCATTTCCTCTCCTTTAATACTCTAAAACTATATTTTACTCAAAAAACCCTGACGTATAACCTCGGTAAATAAAGAACCCATATGGAGTTGGAGTGTGTGCCACTTCCTTTAGTTTTCTGACTCTAACCTGTTACATTGCTGTTGTGTTTGCGCCCAAAGTGCTCTTTCAGCTGTAGCATTGAACACGCGTGTTAACAGGTCCTGGGGAATCCAGCAGAGCATAAGTGGCCCCGAAGGTCAGAAAGATTTATCCCAGGGTCAGAGATGAAGCTGCTCAACCAATCATATGTAGAGCAGCCTCTTTATACCTCCACGGCGGCGAGGTGAGAAATGTCAAGTCCAACGTGCCGCTGGGGTCCAAGTGGCTCTGAGTGTGTAAAGGTTGAGGCAGCGCGGTGGAGCACCTCTTCACATTTTTACTTTAGTGATGAATGCGGTCATCTCACCCTTAAAAACAAAGTAACTTTTACAACACCTAGAACAGAATTACAACTCGCTGCCAAACTCTTGACTTTTTAATGCAGTCAGAAACTTGTGTGCAAACTTGTTTGTGTTTGATTTACACTTCTGCATGATTTAGCTCCCAAAGCACCATATTATTCTGCCTTATGAACAGAGGAAAAAATGAGCAGGGATTACCTTTATGTCCTTGGATTTGGCTGAATGTGCAGCTCCATTTGGATAACTCAAAACGTGTGTGAGGGTGTGAGGGGTGCCTGTCCTGAAGCTGCTGGACAGAGATAGCCTGTAGCACTGAGCATAAGGCTTAAGTAAGTTCACAAGAGGAGAGCTTAAGTTTACGTTTGGGAATGTTTGCACTTGATCCAGAAGAAAACCGGACACAGGTCATTTGTGCCGGAAGATTGGAATCTGAAGAAGTCGTTGATGTGAGTGAAGATGTCACCCACATTCATCAAATTAAACTAAATTTACGTCAAACGTTTGTGCTATGTCAGTTCAGCAAAAATGATCGTTTGTGCCGGTGCCATTTTACTTTCCAGAGGTCATTAAAGGGTCAACCAGCCTCCAGCATTTACAAAATCAGTTAACTTTGGTGTCCATCAAATATTTACAAATATTTTAGATTTTCGAGGTTAATCTCTGGTGACCTCTGGAAAGTTTTTTTTTTTCCTTCTAAATCTTAAATTATTAACACACAATTTAACTTTTGCTGTACAAACCAGCAGAAACGCAGCACAGATGATTGAGAACATATTTTGTTTGTCTGATGGCCTCTGGGAACATTAATAACATTAATATGTTAAAATGACAGAGACGCAAACAAAAATTGACAGACATTTATTTAATTTGAAGAAGGTGTTTGGGGACAACTTCTCTCAGGTGGTTTTTTGGTCTGTTTGAAGATCAGTTCTTTAATGTTCCTCTCTCTCTCTCTCCTCTCTCTCTCTCTCTCTCTCTCTTTCTCTCTCTTTCTCTCTCTCTTCTCCTTTTCCAAATTTTCGGTAGTGATGGACTTTGTCAGCCAGGAGCGAGGAGAGATGATGATGCTTTATGATCTGTTCTTCGCCTTCCTTCAGACTGGCCGCTACCGGGAAGCTCGTAAGATCATTGAGGTGAGCACACATCTATACACACTGATGGTGATGTTCAGAACCAGACTGAACCTCAACAAAGCTTTTAGTTTTCAGGGTGGAAACTAGAGTTTAGATCGGCCCTTAGTCCTCGTGTCCAAACCCAATCCAATCCCACTGATTATTGTAATTAGAGGCCCGAGTCCAAAATAAATCCAATGTGTTATTGGAGAAAGCAGTGTAACTTCTCTCGATTTTAGTTTTTAACGTCTTCCAGCTCCATTTTGTTGCTTGTTACTGCATTTTACTCACTTCCTTTACTTAACTTGTTAAACTATTTACACTACAATAAGTAGATTAACACAACTTTACATTGTGTGTTCTTATTTTTCTTTCTCTGTGTACGTATTGCAGGCTCATTGAAAACACGCCACAGAAGCCCAACCTGACTATCATGGAAATAATTCGGGTTCAGGCCATAAATCTAAATCCTAGTATAAACACTTACCCTAGCTTTATATCACCTGTCACAATTTACAAGACATGTTACACTGAAGATTGTAAAAGTTTGAAAGTCTTGTATCATGGCCTCAAATCAGCTAGTAAAAAGAAAAAAACTTCAGAACCGCTACAGAGCACTTCCAAAATGGAGTTGGCTTCCTTTCGTTTTGGTATTGAGTCATCTGACCTGAATTATGGCATGTATATTTATATATTTGTCCTCTCAGGTCCTGCTATAAGCTCCCTAGATTAGTGTGAGGGAAAAAAGCGAGAGGCACAGAGAGCAGATAAGAAGTGATTTTTCACATGGATAAAACCAGAGGTCAGGGCACAAGAGCAGCCACACACAGAGAGATTGATGAACAGATGAAAAGAGGGATGAGCCCTGACATCAGACGGGAAAAAAAAAAGACAAGGCCATTAACGCTGTGATCAGGATGAGAACAAAGCGGAGGAAGGCATATCTGACCTCTTGATCTCTTGTCGTGGTGCGCTCTGAAAGACGGATTTGTCCCTCTTGAGGATTCAAACCCTCTTAGATGTTATCAACATGTTGTTGCCGGGCTCTCATTCCCCTCATGCTGGATTATATGGCTGCTATCCTGCGTCTAATATCAGCTACATGCCAATGATGTGGGAGATTGTTGATGGCTGTGTGGCCTAGTCGAGGACCGGAAGGCGGCGAGTAAATGCTGCTGAGATTAAACTCTCTGGACCGCATGTTTGGTCCAGAGAGTAGATATTTACTGTGGATAGAGATTGTAAAAGTATAATTAGCAATTTTCTCATGTAAAATATTCATCAATTTCAAGGGTGTTTAATAGAAAAGAGTGTACAGCTGAAAAGTGTTGTGTTTATATGTTACAACCATAAAACATTGTATATTTTAGCTGTTTTAAAGTAATAGTGGGGACATGAATTGGTGGCACTTTTTAGTTGGTCCTCAATAACTTCTGCAGACAATATGTGGGAGCTAGAAAAGTTTGTAAAAGTATTCAATTTGATTTGATCACTTTTTAAATCTAGATAAATATGTAAAAGAAAAGAAAAACTGTGTTCCAAAACTGACAGTAGTCAATTTCTACAGTCAGAAATTGTCTGACTGTAGAAATATATATATATAAAAAAACCTACTAATTTAATTTGGTACTTTAACAATTGGAGGCCTGGTGGCTTCTTTGTAGTGCGTGCTAGGTTTTTACAGAGACAAGAAGTGGAGAGTTTTTCTTTTTTGCTTTACCTAAGCATTGATTGTAACTTTGATTCAAACATGGTCACTTGCCTGGGCAATGGTGGGAAAATGTATAACGTTTTCTGGTCAGTAGCTCAGCAAACAGGAAGCAGAGCAGCTTGGAGAGTGAAAGTGAAAGTAGGTTAGTCTCCACAAGCATCTATGCAGTTGAACAAAATTATATCTAATTAATTTTTTAAAAAATCCATCAGAAATGTGTGGGAGAGTTCACATCTTTTTTTTTGATGCTTTGTAGAAGAAAGGCACTTGGGGGGGAAGGGGGAGGGGTTGTTGTGATGGTGCAGGGGTTAAGCACAGCCCACATACAGAGGCATTAGCTCTCAACGCGGCAGACCTGCAGGTTCGATTTCCGACCTGGTGACATTTGCCACGTCTTCTCTCTCTTTTCCTGCCATAGCACTTTCAAATAAAGGCCACTAGAGCCAAATAAATCTTAAAAATAATCAGTAAATTGTTGTTCAAGTTAAGAGTGGGAGTGATGCCACACCCAATGAGTGACATCCAGGCAGCATTTTCTGCTTGTCTGAGATTATGTCTCCTAGGTAACGGGTCCAAGAGGGTAATCTCATCCATGGTCCATACAGTATTTCATGACAATGGGTCAGAATGTAGATGGACCTCTAAGTTGAGAGCTTTTTTATATTTCACAACAGCAGCAGCACTTGCATTACTGCAGACAAAGCTCCGTTTCCCGTTTCATCCTAACATCGTAAACGAGACATTAACATATTTAAAAAACCAACACGGAGGGAACAGTCCATCTTTTCCGGTCGATCACTGGATGAGTGATAGCAGTCCATAAAACTGAAAGCCGAGTTCATATTATAAACTTATGATGCTAAATAAATGGATTGGGATCGTTAGCATTACTAGCATGCTTAGTTTTTTTTAAAAGACTGAAAACATCTCCAAATCTTACGTGCTTCGTAACTGACAAAGGTTTAAAGATAAAAAAAAAAAACCTGATTCCTGAGTTTGAGCTGAACGTCATCTGATTCTGATCCGATAAGATGATTTCTCAGTTAAAAACCCCACTAAAGTTCGCCTAATTATGTATTGTTTTTTCACTTAATTTTGCCATGATGAATGTATTAACTTATCTGTTGTGGTGAAAAACAGTTTTCATTAAAGTGTTTTTGTTTTATTGAGCATAAATAAAGGAGGGAAGGAGAATTTCACAGTCGCCGTTTCAGCTAGCGCTGCTTCGATTGCAGAACAAAGTCTCTTAATTAAAAGTTCACTTTCATCCGTCTGCTACGCTTACATTGCGATGAAGGCGACACTCGGGCGACAACAAATATATCTCTCATCGCTCAAATATTAACACTTACACACTCAGACGCACAAATACTTTTTTTTTATCCCTTTGAGAGCGTCAAGTGGCCGTCCAGTGTGGTGTCTCTCTTTAGGCTCTGTTTGGTATAATTGGCAGCTGATTAATCACAGCTAATTAAGTGTAATGATAGAGAAAGGTGGCCAATTTTGTGCTAAATGGTCACAGTTGGGTAGGGAGGGGACTGTCAGGTGGCCAGGACCTATTATTGCTGCAGGAAGTGTGTGCATGTGTGTGATGGTCAAGGTTAGGTAGTATAGCTAAAGAGTGGTGAGCTATTATGTGTTTTTATGTTAGGAGAGGGCTTGGATTGTGTGTGTGGGATAAGTGGTGATTAGTGGAATAGGGACATTAGGAACTGAGATGGGGAGGGTTTGTTAAGTGGAGGTAAGACAAGGTCATCTTTGGCCTTTTTTTTGTTGTTGTTTTATTTTGGAGAGAAGTTCCAATGCCACAAGAGTCGAAGAAAACTATTAAAGATGCAGCAGAGTGCGTTTACATTTGGTCGTCCTGGTAATCTAAATTGCTTGACATTTTTTTCTTTTTTCTTATTTTTTCCCCCTCTTACTTTGATAGCGGCGTTGTTTTCTTCTCCCGCTTTGGATTCTTTTGATCGGCATCTGCATATGTTGACGCCGCCGTTTCTTACTTCTGAGGTTTCCGGGCCCAGATTAGGGAGATTTTCACTGACTGATTCAGAATCCCAAACATTTCTGTCTTTGTGTTTGTGTGTATGCATGTGTGTGTTCTCCTGCTGGTTTTAGCCCTCAAGACTCTTCCAAGTAAAATGAATCTCAGGCAAAAAAAAAAAAAAGATGGAGCGCTGAGCCTTAGTCTCTAAGAAGATTAGACAGACTGAAAGAGAGAGAGAGAATGAGTGAGTGCTACACATTTTAATTTGTCCCTTTGGCTGCTTGGGTAAGAACATAATGCCTTTGACTGGGACGGCTAGAGGGATGGAGGGGAACGGGAGGACAAGAGATTTGGAAGAAGGGGTAGAAATCTGGAAGGGATGACGGCAGAGAGGGCTGCTCGCAGAAAGAGATGAAGCTCATCTTTCCTTTACGTTTCCCTCCCTCTTAAAGCGTGACGGGTGCCCATCAAAGAGGCCAGCGGGGATTGAGGGTCGTTGATCCGCTGTCAGATTAACGTCCCGGCCTGATCGTTCTGTGTTCTCTGCTCCCAGATTACCGAGAAGAAGAGAGAGGGAGAGTGAAATTTCTCAATCCCAGTCTTATTCAGATTGTATCAAAGCGCCGCAGGGGACAGATGAAATCCTGATCGCTCTTATTCCACGATAATAATCATGTAGGCTCTGGACGTATCAGGCTAAATCGCTGCTACATGAGCCTGCAGATCAATCTATGTCAGACCTTATTGACAGCAAAAAATGCTCCGCTTATCTGCGTATCATTGGTGTTTGAAAAGTAAAAACAAATCTCTGGAAAATGGAGGACGACAGATGCCAGGGACAGCGTTTTAATCCTCTTTTGTTTTGTTGTTTTTTTTTTTTTTTGCATGTTTAACTTCAGCTTTTGTCTGTTTTATGCCGTGGCATCATTTTAAATTTTCTATCTGGTACTAGGAATTCACTTAAAACTGCATAATGCTATTATTGAAATTGCGTGTTGGTTTTGTGTCGCTTCTAAACCTGGTATCCATGACGCCTAACCCTCAGAGTGAAGCAACGATGGATTTCATCTTTTGCATCTAATTCTTGTTTTTAAAAGTTATTGAAGCCGTACTTTGTGCTGTCAGTCCTTATTGAACCAAAAGATTAAAATTATATGGCTTAAAAATAAGATCTCTTTTTTTCCACATCAAATCCAATTTTAATACATTTTTACAATAAAAAGCAAATATTTAATTGATAAAATTGATCAGTCGCCCAGTCCTAGTTCAAATAAAGGTTTATTTTTTATGAGTTTCCTGCCGTTCCTGAGTCTGTTTTTTATTGATGTATTCTGGAACTGTATCCTTACTGATGAAGGGTTTTAAAGAGATAAAATTGAGAAGAAATATAAATTATTTTTAAAAACGTGTGGAGAACCTATATGAAACAGAGCATCATTAACTAACCAATTCACAATTTTAAGTAAAATACCTGATCCAAATGCTAAGTGCAACCCAATAAAACAAGAAAAACAACCAAATAAAACACGTTTTCCAAAACATCAATGAGCTATATGTTCAGGGTCACAATATTGCCATAAATCATATTGTTTTGGCTTCATTTTAATCTGCATGTCTTGGTCCTTGATGGTACGAGTGGAAGCTGTCCAGAGGCCTGTCGGTTCGTAATCCAGGCACAGCAAAAAGCTATTTTTGTAAACACATTTTCAAAACAAGTGAAAATATTAAACTATTCATTCTACCCTGAAAACACTCCTAAAGCATCCCTAAGCTTTTCCAAATTTTTCTTTGATTCTGTCTGAATCATGATTACTCTTTGTTTTGTTTTTGTCATTTTTGAAGAATTAAAAAATGTCCTCCTTGCGTAGAGAGATTTACACATTTTAGCTTCAACCTAATTGGTAAAAAGTAATTTACAAAAAGCTGAACTGCTGGTGTTTTTCAACACAAACACGGTGCAACATCCAACCAACACGTGCATGTTGAATATCGTCTTGTTTGTTTTGTTAGACCCCTGGTTTGAGGGCGAAGCCTGGACGCCTGCAGTGGTACGCAGAGAAATGCATCGCTTCTAATCAGGTAACGCACACACGAATGCGTACGCAGCATTACATAAAGTACAGGGAAAGTTTCTGGTGCTGATTAGGTTCATGTGTTTCTTGTAGATGGAGGCCTTGGAGCAGATGGTGGAAATGACATCCAAGCTGTTTGAGTGCGACAGAGACGAGATGTACAGTTACATCCTGAGGCTCTGCAGTGAGTCTTCGTCCTTCGTCTGTCCCGTTTCTGCCCGTCTCCGTTTATGTTTTTGATGGGTTTGCCCCCGCCGCTCCTCGGCGCGCCCCGCTCCTCTGACCTCCTGTATCTGCCGTGCTCTCCGGCGTGCCAGGCCCTCTCCTCAGCGTGTGACTGAGTGGGATCGGTCGAGGCGCGGTGTGATTGCTGCAGCCCCGAGCCTGGCTGATAACAATTGCGATTGGAGTGCTAAAGCTGATTGTCATTGTCCCGTTGCCCCCACTCCTCTCCACACACAGGCACATCGTAGTTGCCGTGTTTGATAAATTACAGCGTAGTTGAGGGCGAGTCAGTTGATCAGATTAGAGCTCTGATTGCCTTCTCCCAGCATGAAGCGCTTTGTCGCAAATTGGCCTGCGGGGAAAGAACGGGAGGCGGGCTGACCGCTCGGCCTCACGGGTCGCCGTGTCACGCTCTTAACCGATAAATAAACCTTTCACTGATTGGGTTCTGGTTGTTTTCAGAGGAAACCAACGACTGGCAGAAGGCAGAAGCCACATGGACCACGATGCAGGAAGAGAACGTGATTCCCAGGGAAAGGACCCTGCGCTTGCTGGCGGACATCCTGAAGAGTAACCACCAGGAGGTGCCCTTCGAGGTGCCTCAGGTAAAACTCCAGGCTCAAACGGCTCTAAAATGTTTTGTTAGACACAGTTGGATAACTTACTGTCACTGTTAGACAAGCAGCACATGAGTGGAAAAACAAGGATTAGGAGAGACTTGCATCTGTCCATCCATCCATCCAATACATGGTCTTTGCATATCCGTATTTATATTCTGACCACTTTAGAAATCTGCCATGAATCCTGCATCCGTTCTGCACCATCTGTCTGTCTGATCTCCATCACTCCCCAAAATAACTGTTTCATCCAAGAACTCCTTAGTGTTTAAGATACAAACCATTAAAATTAAAATCTACTTATTAAAAAATGAGAGCTCTCAATTATTTATCACTCTTGTATTGATGTTGAAATTTATTTCCCAGAAGGAAATATTTGCTGCAGTGGCACGCAATTCAATTTAAATGAATCAAAATAAAAGACTTAAAATTCATTTTAAGAAGTTGGTCTTTATGTAAATCACAGGTCTTAAACTTTGTCTTGACAGAACTATTTAATCTCGTATATTATATTGTTTTGGGGGTTTTCTCGTGGGATTTTCCTGTCAGGTAAATGTTTCAATCCCACTCAGACTTGGGACAATCCTAACATATCCCTGCTAACCAGTTAACTTTTTGAGTCTGTCATTGGTAAGTCTAAATTTATCACCATTTGGCTGGACAAAGTAGTGGAGATATCGGTAATTTTTCCTTCGTAATGGTCTCAAAAAGTTTTAAATTTGAGTTGGTGAATAAGCAAAAATGTTAAAAGTAGCTGCATTAAGATGAAAAGTCTGAATGTTTGCAGTATTTTGTAAGTTTGCAGACTGTGTGATTACCAAGAACTAAAACCCATCTATTCATAACACCGTGGCCCAATCATCCTAATATTTTCAAACTGATGATACGACAAATTAGTCTTTTATTTTTTTAATAAAGCTAACTGAATAGATTATCCAGAGAGGACCTGGGCTCTAATTGTTGAAGCTGCCAAAAAAAGAAAATCAAAAAACCCTCCAACTCTTATCAGCTGCTCTCCAAACCGCCTCCCACTTTGCTCCACTTTAAGCTTCTGTTCATTACATGCAGAGCAAACAGGATTGAAGCTCTGATCTGATGTGTAGTCAATCAGACGAGCTGGCTGGTGAGAGGAATTACAGATTGATCTGTCTGTAAATCTGTAATGCCCGACTAATTTAGCCCGCAGCTAAATGCCGCCATATGGCTGCGGCTTGATGCTCAGCTGGACTGAAATTAAGAGAGAATCTGAATTTTAATTTGGAGTTAAAAGAAGCTGGACTGTTGCTTTAAAATCTGCTACTGCTGCTGCTTCATTCCTCCTCAGATTTGTGTGTTTTTTTTTTTTCCCCCTATCTTCGCTTTGCATGGTCCAGCAGCAAAGTGTGATGAGACAGGAAGTGATTGCTGTTGCCTGAAGCGATGAACTTTGTGACCCCCGGGGCTCTTCGGTTGACACTTCCCACTCCGACACACAAACTCTCTGACGCACACGCTCTTCTCTTGCCCTTGGGGTGCCAGACCTAATTTGCCCCCAGCCAATACAGCTTAACCCCCTCCCCTCGCAGCGGCACGGGTGAGCGAGCATCATGGGACCCCGGCCGGCGCCGCCGCGCTGCTATGTACACACCATCGCACGGCCTCTCGACAGTGTTCTCAGGACGGCCGTAGCTGTGTTTTGACGGAAACTTCACACTCTGTTTTAGCTCTTTGATCTCGTGTGTTTCCTTTGCAGACGTGGTACGAACAAGCCGCCTCCCCCACGCAGCAGGTCGAGTCACAGTTGCCCCTTCTGGAAGCCGATGGTTACCAGAGCCGCCTGCTGACGCTGTGTAAGAAGGGCAAAGTCAAAGGTAAGCAGCAGGAGGTCCGAGTGATGTAGATGCATGACATGGAAAACCCGAGATGTCACATTTAAAATGGGTAAAACTAGCAATATGTTTAATTACTACGTAATAACTTTTCCCATTTGGCTCCTTCTCAAAGTCTCTTCTTGCATACAAGTCATATTTTTGTAGCAACATGTTAGAAACATTCATTTAACTTGAGATATTTGGACTGGAAACTAGACAAAAATACTCTTTAAGATTTTTGTAAGGTTTTCATAGCCCTTAGGTTTTCGGTATTGGGTGATTCTTAAAGAATATTTTGAAATTCTCCCTTTACTGAACGTTTTTTATTTTTATTTTCTATTGCAGAAGCATTGGATGTTGTGAAGGAGGTGGATGAAAAGGGCGTGACCCTCGGCAGTCTTTCATACGACCACGTGATCCGAGCTCTGCTGGCTCAGGGACACATTGAGGACGCCATGGTGGTCAAGCAGCTGTAGGTGTCCCGGTCACTGATCCTATAACTCATTTCAGGTGTAGCGAGAGAAACACAAACCCAGATGGTGAGGACTTCATGATCAGACCAAAGAACCACTGGTGATGTCCTGCTGTAGAAAACGAGGGCTGCACAGAGTTAGCAAAACCGCAGCTGGTATTTTGTTGCTGAAAAATTTCCAAACTTTTCCTCTCTTCTTTCTTGTCTATCAACTGGTCTTCTCAGGCCTCTTGATTCCTTAAGTGACGCTCTAAACAATGAGGTGCTGAGCATTGTGAGGCTCAGTTGGTAGAGAACATGCACTGAGGCTTTAGTCCTCAACACCTAACAGGGTGTCTGCGCTCTCTTAGAAAGACTTAAATACATGTTTATAAAGTCGAGGCCTTAAAATATCTTCATCAAACAAAATGTACAAAACGGGTCTTGTATTTTGTCATGACAGGACTATTTTATTTTATACATTCTCCTATATATTGTTTTTTTATTCTCTCAGGACTTTTATTAGGCAAAAGTTTGAGTCAGGTAGACATCTTTATTACATGACCTGAGGCAGATGAGGCTACCAGTAACTAGCTGCTAATATACTCTTGCTAGCTAGTTTTTCTACATCTGTCACTGGTGATTGGCTCGACAGACGGGGAGAAACGAGACAGTGTCAGACAAACCCAACCCAACCCAACAGGACGCCACAGCGGCAAAATTTTAACATTTCTCAATTTTCTTCTGTCGCATTATGAGCGCAAAATTTCACATGAACTTGGCTGGAGGAGGACAAAAGGTTGTTGCCTCATTGTGCAACTTCTACAGGTGAAGTCTTATGAAGAGACGTATAACAAATGGCTGCTAAGAGCTGCAAAGAAACCTCAGAAATGTAACTGTTTTTGTCATGCTTAGTTGCATAAGAGCAGTATCTCATAATCATACCCTTTATTTATAGATTTTTCTCTCTTAAATTTTATTAAAAGTCTTAAATTTGACTTGCTGGAAACCTGCCAAACCAAGCTGAAGCAACCAAAGTTTGAAAGGCCTTCGGAAAATCTGTGATCAGAAAAAAAATATTACGTTTAAAATATTTTTCGCGACTATTTGGGTAAACAGATGGTTCATCTCCGTGTTGTGGCTCTGAAAACAGAATAACACCAAACCGAACATGCAGCGTATTTAATTCTCTGCTCCCGTCCCGCTCATCCTCAGCCTGCGGCCGCTGAGGACACATGACGTTCAAACCGCTGCTCCTCAGCAGACACGAGGATTATACGCGGATTGCCTGTTAACACACTCGACGCTGCTGGAAACGAACAATAGTTTGCTCTAAGCCGCAGGATACAGAAACACTCGGATGTCCAGATTATTTTCTGGGAGGGTTTTCTGAGAAGCTCCGTCCTGGAACGTCAATCTTCTTCCAATTAGAGATGTATCATGTGTTGCGGCGTTGCTGGGCGGAGAGGCAGGGTCATATCGAGGCTCCACGGCCGAAGACAAACGGATAAAAAGATCCGAGCTTAAAGCAGAGCAGATCTCCAGTTTGGGCGCTTTTTTGGGGGGATAATTTCCCTGCATTTCCTTTATCTCCTGTTCTCCACTTTTCAGCGCTTTCTTTCCGCAGAAGAAAACACAGAAGCAAAGGAGATAATCACGTAATGACACACACTGAGAGGGGAGCTGCGGTGGCTAAATTGGTACAGAAAGAGGAAAAGAGAAGAAGAAGAAGAAAAAAAACATGTAAAAACATCCATTACACTATCAGCCTCTTCCCAGTTCTGTTTTCTCAGCTCTCTACGCGGTTCGGTCTCTTTTATTACAAATATAATCATATCAATTTTCGAGCCGCGTTTCCACAAGCGCGAGGAAACAGTGAGTGATAACCCATCTTGAGCCTCTGCTTGAATTGGTTTATGGCATCCCCGCCTGGATAAAAGCAGAGTTTATCTGCGCTCTTAATGAGAAGTGAAATGAGCTGAGAGGAGAGTCGAGGGAAAGATGGAAATGTGTATATAAAAAAAGAAAACAGACTAAATGGGAAAGGAGGAGTGAATGAGGGCTAGATTTAATCATGTGTGAGGATAATGAAGGCTTTAATTCAGATTGTGTCTGTGTGTGTGTTTTAGGGTAATCTGTGTAGAATTGAGCAGTTGGGTCCTTATGTTGAGATTAAGGGATTGAGAGATAGAGGACGAAGCAAGAGAAAAATTCATTGGCTAAAAGGCAGGAGAATGTGAGAATGAAGGTGGAGGGTGTGTGTGTGTTGGAGGAAGGTGAGCCACGGACACCCTCAAGAGATTTTTTTTTCTTTTCCCGCTCGATAAGAATAATTCTGCCCCCTCTCCGGTCCGCTCGGCTTGTCGGCCCCCCGGCAATCAGTCAGCGACCCTGTTACCGCTCCAATCTTTGGCTTGACCCCGTCGCAGCAGCTGCCGGATGGCGCTTGGCCTGGTGTCGTCGTGGCGATAAGGATTGCCAGCCTGATGCTCAATTGAGCGCGAGGATTAATCTGGTTGTGGGGCTATAATGATAAATAAATTTAAAAAAAAGAAGAGGCAGGAGGCAAGTTTGATTGAGGTTTTAGTGACTGACAAAAAAAAGAAAGGAAGAGACACCTCTCCTTGGAAACGGATGGAGAGGAAGAAGCTCCCACAGGCCTCAGTTGGCCTCTTTTTTTCTACATTTTGTTACTGATGGCTATAATTAATTTTATTAAATGTGGCTCAAACTTGAGGCCCACAGGCCAAATCTGGCCTTGCAGAATTTTCATGCGGCCATCTAGACTCTAAAAATAAAACCTTCCAGCTTACAGCTGTGTGTAAAGATTTGATCAAATCAGCAGTTTTGTCTGCTGATTACATCTTCATGTAATATAATATTATTTAAATTCAAAAGAAACTGAGTTATCAAGACAAGGCAGTCATGAGACTGTCATACTGCAACAGTCAGAGGTCAGAGGCCTCTTCAGAATCATTGTAAGACCGACTGCTACAGACACTTATCCCCTCTGGGATGAGTAAAGTATTTTTATATTTAATTTAATCTCAATTTAGCAGTTTTGAGTTGGTACTTTGTTCACTGTGGTTTAGGAAATCGCTCTGAGGTGCACCTGAGCATCATTTTTAGCTCTAGACTTTGACTGAGCCATTCTAAACACGGGAATATTTTTTTAATCTGAATCATCTCATTGTGGCTGAGATTGTAATTGCACGCAAGCTGACTCTTTTCACAAATTTTGGTGCCTTCTGAAAGAAATGGGATGCATAAATTTTATTAAGGGGTGAAGGTGGCTGAGTGAAATGGAAAACTTGAAAACCATACATTTTCCTTTCTCTTAACATTTATTCTCTGCTTTATAATGCTCTGTGTTTTGAGGGTTGAGGCTTTCGTGTGAATAAATGTACCATATCAGAGGTTCAGACTTTCAACCAATCAGATTTGTCCCTATTGTCTTGAGATCATGTGTTTATCCCCTCTGTCCCGTTTTTCCTCTAAATGTGATGCCTCATAACGACGCACAATCTAAAGCCTAAGACGACATGTATATAGTTCACTCATCGCAGATTACAAAGATTTGACCCTAATGGAACAACACTGCACTATCAGCTTTTAGAGCTGGAAATAATGGACTTCCTTGTAGAGTCAGTCAAACATGGATGAAAATCTACCATGTGTACACGATCTAATATCAACAGGGGGGGAAAAAGATGAGTCCTTTTCATTTTCATAGGTACAACTCGCCCTTCGCGAGATTACATGACTCAGAAATGAAAACTCGAGGCCATTCTGGCGGCTCCCGGCACGCTACATGCGCAGAAACGCGTCGCGGTCTTGCCTTTGTTTTAATTTACATCACTTGTAAAGATGATCTCATGGCAAAGTGGCGGATTTTCTGCACGCTAAAACACGGGGAGAAAAATTACTTGATTCGGTTTGCCAAATGAAGCACCGGGAAAGAAAAACAAAAATCTGTGTAGCGATGTGAGATCTGCAGGTAATCCGAACATGAAGGATTTCTGCACAGGGATTATCTGCTGAACCAACAAACACCCAATCCAGTCGCAATCAATAACCGTTGTTCCTTTCCCGCTGCATTTATCACACTTATTGGCAGCCATGCTGAAAATAATAGTTTACCTTTCATTGTAGTAACAGAACCTCGCACTGAAACTATTTGAGCAGTCTGACCTGCGAGCGCATTTATTCAGCAAAGGGAAAAACGTCTCCGGTTGCTAACAAAATAGCACTTGAAGCTGGCAGAGATTTTTTTTAAGCGTTCATGAAGATTTTCATTCTAACAAGATTCCTAAAGATTGCAGGAGAGAGACAAGCCCGCAGCATAACAGATCCTCCGTCATACTTAATAAAAGCAGGAGGTTCCTTCTGACATTTAGATCCACTTTCACTGGTTCTTCCTTCTTTACTTTTCGCCGTCTTCTCTTTGTTCTCCTTTCTTCCTTTTTCTTAGCTTAATTTAAAGTAACCTCCTTTCTTTACTTCCTTGTAGCTTTTTCTCCATTCCTTCCACACTCTTGACTTTTTTATTTCTCCTTCCTTCCTTCTGTCCTTTCTTATATCTTTCTTTCCATGTTTCCTTGTAATTTTCATATTTAAACCTTGTCCACTGCAGAAACGTCTGCTTTCAAATCACAGTGAACTTTAATCATTTATGTTTTTGTTTTTTTATGAACATAAAGGAATGTGAATGCTGGAAAGCTTAGCCAGAGAAGATATTTTTATGTGAATAAATGTGCAGGAGCCGGACATGTCTGAGTGTGTAAAAATCCATCAAACACGTTAATTTAAGAAGCAAATCTGCATTTTGTCTTCAGGGCTCAGACTCATCTGCCAGGCTTCAAGCTGAGTGAGATCGCCAACAACTTGCTCATCATCTCATACAGCAAAAGAGGCCAGACCAGAGGTAAGTCACGTCTTAGTGCCAGGTACAGAAATGTTTCACACACACACACACATCATGTTTCCTCTACCTTTCTGTGGTCGTTTGCAGAGGCTCTGGAGAAGCTGAAGTCTTTGCTTCAGCTGAATCAAGTGCCCTCACACCTGGCCATCACCAGACTGGTTCAGGCCCTCGGTAACCAAGGCAACGCAGCAGAAATTCAGGAAGTGGAATCTATGGTCAAGACCCTGGGCACCAATGTCAACCTGTCCAGAATGGTGTTCGCCAACAACACAGCTCTGGCCCACATCGCTAAGTAAGGCTTCGGAGTCATTTCTCGTTTCGCCCAATTTCTTTTATTTCTACATTTTAACCAACGTCTTTGGGAGCGGCTCGTCCCATAGGACTAACTCCAGCGTATTTAGTCCAGAAACGTACCAAGCATGAGGATGCATTTCCGCCATCATTAGTGTGAATGGCAGTAATTTGGAACTTTTAATTGTAATGTAATTTTTATGTAATTTTTCTCCAGCCCTGTGAACAGCAGTGAGTTTCTGTCAAAGTGTCTCCCTCCTTTCTTGGCCGTTTCTCTCTCACGGTCCTCCGTATTTTTGTTGAACACATTTCACTGCAGACTGTGACATCAGGGCCTTCGTGGCACTTCGGGTTACGATGATCCTTCTGAATTGTTCTCGGCCGCCTTCATCAGTCCTTTGAATCAGATATTTAAAATGTGGGCATAGTTGGACGCGATCGCCAACAACACATCAATGTACTTTAGGTTTCATAATGTAGGCCAGTTTTAAGCTTCTAGATTTGAACATTTATAAAATATGCTTAAAAGTCATATTTGTTTATCTTCTTGAGTTGATTGTAGTTTGTAAAATGTGAAAAGGTCTTTTTGTTGTGTTAATAAAAGTTTAGAAGTGAGATCTACAACAAAACGTAACAAACTCTTACATTTCTGCCCAGAGGATTTATCATATATCCTGCTGGATTTGCTCAGGAAGCTCGTTGATGGCTACAAGAAGCTAACAGACATTTAACCACACATCAGCAAGGCTGCATGTTCACGTCTGAGCCAGTATATATAATTTTGACCTTTCTTGAATCGTATAAAATCTTCATTACATTCAATCTTAAGCGCCCAGTTCTTGTTAGTTTGCATTTTCAATTCCACTTTGGACAATCTCCACCCCCAAAATTAATGGGACGATGAGTGAACGTAAACTCTGAACGACTGCGAGACAAACTAAGCGAATACAATTTCAACTCGGTCCTTCCTTTGTTTAAACAAACATAATAATTTAATAGCGCAGTGGCAGTGTGAGAGAATTGAGGATGACACACTCTCGCAGTAAAAGCTTGCAGGGAGAGCGAGGCGTCGAGGACAAAAAGGAAACACAAGCATAATAGGTTTATTCATGGTCCCGTCCTCCTCTGCTACGTCTCAAACAAAAGAGAACAAAATAATAAAACGCGCTGCACATCAAAGTTTTATCGCGGCACATGCCGCATTAGCGCCTTCCCTCCCCCGCGCGCCAACTCGGAGGGACGACAGGAAGTGCAAAAAGGCGCAGCGATGTTACGCCCGGTTGGACATCGCAGCGCCGGCCTGTCGGCTTGAACCCTGACCCCTGTGAGCGGCGGCTCTGAGCGCCAGTGACATGCGCTCCGCCGCCGCATCTGAGTGGAGCTGACTGGTTAAGAGCCGCAGCGGAGAACCGGGCTGGTACGGGAAGCCTGGTGCCACATTTAGGGGGGAGGGGGGGCACTCGCTGAATTATTCAGACGGTCCCAGTCACAACAATCAGCACGGATATGTTCCCACACACACACACACATATACACCGTCGGTGAAATATTCATCACGGCTGGCGAAGGGCAGGCAGAGCGTGGGCAGCGTAAAGTGTTTGAGCTCAGGTTGCCAGATTGAGTCGGATTAGATTTGTTGTGCTTTGGTTGTGGCAACCTCAGCATAAAAACAAAAACAAAACAAAAAAAGTAGAGCAATAAAAATCACAGGAATGTCTGAGGAATTAGTTCCAAAGGGAGGATGAAAAGGGCACAGCAGGAAGTATACGTTCATGTTTTAAGTCTAAAATGAGCAATATGGAGAACCTTTATTGTCTTTGTTGTTGTTTTTTTAAATATCCAGTCATGTTGAGCATTTTGTTTATAGAAAAACATTTAGCATCTCTCAACTAGTCGACTGATGTTCTTTCTAAAAGCTAAAACACAAACTGGTTGGTGTGAAATAGTTTATGCTTAGTTGTTTATGTTATAGGGAACATGTTCATTTAAAATATAAACAAATGGAGTAAAAAATAACTTAGTAAAAACATAAACAAATGGCCTAAATAATCAAAAGTTTTTAACCCATTTCTCCATCACAGCGACAGCTACTTCAATTACTAAAAGCAAAAAAGAAAAATTTATACAGTTTCTATACAAAACATATATTATCTTAAACAGGAAAAATGTGGTGATATTATGTTTGATGTATTTTATGTCAGATGTTTATGAAAATTAACTCTTTATACCCAAATGGATTCACATCTTGACCATTTGATTTAGGTGTGCCAATCACCTCGATGACTTCAGGTGTGTAAAATCCAGCAGCTGGCCAATCAGAATGCTTCTACTAACGCTTGTGAAAGATCTGGTTGCTCAGCGAAGTCTGTCGCTTTAGCAATGATAGAATAAGTAATAAAAGTATGTCTGATTCATGCTGATATCGGTATCGGCCAATGCTCAAAGCTGCGATATCGATATCTTTAATGTGAGCTGCTCCCGTCTGTCAGCTGCTTTGAAGGAGCGTCACTACCTACATTAAGTCCCAAGGGATTGGAGTAGGTCTAAATGTAGGAAATTGGATTCAGCCTAAGATTCGTCTAAATTGAAGGGATTACAAGATTAACCCAATTTATGCATGAAAGCATACGGACATGACCTTTATCTGTTTATCTGAATGCGACCAGGTTCATCAAATGTCAGTGTTGTTCATTAATGCATTTAAATCTTGAGTTTTTAATCTCTGATGCATTTATTAAACAGGAAAAAAATAGTTTTCTCAGTATTTCACCTGCAAATAAATAACCTGTTGGTGCTGATCGAGTGAACGGTACTTGATTTCTATTACAATTTTCAGATTTTTATTTTTTGATATTTCATTTTATGCTGATCAATTAATTAAATTTAACGGGGGGGAAGCTCTTAAACTCAACCGATTTATGGTTTTTGTTTCAGCACATAGCTTAGACTGAGGATTGAAGATTAAAACTGTCATCTTTATCCAACCCAAACAGCCTGTTGTTGTAAAATGAGAGTTTTGGTAAACCCGTGCGTGAATTGACCTCCTTGTTTCTCTGCAGAGGCGATGTGGAGTCGGCCGTCGAGTTGCTCGAAGGAATCTACACGAGTCCAGACAGCTCCAAACCCAGCATGTCCTTCGTCTTCAGGAAGGTGATGGAGTCTGGGAACGACCAAGCTCTGGACAGATGTAAGGAGCCGCAGTAACAGAAGCGTGAGCAGTTCCTTTCCAAACAGATCTACGTTGAAATAAAACCACAGGCTGCGTGTTTCTGTGCTGCTGCAGTGAGCGCGATGGCAGAGCGGCTGGCCAACCACTTCGCCTGCTACAGACCAGTTTCGGATCTCTTCCTGCAGCTGCTGGATATGGACAGAGTGGAAGATGCCAAATTCCTTCTGGCTGTGAGTTTCGCTGTGTAAAGCAGAGCCAAGACATTTGAGTGCGTTTCAGCATAATTACATTTTGTTTTTGTTGTTTTTTTGTTGAATGTCTGAATTTGAATTTTCAGATTTATTTTTCTCACTTATCAGAGGTTGAGCTAATCTACAGTGTGTGTGACGTGCTCAGATAGAGCTGTAACGGAGATAATGGCAGGACGTTATTTAGCTTTCATAGAAATCAGAGCTGCTCCGTACCGAATGTCCCGTCCACAGTTTAAACATAACATCCTTTCTGTTCAGATTGCGTTTCTTATCGCACATTCATTTATTAATCTCCATTTTGTGTTTGTGTAAAGTGGCGAATGGGCGGGCGCTTTGGGAAAAAAGAAGACATCTTCAAAGAGGGAAAAACCACAGGCTGCTTGTGAATTAATCTGAATGAAATATTTACCCAAAAGCCTCCTCAAAGACTAGAAAGAATCATCTGGTGTCGCTTTAATTCCCGGTTTCAGATGGTCAGTGTAGATGAGTTCGTTTCCTGTTTGACTCGGTTAGCTTTTTCTTTTCTTTTTTTTTGGTAATCTGCAGCACTTGTCCTCCATTTTACCTGCCTGTTTATGGATAAATTTAAATTATGACATCAAAGCGAAGGAAAGAGACTATCACTGAGTTATTATTTATCCTGATTCACATTTCTGTGAGAAAAAGCTTTGCCCACTTTCCTCCCACTGAGACCTGTGGTTTTAAATTGGTCCCTTTTACTTATTTACCACATTAACAGCTCAGCGACTTCTCGCTGTAGTTGCCAACGTGAAGATATATGAACCTAAATGGATGAAAGGTTGGATGGAATGGAGCGGTTGTCATGGAGACTAGTGTTTATTTCCTCCGTTTACCCCAGAAATAAACAACAAGCCCAACAAATATTGTTTACTGGTGTCCTACAGAGTAAATTCATAGGATTGTATTGTAATCTGGAGTTAAACAGTTAATCTAGTGTCAGACTGTTCAACATTTGGAAAATTAGGTCAATAACTTCTCATTTTCACAATAAAAAGAAAATTAAAGAGGAAAACACAGAAATGAGACATGTCTGTTGTGGAAAGAAAGTCACATAAGTTCACTCGGTTTTGTTTTTTTTTTAACAACTTTCAAAGTTTCCTTTTCCCCTTTGATCATCTTAGTGCTCTAATATTTTTAATACCTGTAAAAACATCCTGATATTTTCCTGGTACCATCCTTAAAGCAAACTAGCCCAATCTTAGGTCAGACATCCTTGACTTAGAACATTTAATGCTTCAGATTGTCAACTAATAACTTAAACTATAGAGCAGAAATATTACATATTTAGCACATATATTTTCATCTCTATATGCCAGTATTTCCAGTTAAATGAGTTATTTTCTGGGTAAAACAAGGAAAATCTGCACCTGGCTCTAGCAGTAGCTTTTGATAAGTTTTTGTTGTAAATATTAAGTGACGGATGTTAACATTTCAGTTCGCATTTAAGTTACTGATTAAAACATGAACTTTGTGTTTCCGGGACAAACCGCCCTGTAAAGACTGATGTAGAACACGTCCTCCTGCTCGTGTCTGCAGTTAAAGTTTGAGTTTAAACTTTGCCGTCGAGACCCAAAATAAGCCGGTCCGCCGCATTTTGCCTTCCTGCCCCCCCCCCCAAACCTCCGCCCTCCCTTATTCTCAGAGCTGCTCCTCCCGGGTCACTGGAGGGTAGCCGCTCAATTCCTCCATCCCATCACAAGTGAAGCAGGAGCAAAACTCCGAAAAGCTTTTAAGTAGGCGAGCGGCCCGTAATGATGCCGAGGCTATCAGGAGAGAAGGAGGTGAGGTCGGCGGGGATGGAGTCGGTCATTAAGCGGCGACGTGGCGCTTAACAACCCGTCTGCGGCGGCTCGCGCGCCGGCATGCGCTGGAATGGGTCGTTTAGCAGGAGGAAGGGAGGATTCCCAGGATACATCGGGCTTTTAGGCAGCGTGTGAGCAGAGCGGGATCCGCTCTGTTAAAGAGTCGCTGCTGAGAGAGAGAGAGAGACGTGACAGGGGATAGAGAAAATGACTGGAGGGAGGAGAGGGGGAGACTGAAGCAATGTGTTCAGATGCAGTCTTGGGCTAATTGCCTAATTGTACCAAAGCTGTCCTGCCACTTTAGTGACTCCTGAAGACTGTTGCTAGGTGTGTGTGTGTGTGCATGTGTGTGTGTGTGTGTTGGTGCTCTGCGCTGCTAAAAGCCTTACAGGCCACTTGCTTTTAATTCTGCACGAATCGGAGGAGTGAAGCTCGTTAGTTTACGACTGGCTTGTAATCAGACCTCTCTGATGCTCAGCTGGCGGTGTTAATGCATCTCCTCCTCACATATTAAAGACAGAAGGACTCAAACATACAACTCTCTGTTGTCCTACATTATGAGGCACGTTTCTAGCTTCAGACTGTTATCAGTATGTAATATGTGAGGCTGTGCAGAGCTGAAGGGGACCTGCTATGCATGTGCATTTTAATTCTTTCATTTGGTTCTCTACTGATTCTAAAAACACAAGCGCTTAAAGAAAAGTACATGTTTGGTGTCTGGAAAATGAGCAGTTTCAGAACTCGCATGCTGTTACTTAGCAACCCTAGTGAAGCTCCAGCACGTTCGGTCAGCTGGTTTTACTACTGTATGCACTGTACAATGGCTGCTGGAAAAGAAAGGAGTTTTGTTGTTGACTTATAATCCAGGAACCACTTACTGCAATCTTGTTGGTTGTGCAGGGGGCTCCACTTTTGCTTTTCAATTATGTATGGCTGTATATATCATTCCACATCTGTTTCCAGCCATTTTCATGTGCGAGTGTAAACGTTGGGGCCAGTAGCAGCTTATTTGGATTTTAAGTGAAGTGACAGGAGACCCTAAAACTCAAAATAGGCAGAACTGAATTGACTGAAATCTCATTAAGAATAATTTATTGGGAAAAGATGTAGTGAACATGTTTTGCTTAGTCCGTTCAAGGAAACATATGACATCAAAGAGCCTGTTTGGTAACAGACTTTGTTGCTGTATGGGAGAAACGCACTACAAAGCTTCCAACTTGGGACTTCTGCATGTAAAAAAAAAAAAAAATTACATAGATTCTAATAAGTACGCTAAATCACTTTCTCTGCTCATTAACTTTCTATTTTCAAGTTTTAAAGCTGAGCAGGAGACAATTCTGGGATGAACAGCCCATCTGAGCCCACATTTCCATTTACAGAGTCGTGAGAAATGGCTTTAAATGGAACTAAGTGGTGATGATGACGTTTTCCGACAAGAACATGTACATTCACAAAGAAACGAGGAGTTATCAGAGCCGTCGTCGTCTTTTAACTTGAGCGTTGCCATCAGTGCTGGTCTGAATATGCAGGAGAGCATCAGAGTTTAAGCTCTGAACCAAAGTGAGGATCACAGGCTGGAGAGTCGTCTTGACCTCAGCGAGTGGAAACGGATCAAATTCGCGTCTCACTTCCTGTCTCGTCTCGTTGCAGCGCTTCAACATTCTGGCCGAACAGAAGGAGATGTTGCTGTCCTACGTATCCTATGCGGCCCAGAGCCCAGGACAGGTACATTCTGATGGTGTTTCTGATGGATGTTAGCTTTTACGTATTTGTGTTTTACTTCTACCAAACAAAGCATTAAAACTGCTCAGTTTTTATTTTTTTTATAGATCAGCATGGATATCAAAGCTAAAAAAAAAACTAAGAGAAAACTAGGTTTCAGAGAATATTCTTCTATTTTTTACAAGTTCATATATGCTACAGAGTTGAAATGACTTTTGACCGTTCTCTAAAAATCAAGCATTTTGTTTATTGGTAGAAGATGTGGATAATAATGCAAAATGAGTGAGAACCCTCACATATTACCCATATGAGTGAAAATATGGATACTATGTAACACTGTTTTTTCAACAATGTTGTTAAACAAAACTGAGTCTGGAAAAGTAATAATTGTGAAGGAACCCTTCATTTTGTTCAATAAATCCCCATCATTCCCAAATCCCAAATTCCATAATATTCCATTATAATATGATTTTGAATTTTCAGATTTTCAAAATATTTTCAGCCTTAAAAAGAAAAGAAATTCTCTTAAATTGCTTTTCCTTTTTCCAAGGATACTTGAAAGATAGTAAACTGATGAGGTGGTCCAAAGGGACCTTCAACATCTCCGAATCACATCTGTCATTATGAGCAAAATCTTAAGCATAAATCTTATACTTGCTATTTAAAGTAGGATTTTCACATCCAGTTCTTCCAGGTACAAATAAAATTCAAGATGTACAATGAAAATACAGTAATGGAACTTGGAAAAGCACATTTTGGTTGATGTAAATATTCTTTTTTTGGTTTTACTGTTGAAAGCAGCAAAAGTGGTGTGAACGAGTCATTTTGTAAATGCAATCTTTACGTTTGCAGGTCAGTAAGATCAAGAATCTGCTGAGCCTGGTTCCGGACTTTGCAGAGAAGAAGTTTGTGTACTCGTACCTGATGAAGTGTCATGGTAAGACCAGGTGAACGGGGTCAGGGACAAGTTCAGAGGTTAAAACGCAGCTAATCAGTTAGCCCTATGGCTTAGCTTAGCATGCTAAATTAAATATGTGCTAGCTGTTACCCCACATATTTTCTTCTTTCCTCCGTCATCTCCAATACTTTACAAATTTACATATATAAAATATGCATATTTTTAGATGCATTGGGTCAAATGTGTTATGACATAATATTCCTTATTTTGGAGGAAAGTTTCCCTTAGCATCTTCCACATCTTGGAGGAATTGGTGATGTGTAGCAAACTCATGTGAGGCGTCCAGAGGTAGTTCAGTCGCTTGAGCCTTTTCACATTTTTACACATTACAAATAAAGGAAATGCAATTTTAATTTTAATTTTGACCAACAAAAAATGTAAAAGCAGAGGCATTAATTTCTGCTCATCTCCTTGAGTCTGTATTTCATAGAACCACCGTTCGTTTCTCATCTTCTGCAGAATCCGTTCCAATTTATGTTTAAACTAAAAGTTTTGCTTTCTTGCAAAAATTGTCTTCCCACATATTGTTAGTTGAGGCCTGGACTTTGACTAGGCCATTCAAATGCATAAATTAATGTAATGTTAAGGGTTGTCATCTCTGGGTGAGACAAAAACTAAATTGTTTCAATTTGCCTACATCTATGTCCTTCTCCTGATATTCACTTGAAATCGGAGATTTTGTCATGTTTTACTTCTCTTAGCCAACTTCCTACTCATCTGTCGGTTTCCCTCCCCCCCCACCTCACTCTCTCTCTCTTTCATTTGGCAGCTCTGGATAAAGACCTGCGGTCGGCCAAGGCTCTGTACGAACAGATGCAGAGTGAGGGCGTCGTCCCCGACGATCTGTTCCTCAAACGGCTAGCTGTGCTCTACCGCGAGGGGGGAGAGACCGCGCCCTTCCCCGAGCCCCCCGTGAGTGAACAAGGAGCTGATCCAAACCAGAACAGCAAAACATGGGACATGTTTGATTCAAACAAAAGAAAAAAGATCAAACTGTTTGCATGAATTGCCTCTGATTTCATTTATGAGGGAGGGGGAAATAACCTTCAGATGTGGAGTTTAGGGGATAAAATAGAGAGCTAGAAAAGCTCTGCAGCTCACTTTTACTTCTGTTTAACCGCTGATTCTCGTGAACATTTTCGGAAACGCGCCTCGAATAGCTTTGAGCCGCAGCTCGCTCCTGTAACGTGAAGAAGCAGACCTGCAGTCGCCACGCCACAGAAATAGACGTTTCAGCAGCATTTGATGTGTGGACCCAAGAGCCGCCGACTCTTACCTCCCCATCACTCACCTGCAGGACCAAGATAGAAGGAGAAAGAAATGAAGGTGGAGGAGCTGCTGCATAATTCAGAGAGTGTCAGCGTAGCTAAGAGAGGCCTGGCTGTGTAAGCAGAGGAGACGGGGAGAGTGGCAAGGAGAGGGAAAGGTGAATATTTATACTCTTTAGAAGTTTCTACAAATAGTTAAAAAAAAAACCTCCTCTGTAATTTTCCATATCAAGGTTTGAGTAACTTGTCTTCTGTTGTGGAAAAAACCTGACCAAAAACAATGATTTGCTGTAAGTTTCTGAATCTCTGCCAAGATCTCGCTCTGTTTATGTCCAACGCAGCCGTTTATCTGCATTAATTACAGCATTAGCGAGTGAACGCGCCGGTGTTGGGAGCTGCCATAATCTACAGAAAAACTCACCTTCGTTCCCCTGACTGCTGTAAAAAAAAACAAAAAAAAACACACAACACTGTTTGGATCAAAACACTGATTAATTATCCAGGAACAAGAAGCAAAAGAACGGAAGTGTGCGTTTGGGGAGTGAGCTACAAATCCCTGATTTGTGTATTAATGGGGATTTAAAGATGAAACGAGACAACCTGGTTGGAGGCCGGAGGCTGTTCAGTCCGACCCAGGAGGGCCACCACCTACTTTATCAAAGATGCAAAAAATTTAAACCAAAACACTTATTTATTTTTTTGTGAGTATTCACTCGTCTGACTTTATTTCTCTTTTTACCTTTTCCAGGAGACCTTTAAGTTTTACGCAGAGAAGTTGAGAAAGGAAGCCACCGCCAAGGAATAGTCCCCGCCGTCTCCCCATACCGCCGAACCAATCCCACCATTTAGTTGTCTTTATTTTTTTGTTTTTCTTTTTTATAAGTTGTTGGAAAAAAACTGTGGAAAAATGTGTTGCAACTGTTTTAGCCTCTGTCCGCTATAATGACTTTAAGGTTCGTTAAAATGTCGAATGTACAGAAGTATTTATGCTAATAAATGATGAGGGGTGAATTGAGTCTGTTCTGGAATGGGTTTTTTATTTTTATTTTATCCTTTTTGTTGTTTTTTGATCTGGCTCAGTGGAAAACACTGAATATTTTTACACATTTTTGTGTATTTCACCTACAAACAGAAGTTGAGGTCACAAAACTTGGAAAACTTTTTAAAAATATGATCCGATATAAATAATATATTATATATATATATATATATAAATCTATACTATATATATATATATATATAATATATATATAGATTTGTTTTAAAATATTTCGGTAAATTAATTTCAATAGCTGCAACTACAAAATTCTCAACACGTCTGCAACACCCCATCCATTCCACACATACAAAGAAATTAAACTATTTCTCTCCATAAATTATATAAAAAAAAATAAATGGAATAACTGGAGAAAAATATGAAATGTGTTGAGAGAGTGAAGATAATCATTTATCCAAGAGAAAAGAACTTAGAAATCTTTCTGAAGATCTGGACTCATGTCGACTGTGTTCTCACTCACCACGCAAGACTCCACTCCTGAAGGAAATGGCATGTTGACGCTACTTTTAAGTTTCCTAAACAGTTAAGATTTTGAGAATACTAGGAGAACATAGGGTAAGATTAGACCAAAAATGTATTAATGATGGATGTTGGTACTTTTTCCATACTCAAGAGCTTAGAGTCTTTTACGTTCTTTTATAATTACACTTTTTTTGTCTCTAAACACAGCTGACATGTTTGGACAGCGATCTTCCATCTTTGTCCGACGCATCAGCCATAAATGGCTGATTTCAACACGTCACCCAGTATCACTTCAGCTTTTTGTCTGACACGAGAAACGCAAATTAAAGTCCTTGTTGATTCTCAGTCCATTATTTAACTGAACATTTTTGAAGTATCCCTCTGGCTGATTGGTTTTAGCTCAAGTTAACAAAAAGTTAGTGCCGCTTTGGGACGCTGTCTGCTGTAAGAGGCTACCGGACTATCTGCATCAGGAAATTCCTGATAAATTCATAAACAAATGACCTTGTATGTTGTTTTTATTCTCAGAGCTTCTAAAATGTTGGCAAACGTCCTGCTTTCGATGACCTTTCTTCACCTCTTTGCCGGATTGACTGAAGCCGCTCTGCCCTCACATTTTAGTTTCACGTCATTTAAGTTGTTGGCGCTATCAAAGCGCAGGCGTTAGATAACACAACCTGCTATTTCCAGAGAAGATCTGGGGCTGCTTGATGTCATTAAGAGCAAATGTAAAAAAAAAAAAACCGTTACCTAATGTCAGCCAGGACATCTTTTAAGAGGATAGATGCTGCAGATGTTCCCCCACACAAATATACACACACTTCAGTTGAGCAATTTGATTTAATTCTTAATTTGGACTCAAACTGCAGTTGTTGGTTTAACATTCAACTTTTTAACCTTTGCACCCGTGCAAAAGCGGACACCTTACATAACGACTACACAAAACATACACATTTTTAGGTGACTTGAGGAAATCTGCGCTAGACAAGCTTTTACTGCTCTACATACCGACACACATTGTTACAGTAAGCTTAAAAAGCTCCCATAAACAAAAAAAACAAAAAAGAAACCAAAGTTGTTTTAGAAAATGGAATAAGCAAAAGCTACAGACGGGATATCTGCTCCAGGAGAGGAGGAAAAGCAAAAGTAAATCTGTATGTCGTTGCGGTACTCTGCTGCCATCCAGCAGCACACAGTGGTACAGAAACGACTCGTTTATCTCACAGCAGGAAGCAAAAACAGAAGCTACTCGAATAACCCTACAGGATTACATCCAAGATTTCAAACACTGTTCTGAAAATGTCAAAGCAAAACTTTTTCCTCTCAACTTTAGCACTCAGACATGAAACAATAACAACATAACCCTGAATGTTGTGTGTCGAACCAGTCGAACGTCTGTCTACTTTCACACACACACACAAAAAAAAACTATGTGGAGTAAAGCGGGGGGGGGGGGGGAGGAAAAGTGTGCGGATGTGTGACGTCTCTGTTTTCACCAGTCCTGGCTGGACTTCTGCTTGATGAATTTCAGGCAGACGTAATAGAGCACCATGAAGCCAAAGCACACGGCCACCAGCACCAGATAGCAGGAGAACAGGGGATACTGGTTCAGTTTCATGGCCTCCACCACCTGCAGGACAAACACACGACTTTATCCACTTATTCTAACCTTTCAAAGCTCATCGTCGTCTGTCTGTTTAAGAGGCTTTAATTGTAAATGTAGCAGCAGGCACTTATTGTATTGCTTATCACTTATCGTGAGAATTTACATTTATCGTTATCATGACGAATCTGAATTTTTGACTTTAAGAGTTTTCTCCTATGCTCAATAAAACTACAGATAAATATTAACTAACTTGTAAATATGATTAAATGCAGTTACTGTGAGCAGTTTAGTGACTCGGATCACTCCTTTATGTGACTAGTGTCCTAAAGAATCGTTTTACGAGTGTTTTTTGAGAGCAGTGTTTGTTTGTGGGGCCATCGAATGATGGGTCATGCCATCACTGCCATACTGTCACCTAAAAGAAAAGTAATAAACAGTTCTTATTGTCACTTTTGTCGCAATCACGATATTTTCACAAAATACCGTGATTAAACTTTTAAGTCGGTTTCGGCCAGCCCTATGAGTACGAGTCAGCACTTTTGCTCCAAAGCTGTAAATTCAAATTCAAAAATACTTTATTGATACCAAAGGGAAATAAAACGCTGTTGTAACTCGTGTTAATTCAAATTAGTCAAACAGTTATTGTAGACGGCGACAGTTGTTGGCAGGAAATATCTCCTGTAGCAGTCTGTATTTCAGTGAATTTGAAGAAGCCTCTGACTGAAGACATTGTTTTCCCAAGACGGTGGGGGGTTGTCCATAATTTTCTTTACATCGTCATCTTAAGCGGACAGTTTGAATGCGACGGCGTTCCCACTTACATGTATCCCGTCAATGTTGAAGGTGAAGTTTCCTATGGTGACCGGGTACTTATTGCCCCTGAACTGCACCTGCAGCATCCCATCGAAGCCCCAACGCATGAACGAGGCGTACGAGAGCCACGAGGCCACTGGAGAGGAGAAACCAACATCATCGCACACATTTCATCACGTTAACATCCCGACATGATGATTCTGTGGCCTCCGCCTCACCCAGCCACATGTTCTCCAGGCTGATGACGAAGCCTCCGGTCAGGTAGAAGACGGTGAACAAGGCGTTGCCCATGAAGGCGGACGTCTGCAGGGTGGGCAACGCGGCGGCCACAAACAGAGCCATGGCTCGGCTGCCGTAGACCATCAGCCACACCAGCAGAAAGAAGAGCAGGAAGCGGTCCGGAGCCTGGTTAAGACCCGCTAACCAGTAGATGGGCAAACCGTAGACCAGGGTGAACACACAGTGCTCTGGCAGCTCCCCCAGCACCTGGAGGACAGCAGACGGTCTGTTCAGTAAATACATACAACACTCTGAAAGGTAAGGGATAATGTATATATACATGGACACAAGTGTTGATCCTGGCTCGCATACAGTAGCTCTCGTTTCACATTCCAGCACTGGAACGGCATGAAGCGCTTGTGGAGCAACAGTGGCCCCTGCAGGAGAGAGGGGGCATCTCTTCACGACTGCGAGAGGTTTACCTTGGCAAAGAAGTACGAGGTAACGGAGTACATGCCGTCCTCCAGCTCGTGGTACAGCATGGCCCGCTCTGTGTGACCTGCAGGAAACGTCACTCAGGTCAGGCTACAGGTCAGAGTTCAAGTTTTTTCTTAATTTGTTTTAAACCAGATTTAGACATGAATTAATCCCACAAATGCGTTTTATGTTTTTTGTTTTGTTGACCATTCTTCAGTTTTCTTTCTTGTTCTGGCCGATTAGTGAGATGAGATGGTGGGTCTGGTTGAGATATTCAATGTTTCTATATGTAAGTGTGAACAAAAATGGAAGCAGATTGTTTTTTTGTTTTTTTACCATGGTTAATTTACACCTGGGGCTAAAAAGGAGAATATTTACACCAAGTTTTTCTAAAACTAAATAAGTTTTAAACTGCCTTCCTAGCTTTTCTATTTCTTTCATTTCAAAAATTGTAAAGTAATTACTTGAGAAATAAAGGCTGTCTTGGATAAGTTTTTATAAAAGTGATGAGTCTTTTAAAAAAATGTATTAATTTCATCTTTAAAAATTCTCGTCAAAACACGGCAATTATTACTGGTAATATTATTGTTTTACTTGATTTCTGAGCTTTAAGAAAATATTTATAATGGAAAACATGTTGCTTATACTGGAAATATGTCTCTGTATTGTTTGTAAACAAGTACATTTGCTAAATATTGAATACAAGTTTTCAGTTCTGTGAAATAATAATAATCACATAATTAATTAATTGCATCAGATCAGAAAAATTAGATAAATTAAACATCGACCCCAGAATTTAATAATTAGCTCATCATGCTTACATTTAGCTATGACGTCCAGCACCACAGCGAATGGCGTGAGGGCCCCGATCATGTAGAGGAGGGCCACCGTGTCCTGAATGTTCAGCCGCTCCTCTCCGGCCCCGTAGTACAAACATCCGACCAGCAGAGACATGAGCAGGGCCTCGAAGCCTCGGACCAACAGGGACACCAGGTCTCTGAAGTCGTTATACATGTGGCGCCTGAGGGAGAGCGGCGGTTAGTGTCTGGCTGTTCCCCTTTTCTCCTCCTCCTCCTCCTCCCGGGGATCCTGGGATGTGTCGCCTCACCTGATGAGGGTGGTGAACTGCTGCAGCTCACCGGGCAGCTCGTTACGATCTCTGGTAATATTAACCACTTCTTCTCTGTTTCTGCTCGGCTGCTGAGCGCTGCAGAGGACATCAAGGTTATGTTGGAAAGACAGCCATCTTCTAAAGCCTTAAAACACGTCTGGGGAGCAGCAGCGGTTTCTGATAGGGCGAAGTGGGCAGACGCCCAGGGCGGCTTCTCCTGCAGGGGCGGCATCAGCTGCCACACTAATACACAGTTTTGCAGTTAAATCTGTACCTTATTGAAAAGTAATTATTTTACGAAGCACGGGACTTTTTTATAACGGTTATACAAATTAATATGTGTTGAAGTACAGCAGGGTAAACTGTCTTCTTTAAAAGTACAATATAGATGTTAATTTGACAGTCGAGTAGTGAAATTTGCCTTGATCAAAATGCAACTATAGTACAAATAATGATGTAAATGTTTGACTGTCGACGCAATTTATTTTACTTGTATTTATTTTCTACCGTACTTATTGTTTTGTATTTGTATTGTGTACTTTTAACTGCACTGCATACGGCATGTTTGTGCCTTGCTATGTGTGGTTAAAGTATTATTCTTGTTTCTGCCACATGTTTTGAAATGGAAATATGAAACAAATTTTGAGTATATACATGGTGATACATGGTTATCTACATGATGTTGTGGTGGCGCACGCAGGCCCAGGGCACCAATCAAGCTAGGACCGGCCCTGCCACAGAGAACTGCTGAAGTTTGCAACCACAAAGCTGGTTCTGACCCAAAATATAGGGGAGGACAAATAAAAAATAATAAATGCAGAATGACCCAGAGTTTGTTCCGTTAAGCTACAGCGCTGCGTTTCCCAGATAAAAGCGTGCCTACCTCTCTATGTACGCCGCGCTGGTTTCAGCTGGTTTCCACATGTGGTCGTTGCTGTCTTGAACCTTTTCCTTGAACTGCTCAGACAAAAGTCTGGCCCGCTCCAAACACTCGGCCTCACGCTCAGGACTGCGCCGGTCGATACTGATCAGATCAACTGGACAAAAACAGACCCTTTGGAAATATTCCTACTACATTTCTGATTACAAGTAACAGTAAAAAAATTTTAAAAGGCCAACAAGTGAAGTTTTGATGCTCAGACTGACCATAGAAGTCAGAGGGGTTGCAGTACCGTGGGCAGGGGTGCCCAAGAGCGGTGAAGTAAGGAACCATGTCGCGCGCCGCACCGAAGTAGACGGCTGAGCCAGAAGAAAGCAGGACGACGAGGTCAAAGAGCTGGAAGATGTCTGACCGAGGCTGGTGGACCGACAGCAGGATCAGGCGGTTCCCCTTGGCGAGGCGGGACAGGGTTATGACCAGGTTGTGGGCCGTGAAGCTGTCCAGGCCCGAGGTGGGCTCATCCAGGATTAAAATACCTGAACGAAAAAAGAAATGCAGTCAGTGTCTGTAAAAAGTGGCACTGCTCTGCTAGACCCTACCTGGGTTTCAGGAAAGTTCTAAAAGAGGCAGTAGCTCAGGGTTAAAAGCTTTGGGGGTGTTAGAATATATATATTTTTTCATAAATGGATGTTTCTTCTTTTTTAAGCTTCCAAAGAAAACTTTTAAGATCACATCCCTCTGCGATGACTGTTAGTCTAGATATTCAAGATATATTTATTTGAGTATGACAACAAGGTCTTAGCGTTGCCTCTAACCTGAACCTTGACCCTAAAGGGGAACCCTCAGGAACCTTTAAGTCAACACTCCTTACCACCTGCAGGCCTAACAACAACAACGAATCTTCACACTTCATCAGTAAATAATTACAAATGTAACAAAAGTGTTTTACATCTCAATAATTTACACTTCATTTATTTTTAATAAACTGACTTTTTCAAACTGAAACACTTTCAACATGCTGAGCTGATGAGGCTTGAAGGCAATAAACAGTTTTAAAAAAAATGAAACAGAGTAAAAACATATGAAGTCAAAACACGGCAGCACTTTCACCAATTTGCTAAATTTATCATCACAGATTTAATATGTATAGACTGTGTTTAACTGGAGGGAAAAACTCTTACTGCTGAAGTAACTTATACCTGAAATATTGAATGTAGCTCTTGAAACTAAAATTATATTTTGAGAAAAAATATATATATACTCTGATCTATTAACATGAGTTTGAATCCTTGGAAAGTGTTTCCACTGTGAAGTTAAAGTCACAGCCTTTAAACCCTCTGTGAACACGCAGAAAAATAAATGTCTACTTCAGATAAATTTAATAAGAAGAAGAAGAAAAAAATAAAGAAAGAGCGATTTTTGTGTTTTTAATAAACGCTAAGTGGAAAACCAGAGCGTCTAATAAGATGTTTAAGGTTTGGTTTCTCTCACCGGGGTTCCAGAGAAGCTGAACAGCGATACTGACTCTCCTCCTCTCTCCTCCAGAAACCCCCCTCACGTAGTCGTTCCCCACCCTGGTGTGCGCACACTGCCTCAGCCGCAGCTCTGCGATGACATCATCCACCTGCAGCGGCAGGAGTCACAGTTTCCTCATTAAACACGGCATCCGCCTTCCCCGTCACGTACGTCAGGTGAAGACGTGAAGCGGCCCGGCTCACCCTCTGGTCCCTCTGGGCTTGAGAGAAGTGGGAGGGGAGCCTCAGCTTGGCCACGAAGCAGAGGGTCTCCCGCACGGTGAGGTGAGGGAGGAGCCGGTCGTCCTGGCGAACGTGAGCGATGCTCTTCTTCACCAGTTGCGGCGTGTTGGGCTTCCCGTTAATCAGGACGTGACCGGAGGTCATTCTGCCGCCCTCGTCCCGGCAAGTTATGATGTCCAGCAGGGACGTCTTCCCACAGCCTTGGAGGGGAGGAAGTGTGTGAAACACGCCGCAGTTAGAGCGCAGAAAGGAGATATGCTGCAGATCTTTAGAGGAAATGTTTTTACTTGTACTCAAAACCTTCAACTGGGGTTAAGCTAGAAAAAATGTTGTTGCCAAAGTATCTTCAACTGGATTGCATACATATTGAGGTTTTTTTTTTGTCATCTCACAACAAACTTTAATGTGTTTTATTTGGATTTTGTGTGACCGGCCAAAGGCTCATAACTGAAGTGAAAGAAAGTGGAGCTGTGTAAAAAATAAATTATTTATTTATGTTTTACAGTTGAAAATCTGAAAAGTGTGGCATGGATTTGCACTCAGCTACCATGACTCGATACTTGTTAGAACCACCTTTGCTACAATTAATCCTGTAAATTATTTTGGGTTTGTCCCAACTTGATAAGCACATCCAGAGGCAGATCAAGATTCTAGATACAATATTTTCTTTTTTTCCCCAATTAAAGCCTAAAACTGGACATTTTCTCTGTTCTTTACAAAGTAGCTCAGGCTCAGTCAGACTACACAGAAAGTGTTTGTGAACATCAGATTTAAAATTCTCAAATGGATTTAAATCTGAACTTTAACTGGGAAACAAAAACTCTGCACCGTTCCTTCCATTTCCAGGATTGCCCCATATTCAATTCCACTCAAAAAAAAAAACATGTCTTATTTTTCACACCATTTTATAATTATGAAGTACTTTGTGTTGGTTTATCATTAAATCTCAATAAAACACACTGGCAAGTACAAAACTTGAGACTACTATGATATATGATTTGAATACTCATGCACGGCACAGTTAAGTAAAAAAAAAGCTTTTTCTAAAGTGACTGACTAATAGAAATTAAAACAAATGAGATCTTTTTTGTTTGTTTTTAGCAACCCTACCCATAGAAAAATGCCAAAAAATCACATTAAAGATTACATGGACAGATGCTTTTTTTTAAATGTTTTTTTGTTGTTGTTTATTCACCAACTTTTGAATTAACTCCAGGTGAAGAAAATTTAGTTCAAACAAGATCATTAAATCAAAAAGAGAATGAAACTACAAAGTGTAATTTAAGCAGCTTGTGGCTCTAATTAATAATCTACTACACTACATGGTGCCTCAGGGTTGCAGCTTTGGTATAAAGGTGGAATAAACAACAAAAAGCCTTGCAGCCTGTGCTGCAGTTAGAAAAATGATTTCAAATCCCAGCGTGTCGCTGCCTCACCTGAGCTGCCGATGACCGCCAGCATCTGACCGCTGCGGACTCGCAGGCTCAGGTTGTTGATGGCCGTCTGCTTGTTCCCCTTCACCTCCCACGGCAACTTGAACTCGGACAATTTCTCATACCAGGGAATCTGAGCCGATGTGTCCACCTGGACAAAAAAGAAAGCAAACCAAAACAAAGATTTAGACATATTCAAGAGCCCAGACGAACATGCGTCGATGAAAAGGTGAAAAACGGTTTAAGAAGCGAACCTCGTAGTGCAAGTTGGTGACTTCCAGCTCATTGCACTCTCCACTGTAGGTGAAGTAGAGGCTGCTGTCCTCGTCAGACGAGAACAACTCCATGTCCGTGTGCTGTCACAAAGCAGGCAACTCACATTAACCATCAGATTTGCATGTATATGTAAATAGAAATATACATTTTTTTCCATGTATAGTAACTCGTGTAACTACTAAAGATAGTTTTTTAAATCTACGTCGCTAGTGTGTAAAGAAGCAGACACGACTCTTTAAATTTCATTTTCCATAGTTTTCCTTGTTTATTTTTGCAACATTTCAATCATCTAAATATATTTCTATTTCATCTTCTTAATGTTTCTCAACTTATACGTGCAAAGATTCTGTTCCTGTTTAATTAAAATCTGGCAGCCTTCTAGACTCAGTCTGTTGTGTGTTTCAGCTTGAGTACATATTCTTGTGCTTTTCGCTTACATCTGTTTGTGTCTTTGCGTAAAAAGTTGCTAAAGGCCTCCTATGGGCCAGAGGTCAACTTTTGGCCGTTTTAATCAAGTGTTTAATAGTAAATAGACTACTGCAAAGATCAGAACAGTATGTGACATTTGAGCAGATAACCAGAGCTTCAAGGCCCAGAGGATTAAAGTAGATTGTTAATTAAAGTGTTAATAATTCAAACGAAATAAAGCTAAAGGTGCTCTTATTTAAAACGCTTTCGATCAATAGTTAGAAGGAAAACAAACCAACTAGATTGGGAAGTAAATCAACATCAAATTTGGGATTAAATTGAATTTTAAGAGAGAGAGTGGCATTTTCTGTCCTGACTGACCTGTGAAAAGCTGTTTATATGTCTCAGGCCGGTTTCTGTGTCCATGATGAAGCAAGCTTAGACTTTTTGTGTTGTTGTTGTTCCTGTTAAACTCCAGTCCAGCTGAAGATCTCCTCTGAAAGCTCCTTCTTTCTCAAGTCATCCAAGTTCATGTCGTGTCAGTGCTTCGGCCGCTTAGTCCCGCAACTTATTTCTTTTGTGGAAGTAGCCTCATGATGTGAGGTCTGTCGAGTGACTTGGAGTCTGTGGATGGACTTAACCTGTCTGAGTTTTTTTTTCCTCCCCTTTCTTTACACAACTCCAGATCAAAGTTCTCAGAGATAACAGGTATTAACCGGGTTTTTTTCTTTTTTATGGTTCTGAGGGACACCACTAACACAGCTGCACAGAAACACAGTCAGGGCTATTAACAGATCGATGTCCGGTTGTTGTCTCGGAGCCGGAGTTGGACTGGAGACATGAACCGATTTTATTCCCTGGAGGCGGCGGAGCCACGGAATGAGACGGACGCCGAAGGGTCGTTCAAGTTCGTGTCCGAGGCGAAGAGGGATGTGTGGAGGGCAGGAGGAGAGGGGGAGGTCGGAGCCGTCCTGTTGTCTCGGTGTCAGAAACATTTCCTACACTGTCAGGTAAACGCTGCTTGCAGACGGGTTTTGCAATTGGCCTAAAAAAAACAACAGATTATGTGCAGGTTCTTTCAGATTAAAATCACACGAATAATTCTCCCAAATTTTATAAACAACAAATTGTAGTGTTTGTCTTTAAAGCAAGAATTATTTCAGCGCTTTATTGGCACTTGGGGATGAATAGATAAAACCGCAGTTAGCCTGTGGCTCATGCATGTCTCTATTGTTTGTTTTAGTGAGCGTGTTGGACAGTGGTGGGACTTGCCCTCCTGCAGGAAGAGATGGACCCGTCAGATCCTCAACGACGTCTCTTTCCACGTAGACAGCGGGCAGATCATGGGCATTCTGGGTAATTCAGGTTCGTAACACAGGTCGAAAGAGCAAAGAGTTCAGTCATAGTTGCTTCCCCCATCAGATCTGGAAAAGAATTTGACAAATTCAAAGTCAGTTTCCAAAGTAATCTTGCAATTATGTCATTTTTATATATCGCTATCATGTAAGAGAAGTGCTGCTCTGTTTCATCTCAATTTGTGATTGAGATATGAAAAAAACAACATGATTACTTGGAGGAAGAAAAAAAGCTACATTTGTCTTTGAGTTTCACCCCCAAACTGATACTTTCTTCTTATTCTTATTCTTTTATTGCCATGCAGCTTGTTATGAGGGCTTCATGCGTTTTCCCTGTTTTCCATGGAAGCTAAGCTACCAAAAGTAGTTGAACCTAAACAGAGATGTGTTAAAATGAGAAAATGTCAAACTAATCAGTGCATTAGCTTGAGATTTATAAAATTCCTACGACATAAGTTTAATTGGAAGTTGGAATCTCTTTGCTAAAAAACAGAGAAACGATTCCCTTTTCTGTTTCTGAACATCAGGAGCAGAAATGTGGGATTGAACAAGGTGCAGTTCTTTCCTCCAGCTCTGGTTGTGCCAATAAGCTCGAGTCATGCATCAAATGAGTCAGTTTGTGTGTAGTGATTGTCCTTGATTGTGTTTTAATTCTGCATCGTGAAGGCTCAGGGAAAACAACTCTTCTGGATGCCATTGCTGGCCGGATCGGGAGCTCCGGCACCCTGCTGGGTGAGGTCTTCATCAACGGCAGAAAGCTGAAGAGAGAACAATATCAGGACTGTTTCTCCTATGTCTTGCAGGTAAAAAAAAAACACACCATACCATTTCCAATGACTGAATTTAAACTGGAACCTGGATATTTTTCAAAACGGGCCTGGGGAAGAGGAAACCTCAAACATAAACATTTTCTCTCTGTTGTTAGTTCACTAGAATAAACTACAACATCTCAAATCTGTCCTGATTACACTAACATACCAATAATGTAACCTGAAGGGCATGTTTTTATGTCTTTGTGATCTTGAACAGTGGTGTGTGTGTATTGACCTCTGTGTCATAGACTTATTAGAAATAGGAAATGTTGAATTGCTAACAAAATGCTTCGCAGACACTCTGAATAACTTTAAAAGGTAAAATAAGAATCACCGGGAGAACCAATATTTGTAGCATTAGTGATTTTCCTCAAGCATTTTCAGAAATGTAATCAAATAAAAGGTTCAATATGTTACCTGAGTAAGAGCTGAGTTTATTCGGGGACTTTTTACACAACTTTACCAAGGAGGATTCTTCACAGCCCCACTACTTTTAGATCACGAACACAAAAGACACTCGCACTTTGGCAAAATCTCCAAACAGGCCGCCCTCCTCACTTTATGAAATTAACTTAAGACCCTTGATAGCCTCCTCACACACCTAATCTCTCAATGAGAGGTGCTCATGTGTGTCCAAAGCTTGAATTAAAAACAGTAGCTTTGCTTCGTTTCAAAATCGTCTCCCTCCCTTCACTGATAGCAAAGCTTTCTGCTCTCTAAGCTTTGTCATTAACTTCCTCCGCTAAGCCGCAGATGAGGAGGTGATATGAGCTCCTGATATTAAAGTCATTCGGAGGAGACAATAAGGGGAACTGGGACCGGGTGGCGTGCCATGCGTTAATTGAAGCAGGTCCAGCTGCTTCAAGTGTTTGTGTGTGTGTCTGTGTGTGTGTGTATAACAAGGCTATTTGCATAGGAAAACTTGAATATTTAAATATATGTGAATGATCATGAACAGATCTGCTGACTTTTAAATGTTTATTCTGTTCCATAAAAATGTCCTTCTTTGGCACCTGAACAGGGACATGAATTTTAACTCCAAAATGTTGATAATTATCAAGACGTTAAGTAATATATTTCATTAAACTGAGATAAGTTGTAGGATTAAATAAGTGTTCATATCTTCCTGCTCCTTTTTCAAACAGAAAAGTGGTGGTAAACAAACTATTTTGTTCTCGGTTATGTATGCACATGTTTTCTCTGTCCTACTGATTTCTTGTTTTGTTTTTTTTAAAAAAAAAAACTGTTTGAAATAAACAAATCAGATCAAAATCAAGCCATGAAAAGCCATGACATGTTCATCCAAGTGCACTTTATGTGATAATGTAGACTGAATTTGACATATAGTTGATGCACATTGATTTATTTTCTATTCTCTAGATGTTTTCCACTGAAAGCTACCAGAAGTTAAAATTAGCTTTGAACTGTTTTTTTTTCTTTTTGGTCTGTTTTTCAGAGTGATAACTTGCTGAGTTATTTGACAGTGGAGGAGACCCTGACTTACACTGCCCAGCTGGCCCTGCAGAAACACTCAGTGGAAGCCATCAAGAAAAAGGTTTGGGGGGATTTCCTGCGTTCTGTCCACTGTTCTCTGCTTTGAGCAAAACGTTCACACAATTTGTGAGAAGAGCAAAACAGAGAAGTTTTGCTAATGATGTTTGACACAAGATTGTACGCTTCTGTTGGAGATCAACTCTAATGTTCTGGCATTTCTTTTATTTTGATCCAGAGAAAAGCAAAACGTATTTTCCCCTTTAATAAACAAAATGATATCTTACATTGATAATCAGTCTATCTCGGTGGTAATTACTGCTCACCGACCTTGACCTGTGGTCTGCATGTAGGTGTCGGCAGTGATGGCCGAGTTGAGTCTCAGTCACGTGGCGCACAGTGTTATTGGAGGTCGAATTTTCCCTGGTATCTCTGGCGGTGAGAGACGGCGGGTCTCCATCGCCAGCCAGTTACTCCAGGATCCAAGTAAGTTTCAGCTGAGATGAGCTACAGACATTTTATCCATAAAAACGTCTTCCGAGGTCTGCAGCCAATTTAAATCACAACTATGAAATAAAACAGCAGACGGACATTATTCTTCAAAGTTTGAATCTCAGATCCATTAAAATGATTCACTAAACGATGTCTAGGCCTTGGGGGGGAGAATATAAAAAGCCATACACATTTGTTTTTTTAATGTAATGTTCAACAATGATTCAATAACAACAAGGCTAACCAGTTTGTTTCAGTAATGTATTCTCCACCACATTTGATAATTAACTAAAGATTTTGGTTCAATTATCTGTTAGCTGTGCTAAATAAGCATCTGATATGTTTATATGGACAGTATTATTAATAATACATTAACTTACAAAAATTTAAAAACAGTGCTAAGAGTTATAGAGAAAACACTATTTTGTAACAAGAAAGTAAGCTTGCATCCATCCAACTTTAGCTACTTTAGCATCAGTGCTAATGCTAAAGCCGAGCTTCTTAGCAAGTTTAGCTTCTTTATCCTGAGACTGTGACGAACTACATATTTTAGCTGCTGCTGCTAGAGAAAATGTGTGCATTACCAAACTGCTAAGAGAGTTTAAAAAATGTACTACTATTTAAGTTACATTTAAATAATAACAGAAATAGTCAATGACGAGCAAAAGTAGAAACATTAATACAGAAGTCAGCTTAACTTGCTAGCTTTGTTTCTGAGCTAATCTGACTTTTAATGTTGCTTTGAGAGTAATGGCTTTTTCCTCCCTGTATGAGTTTTGAAGGTCCACAATTATCTTATTAATATTTGGGACATTAATATTATTTTCCATGATGATAAACCAGCATTGACTCACTACCATAAAACACATAGACTGTGGTTATGACCTTTGGTTAACTTAGGCTAGTAAATTAGCCTATTGGAAGTTTATATAGCTATGACATAATTACCTAGGATTTTCCAAATTGTTTAAAAGTATAGTAATCTTGGGCTATAAAAACGTCTGATTTTAAAATAGGTTCTTTAAAGATTCTTTCTTTCATTATTCCTGCATTCCATAAATAGTCATTCTAACTGAACTTAAAAAAATAGAAAAGCTTTGTGAGAAAAAGAAAAACAAATTTTAAATGAACTATACAGACACAATTAATCTGGAAATTACAAGAGAGAACCGAGCAAGCAGGACAAGATTTGAAAGTTTCAGGCATTTCTTTTACGTTTCTCAGTCGCACTAAATGCATAAACTACAAAATGCAAAGAAGACGGAACGCAGAACTTTAGTGTTAAATGACAGGAGTTCAATAAATGACCTGTATCTCACCCCCAGAGTTTCAAAATCCCCCTTGAATAAAACAAAAGAATCTAAATAGTGCTGAGATAAGGAGAGGACAGAAAAAGGGATGGGGTGATTGAGAAGAGTATTAAAGGACCAGGTTATCACACCATATAGGGAATGAGCACAGACCCACCTCTGTGTGGTGTGTGTGTGTGTGTGTGTGTGTGTGTTGTGTGTGTGGTGTGTGTGTGTGTGTGTGGTGTGTGTGTGTGTGTGTGTGTGTGTGTGTGTGTGTGTGTGTGTGATCCTCCTAGGTGTGCTTTATCAGGTCTGAAGTGCTCCAGGGAGGACTGAGGGTCTTAGTCCTCATTCAGGATTAACTGGCCATGAACACACACACACATTCCCAGAGAGTCACAGTCAGAGTAATGAGAAGTTCCCATTCGCTGCCTCTCCAATCAACCAGGAAATGAATTAATCTCACAATTAAAGCATCTACTAATTCCACCCTTCTTTCATAATGCAAAGAGGCAATCTTTTAATTGTTCTAATTAGAGTAATTAACTAAAAAAAAAAAGAGTGAACTCACTTATCTTCCCAAGTTAAGTTGGACCTACAGAGAGGCCTGCAAGTGCCACTTTATAAGAAGTGCTGTTGAAAGTTTTCTGCCTGGGTGAGGAGGAGTTGCTGCCCAGTGTTTCAGTGTGTGACAGTGACGTCGCTGGGATGGTGTTCCTGCAGGGGTCATCTTACTGGACGAGCCAACCACTGGCCTGGACAGCATGACGGCCAATCAGATCGTGGTGCTGCTGGCAGAGCTGGCAAGGAGGAACCGCATCATCATAGTAACCATCCACCAGCCACGCTCAGAGCTCTTCAGGGTGAGTTTTGGGATGAATAGCAAATTGGAGTTACTGAAAGTCTTGGGCTAGATGGGTTTATGAAAGTAACTTTGTGGCGATGAAGTTGTTAGAAATTTATTTTTAACGAGTATCTCCACATCCCCCGAAATGAAGTAGAATCTCTGGATGATTTGTTGGTTGTTATAAAACGGAGGAATCTATTGCATTATAAAAAAAAATAAGAGGAGTGGTTTGAATCTGTTCTGGATGGCGAAAAACAGCAAAACGTCCAAAGATAAACGCTAAAGAAACTTCTGAAATGGAGCTATTTTGAAAAGGAAGCAAGTAGAAAGTATCAGCTTCTAGATTTGAAAACGGTTCTATTATGCAATGCCTCTAGAGGGCCGAATACGAATCCACACCACAATTTTATAACTTGTCTTTCCACAAACATTTTGAAAATCAGAAATCCTTTCTGTCTCATTTAAAAATGATGCAGTACTTTCTGACTCTGATGATCCAAATGTTTGCTCTCATGAGGTTTAGACAAAAAATAGTTCCTGTTGACCTATCGCATAATATCCAATAAAGTACACTGACGTCAAGAAGTAAAAACAAAAATAAATTTTAAAAAATCTAGGGGTTGAAATATTTTTGCATGACCGTTAACTGTGAAGGTAATCTGTCCCCATGCGTGTCGACCTGTCAGGTGTTCAGCAGGATCGCCATAATGAGTCGGGGAGAGCTGGTGTTTTGTGGTCAGCCGGAGGAAATGGTGGATTTCTTCAGCCAGTGTGGATATGAGTGCCCAGAGTACTGCAACCCTTTTGACATCTACGGTATCAACAACACAGAGCAATACAGCACAGTGACAGAACACCACACAGGTACAGCAGCAGACGTTATAAAAACTCATATGATGCCAAACAGTCGACTTCACCTCCGTGGACACGCGGAGCAGTGAGAGGGAGGCCGCCACTTTCAGTCGGATGCACGAGATCACGTCATCCTATCAGAGGTCGGCCATCTACCAGAACATGCTGGACAAAATGGAGCAGAGCCTGCAGATCTCAGACAAACCCGCCATCCCCTTTAAAAACAAAGAGTCGCCCAACTGCGCCGCCAAGCTTGGTGTTCTGGTTAGGTCTGTAGTCTTTACCGCAGCTTGAACTTCTTATAGCGATAACGAGTTTTGTGTCTTAACGGCTGAGTTTGATGTGTATGTGTGTTTTTATGTTTAGGCGAACGGTCCGAAACCTCTCCAGAGACAGGATCGGTGTGATCATGCGTCTGTCCCAGAACCTGATCTACGGTTTCTTCGTGGCCTTCTTCGTCATCCATCTAGACATGGATGTGACCAAGGGTGCAGTGCAGGACCGGATAGGAATGATCTATCAGTGTGTGGCCGCTTCGCCTTATACTGGCATGCTCAATGCGGTTTCTCTCTGTGAGTCCACCGTCACCATATTTACACGTTCTAACACTCGTGGTTTATTAAGTGTTGTCGTCGAGCCCGCAATTTTACTTCTTACGCTGCTTTACAAAGCTTATTTTTCAGTTTTTGTCATGGTGCAACAAGCTTTAATGGATTTTGATGGAATTTTCTTTGACAGACCAACATAAAGTGGTACATAATGCTAAAATGAAAAGTATTTTAGTTGTACTGTGCTACTATGGGTATTATGTTATTGTCCAGTTTTTTGGGTACTACTTTATGTTGGACTATCAAATGAAACGCTGCAAGGATCTAATTAAATTATTACCGGTGTCAAACATGATTGACTTTATAGAAAAAGTAAACAGGTCATTGTTTGGTCCAGCTGCTGGGCACTGTGCCCAATGTATCTGAGTGATGTCTATAATGGGCTGCCCAAACCAAACAAGGCCTAAATCAGACTCCATGCTGACCAGTAACAGATTCACCAGAAGACAGAAACTTCCCATGATCTCATTTGTACATCAAGTTACAACACTTGTAAACAAGATGGCCGCAGAGCTAAATCTGGTGCTGCAAGAGCAGGTGGAAGGTAGATGTACGAAGTGTTGTGTGGCGGCTTGCTTGAGGATATTACTTTGGCACTTCGCGCTGACAGCAGCATTCCCAGCAGTGCAGCTTCTATTACTGCACAAATTGTTCAAAAGCAGCGTAGAGCATGTCAGAAACGTCAAAGTGCTGATTTATCCTTCAAATCCCCCCCCCCCCCCCACCTACAGACAAATTGAGCGACTGTGGGACGATCTGGACAGACAACTTCGACGCATGCGGTTTCTAGCGGTAGAAGCGTCCGCTGTGTTTTCGTGCCACGGGGTGACCTCAGAGGTCAATCCCAGCTGCGGTTCAAAGTCAGGCGTGAACCAGATGGCATGACAGACTGAAAAAGTGGATCCTTAGTGGGTTATTTATCTCAGTTGTTTGACTGATTGTGTTTAGCTATTCATGCTTAAAGGGTAATGAACCTTTTCTTCCACCACCGGTTCAGTGAACCATAGTGAACTTTAACCTACAAACCTACAATGTCGGTATGGTCTAGTCTAGATTATGTTTTAGCTCATGTACGCGAGACTTTCTGGGGTTAATGGGTTCAAGACTTCCTAAAAAAAAGAACGGTACAAAACATTCTAGTTAAACTACTTCTTGTTTGTCTACAATTAATCTTAAATTTCACATCACTTATAGATTACATACAGAGTTATCTAAACAGCTCTATATGATTGGTCCTGTTCTTATAGCCAAGTATCTGCTGCTTATCGGCTGCGTCTAAAACATAAGCTTTAGGGCTGTAGATATCAGATAAAGAGGATAAGAGGTATGATAAAACGATGAATTGAGCAGGAGTCGCAGCCAGAGGTAGTGACTGCTTTATCAGACTGACCTTGAAATTTGCTGATAAGATATTACACTGAACTCCATGTTGTAAAGTAATGACTTTTACCGAGCCAGGTGGACTGAGTTCTTGGAAGAGAATTCAGAATCGGTTCGATTTATTAAGGGGATTTTGCAATGTCAAATAATTAGTTATTAATAATGGAGCAAATAACCAACCGTAAAATCAGGCAAAGAAAGGTTATAAATGTACTTTTTTTTTCTATAGAAATCTTGTTCCTACTCAAATGTCCCCGCTCTTTCCCATTTTTGTTTCTTAGACTTTTTGGAGGGTCGATATCGGAGTATCTGACCGAACTCGGTCATAAAGTTGTCACTTTGTTGTTGTTGTTTTCCCCCCCTCCCCCCAACAGTCCCTGCGCTGCGAGCCATCAGTGATCAGGAGAGCCAGGACGGCCTGTACAGTAAATGGCAAATGTTCTTGGCCTACATCGTCCACATCTTGCCCTTCAGCATCCTGAGTGTCGTCATCTTCAGCTCCTTTATTTATTGGTGGGTAGCTGCAAATGAATCCTCATCAAGCGCTCAGTGAGTGTTGTGTAAAACAAGCAGCAGCAAAGTCAACTCTTGATCCTGTCTGTTTTTCCCCTTCTCAGGACGGTGGGGATGCACCCGGACATGTGGCGCTTTATGTGTTTTACTGCTGTAGTTCTTGTTCCCCATATAACAGGTGAGCTGATAAGATGATGCGTATAATTAGACATTTTGTCTTGCGAAGATATTTGCTCTAGAACATGTTGTTAGACCCGCTGTCTTCTCCGTAAAAGATAGAAATATGGATGCCTCTCAATTGATTTTAATATCACATTTTGAGTTAATTCTACTAAAAATGTGAAACTCAATGTGGAGAGAATGTTTTGGGATTTTTTTGGAGTTACACCTTTATGCAAAAAATGTCCCAAGACAATAATTATACACTTAAGACATATGTAAAATGAAGGTTATTAATGTATAAAACATAAACATGAGATTCATAGTGTACAGTTGAAACTCGGGCGCGAGTCCTACAGCGCACCCGAGTTGTAGGACAAGCACCCTACCCCCCCCCCCCCCCCCAAGGGTGGGTAGGACAAGGGGGGGGTTGGGTGCGAGTCCTACAATTCTGGGTTTTCCTCGACTGGGAGCTTAACGCTGAATGTGACAGGCAGCCAATCAGAAAGCGCGGATTCTACCCCTGCTTTCTGAGGGGAAATTACTGAGGGGAATCCCAAACAGCTGAAACGGTGCAACGCTAAGCCTGGTGGCGGGGCTAGCAAAGCATGGTGGGCCGCCATGCTTATAATACACTGGGGGAAACCCTGTAATGCTTCTTCAGAAATGACCTATTACTACTAGACAATTGTCAAGTCAGCAGTCTTCTACGTTATTCTAATAGTCAAAGACACAACGTTTTGGGCTTGTAGTAGCTGTAATCTATTACATGAATGATCAGAAATAAACAACTGAAGTAAGCTTGGTTCAGATGAGAGGAAAAACTTTATGTTTTGACAGGTGTATTAGTAATCTTGGCGTTTTATTAACAGTTCATAGATGTTTAAAATTGTACTTTTACCATTTTAAGTGACTTGTTTTCCTGTACGTATTGAAACCTGTTCCTCAGGGGAGTTGCTGACCGTGGTGCTGCTGGGAGTGGTCCAGGACCCCAACATGGTCAATACTGGGATGGCTTTACTTAACATTGCAGGAATCCTGGTGGGATCCGGTTTCCTCAGGTTAGACGAACCACAGCAGAATCTCATTTTTTAATACATCTGAAGGCAGATCCTTTACAAAAACGGATAATTGATTTGCAAGTTTTAAACATGGTTGACTCTTCACGTCCACAGAAGCACAGAGCAGATGCCGATAGTATTTCAGTGGCTCAGTTACCTCACCTTCCAGAAATACGGCTGTGAGCTTCTCATTGTCACCGAGTTCCTCAATCTGGAGTTCAACTGCAGTAAGTTTATTTTTTCGGTCTTTTAATTGACAGATTTGATTTAAAAACACATTATTGGTGTTTCCTAATGTTTCGTAGACAGATAATGTTCTTCCCTTTCCTAACTGAAGGCATACAAACATTTTACATGTATATGGGTTTTTTTTGCTGATCTTTTGCAACTTTGATATTTGATGTTGCGACTGATAATGAGTTCAATGTTCAAGGACTCTTGAGTTAAGTGCGGAGTAACATCAAGGTTCTTGTCGGTTTGTTTGGGGGGGGAAAAAAAAACCGACCTGAGTTTGATCGTTTCTGTTTCGTGTTATTGCAGACGGAACCAAATCCTTACCAGGAGCCTGTGTGGTCACTTCAGGTAATCAGATCATCGACATGGGCTACCCCGGTGCTTTGTCGCGGTACACTCTAGACTTTGTTCTCCTCTACTCCTTCCTCCCTGCTTTGGTTGTGATGGGGATGATCAGCTTCAGGATCAGGGATAAACTCATCCGCCACTAAAAAGAAAACATTTCCATTAACGTTGGTCAGTTCTTCTCTGGCTCGGTTGTTGTATTTTGTAGTTTACTGTAGCTATGCAGTCTGCTATAATGTAAAAATGTGTTCTACAAAGTACAAGAACTTTCTGATAGATCATGACTATGGTGGCTAATAAGTTTAAATGATCTTACTTTAAGGTAGAAAAACATGAAACAATAAAGACGCGTATACAACATTCGCTCATTTTAAATGTTATTAGTCTTCACATAAAACGTACACATTATCTTAGTATTTCTCCCAGCACTTTAGATTTTTTTAAGCTAGACTTATTATATATATATATATATATATATATATATATATATATATATATATATATATATACTTCTTGAAATTGTGTATTACCAATAATGAGTATTGAAACAAGCACACTAATAGCCCCAAAATTGGAGACAGAAAAGACAACACCGGTTGAATATTACAGTAATTTTTAAGTTATAATAACTATAATAATATCTAAAAATATGATCAATAGTTTTTTCCACTTACTGTAAAGAATGTTCTGAAAAAATAGAAAGTTGTTGTAAATTGTTTTTAGAAAAACTCATTTTAATAGCAGTAGCTTGAAATATTCTTTTGGTTGGTTGTATGCATAATGCATACATTGCAAAGACATAAAAGAGCCTGTAAAAAAAAGTTAAATAAATACACCAAAAATGTTTATTATATGTACACAATAAACTGTTGTATGTGTGTAACAAATGTATCTCTTATGTCTCCAGCTGCAGTTCTTTCCATGACTTCGCTGCATTTCTTTTGTACTGCTCCAACTCCTGAAAAACAGATTCAGACAAAAAAAAACAATTCAGACATAATTGTTTGTTTCCGGAAGAAAATATGGTGAGAGGTCAATTTCAAAATATGCATTTTTCTCTCATTTTCTGATTAAAAATGAAAAATAAACACATATTGTTCAATCCAGCAACATGTGATTCACTTAATTAAATGCAGACAGCACAGAGATAAAAAAAAAAATCAAACTGATGACATTAATATGACTTAATGTTACTTCTATTTTCATTTAAAAATTCATATTTTAAATCTTTTGAATCTGTTTTAATGCTGTTATCAGGTAAGAGTCAGTCGGAGATATCAGAGTATGATTCATGCAGGTTACTGGAGTTCAAGTGCCACAGTGGAACCATGGCATGTTGACAAGAAGATAGATAGTATCAGCTTTTACAACTATGGGATATTATTAATGAAAGAATCACCAAAAGGCCAGGCTACTGCAGGGCACAAGGTTACTTTAGAGCACTGGCGGATGGTGCGATGTGTAGAAAAGACGATAAATCTGAGTCCTACTTATGTTAACTTAGTGGGAAGAATAAACAGCACCTACAAGAGAAAGAGAGAACCTCTGAAATATCAGAACTATATCAAAAATCTAACATCTGGATGTTTGTTGGTGCTATTGTAAATAAATATTAAAACAGTTCCAGATTATTTTAGACTACAAAGCAAGTAGAAGTTCTGTGAAGTCATTGAGTAAATACAGCTCACTGTATGATTTAAAAAGAAACAGTATGTTTTTCTTTAACAAACTAATTTCTTTCTTAAACTACAGGATTGAGTCTTAGTAGTTATGGTATATTTTTTATGATCATTTTTGTTTTGCTGCTTTTTTTCTATAATTGATGCTTCATAAATATGTTTGAATCTTTTGCTTTACCTTCCCGTTGTTCTTGATGGTCTTGAATTAAACCTCCATTCACAATCATGTAATAATTAATGTTCAACACCTGGATATTTTACTTAAGATAAGTCATTGACCTCTCATATTTTATATAAAGTAGAATGTGCCACAAAATGAAGAAATCGTGCTTAAAATTCTTAACTTTGTAAAACGAGGAGAATTAAAAACAAGCAAGCAGAAAAGTCAAGTTTATTCAAAATTAAATGCTGGGCAAAGTTTAGGTTTCTGAGACTTCATCTGATATAAATATAACTTCTCTAAATATAGTCTTAATAACTAACATCAAGTCACACCTGTCTTCTAATTTCTGTATATAAATTGTTTTGTTACTTACTGTTTATTAATACCTGCTTTCCTTGATATGGATTACAAAGTTCAGGGACACAGAGACTGACCCAAACATTGCCCGCCAGCTACAGTTGTCTGTCTAAAATCAGTCTTATTCAGTGTTTTGCTGCAGTAGCAACAACCATTTAACTCTGAAGAACCAAGTGTGTAAGCGTTCAAAATGTGTTACCTGATCCTTTTGAGCTCTCATTGCATCAATTTGAGGCTCACTGTACTGAGGGTCTTTGGCTGGATCCTTCAGTTCTCTCTGCTCACTGTGGCTCTGGGAAAACAAGATTGTTCCCTTGTACTGAGAGCATTTATGTTCTTGTGTGTGAGCTGAAACAGAGAAACGTGCCTCTACCTCACTGGGAAAGACTCGCTCGTACACTTTCTTCCACAGATCCTTTGGGTTTTTTGCGTGTAGAGACGTTATGTCGATGTCAGTTGAAGGAGGCGCCCCTAAATATCAGGAAACATTATTTTAAACACAATATCTCACAATCCTCTGCAAACAATCACAATCCAAACAAACTATACAGCTCCTTTAAAAGGTACAGGTGCATACCAATAAATTTGAATATTATTTAATTTAGTAGCTCAGTTCGGTTTGTGGTTCTTATGTGGCAAATCTGAAAAAGTTCATCTGCGGATGTTTCATCATGTAGTGTTTGTTTTTTGTGGCACAGAGCTGTTCGTGTGCTGGTTTATTTTAAATGTGTTGCATCGTTTAGATGGTAGGTAGGTGGTGCTGTTGCTCACCTATTTGGCTGAAAGAGTCAGAGCCAGTTGGGATGATGAGAGCTTTACCTGAGTCACAGGACACAGTTTTCCTGATTGCAAATAAAAAATAATAAAAGGGAAAAAAAACAAATGAACTCAAGACATGTTGCTATCATTTATATAATAGATGACAAAACTAAATGAGAGTTTTCATAAAAGGATATGAACTGCTGCAGTAGATGTTGATCATTTCAGAACTTCTGACTTTATAATGATTAGAAAGTTACTTAAAAGCTTCACATCTAAGTTCTTCATATCCTACAATTTCATATAAAATTCTTCTTAAATAATGAAATCTATTTGCATTAATTGGTCATTTGCTCCTCACCCTCTGTCCAGACCAAACGCCAGATGTGAGAAGAAGCTCTTGGTTTTAGACATGAGGGTCTCTGATTTAATGCTAGTGAACTAATATAAAGAACAGACAGAAAAAAACAGAAATGAAAGAAGCTTAACAGCAGATGGAAATTAAACTGCATATGGATATATATAGGCTGCTGGGGTTCACTTACAATCAGAGAGGCTGCATAATAGTGGGCAAGGAAACGGAGGGTTTTTCTAATAACTTTCTTCTTGTCAGAGTCAAAGTCCTGCAACATAAATCAAAAGACTTTCACTTTAAATCTGTCACACAAAATAGACCAGACTGCCTGTAATTTATCAAGGGATGAAATTTTCACTGTATGCACACACCTCACTTGAACTGAAAGCAGTAAACAATAGACGTACCATCCAGTCAATGCGGAGCGGTTTTAACTGTGTGAGGTCATTTACCTGAAAGAGGTCATATTTACTGCCGATGATGATCAGTGGAACGGGAAAAGGACTGATCAGCTCCCTGTCCTGTTGAAAGATGAAGTTAAACCTTCAGAAGTACATATGAAAATAAAATATACAAACATCAAGTAAATAAAAATGGAAAACCACAATGATCTCTGCCCGTACTGGGTAATCTTTTGGTAAGACCCGAGCTGCTGGGTGAGCAGCCCTCTGCCGTTTGCCTCCAGGTTTGGCCTTCTGTGCTTCAGAGAAGACTTTTTCCACACGAGCTTGAGTTGCAGTCAGAAGTTTCTCCATGGTTCCCCACAGAGCATTGGGTTTGGACAGGTCCAGAACGAGCACGACAGAAAGAGACCTGAGAAAAACCGCGCATTCAGGGACACGCTGCTTCTGTACTACCAAGAAGCTTTAAGTACAATGATAAGGCAAGAAGTGACCAACCTTATACTGTTTGGAGTGATGGGGATCTGGATGAGGTCTGAGAGAGAGGTTCCCCCTCCCAGTTCCCACAGGTGGGCTATATCTTTGGGCTGAAAGAGGAAAGAGGAGGTCCGCTTTTACAGCAGGCAAGTAACTGGCTGTCTATAAAGACTTACATGGCTTCTGTATTACCAGTGAACTGACTACAACTGAAAAAGTTTTAAATTAAGTTAGATTCCATCAGTTTTACATTAGCTTCCTTGTTCGTGCTCCAATCACTTGTTGCCATGAACCCCTGATCAATGCTTATTGTGCTGGATTACTAGATCAACTAAATACATTTGAAATGCTTTAAACATAACATAAAGAATATAAGGAAGTCTTTTTAAGTACAATCTTAAAAAACAATATTTGTGATTCTTTAGCCTACTATAAGTCTCATGGAGAGGTCATTAAAAATCATTTTTGGTCGCCTTACTGTGTTGTGTCCCTTGGCCCGCCTGCCAAACGTATACTCCAGCGCTAGGGTTGGCTTGGGTGGCTCATCTCTTGTGGAGAAAAAGAAAAGAATTTGAGGGTAAATTGTGTGCAATTTGTGTGCAATCCAGCCTCACAAAGAGCAAGGAAAAAGCAGGCAGATCAGGAGGAAAGTGATGGACCGGGGAAGCATCCAGGAATCTTATGGTAGCTCTGGTGGAGGCAATCCAACTTATCTGAGATTGAGACACTTTGCAAAGAAGCTGTAGTTGCAGCAAGAGATGTACAGAGATATTAAAAAAAGATAGAGAATGACTTTTCTGCGGAACCTGTCTGGTGAAATGGGATTTTAAAAAAAGGGAAACAATCGTGTAAATGACTTATCATGAATTATGAGTTGACAATTGACCCTCACCTCTCCAGACATCTGAGGAGAATTGACGTTTTACCCTGAAAAAGACGAATTGACTTCATAAGCTATAACCTATGATTATGTGAAGCTTGTCTTTCAACATATGAAGATAATGTCACGAGGCTGTACCAACCCCAGTCTTGCTCCCCATCAGAAACACACTCCGTTCACAGACCGTCTCTCCTCCGTCCTCCTCTGCAGCTCCGCCCTCCTGACTGCGGACCTCCGCCGCCGCCAGCTCCCAAATCGTGTCTGAACTGAAAAATGAGAGAGAACAAATTCAGAACGTTTCGGAGAAATAGTCTCTTCTTTCTAAGAGAGCTGCGCAGCAGAAATAAATTCCTTCTTTGGGATTATCACCTCATTTTTGCCATTGAACCGAAGAGCTAGCTAACGGACACAAACGACAACGAGCGTTGCCACAGCAACGACAACCTTTTTCTCGGCGACAATGGCGGGTTTGGGTGCCACCTATAGGTGCATACCGCCACCTACCGTTCTGGAGCATGAAAGGCGGGCTTCAGCCTTCTAAAGGCATCCATACAATGCAAAATGTGAAGATAGTTTTTAGCTAAAAATGCGATTCGTGATGGTCTGTGAGTTTCTTTTAAACAATCAGCAATATCAAATTGAACCCTTCCATGTAAATTTCATTCTTAATGCGCTTTTATCAGTGGAGTATAGATGGTAGATTACAGTGTTCTACATTTAAAATGGCATAACAGTGCAATATGGTGGATATGTCAGGATGCTTTATTCATTCCTGTATTATTAATAATAAATTATATTCTAAAACAACTTAATTACCAATATTACATAGTGGTAAGGTTGTTTAGGTCAATTAAAGATTATGCGAGATTAAGGAAGTTTATAAACACAAAAAGAAACGATTGAACAGAAAATCAAGGTTATCTGTTTCACGTTGATTTTAAGTTGCACTATACGTGCAGGAGTACTGGTAACACAAAAGGAAACGTCAAAAAGTAGGAGATAAAATTGTAAACATATGAAATCACAATTGCTGTACGTTCATGAATTTGATATTTTTCAGTCCATTTCTTCGTCTCTTAACTGTTTCCATAACAAGCCAAATATATGTTAACTACAATAAATACACAATATGTCAATTGTTTGTGATACATTGCTGCCATTGTTATGCCTGAGACCCAGATCCATTAGTTTCTTAATAATGCAAAACCAACATAAAGCATTTGTATGCTTTAAACCTCCACACGTTTTGTCAAGTGCAGACCACTTTTACTAAAAACACAAGTTTTAGACTTCTAAATGAAACTGTCTCTGTTTAATATTTTAATCTGTATTCAGTAGTTTTATTCTGTCAATACTTGTTCCAAACCTTATTCTTTGCATAGTGCTGCAACTCTAATCACCCATCTAAAACATCTTCCTATTATGATTTTTCAGTATAAATTTCATATTTTTTAAGCTTTTAAAACTTTATAAATGACAAACCTATGAAATGTGATTATATATTCTTTTTTTATTTAGAAAAGTAAAAAGGCAATCATGGTCCAAGCATTAGTTGAAATCCTCCAGTATCAGCAATATCATTTTGGATCAACATGCCTTTATTACAAGCAACCAAAAGCAGAACACATTTTATAACAACTAATAAAATACTGTACATGAAATAATGGCATCAAGTTTTCAGCAGCCATAATGCAATGGCTCAGGAGGTCGTCACAACTTCAAGCATTGTTTTGTGATTTCCATTAAACAGCAGATGGGAGTGATGAATAAATGTCTCTTGACTGATGCTCAAAATTAATAATAAGGATGGTCATGATTTTTTCCTTGGTTCATCACAATAGGGTACATTTTCTAACAGTAGACCCTCTCTAGGTCGAAGCACTGTGGAAGGAAAAGAGATGTAGTGAATCAACAGGGGATCATATCAAGAATAAGTATTACAGCAAGCATGAGGTGCAAGGAGAAGAAACATACAGAGCTTGTTTTCTGCAACATGTTCCACTTGTAACACCGTCTCACGAAGAACAGCTTCCACATCAGAGCCCATTTTAATCATCTGTAATTTGCAAAAAAACAACATATATATACAGTATATATATATATATATATATATATACACAGTCCAGTCACATTAATGTGACCATCTGTCAAAAGCCAGAATAACCACCTTTCACAGAGCGAACTGCTACGAGACGTGCAGGAAGAGAGTCACTTAGGTCCCTGAAGGTCTTCTCTGGGATGTTGAGCCATGCCGACTCTAATGCCGTGGCCAGCTGCGCTAGATTACGCGGTTGAGGATCCATGGCGCGAACAACTCGATCGAGATGGTCCCACAGATGCTCGATTGGGTTTAAGTCAGGTGAGTTTGCTGGCCAGGGGAGGACGGTAAACTCATCCTGGTGCTCTTCGAACCACGCACGTACACTGGCAGCTGTATGGCACCTCGCATTGTCCTGCTGGAAGATGCCATCATCCTGAGGAAAAACAATGCGCATGTAGGGGTGGACATGGTCCGCAAGGACAGATGCGTACTTGTATTGATCCATCGTGCCTTCCACAATAATCAGTGAACCCAGAGAATGCTAGGAAAACATTCCCCAGACCATAATGCTCCCGCCTCCAGCTTGGACCGTTCCTGCAATGGTTGCAGGGTGGTTCCTTTCAGAGGTTTCACGCCTTATACGCCAACGTCCATCTGTCCGATGGAGCATAAAACGCGATTCATCTGAAAACGCTACCTGTCGCCACTCAGTGGACGTCCAGCTGCTGTACTGGCGTGCAAATTCTAGCCTTCGTCGTCGATGAACACCAGTCAGCATAGGTGCACGAACCAGGCGTCTGCTTCGGAGGCCCAGACGCAGCAATGTTCGCTGAATAGTGGTTTGGGAGACACTTGTGGTAGCCCCTTGGTTCATTTTAGTGGTCAGTTGCTCAACGGTAGCCCGTCTATCTGCCCGAACGCATCTCCGCAACCGTCGTTCGCCTCTGTCATCTATGGCCCGTGGTGCACCACATTTGCCACGTCGTTGATTTTGGACAGTCCCATTTTGCCATGCACGGTACACTTTTACCACGGCGGCACGCGAACAGTTCACAAACTCAGCCGTTTCGGAAATGCTTCCACCCTTGGCCCGAAAGCCAATGATCATGCCCTTCTGGACGTCGGATAAATCGCTTCGTTTCTGCATTACGCCAACGATTGAAATGTTTTCCGAAGCCCACACACACCCTTTATATACGCTCAACTGCACTGTGCTGCCACCTGCCTTCTGTGATTGGTTATTTAACTCTGAAGTGGAAAGTACGTGGTGGTCACATTAATGTGACTGGACTGTGTATATATAATGAATGATGGACTAAGGAACTCTACATGTTTAAATGTGTCTGTTCAAACAAAATGTAATATAAACAGTAACCTACATAAATGTAAAGTGTAATTTCAAACAAGAACTTCATTCATTAAAAGAAAAGTAATCTGGCCAACGAATCTGGCCATATGTGAAATAAATTACAGTACAGCCTAAACCTAATTACTGACTGTGTCACCAAAGGTGACACAGTCAGTAATTAGGTCAGTCAGTTACTGACTAATTACTGACTAATTAGTCAGTAATTAGTCAGTAAAAGGTGACACTGTGTCACCAAAGGTGACACAGTCAGTGTCACCAAAGTGTCACCACAGGTATTGTCACCAGTGAAAATAACCATTTTATATCAATGTGGAAGAATTTAATTCAACCACACAGGGGAGTTTCAAGGATAAGCGTTCTTGTGTGAGCCAATCTTTGACAAGGCCACTTTAAAACTTCAGTTTTGTTTTCTGTTGAACCAGTCAGGGCGGGTTGGATGTGTTTTGCAATATTGTCCGATGTAACCCGTGTGTTTGAACTTGGTGCCATGAACTGAATTTATGGTTCTAACATACGGCAAGTCGCCCAGTCCCAGAACCAGCAAAAAGACGTCACACATTTAATTTATTTTCCTGAAATGCTGAGTCAATTGTGTACAAGATGCAAAGGGATGTAAATCTCACAGAAAGTTTCATTTTTGTCTCGTCAGTCCCGGAATATTTTCCCTAAAGTCTTAAATTATCAAGCTGTTTATTTGGAAAATGGACACGGATCTTTGTGTTCTTCTTCAAGAGATGTGCTTCTGGTCTTGAAACTCTCCCATTTATGTCATTATTGATCAGTCTCTTTCTTATTTTAAGTGAGGCTTGAAGACTTTTACCTGTCGTATTTTGTGTCTTCTTGGATGAGTTATAGATGAGCTATTGGAGTTATTTTGGATGGGGTAGTCCTCATCATTTAATTAAGTCATTACATTTTATTAAATGCACCAGTAGTCCTTATTCTATGCTTTTGTTTTCTCAATATAACAAATAAAAATAAGGAATAGCATCATTATCATAACAGTAATAATTTTATAATATTACTGCAAAGATAATTTCAAAATGTAAAACTATCTTCGCAGCACTTTTACTTTTCTACTTATATATATATATATATACAATTCAATGGACCTTTTCGATGTTTTCCTCTGACGTTTCATTTTTGTTTTTCTTGAACTCCTCGTTGATCTGTAACTCCAGCAGTTTAAAAAGAAAACAGACAACGAATGAAAACATCCGATAATAAACATCCAATAGTAATTTACCTGCTTTGTTCTTCAGCAGAGAGATATGCTGTCCTGCTGTGTGACCTCACCTGTCAAAGCTCTTTCATCTTCTCTGAATACATCCATTCTTGTTCTGTGCAGCTTTTTAAACACACTTAGAACCTGCATTTATACATATTAAGCCGTTAACTTAACACACATTTAGCAGCTGTGAATTCAGACAGTTGTAACTGACGCTTTTAGGTGACTTAATATTTAGTAAAAAAAATAAGATAAATAAATAACTTCAGCGTGACTTAGTCTAATAGACTTAAAGAAAATACTATTTCGCTAAAAGTATTTTTCTTAAATATAAATATTGCTCAACACTCACCTTCAAACGAGTCCCCATGCTGAATTTTCCACCTATTTCCGGTATGTACGACGTTGACCAATCAGCGAGGGTTTTGGGATGACGCAGTGTTTCAGCCAATCAGTGTTCAGCTTGTTCTTAGCTAGCTAAAAGTAGCAATCTGCTCCACACCACACCCCCTTCAGTTGATCTGCGCCAACATGGCGGATGAAACGGCGAAAGCGCAGGTTGCCCAGCCGGGCGGAGACACAATATTTGGAAAAATCATTCGCAAAGAAATTCCCGTCAACCTCATTTATGAAGACGATCAGGTATGCAACTGAAATGTTCACTTATGAAGGATTTTTATTGCAGCTCAAGCCCGCTGCAGTTCACTTTCACTGCAGCACTTTTTGGTTCAGTCTGAGCTAGCTTTGCAGAAAGCAGGCTAAGACAAAGTGTGGTGGTTGGAGTTCCAAGTCCTGAAAGTGTGCTAAAGTGTAATACTTTAGGGACAAAGAGGAGGGCAAGTGATCAGTTTAATTGCTCTGGGAACAGAGAATTGTGCGTTTCTGAATTTTTACTTTCGTTCTGTATTTGCTGCAAATTGATGAGATTCCAGTTGGCTGTACTTTCAATCCAGTATTAGAGATCTGCACTTAGCCTGCAGACCTATAATACAATAATTTGTTATAAAGCATGTAGCACACCATAATGCAGAACAGATGCCGTGTGCTGGAGCGTGTGTCGTCCTAAAAATAACTGTAGATCTGAATAAAAAACACTTAAGCTACATCTGAAGTGCTTGTTGTTTGTTTTTCTTTCTGTTCCTTCTCTCTTTTTATTTCAGTGTGTTGCCTTCAATGACATCGCTCCACAAGCCCCCACTCACATCCTGGTCGTCCCTAAGAAGCCAATTGTTCAGCTGTCGCAAGCCGAGGAAGGCGACGCTGCAGTGAGTAGATTCAAATTCAGTTTAGAATAATTTATATCATCGGCCACCAGAGGGAGGCATTTACAAATATTACAGATATTTTTGAACCAAGTGTGTTACTATAAACAACCAAAAGTGGTATGATTTAGTAAATAAGTCGTTAAATATTTTACTATGCGATTGTTTACGATGTAAATAAAAATGCATGTCCTGCAGATGAGAAAAAATATGTAAATGTTTCAGTGATTTACTAGTTTTTGGTAATAATTTAGACAATTTGATTTGTCTAATAATGCACATTAATATAAATATATGAATTCTTATGTATTTGATGTACAACAGCTTTATTTAAACTGTTTTGGGAATGAATATTAACTTGGCAACCTATGTGTTGAATCTGTTTTTAATCGAGTCTTTTCCTCTTGCAGTTGTTGGGCCACTTGCTGATGGTTTCAAAGAAAATCGCTAAAGACGTAGGCCTGTCGAAGGGCTACCGGATCGTCATCAACGACGGGCCCGACGGAGGCCAGTCTGTCTACCACATCCACGTCCACGTGTTGGGTGGACGCAGTATGGGATGGCCCCCAGGCTAACCTTCCTCCTCCTGCTCCCGTCGCCATGTCGCATCGACGTCCCTGGTCTGACATCGGTCCTGTTAAAGTGAAACAGTGAAACAAATGTGAGGTTTCTGTGGTGTTAATAAAATACATAAGGGTTGATTGAAACTTGTGTGTGTTGGGGGTCATGGTTTTTAAACGTTTGCATTTCGGGTCATAACTTCGCAAACCTAATGTGGAGGAAAAATGTGGAAAGTTATATTTCTTCAATGCTCTGGTGGAATCCTCAGCCTAAATCAATGGCTTCCAGTGTTGGTCCTCAGCCGCCACTGATCGTCATGGTGAAGTTAGGTGCATTGCCACGCACCTAACTTCAGTGAATGTGTGATAAACAGGCTTCTGGAGCTCTTCATGGCATACCGAGAAGGTCATGAAGTCATTTGAATGCAGTCCTGCATTAAAGACATCTTAAAACATGAGGGGAGCGATCCATGAGGGCCAGGACTCACATCAAGTCACCTTAATGCAAATTGCCACATGTGGAAGAAAACTGACAGTATACATCACCCTGAATAAACCATACCTATAGGGACGAGTCCTTTGGGGTATAAAGGTCTGAGATTTGGGGCAGAGGTTTTACCTTTCAGCAGGAAAACAGTCCTAAAAATGTATCTAGAACTTTAATGCAGTGGTTTAGATCAAATGTAGGTAATTCTACACCCAGTTGGGTTTAGATCTAGAATTACCAGACCTAAATCCAACTAAGAATCGTTGAAAATAAATATTTGCAGAAAAGCTCTATTAAGTTTGAATGCGATTAAGGCGTTTTGGCCCCATAAAATGTTCGTCTCCAGATATGCAAAGCTAGTAAAGACTTGGCACAAAAGACTGAAAATAGAGGTTCTTAAATTGTAAACTTCAGGGCTGATTACAAAGGCATGCCGCATATTTTTCAGTTTTTATCTATGTAATGCTTTCAAAACTCATTTTACTTCCACTTCACAATTATTCAGTATTTAGTGCTGGTACATCTCAGAATCTCGGTGAAATGCGCAGAAGTTGGCGGCTGTGACCAAATGCGAGAAAGTTTAAAACCTTTTGATGCAAGTTTAAAAACCTGTATAAATTGCATTTGGTCTGGATTCAGAGTCTTCACCATGCTGCCTTGTGCTTTCCAAGGTTTCATTTTCCTGTGAAAAGATGCAAATGTATAACAGAATTCAGGCCATACAAAGGACCTGCGGACTCATTTGCATTTTGATTTGACACATGATTAATTGCCTTAAGGATAGAGCAGAGTTCAGTACAAAAATAACTCAATATGCAGGTCCACAGCACAGTAGTCAGACCCCTTCATGTTTCTACATTTAGAAATGCATGTCAGGCTTTAGAATAATTTTTTTAAAAGTATTAATGCAAAAATAATCGACAGTAACAAAGTAAAAATATGTGTACATGTTTGTGTACTTAAATTGAGTTGACCGAACATGATTTATAATCTCACTTCAGTGTTGTGATCTTGATAATCAGGACACGTTTGCACCCAATAAGAGGCGGTACAGACGCAACAGGTCAATAGCTCTTTTTTTTTATTAACAGTAAGAATGCAGATAGTTGAACAAATATAAAATGCTTAAAACATTCACATAATATTAAAACAAAAATAAATAAAATGATTTTCTTTACAAAATAAGAAAAAAAAAGTACAAAGAACACTGATCCAATGACACGTGTAGCATTTACAAAATATACCTAAATGTACCTAGCATTCACAGTCCCCTAAGGTTTTTACTTTCTGGACATCAGGAGAGGGAAGAGGGGCAACAGAATCGGTTCAGACCAGCAAGGCAGTCACTTCTGATATCAGGCAGACTGATATCCTGAGTTAGATGCAATCTGTCACTGTGTTGATGTGATGTGCAAAATAAAATCATTTTTTTATAGACAACTGCACCTTTTTCTTATTAGTCAATGTCCTTCTGTCATTTAAAAATTGACACTTTGAGGCATTTAGAATCTGTGTACAGTACAGTATGGAGGGAGGGAGGGAAACAAACATGTATCTTGGTACCTAAAAATCACTATTGTTAAAGGCGACTAAGTACTAATACACTGCTTTAAATTTTGACCTAGTCTACACACAGATTTTAAGCTGAAGAGAGGTTCAGAAGAAAAATGCTCAGTCTCCAAAAGTAACTCCAAAAGCAGCCAAGTGGTTGAGAAGTCTGAAACAGTCCAGGTACGTTGGGAGTTTCCCCTCATAGATGATGCAGAACAAAATAAAAACATTAAAAAATCCTCAATATTTGAAATGTGGAGCCACATTTCAAGATAATTTCAGCTTTTTTTAAATAAACAAAATAAAGGCATTTTAGTGATTATGTGTTATTTCAACGGCACCTTATTAAAAACTAATTCCAGCAGCTTTTTCCCACAGAGACAATGTTTGTAGTAGAGTGACAAGGAAGACTATTATCTAATTGTAAACAAAATCAAACAAGAACATTTAAATATAAAGTGATTAGTTCAAACACTGACTCAATAAAGTAGAAATCATCCCACAGGTGACAAGACCAAATAAAAAACAAGTGAATTGGAACAAAAATAGATTGGCACCCCTAATAAATATGTAAAAAGCCTAAAAATAATAAATTTATCTCTCGCTGTAGTAGCACAATCTCAGTCTTTTATCTGCAGTAACCTGCAACTCATTGTCGCTGAAATTAGGCAAAAAAAATTTGACAGCAAAATAGAAAACAATGAACTTGAAAATGTTTTTAATAAGACAATCACAGGGGATCTTTTTTTCTTAATATTCCGGTACCACAATGAGTGTTTCATTAAATATGGCACACTTAAATTATTTTGAGCACAGAATTTTTTTTTGTACATTCTTAAAGAAATTAAAATAGCCCAAAATTATTTTTGATGGACCTGATTTGACAAAAAGTTCTGACTCTGCCTTCCTAGAGGCCTTGTTAGGTGAACCAGTGATTGTAGCACCACAAAAAAATATTCACTAATGTTTTCTTGTGGATGCTGCTGAATAAATATTCTCATTTATAAAGCTTAGATTTTTTTTTTTAGAATTTTTCAGTGTGAGATTATGCTGCTGCAATCAAAGATGAATTTATTTTATAATTGGCTGATAAGAAATGTTGAGTTCTCTACAGGCAAGGACACAGTTTACTGGGAGAGAATATATATATATATATATATATAAAATTCATCCTAATGCGCTTTATATATCACTATAAAGAGCATTAGACAGATTTTATAATTATCTCTCGTTATACAGTCACAACAATTCATCCTGCATTAGTAAGAATTGTAATTTTTTGCTTCCCCAGGAGAGATTGCTTTAAAAATGGCACAACAATTTGAAAATAGTTACATCAGTAAACATGACTGAAGCTGCTACTGCTGCTTGAACCACCAATCAAAATGAGTCAGATCTGACTTGTAGTTGCACTACAAGGAGAAAGTGTGTTTCAGAAAAATTGATGGAAGCCTGATAAGTAGAACATGGTTCTACTTATTATGTAGAACCAATTATTTCATATCATCTTTTTACACGAATAAAATTCTGCTTGATTTCTGGAATAATCTCAATACTTCTAGGTTTAAACCATGTTTCTCATAATTGAGCTGAAATATCCTTTGTGTGAGTGTAACTAAAACATGTCAAAGTTTTACTTTACAACGCATTCAGTTTGTCTTCTATGAGCTCATAAAAAATGTGTCGACTAGTGTTTGAGGGGATGAGGCGCGACGCTGCTACAGGGGGTGGGGGCAGGTTTTGTTTTAAGGCATGTCCTCAGCGCAGGAAGGGTCCCGACGCACGAAGAAGGCAAGAGGAGTGAAGCAGGCCTCGGTCCATGAGGACATCAGGCTGGTCAGGGTGGTCGTTGGGCGTCAGCAGCAGGAGGCTGGGATGTTACCGTCAGGCTATCTGAAACATCCCTGGGTCAAGTTTCTGCTATAGTCGAGCGATTGAGAACGTCACTTCATTTCTGGTCACTGCTGGGTAAAAAGAAGACTGTGCGTCTGCCAGACGCCTACGCGCTAATCCATGCTCAGGTTTATTCGTTTCTCATCAGGGAGAGCTGCCGTTCATTTCTGTGCGATGGCCTCTTCTCCACTCGGCCGCCTGCGACTGAAGGGCAGCCCGACGACACCCGCCAGGCCCAAACCCACGATGCTTTCTCGGCCCTCTGTGTTGGTGGCGGAAGACTGGACCCTGGTGGAGGCGGCCGGACCGTCAGGCCCAGGAAGGATTTCGGGCAGCGACTCTCTGGCTGGGCTGACGGAGGTGTGGGGCGTGGCTTTGGCGGTCGGGACCTTGGTGGGGCTAGTGAGGCTGAGGCTGGCCAAGGCGTCCAAAGTCCCGTCTGGGTCCACCATCACGTTAATCACTGAGACACAGGAAGTACTTTGTGAAACGGCTGATTCCCATGTTAAACCGATTAGCTAAAACTGCTGTATAGAACTTTTATAAAAAATATTACATTTTATATAAATGTTAAAAATGTCGTGACAGTACAAAATGAGACAGCTAATCTGTGAAAAAAAAAGCCTTCATCCAGTACTAACTGCAAAAATACAACACTTAGAAACAACCATCAGAGACAGGAGGAGGGTCTTAGCGCTGTCAATCATCCATGTTTACGGGCTGCTCACACCCTCCCTCTTGCTCTCTGCTACGCTAAACCACAACAAAGCCCGTCATGAATGCTGAGGCCAGTCAGCACGGCCGATGACGGCAGGTAAACGGTTTACCTGTAACAATAAGTTGCTTCTTCTCCATTAGTACACCGAGCAGCACATGCACAAGCATGACTGACAACACTAAGACCTCCTCGCTCTGATTGGTGTATTTCTGCAGTACAAGTATCCCTGGCAGGAGGTTGATGATTTTATAGATTATCTGTCTCATGTTATACAGTCACAACATAATAATTTCAACAAGAATATGTAAAAACAATAAAAGTTACATACTGCAACCATAACCTTTTCAACTTTTGCATATTTTATTAAGCAGCATCTGTTCTGCTTTACCTTGGAGCTGTTTCTCAACTCTCTTCAGTTCAAGCAAGATCGAAGAGATTTCCTAAAAAAAAAATGTTGACAATATTAAAGTTTCCATTCATGTTCGACTCATGTTCTTTTTAAACATTCTTGTGTCACAGGACAGTTTTCTGTACCTTGTTGGAGGTTTTAAGAAGTGGCGCTTCACTCTCTGACTTCAGTTTACTCTCAATTTCATCCCAGTTTCTGTCCTTATCCTTGAACAAGATCCTGGCAGGAAAAGAAATATTCAAGTTGTCACAGATCCACTATTTATTTACATGTAAAATGAATATCCCGTTGTAACATAACCAAAAATGGAGAGGTTCAAAGAACATGGCAGCTTTTGTGTAACAACAAGTACCTGATTTTTCCTGCTGTTCTGTCCACAGAGTGTCTGATCTTGGTTGAGAGCTGAGACACTGAGTGGATCAGGAGGCTGTCCAACACAGCCTAAAGACCCACAACGTCACAATTAGAGCCTGTTTTTTATTGCGAAAGCCTCAAAATGCTGGTCGTTGTGCTTTAGGTTCGTCAGGCAGCTCCTCACCTCCTCTCGGTTCCAGGTGCGCCTCCTCAAGGCCCGCGGCTCCCGGCCGTCAGGAGCTCGGGGTTGGTGCTCAACGGGCTTTCCGTTGATTTCTGGCGGCTTGTTGGATGAAATAACTGGAGGGATCTTTCTAAATTTGAGGCTCTCGTCAAACACTCGATCCACCAGCTGGGCCAGAGCAGAGAGAAGGGCAGAGGAGACAAAAGGAGCGAAGGTAATCAAACCTTCAGCTCGGCTGTTGTGTTTCAATGAGCTGCATAAAGATGTTAGAATGTGTGAAACGTGGGCTTAGACACTTTATCAAGGAAAGTTGTGTCTTTCATAAGGATAAAATTAGTAGAAACAAATTTGTACTCTTCTTCCCACAGTAAAATTCAAGAACTCTGAAATATTTTCAAGGTAAACTTTTTCAGTGCCACACTGGAGAAAGAAACAATAAGAATGAACTAAAACATAGTTTTAATTCACTACTATTATTACTATTAATAATTTCTTGCAATAATATCTACACTCTACAGTAGCGACAAGCTAAACTAAAATATAGCAGAATTGTGTAATGTTTGTTTCATACACACCCTGACCGGTCAGAGAACAAAACACTAACAAAAAAAACAATTTCAGTCATCTTCTTTAATGCACAAAATATACAGTTACACACATCAATAAGTCACTGACCCAATAGGAATAATAAATATTAATAAATGACAAATATTAATTAATAATCAAAACAAATCATGTTAAGATAAATGACATATACAAAGAAAGCTATGAAAACTGTTCTAGCAAAGTTTACTGGAATTTAGTAAAAAACATTAATTTTGGCAATTCTAACTTACCAAAAATAAATAAAATTTAGTTTGATTCAAATTCAGACATTGGGGAAAATGTATCTGCCCTTTTATTAGGTGTATGAAAATAACTGGCTTCAGTTGTTTCCCAAATGTAGGCTTTTAATCAAATGTTAGATTAGAATTTGTAACAAAATTGTCCAGTTTGAATATCAAGTACAGAAATCAGGCACTTTCCAAATGTTGAAGATTGAATCAAATAAAACTGATTTTAGGGAATTTAAGCGGCCGTATGAACCCTGGAGCTAAGGAGTCGAAAGTTCAGCAAATAGAAGCTCATGAGAAGAACTGAAAGCTGTGAAGCAGCAGAGAGGCACTCGTTTTCCCCCTTACTAAACACAGGAATTAATGACAAAGTTGCAATGAAAGCGCAAACATTAAGGCAATAGAAGAAGAAGAAAACCAGGCACCTTTTTCATGCTCTCCTGTATGTCCGGCTGCGCGGGGCGTGCAGGGCATACCTCTTCCCGGGTGTCGATGGCCGAGCCCGGGGTGGTGGCGGCGGTGCTGACGGTGGTGCTGGGCGCGGTGCCGGACGAGCTGACCGAGTCTATCTCGCCGGCCACGTCATGGATCTCGCGTGCCAAGATGGCCAAGTCCTTGGCCAAGTCCTGGCTGATCCTGCGCACACAGGGGAACAACCTGTTAATCAGACGGGGTTCTTTAGGACTCAGAAGCTGCTTTAAAGTGCAAATGAATCAGCAGATGGTCGGTACCTGGCTATCTCTTCGCTGTGAGCTGTCCAGTCCCTGATGTACTCCTCCTGTTCCTTCATGCGGTGTTTGATGCCCGCTCCGCCGGGGATCGCCACCATGTCCGCCGGTCCCGAGCTGGAGGCGGAGCTGAGTCTCGAGCCGCGGTGCGGGACGAGGTGGTGGGGCCGGACGTGGGGGCGAGCGCCGTGCTTTGCCGAGTTCCGGCCGGAGCCGAACTCTTCCTCCGAGGTGGAGCCGTATTCCGGCGGCAGGCGCCTCCACCTGCTGCTGCTGGACACTGCAACGGCAGCACAAGCCGTTACTAGACATCGGAAAAAGTCACAGTGGTTGTTGACTCGCTTGTTAGCAAGTTCAGATGCGAATGTTGTTCAGAAGTTTACGAACGCTTTTCTATTATTTACCATTTTAAAAAGAAGAATTTGGTGCAGGGGTCTGGATTTCTTGTGGATCCAGTCCACACCGAGTAAAAATGACACATTAAAGATCAAATATAAACACAAACTCCTATTATTCTGTTAATAGCGAGTTTTGGTCAAATGGCTCAAACCTTGTCACAACTAGGTGCTTCTAAAAAATAATGAGCCCAAACACACATCAGAACAGTTTTTTTTAGCAATAATAAAAAGGGCGACATTGAGGTTTTGTAAAGCTCTGACCTCAGTTTGCATCAAGGTCCCCTCTGTTCATCTAAAAACCAGACCGGTGACATGATCTATGGATATTTGTGTTCTAATCATTTATTTACTGTTGTTAAGAGATTTTTGAATTCAGTTCATTTCTATTTGTTGGTCACTGTGGATGTTAGTGTTTTTCTATGAAGTTTATTATTCCTTTGGTCCTTACTCATTTCTTGGTTTGTTCTCTTTACCTCATCTTTTTCTGCTCTCGATTCATATATCCTATTGTGTCTTAATTCAGCTCCTCTTTGTATTTTTTGTTTATTAGTCTCCCAGCTCTCATTTTGTCACAGCTGTTCCACATCCCCTCTGATTAGCTCCCCTGGTTCCTGTTATTTTCCAACCCATGCCTCTGTAGATAAGCTCCTTGTTTTTTTTATTGTTCCTCTCTGGAATTTTCTGTTTCACTCCTCCAGTTTCCATCATCTGTCTTTATGTGTTTTACCTCCAAGGTCTCCTTGATTTTGTTCTTTGGTTATTAAGGTCTCTGCTACTTTTCACTAACGTCATTTTCTGTATTTGGGTTGTCATGCCAACCTCACAACATGACAAATAGTCAAATGTTGAGGCCAATATTGAGGCAAAACTTTGCTGATGTAGCTACAAAAAGTTGTGGAACCAAGTTGTGCACCAAGTCGTTTTTAAAAGTATTAAAACTTTGTTTGTGTAATCATTCCACCCTCGAAAAATAATAGTTAAAATGAAACATTAAATTCAGCACTATCAGGAGTGTATGTAAACTTCTGACCAGCAATTTATGTCACTCTTGAGGAAATTAAGTGTTTTGGGTGTTTGACAGCGTATTTAGCAATGATAAAAATCACACACAAAAAAGCAGCAAAAAATATTTTGAAGCATTTCAAGACGTCCAACAAAACGAAGAAGCCATAAAGCTTCATGTTAGGTTGTTTAGAAATGTTCAAACAGCAGCTCTGTTAGTCCAGCTCTGAGACAATGAGATTATACCTCGCTCAGTCCAACTCTTCAGTATAACACGGGGAAAAGTGTTACAGTGTGAGCAAAGCAGCTGGCTTATCAGCACAGCATGACTAAATGGATTTAAGGAGGACACAACATTAGCTATCGAAGGCTTGGTAGAGCTGGGTCATCATGAAAGAGATTTTTGACAGGTATTAAAGCAATGAACCAATATTACTTTTATTCCAAGCAATATTCAGACGTATGCATTAAATAAGAACTGTTTGAAATCCTTGAAGGATCCTTCACATCTGAGCGTTGTTTTGACCCAGGTCTGGAGGTGTTAAAATACACACATGCACTACACACAGAAGTCCAATTAGACTTCATGGTTCTGGTACCGTACCAATCAGCTCTTCCTCTGCATCACCCTCTGGAGGTTCAGGCTGAGGGCTTTCTGGACGATGAAAACCAATGCAAAAGGTCATGACAACACAGGTGTTTACTGAGAAATATTTACACACGAAATGCACCAAAGTGCCAGCTGATGACCAGAACCTGTTGGTTTGTAGCCCTCAACGGAGATCGCCTGTTCAGAAACTCAAAAATGTGAATTATTTTATAGCAAATGTGGTGGTGAACACATGATTTGAGGAAACGGGGCACGCTGTCAACACGCTTCATTGTCGACTAAGGGTGCGTTCACAATGCAGCCTGAAGTGACTCAATTCCGATTTTTTTGGCAATTCCGATTTTTTTGCCGGGGCCGTTCACACTGCCAGTAAATGCGTCCTGTATGTGTTCTGCAGTGTGAACGGGCAAACGACCTGAAAGTGTCCCGCATGCGCAGTAGAGGGCGCCATAGCGTCAGCGTTCTCGGTGTTCTGCCAACTGCCATAAAAAGAAGAAGTGCTCAGTGTTTGCAGAAGTAAACAGGTTAACGGTGGAGCTTAGCTTACACATATGAAGTTGTTATCTGGCCGGAGCAACATATTAACAACTTAATTCTCAGATAGTCAGTCATGGTTGTTGTTTTTCTTCCTACTTGCACGTATCAGGACGCAGAATAGTGAGATTTGTTGAGAAACAGTGACGTTCAGTTCGGATGAATGTGACCTGGACGTTAGGTCGCATTTGAATTGGATGCGTATTGGATATGGGTCACATTCGAAATAGAATCCGACCTGAGCTGTTCACACTGCCATGAAAAGATCAGATACAGGTCGCATTACGTCAAAAAAAAAAAAATGGAATTAAGTCACTTCAGGCTGCAGTGTGAACGCACCTGAAGTGACTGAGTGAAGAAGACTCAGTTACTTTCAGGTGTTGAAAATGAAGTCAACAGAAGCATAGGGCCATTAAGACTTTTAAAATGTAAGCTATTTTTAACACCTCGCCTTGAATCTGTGGTTTATTCAGAACATGAGCGAGCAAGATTTTCAGTGGACAATACAAAGGCTGAATAAGCTAAACTAAAGTTGCTCTGATACTTTTGAGCTTTCGATCTCTGTGTATGAACCATGATAGAGTCGGAAATGTCAGCAACCTTTTTGATATTTCAGGTCATTTAAGCATTGTCCAGCTAATGCATGCAAAAGAGCTGATTTTGCTACGATAGTGAAGAAAACCACAAATTAGATTCCCAACAAGACAGTAATATATATTATATAAAATAACAGTATATATAATATATATATTTATAATAAAATATTAGAAGGGATATAGGGTCACTGAAGAAAGAAAATCGATATCTGCCAGTCAATGTTTTACAAACTAGAGACCAGAAATCAGCTGCGAGCATCTCATGTTATGACTCAAAATCAACCATGAAACAGCTTATTTTTAATCAATAAACTGATTTAATTTTCTCTTCTTTTAATGAAAATCCTCAGATGTCAGACACTGAGTTCTCTTTTGTAGTTTGTTTTTCTTTGCTCACCTGTGGGCGAGCAGTATCCAGACGTCGTGGTTTTGGTCTTGGGCTCGTTGAGTTTCGACACACTGTTGGCTCTCATCCTTGGCGACAGCCGATTCTCTGTGGGCGTCGTCGAGCGCAAGCCGAGACGCAGCGCGGTCTCTGTGGACAGGCGTGACGAAGCTGTGGAGGGCCGGCTCACCGTGCACTCCGAGTCGCTGCGTGCCGAGACGGAGCCCACGCGATTCCTCCGTGGCTGAGCCAGCATGTCCAGCCGCGACATTCCCTTCCGTCCGGACGGCGGCTTAGAGGTGGAGCTCGTCGTGGACACCTCGGACGCCACGGAAACCCGGTCTGCATCGGCTAGATCCGTGTCAGACGTGTCCCCCAGTCGGGCCCGGCGGAGAAGGGAGGCTCTGGTGGGTCGTGGTTGAGGCAGAGAGGCCTGTTTGTTGAGTGAGGAGGCCGTCGCTGCCTGCAGATTTCGGCTGGTTTTGGAGGCACCGCTCATGGACGTCTTGGAAGATCTGCCGTCGAGTTTGGAATGGAGGAAGTCTTCTGAGCCTCGTCTATGAACCGAGTTCCCCAAAGGCCCAGAGTAGGTTTCCTGGTCTGAAGACAGAATGTCAGAGATGGGGAAGGAGGAGGTCTGGTCGTCGTCAGTGAGATCCAGGGAAGGCTGACGTGCTCTGGAGGAAGCGCCGGGTTGAGCTGAGCGAGTCCGACCCGTCGATTCGACAGTTCTACCTTTAGCCTTCCTCTCCAGGCGTTCGCGAGCGCTGCCGTTTCCAGAGGTCGTTTTGGACGCCGTGCTCATATTGCTCTTTTCCCGGTGCATGCTGCTGAGAGACTTCCGCTTTTGCACGCCGCCTGTGGCGGTCTTTCCCCCTGCTTCCGCTGCAGCATGGCTAGCCGTGCTGGCTGTGTCCACGTCTGATTCTGGGGATATGGAGTCAGTCCGAGCGGCGAGGCCAATGCTGGTAGTAGGAGGAGTTTTAATAGTTTTCTGGTCTAATTTGTTCTCGTCCCTGAGCTTAGCCTCTAGGAATGCCATGACAGCCTCCGTGTCTTTAAGCAGCGTAGTGGTGTCCATGCTGCCCACGGAGTCGCTGCGCTCCCGCTCATTGTTGCCTCTGTTGATGCGAGGGATAAGCTCTGGGGGGACGTTTGAACTGGGCTTCTCAATGGTAAAGCTACCCTGGCGAACGAGCACCTTCCCAGATTTCTCTCCTCCTTCTCCTGCTTCTCCTCCGTTGCTCTCCTCTGACCTCTTCCTTCTTTCAGTGCCCCGGACCGGACCCTTAGACGGAGAGGAGGTTGCCGAGCTTTGTTTCCTCTTGTTGGTCACTTCGCCGTCCTCCATGGGGGTTGGGAACTCTCCGTCTCCCTTGTTCTCTTTCTCCTGGGGCTCAGTGTCCTGTTTCTCCCCTATCTCAGATCTTAGTGCTTTGGGAGTGGGTTTAGACCGGGGGTCGTCCACTGGGAGCTGGGGGAGGGTCCTGCGTTTACGGTCGATCAGGCTGGAAGAGGGTTCACCTTTGCCAAGGGAAGGAACAGCGGACTCAAAGGCATCAGATCCTGAGCAAAAAAGACAAAAACCAAATTAATCAAAGGATTAAATACTGAATAAATCTAAGCTGTTTGTTGATTTGGGTGAGTCTACCCCTCTCTTTGTGCAGGAATGTTGCTGCTTCTGCTCCAGAACCTTCTGGGTCGGTCCTTGCTTGATTAGCAGCTAAACTGGCCCACTGAGAGACCCAGCTTGAGTCACCAACAAGGGCCTGAGGCAACACAATAGGCCAGGGTTAAGCAAAAAGAGACTGAACTGAAATAAAGGGGTTCTTCATTGAAACGATGGAGATCTGAAACAAGCCATGTACTTAAAAGATACAGTTATGTAATTTTGGTTTCCTGTTTTTTCTCTTAGAATGGTGGGTAGATGCTTACAAACACCCATCATGGACATAATTATGAGCTTTCAATTATCCATTGCATAACCTAAATAAACAGTTCTTTTCCTAGGATGGACTGATTATTATACAACCTTTAACACATTTTAAAACAAAATTAAGTGCAAAGGTTTTAGTCGTTTATCTTAAATAGCAAAGCTCATTTAAATTGACTGATTTGTTCCAAAAGACTAAGCTTTTAAGTTGATAAGTTTGGTTTCTCCAACGGGCATTTGAACATTATTTTCCTTCATCTAATATTAGCAGTTTATGGCAGATGGCTCACATTTGATCCCAAACAGAAGTTAAAACCAGTGTTAAAAGGCTTACGTTATTCAAATTTATTGAACATGATTATAAGACTGAAAGTCTGTTTTTTAAGGAAACCAACCCATAAATATGAACTATGCCTAAGTGGTCAAAACCAGAATTACGATGCTACAAAAACGGTATTGGTTTCTTTGCAACTGACTAACCAAACATTAGTTTATGCTTATTTGTCTCTTTATTTATAATTTGGGACCAACGGGGATTAGATCAAATGTGCACAACAGAAATAGAGAAAATCTGCAATACATTCAAACTTGTGCAAAACTGACTGATATGACCCTGACGTCAACTGCGGATGGATATAAACCTATAACTGGGACTTTATTTGCTATACAGTAAAAAAAATATCCAAATAAAATGTAAAATCCAGTTTCCAGTAATACTGATAAAGACTTTGTGTATCACTTGAAAAGAAAGGAATCCAAATGCCATAAAAGACGGATCAGACAGACATTTAGGATGTCAGTACAGTGAGGTGCTGCCCCCTCCGTCTTATGAAACGGCCTGGAGGGCTGAATGTCTTTCCTCATCCCAGTGTGATCTAGGTCACTCACTGAGGATGAACCCTCCTCCCATCTGACAGGCCAGTGGAGCAAAGTAGTCATCTCAAAGGAGTAATGGACTTGCACAATAAAAACTTCATCTTTTTTTTTTTGTGCAACATAACTAGGGGGCCAGAGAAATACCAAAATTAATTTATTTTGGAAAATTTCTTAAGTCCAAAGCAGATTTGTACCTCTTTCCCAGCATTTCCTGAGTCCTTTACTTTTCCTTTTAGGTTAGACAAAACCAAGCTGCTTGTATTCTCCTGCACCCCGAACACCTACAAATATATATAAAAAAACAACCAATGAATCAACAAAAAACTGGCAGGATATCATAATTTATGCAAATCTTTTATATAACTTTGTATGACTTGTGTGTAATGTACACATAATACAGTCATTTAGAGAATGTCAATACTCTGACTACATCCTCTTTCTGATACAGTGAATCCAACTAACAACGTGAGTTGTTTATTCAAAATTCTCAGCTCCCGTTCACTGAATATTTAAAAGAAACAAACAGAAACAACATCAGCAGGTTATAAATGAGAGAGGAAGAGTGGACAGCTGTGAGCGCTGTGCCAATTAGAGTGTCAGCTAATTACAGGAATTAGCATAACAACACTTCCTGTTTAGAATGTACCGCATGCAGACTTGAACTAACTCAGAATATTATGTAGTAATTATTTGACCACTTGTCCAAAGATAATTCTTGCATTAAACGCTTAAAAGGAAATGTGATATTATTTACTTTGGGTTAAATGGTTCAGAAAATAGTCCTTCTGTTAGCGATGCACAGAGAAATTCAGTGATTTGGTCATCACTAAGTTCCAGCAGGTTGGAGTAGAAACATCTTTGGTATATAGGTGTTGTTCTTAATGGAAGAAGGCTACAATTGGAGGATAAGGATAGGTGATGGTGGTGCAGCACAGGATTATGGGGAGGTAACTGCAGCAAAGAAGCAGCTCTGGTGTCAGGAGGGTACAATATTGTTATTGGCCATGACATATCAGATATCAATATCGGCTCAGATTTTCACATCAGCGCATCCCTAGTTATTAACTAGTAAAGCTCTGATGTCTTCTCTGTTTTTGGTATAAATAAATGAACACTTAAAGAAGGAAGGCTAGAAAAATAAATATTCTGAAAGCCGTTTTCATGTTTACTTGTGTTATATTTGGAATTCCTTAAAGTCTCTCTGCAGGTCAAAGTGTCACGAAAACTAGGGATTGGATATCGACTTCTTTAGTTTTTACTGTTCTTTGTTGCATTTGATAATGGGGAAATAGTAGGAAATTAAATGTTGCTTAATAAAACAGGACAGTGCCTCATTGAGCAAAAATCCCTCCTGCTTATTCCAGACGCATTCGGTGAGCTGATGTGCCAGAGAGGATGAGAGGTGGTCAAGCAAGGCCACAGAGAGATGATGGTGCTGTTTTAGTGGCAACTCCAGTTTGTCTCAAGGGACTCACTATGCAAAAGACTGCAGACCAAGCAAGTAAAAGAAAGCGACTATTAACGCTGCTGCAGCCTGTTTGGACTTGCTTTAGTTCTGCTTTTTATAGTTGCTGCAGAGCAATGTTTAAAGATACTACTTTTCATTTTAGTAGCTCCTTTATTATCAAAGTTTTGCAAAGACCTCAAACTAAAAACACCTCTAAACAAAAGGGTATGTTTTTTTTGAGGTTGACAAACATAAAACAAAAAAATCTTGGAGTGGTAAAAGCTGCTTAAGCCTTTAATTATAGGATGCAATTCAAAAAGTGTATTCAACATCAGCGAACTGATCTTTAAACACTTAATGCCATCTTTGGAGCATTTTAATCTGTTCCTGGTAATTTCAACTCCAATTCCTAAACTGTAAAGCCTCTAATGCAAAAGATAGTTTAACTGGATCCCCAAAAGATGCTGTATAATTACAATAATTACGGGTGATTTATACAAATACTGTGAAAAGTAAACTGCTCCTAACATGTCAGACTGCTCCCACCTTGTCTATCATGCGCCTGGCCTCTTCTTCTTCTGGATTTTTATTCTCCAGCTCGATAGTGTAAGTCCCCTTGTCACTGTGGTCGTCGTCCACCTCTCCCCCAGCAGTTCCAGCTCCCTTGCCGAGGACCGAAGTGTCCTCGCTGGGCGTCGTGGGGCTCCCAGTCGCCAGCCCAGTACTAGCCGAGCTCCGACCGATACTTTGGTCCTCTGACCTCTGCTTGAGCAGTACACGGGCAGCCGTTGGCGCGCCCACAGTTACTGTGGCTGGTATGGGAGCTGGAGCTTTTCCTGACGGTAAGAAAACAAAAAATTGGTTAAGCAGAACTTATCTTTAAGGTAAGCTTATTTTTTTGTGGCAGAACACAAAGCAGTGTAAATTATGAAAAGAAGTAAAGCGATTCACTCTTTTTAAACATTTTTATGATTAAAAATCTGAAAAGTGTGGCATGCATTTGCATAGCCCCAATTACTGTTATATCCTGAAATAGAGCGTCACCAACTAATAACCTCATTGCAAATCGTTAGCTCTGTGAAGGCCTCACAGGTTTGTTAGAGAACGTTAGCGAACAAATACCATCATGAAAACCAAAGAAGATTGTGTGTTGGTCTCTCACATAAAAAAAGCAATTTAATACATTAAAGTCTGAAGTATGAGAAATTTTGCAGGGTATTGTAGGAGCACTTAATTATATTGTATCTAATTGTATCTGTGCGGTGAGAAGCATGTAACGACACCAGAATCGTACCTGAATCTGCAGTTGAGGCAGCTGACGTTGAAATACTAAACACCTTCGGGTGCGAGGGAGGCTGTGGACACAGTCCTTCTCCGCCCACGCCACCCCCCAGCAGCGGAGCAGTCTGGGAAAATGAGTAAGAGCGACGCTTGCGAGGGTTTTCCTCGTCGTAGAACTCGATCATGAAAGCCGTTCGGCTGCAGGTGGCTCGGGTCCCGCTGATGGTTGCAACCGCACCTGCGGATCCCCCTGCCCCGTGGTTGTGCGCTGTCTTCAGGCGCTCCTCGAGGGCATGTCTACGGTTGGCGAAACGCAGGCCCAGTCCGTTCTCAGAGTCACTTTGGGTGCCGTCTTCATGTTTGCTCCCTACTGAGACACAAACAAGGCGAGACAGTTGATTCCGGGATCATCTTTGAACAACAACAAATAATCAGATCTGAGCTCCCAGGAGTTCAAAAGCACAGGAGGCAATTTTCAAACCTAAACAGTGGCATATCAACAACACAGTGTTATAGCAACAGAAACAACATGTTCTTTGAAATATAGCACAATCCAACTTCATTGTAGCTATCATGGGAGAAAAAAAAGAAAACGAAGCCTGTACTTGAACAACAAGAAACGCATCTTTGGAAACCGTCACAGCCAATGACAACAATATACTCTCTCTGTGGCCTGACGCGAATCCCTGAACCGTCAAGATGGATCCAAACAGCACACCGTCTGATTTACCTACCACATCACTGCAGCCGCACATGTTGCTCTGTCCCAGTTGATTCAGCGAGTCCTTTCTGTATTGTGCGGTTCAAGACGTTGTGCCACACTAACCCAGACATGCCACCCACACAACTCGCCTACCGGCCCTGTCCAATTCAGTGGCAGTCAGTTAGAAGCGGGGGAGGGGAGAAGGGACTCATGGAGGAGTGTGGGTGGAGGGTTATGGATGAAGGAGGAGGGGAGGCGAAAGGGGAAGAGGGATAGTAGAGGAGGAGCTGGGCAGTTGGGGGATGTGTTGGAAGGAAATGGGAGGGAATGGGGAAGAGTGACTGAATTAAGTGGGAAAAACACAACAGGAGGCTAAGCATGTAGCTACTGAGATTTATAGATTATCAGTTTAATACGTTCAGTGTATTCAGGGTATATCCATCCAATCTCACAATGAAACTACTCAATCATACAGAGTTTATATCTGAGGTTTTTTTATTGAGTAATTGAGAAAGTTTTACTCTTTCACACACTGAGTGCAATTGCAAATCTGTTCATCGGTCACGCTTATTTTTTAGCAGAGCTATGCTGTTTCTCAAACTGCAGTCGTCATGTCAGAGTGCAAAATCTCAAATGTAAAAGGCTGATCGGATCAAATATTATCTGGGATTTTATATTTTTACATTAGCAATATGTTCTGCATATTGCTAATATGTTTGAGCAGATGAATGGCAGGATGACATGGCTGAAAAATGTACAACAGTTTCATATCAGTCGATATCAATAATCATAAATAGTTTTTGTTTTAATATCTGAAATCCTGCCATATTGGTGACATAATTCTTCCTGTTTTATCCTCAATTTCATCTGAAGTGGTTATAGTAATTTTCTCCTTTAACTCCACAATGGTTTTTTTTAGCAGTTATTAGACACAGTAGTGAAACCTGAAACTGCTGTTGTGCACATCACTCAGCAGAATGTTGCTAGGTTACCAAAAAGTGAGTGAGTTAATTCATGCCACCAACCTTGGATTGGATTTTTTTCAAACAAACCACTGCTTAAAAAAATTTGGGCCCCTTATTTTATAATGCAAAAGTTCTAAAGTCTGCACTAATAAAGCTAATGCTACAATGTCCACTTTTAGTCATCTAAAAGACATCCGTCTTCATCAGATTTGTCGTTTATCGAGCTTTTTGCTCTTGCACTGTATTTTATTTGGTCACTTTTCATGATTTAGGCTTAATAATAATTAATAATAATAATAATTTAGGCTTAATAATAAAAAAAGGAGATGAAGGTACAGAAAAAAATGAGAAAGGAAAACCACAGAGTGTTACAATAGGCAGATAAGCAAGCACAAAGAGGAAGGTCTTTCATTCAGCGTGCTGTGGACAAAGAAGCCCTTAGCAGAGCTGGAGGAGAACAGAGGAGTCTGTGAAAGTCCAGTGCATCGTCCCGGCCGCCCCACCATGACTCACAGTGGAGCTGACCACTGCCTCTGCCCACACACACGTACACACACTGAACATGCTAAATAAGGAAGAACTTCCTTTACAAACATAGACAGACAAGCAAGCATGCAACCCTAAACATACAATGTATTGTAGTGGACCCAAGCATTTAAAGCACCACCTGCAGCAGGATAATAAGCTTTTGCTTTGGCTATGAAGACAAAATATTATTTTTTACCTCAAATGCTCCTAAATTAAAACCATAAAAACACACTGCTAATTATAAACTACATTTTTAACCTCATGAAAAAGAAACAGCATCTAAATTAATTTAAATATGCTGCAATAATGAACGCAGAAGAATAAAGATCTTTTTAACCCCGAGATAAAAAAATGTAACTTACCTATTGGGTAAGAAATTAAAAGCTTTAGCTCAGACGCCTCCTTACGGTTCCCTTGGTGAAACTCTGCCGCTCTTTCTACCAGGCACTGCTACGACACACCCTGAGCAGATCTCGCATGCCCGCGCTAACGCATGCTGCACCGCTTCTCTGCAGATCGCCGCACAGCATGTATCAAACATGCACACGGAGCCTAGCGCCACTTGACTCGCACACCTTTGGAAGACAGTGGAAAGCGTTCCTCACACGAAATACTGAAACCGCTTCACACTCAGACAGATGCTCACAGCGCCTGCAGTTCGCATCACTGTTACTATAACAACTTTCAACCAAAGGCATCTCTCTCTCTCTGCCTCGCTCTCTCCTACCTCGTCGCCTCCTTTTCTGCTTCTACTGCAACCAAAACAACCCTTTTTCTTTTTTTCTTTCTTTCTTTCTTCCTTTCTTTCTCTCCTTCTGAACACTCACCTTTGCAGCTAATCCTGCTTCCATTGCCTTTGTCAGCTTCCTTTCCTCCCATCTCATCCACTCACCTAGAGAAAACCTTCCTTCATCAACTTCTCTCCGTTGTCTCCCTCATCTCTCCTTCACTCCTGTCTTTCTTTTCAACCCCTTCTCTGCCCCACTTGAATCTTATCCTCAGCTTCCCATAACTCATCCATGTCTAGGAGTGAAAACGCTGGTCAGTTAATCAGCTAAAAACAACGGCATCCATCAGGTGAGCCGATCTGTCAGCCCACTGACACGCCCATTAGTGGTCCTAACTCCATCTAATAAATTGGCTTCACCATTGTTCCCCACCGCCTTGCAGATTTCCGTTTCCATCAGCTCACACAAGCCCCGCCCCTAATCTAGTGCCTCTAATAGGCTAAAAGGAGGCCAGAGACAACCCAACCTTCAATAACACTACAAGGAAGGACTTGAACTTTGGACAAATTGAACATAATTCTTAGTTTTATGGGTAGAAACACAAAGGTAAAAACTTCAGAATAACATGTTTTACACCAGTAAATGTGGCTCTGGTTTAAATTAGCTACAAACTGTAAGAAATACAGTGACTTTCAATACATCCTATATACATGCAGTCATAATGGGTAAAGCTCTGACTTTGCTATTTGGAACGTTTTTATCATCTGAGTAACAAAAGAAAGCAACATAAATATCCTTAGACAAAAGGAGACTAAAGAGATAAAATCAGTTCATTTTGACAATAAGATGATAATGCATATCAGAATATCCAAAAATAACCACGGTATTATTTTAATTAAAATTCATAGAGGCAAAATGGAAATCTTATTTCCACTTAACATCGTTGTTTTCTTGATAAACCTGGATCTAGCAATGAAACAACAAAGCTGCCAGAGAAATACAGTTCTGCAGTAAACTATAATAACCACAAACGTGCACAGCATTGGGAAAATTGATGGAAGAAAAAGCAAAGTTGGCTGGATATTATGGAGATTCTGTGATTCAGGGAGATGAAGGAAATAAATCACATGCTCTGCACCACAAGCAAACCTTCCAGTTGGACCTTCAGCTGGAGAGTTTCCAGTCCCCTGCGTCCTCTACTCAAACCAGGCACAGTTTCTTTGAGTCCGTATCTATTTATGTGTCGCTTCCACACTTTGTTCAGTGATTTAGGTTTAATGAAACAGCAACATCGGCGTGGAAGAGCTTTAATTTAGGAAAGTAATATTAAACAAAGTCAAATAGAAAGTTTTAAAATGCCCTAAATCACATTAGATAATAAACTATATTACCAGCTTATTGAAACATCTATTATCTGAAGGAGGCTTAGTGGTGTTTAAAAATGGAGATCTGACAGACGAGTTTGCTTAAAATCTGGATAAAAGATGATAAAAAAAGAGAGTCCTGCATAATGAAGTAGTAAAACAAATACTTGAAAATTGGGAAAAACTCAACCAGTGCACAATGGCAGGGCTTTGAAAAAATATTAGACATGTGGAAATATTATAAAGCCAAATGATAAATTTTTTATAGCGGAGTGAAAGGGAGTTCATTATTTTAATAAGATGGCTACTCTGTACTTCGTCCTGTAATAAACAGAGAGGTTTTCCTCTAAAAACTGGGCACAATCTCATCAGTTTATTGCGGACTGTTCTTCAATCGGCAGACTTGGGCCAGCAGGAGGACTGTGACTCAAAACTTCACACTAGCAGCATTTGGTCAAACAACGTCCAAGGTAGAACTAATCCAAATAATGTCTCCTGCAAACAGTTTACAAAACTAACTCATCTAAACAGTTCGAAAAAAATTGTCCAATCTTACCTAAAATATAACTACCAATGGCACTTGAAATATCACTGACTATGTAGAAAGACATTTGTTACAATCTCACTGCAAGGCCCAATAAACACTTTTGGGTAAAAGTTTTAGAAATGGCAAAAAGGTAAACTTCAGATGTTCAGATGAGGCTGTTTCTTATTGATTTGCAGAGACAGACAGAAACAATTAACATTAAAATTAATGTTTATTTTAGGTGATACTGTAACTTTTCAGGCAAATCACTGATAGAAACCTGTTAGATAACAAAGCAGCAACGTTAGAGTCATTTTCTTGGTGCAAACAAAATGCAGAGAGTCGGACCTGTACCTTTGAGCCTCTTTAGGTGGACCGGGACGTCGCTCTTAATGCTCTTGGTGCTCTTGCTGTCGTCCTCGGTGGACTCAGTGTGCACTAACGTGGGGTCGTTGTGAGCCAACCAATCCGCCACCTTGCTCTCAGATGCCATCATGGCGGCCTGCAGCGTGGTGAGGTCTTTGCTTCCCGAGCCGCCGCTTCCTGTCGTGCTCTTCTTGGTGCGGGACCTGTGGTGGTCCAACGCAAACTTTGACACGTGGTCTTTAATGGTGACTTTCCCTGGAGAGGTGTTGTCAAACTCTATGGTGAAGGAGGCGTGCCCTTGAGCTGTGGAGCAGACGGTGCACTTTCAGCTTTTGTGTCCCGTCGACAGTAAAAGTAAAGGCTGCTAACTCAAGCACTTTTAAAATGTCGACGTGCAGAATAGTTGTGGCATAAAGACGCTTTCCCTAATGCCATCTTGGTTACAGGGAAATACTGCAATAAAATAAAATGTGTTGCAAACTAACTTTTATTAATATTGCACATTTTATGGAGCAAAAACATTAGAACTGTTCAATTAAATGAGAATAAATATGAATAAACCCAATCCTCTAGATCTCTTTTCACCTGCAGTGGTGTGGCTTTGACTGGGGGCGTCCTCTGTGTCCTTGGTTGGAATTTCATGGATGCCGTTATTTGCCATGTGACCTTCCTTTGTGGGGACCTCAAAGTAACTGGAATCGAGAGCAGGGGACGCATGAAGGCCGTCCTCTTTAGCTTTCTCTCCCCGACGCGCCTCCTTGCTCTCTGTGGTTAGAAAACAAATAAATGTATTCTTACTGCAGCGTGACTTTTGTACATTTAAAAAAAAAAAAAATAAATACTGCAGCGCCAAAGATGACCACTATGTTTTATTACAAAAAGTAGAATAAAATTAAGGTAATGAAAGGGGAAGGTCAAGTCAAACTGCAAATGGACTAATTAAATCCAGGCTTGTTTCTGGATGGAAAAGAAGGATGGAGGAGGAGGATGGACATCTGTCTCATTTTCGCTTGCTGTCACTCAAAGCATAAAGTGACGACGAAGCTCTTTAAAAAGTGAAGCATTTATATTCTCTTCAGTTGCTATTAACCAACAGAGCCTCTGATGGGACTGATTATGATTAACGACACTTTCAGGAATTAAAGGAGCCATCTGCTTCGTTTTTGGAGGAAAACGCAGGAACATATGGCAGCTGGCAAATACGGACAAAAAAACACAGAAACTTTGTGCAAAATTGAATCATTTGTAAGTCATTTATCTGTGTAATTCGTTGTAAATTATACATGCTTAAATTAAATTATAAATTGAATTAGGAAATGTGTGTTCCACTTTCATTAGTTCAGATCAGTATAGTTAAAAAAGAAAGAAAATATCTCATAATTACTGGTAGTCAGCATAAACCGTTAGGCAATACTGGACAAATGCACAACATGGCTGACACCGAAACAAGAGGGACTCAAGCACCTTTACAGGATTGTGTCTGGTTGCTTCTTGTGTCCGTTTATTAAACAATTAAAATTATTAACGATATAAATTGTGCTACTTTTTTTGGTGAACCTGAAAACATATCACAAAATTTATAAATTGGCTATAAAGATTAGAACTGCATCGAGAAACAGTTTAGCAACCAGAATTGGCCCAAGACCAGTTGAGTAGCCCCACCAGTGGGCAGAAACACAAATATCTGATCGTTTTCATATGTAAGTGCTAATAAATTACTGCTACAGTGGAGTAAAAGAAACTCAAAGTCAGACATTCCAACAGATTTTCAGTATCAGTAAGGTGTTTAAAACTGAAATTAGAAATCTTCTATAAGGAAACAGTATTTTCTAAGAAGGTGGATCAGCTTTTTACTAAAGCTGCTACAACACAGAGCCAGACTTGCTGGCCCAAAAAGACCACTCAGATATAAAATTAGTTGAATATGACAGAAATAATCTTATTACCTGATGTAAATGAATTTGATACATTGTTTCTGTATTGACATTAACCACATATACTAAAAGTAAGAATAGCTGATCGTCTAAACTACATGAATGCTCGCCAGATTAATAAAATGCTGTTGGGGTAAAATGCAGTACATTAACCAACAGCGACTCAATTTTTCTATTTCGCAAAATACGGAACAAATACAGCAAATTAAATGAAATACCTTAAAAATTCTCCCACTGGCAAAAAGCAGCAAGAAGGCGACAGCAAACTCAAAAGTTGTGTCCTCGCACCAGAGGAGGTTGTTACAAACTGAAAGTATTTTAGCAGCTATATGGATTTGAGAGCAACTCTTACCGGAGGGTTAGCTAATGATTTCTGCAGGGTAAAGAGCAGTCTGTTAAGAATGGGTTTGTGTGTGTGAGTTAGGAGAAAGAAATAGAGTGGTGTAACCCAATCGGGTTTAGTGACAATACACATGGAGGGGGAGCTAGGGAGTGGTGACAACAGAGCCTTTTTTTTTACTCTGAAAGAGAAAAACGCACTAAAATAAAACTGACGTACACATGCTAGCAACAAAACACACACTGAAACAGAATCATTTCCTGTCCTTAACCTCCCACTTCCCCTTCACTCCTACATCTCACATGGACTGTGGAACGCTCATGTTATTTTTGAAACACCCATATCAGATAAAATCTCTTTTTAATGCAGAGGCTCAAGCCAAATACACCAGAGCTTTCCGGACACACGCTGCTTCACAGAGGCGCTCCAACATTTCATCATCTACACCACAGTTATTCGTCTAACACTTAATGCTGCTAGAAGGGAAAATAATTTCCACTCACCCACACCCGAGGCTGACGTAGCCAGACCCATAACGCTGGATATTTGGAAAGGTTTCAAGGTTTCAAATAGTTTTTGTGTCCGAACACAAACCCTGTTTGCGAAAACCAACAAATCAGGGCAAACAGACTCCTAGGAGCTGGAGAACAAAGTCTTCCTTCACAGGGCAGCCAAGATGATGCCAGACTAGCAGTGCAGATGTGCAGAGAGATTGGAGGACGCTCCAGTCTGCTCTCGTGTTTGTGTTATGATTCCACACTGGTCCGCTAACCCAGCCTGGCACAGACTGATTTTGATTCTCTGAGTTGGTGTGGCCACTAATCCTGTTAAGGGGACCTCCTCTCTCTCACACACTCATATTGTTAAGTAGACAGACATCCACGCAGACTCTGAAAAGAGGCTTTGTATTCACTTGGATGTAAATGATTATTAATAAAAGCAAACCCTCGCTGCCCGTCGCTGCCTGAACAGCAAAAGCAAAACAAGCTAACCTCACCTTGGTGAAGCCATTGTTTTACAACCAAAGAAAAACATTTAGTACGTCACAGTGCATGTTGTATCTGTCGTCTATAAAATAATATTCTGTTGGTACAAATCTACCAACACAGTGATTCATCTGGCCGATTATTTACCAGATTATTTTCCTTTCGAAATAATCTCAGAGATTATCTGGTAAAAAAAAAATTGGGAAAAAAAATGTAATAACATCCCAACCATCAGTTACAATCCCAACTAAGTAATCAGGCTCCGGGTTGATTCCCACTAACAGTGAACATTCTGTCAAATAGCAGCTCCAATCAAATTAGAGAGGTTGAAATTTAAAGATAAAGAAGGTAAACTTATATAAAAATCAATAAAAAGGAGCAAGTTATTTAGAAACTCAAATCTTGTATCTTTCACATATCAGTTTAAGGAAAAAAGCTTGAAAATCTCCAAATAATCTTTATCTATTTTTATTTTCTCATACTTTTTCAGACCAAATTAACAAAAACCAAATTTCACACTTTTCCATGATATTCAAAACCATATACAGACAGAGGTCTCACAAGTAATCTTTTTAAAAATCCTGGTCTGTTTCCATGATAACTAGTTGCAATACCAGAAGGGTTTTCTTTTCATCCTTTAGAGCAGTGGTCCCCAACCCCCGGTCCGTGGACCAAGAAATAATTAAATATTTCCGTGTTACGTATTATTTATTATTAGTAACCGGATGCTCTCGGTTACTTGTGGGCCAACAGCAAAGGGGGAAAAGAGAGACATCGCAGCCAGCACCCCCCACCCCCCCGGTCCGCGGAAAAATTTCACAGTCTCAACCGGTCCGCGGCACAAAAAAGGTTGGGGACCACTGCTTTAGAGTGCTGTTAACAGGAAACGAGAGACTGTATTGGCTGCTGAGGTCATTGATTTAATACCTGATTTAATGTGATGTTAAGGTGTTGAGTTTTGGAGTCTTCCCAAGTAACTTGAATCTTGATATCTTGGCAGTCATATTTAAAATCCTGCTTGTGGACATGAGAGCATCTGAAAATGTTAAAAACTCCCACCTGAAATGGAGCCGTCGTGCTTTTTGGACTTGGTTTCCTGTTTGAAGGAGTTTTCATCATCTGCGTCTCCATCCCCCCACCACGAGGGCTGACCGTACAGGGGGGTCCCACGAGGCAGAGCTGTACTGTCCCCTGAGACGAACATGCACACATTTCAACAAAACTGCACAGACGATTTTTTAAAATATTTTCTCTAAGCCACTGTGGAATAAAAATGAGCCCAACTAATGTTTGTGTGTAAGTTTATTTCCTCATTTTTGCATTGTTATCAAACACTATTGTTTGCTTTCTTTCTGTGTCATGCATAGGTACCGTAAATGTATTGCTGTTATGGCATTAATGACATTTTTTTCAGGATGGAAGCTGACAGGGATCACACATCTGGTGCAAACCTCTTTTCAAAGCATATTTAATCACAGAGTTTCTATAAAGATCCTCCTGTGGATTTCACGACGTCACAGCTTCTTGCGCCACTGCTTCTTACTTTCTTCCTTTAGCCACCGGTCCTTTAAATGCCCCGTTAACTTCAGCTGGTGTGACTTCAGTCACAGTTGTAAACATAATTACTGAGGCAGGTTGCCAAATCACATGTCATTTGGTGTGAAAGCTACAGAATGTGTATCATGAGGAGTAATGTATGTTTGCCTTCCAGTAAAAGTAAAATTACACATTTCAGTGACAGAGTAACACTAGCAGATGGGTGTAATACTGCATGTTTAGAAATATTGTCCTTCTTATATTTCCTTCAGAAAGGCTGAGATGACAGATGGTGTTGCTTGTTAAATTCCCTCTTGCTGATTAATCTGTTCAAATAAACATATAAGCGCCATGTGGCCTTGTTTTAACAACTGGTTATTAACCTGAATTCCTGCTATCTCCATGCCCGACCAGTGAAAGACCCTCAAATTAAAACTTCTCTTATTCCTTTTTCCTTTATGGGGCTCTGAATTTTGGAGGGCCACGGTTATAAACAAGTTTTTTTTCTTAATATGTTCTGCCTGGTCAAATAAAAAGTAAACACAATATTAAGGTTCAACAATGTAACTGCATGCTAGGCTAAGATAAAAAAAAAAATTCACAACATTTAGTCTGAAAAGAAACTGTCTTTGAACAGAAAACTTGAATAAAATTTAAGACCAAACAACTGTAAATATAGGGGATGGTTGGAGGAATCCTGCTGTATTCCAATCAAGTATCGCAAAAATCCCAGTCGTGACAAGCTTAAAAGTTTTGTTTGTATAGAATGCACTTAGCCTCATAATCGTTGGCAACAGAAGTGAGCCAGTGGTGAAAATAAATGATAATTTGTAATGACCCATAATTTAGAGAAAACACAAATAATTCACATGATAATTCCCTCATCCTACTGCAGCTCACCTAATTTCTCCTCTGCTTTCTGAGAGTCCAGCGGCTTGGTGGGCTGTTCTCTGGAGGAAGTGACCCCTTCTGCTGCTCTGCTCTCCGGAGACTTTGGAGTGCCGCCGCTTGGTGACTTTGGTGTTTTCGTTGGAGCCTTAGAAGGAGAATGGCTCTTGGTCGTGTTGGTTGTGATTTCACCGTTGGACGGCTTCTTGCTGAGCTGGAGGCCACTGGTGAACTTTTCATGCTGGAAGGAGATTACGTTTTAATAAATCTGATATATAAACATGATATAAAAATGTTAGGTGTTTTCACCTTTAGAGCTTCCTCAGGCACAGTGAGCTCTCCTCTCACCACCGTGAACAGGTTGGTATGTGAAATAGAAAAGGTTAAGGAAATACTGACCACATTAATGTAGCAATGAAACACAAACGCAAAATTGAATGTGGATCATGGTATCCATCCATCCATTTTCTTTACACCCTTGTCTCTTAGTGGGGACAAGAGTGTAAAGAAAAACAGTCATGTTTTTGGGCTGTGGGAGGAAACCGGAGTACCCGGAGAAAACCCACGCATGCACAGGGAGAACATACAAACTCCAGAAAGACCGGGGCCGGAAATCAAACCCAGAACCTTCTTGCTGCAAGGCAACAGCTCTACCAACTGCAACACTGTGCAGCCGTGGATCACGGTAAATCACAATATTACAAACGTAATTTATTTCAGTAATTTAGTCAAAGAGTAAAACTAATACGTAGTAGATATATTAATCATGGTGATATATTTCTAGAGCTCATTTTTGTTAGCTTAGTTGATCGTGTCTTTACTCCAACAATTCAGTGTGTGAGACATAACCAATAGATTAGATTGAGCCTAGCTCAATAATCAGGATGAGGATGAGAATGAGTCCACTGGATATGTGAGGCTTCACAGAGTAGAAAGTGAAATAATGAAAGGATATCATATCCAAACCTCAGCCTGTCCTCCAATTTGAGCGTAATGTACATCTGCTCTTGAATGCGGACATCGTTTACAAAGGTCTGGAGAGAAAGCAGACAAAAAAACTGAAACTAAACAGAAGAACTAAGCTAAAAATGATTGAGTCAGTTAAGTTCATTTATTAAATATTACAAGAAGGATGTGACATATGTTTGGTTTTCTTAGTTTCAAAATTTGTAAACATTCTACAGAAAATAATCTATTCTCTTCATATTTTACAACATAAGGCAGTATGATCTTTTGTTTTGTGTAAACGAGTCACTTATTTACTAGTAATTTAAAGAGTAACATAAAATGTATTGTAATTTATCAATGATTGTTGTGTTAACAGCAAAAACTATAGTCTTTCCTATAGATCTTTGCACAATCAGCCATGTTTCTCTTTTTGTTGGAAGGCTTAGCTCCAATCTCTCCTTCTCCAGAACTCATTCACCCTCGTTCTGCTGTGGAGGCAGATCAAATACCACTGACCAGCAAATAAAACTCTAACATACTTCCACTTTTTTTTGTACCAATACATTCCTTTCTTCCCTCTAGTGTGATAAAATTACAGCTTAAGAATTTCACTAAAACGGTTTCAGAAAGAGCAATTGGTCCAAACGTTTTTACTGGCTAACCAATGTGTGGCAAACCCACGGCGCTCCCACTGACTCAGCAGGGAAAACTTCCTCTGTATCAAGCCAAAGGAGCTGGATGGCTAACAGCGCAGGAGGAAGTGACTCTGACTTCCTGTCTGAGAGCTGGAGAGGATGTGAGGGACACGGCGCAGATGTGTCTCATCTGGTGGGCTCTGACTGAGCAGTAATCACAACTTATGACTAAAGCCAATGAATGGGTTTAACAGGGCAGCTGTGACCAACTTCTACTTAACTTTACTGTCAGAGGAGAAAGAAACCATTAAGAAGTCAAATTAAGCTACCCAATAACCTTAAAGATGTGAATAAAGTAAAAGTGTAAGGTAAAATAACTTTAAATTTTCCACTTAAATCAAACTCCGTATCTTTCCAGACGAGGTAGGAGCTCGTTCGCTTTTTATTGCATGTTCTTCTTTGATTGTTTTCATTACTTTTCCGTTCTTTGCACTTCACCATGTCGTCACTCACCCCGTTCAGACTTCCCAAGTCCTTCACTTTGTGTTCGTCAGTCCCCGGCTCATAGTTGATGACTGCATGCTGCTTGTCAACACTGCGAGACTTTAAAACACAAAAAGAAACAAACGAGGAAAGATATTAATCCAGAGGGGACCCTAGAAAAAGACCCCTATTTAGCTATACCTAATAATTGAAAGAAAAATCTGATTTAGACATTTCAAATCGTATCTTAGTTGTTGTATCATTAAGTAAAAATATGAGACTGCTGGGACATTTTTGCACTCACATCACAGACATTCACAAGAAGTCAAAGGAAAAAAGCAAGAGAATAAAACAGGAGGTGAAATATTGATTTTTCTACAGCTAACAGAAGCATGCCTATCAACTGCTTAGAGAGTAAACTGTTTTTAAAACAAACACAGCGGCTCCCCTTCAGTATTTATAAGCCTCAGGTAGAAATGTCTAGATATGTTTCATGAACCAAATGTCACTGAGATGAAAAACACAAAAATGAATCCAATGACTGGACGATGAAAGATCAGCTACTGTCAAATCTGCTTTGAGTTTTGTCAGCACTTTATTTTAAGGTAGGTCAAAGCCAATTCTGGGAACTGGTTCTCATCTTCAGTTCCCATTTCTCTCTTTGTTTTGTTGAGTGACATGGTTTAACTGTGTGTTCTGTTTGTTCCTTAAAAGCCCAGATTTTCTGAGCTTGAGAAATAGGTGGTAACACACAACCTCGGTTTAGTTTCGTGACATTGTGACCTCTGCATGCTCCACATGACATGACAGGAAATTGTTTTTTTGTGTATTCGGTGTATGTAATTTTTAAGTGCACCTTTCTCTTTGAAGAGAAATTTTCCCTGTAATTATTAAAGTCCTTCACTTTTTATTACATGAATAAATCAACTTAATGGGTTTAAACGCAGTTGGGCATTTAAAAAAAACACATGTAATCCTTTGAGTAAGCCATGCATTTTTATATTTGATTTGATATACTGCATTAGTCTGTGTTTTATTTGGTGCATTACACAGGAGCTTTTTATGGTTAGCCATGTGATAAAGCCTTGGCTTACTGAAAAGGTCACATGGGTATCAACTGCAGGCTGCTTCAAAAACACACAAAAGGATATGAAAATGTTTTGTCAAAAAACTTAATGCCAAATCCTCTCTCATCCAAAAGATTCGCCAAGGCGGGAGCACAAGAACAAAAACACAAAAAATAACGGAGTGGGGGAGAAAAATTCCAGCGAGACGAAACATAAAAAAGATTTATGATCTAAAAAAGGTTTATGATTTATGAAAGCTGTAAGTCTTCAAATTGAAATCCTCCTAGGAACTGTAAAGCCAGAAGTGAAAACTTTAACAAAATAAAAACAAAAGCAGTGATTATCTTTAAACATGTAAAGTGTATAAAATGCGTAGAAATAATGCATCCTGAATGCTTTTTTTATACAGACAGTGGGACCAGTAAGAACTACGCTCAAATAATATTGTCCCAGTAGTTGTAAACACTCTACCAACAACGAATGACTCAGTCAGATAAGATCTAACTCAAGAGGTATCTGCCCCACTTTCTATTATTAGTGCAGTGACCAGAGGTACACTGAATGTACACAAGGTCTCTGTGGATGTATGCAGCTGCAATGACACATAACACACACACGCACACACACGAAGACCAATATGCAGATACAGAAAGAACTGTGTAAAGTCACTAATAAACTCAAGTAGTGGGAAAGAAGAGTCTTCTTTATGCTGGAGACCAACAAAAACAAAATCTTTATGAATAGTCCTCACCTGCAGCATGAGCTCGCAGTCATCCCTGCCCACGAAGATCATTTCCCGGGGGAGTCGATGACGAGTCCCCCCGCTGCTCACCAGGAACCAGGAGGTCACGCTCATATCTGCGCCCTGCTGCTGCCTCTAGTGCACACCTCCTGAGACCAAGGCGAACAGAATCTGTGGGTTAATAACAAGCAGGAGGTTTCCGTTTTTTGTTTTAAATCCCGACCAGTCACTGCCCGACGCATCTGAAATTAGAAAGGTTTGTTCACAGGAGAGCATGAAATTCTGTTAAACAGTGATGAGCAATGCAGTACGATTTACAGCAAGTAAGGAGGAAAACACAAATGATCCTGCAATAACACTAAATTAATAACATTTTCAATCTACAGAAATTAATACAACGATGAATTTCCATGCATTTTAGAACAAACCTCTGGTCCAGGTGATAGACCACAGCTGACAGACCACTGGTCGTGCAGCAAAGCTAGGCCATCCTGAAAAACATAAGCAAAAACAAAATCATCAGGCATCTATTCCCACAGGAAGGAACATGCATTACACTGTATTTTTTTTTTTTTTGGTGTCTTTGTCTCCTGCTTCATTTTCTCAGTTGCTGAAAGTAAGTGAGAGGCCTGGGTAGATCCTTTCTTTTTCTCTGCCTGCTCTGATGACTGCCAGATGTTTGAGGAGGAAGTGATGTAGGAATGTTAGCAGGCCTACCCATCAGCGAGTTTATTTTCCCTCCCCTTCAGACGGGCTGGAAAGGAGGTCAGAGCCAGCCCCGGTTACTTTCTAACTGTCCCTGCCTGAAGCGACTAAATTAAACAGAACTAACTCCTGCCAAAATGACACAAACTATTTACAAACCAACTTCAAGTGTGGCTTAGAGTAATTGTTGCTGTCTCACTGAGCAATTGGGCGTAAAATTAAAGCAGCACTGTCATCCTGTCATAACTGAAGTTTCCATGCTGTCATAGTATAGCAGGAGAAGTATTATCTGCACAAAATGGAGAAACTTTCTGCATTTGATTTAGCCTCAATGTTGAACTTTTAAGCGGTTTAGACAAAAATGACTTTTAAAATTATAATTTCAGAGCTCTTTATTGTCCATTCTGGTGAGGCTAAAATAACAAGAACTCTCTTTTATGAGTATAAAGTGCCAAGAAAAAGCCCATCAGAGGAAGAATTAAAGATTATTGAGCTAAGCTCTTGATCTCTTGACCTCTTAAGTACTTAGTATACCAGCTCAGTAATCCCCTGAGGAAAATTTTAATCAGCTACACACTTCACTACCTTGCATGGCAAGGCTAAAAGAAAATCACAACTGGATCAACAGCTGTCTCAAATGCAAAATGGATCAGCTTTGTAGCCCAGTTATCACTCAGATTGTCCTGCAAATTTATTCAACAGGAACTCTATCGGACATTTAATACCACCTGACCAAAATTTACGTCTAAATATCCTGATAATACTTAATATCTAGCGATGCACTGATAAGGCTTTGATTTTTTTTCGAAAGCCTCTAACCTAGAAGGGGAAAAATTGCTACACCATCTCAGATGAAAGCATGAAGAAAATTAAGAAATGACAAGGTTCTCCTCATTCATAAATCAAAGCTTATGTGCCTAACCCTTACCTGAGTCTTCCTAAACTTAAAAAGATACATACTGGGAGATCTTAGCTTTTAAACACTTATTGAACAGAAAGAAAGAAATCACTTCCACTACCGATCACCGGTCAGAGCCAATAAATCGGCAGATATCGTTATCTGGACAAATCCCATAGTAACAGGCACCATTCACTGGCATTAAAGTATCTTGAGTTTTAAAAGATATAATGAAATAATGCTGTGCACTCCCAGCCGGATGGCTGAAATAAGGTTAATATGTTTATTTGCACACTTTCTGAAATCACTCATTCAGTTGTCTGTGAACAGAGATGCACCAAGCAATTATTAATGCCTGCATCAGTCGAGATATTGAAAAAAAAATTATTACTGCGTATTGGTGACAATGTTCCGCATCCAGAAGGGTAGATCTATTCAGTTTATTTCTATGGTGATCTGAGGAACGTCATACTGTATGATTTATTTTACATTATATTTAGAATTGCTAACTGCACTTTATGAATCATTTTAAAGAAGGTTTGCTGCAGTTTATTTTTACATTAGACCAAGGTAGTAAACCGATAGTTTCAGTTTCTTTATTATTTATTTTGCCTTTGCTGTTACACTCCTAAATGCACTGACTGCACAAGTTAAAGTTGGGCTGTTTTTAGTGTTTGACCAGGTTTGTGAAGCTATTGGTGTGCAGCAATGGTGCAGAATTATTTTCAGATCTCAGTGCATTTATGTCTGTGTTTTAGGTCAATTCAGCACTATTTTTCTGTACTGGATCGATATCAGCCGATACTATAGATCAGACATCTGTATCGGTATCACAAGCAAAAAAAGTGGATCAGTGCATCCTTTTATGTCATTTCTTGTAGCATAACATGAAGGTGTAGAAAGAAAAGGAGTACCACTCTAATAAAAGCTCAATAAATCATGGTTATATAGTGCGTATTATCTGTTTATTAACAGATTAAATGAATAATGTTCACAAACAAACCGAAACACTGCAGCTGCTTTGCAACAAAACAATAGGAAGATATCAGAAATAGAAGAAGCTTTGCTGGAACAACACATCGGGCTCAACAGCACTGGCATTACACCACAGCTATGTGTGGTTTCCCTCCCAAATGTAAGCAAACCATCAAAGGGCCTGCTGACTAAATAACTGCAGCACACTCACATAGAGAATGCAAAGTTAACAGTCTGCGGTGGAGGAGCTGCAATACGGTGCATGCCAGCCTTCTGGTGCCATTCAAAACAACCTCTGACTATCACACATGAAAGATGTGGCACACATGGAGAAAGGCAGAGGTTGGTGTGATAAAGGGAACACAGCTGTGGGGGAATCTGCATTAAAAATGCCTCCTTTTGTTCTTCAAGTGTAGCTCATCTTAAAATAGCGAATCCCTATAACATGAATGCAAAAGAAAATGGAAAATTATTAGTTGAAAGGATCCATTTTTCCTGGGCAATATTTTAATTTAAACAGAAGAAATGTTTTAAAATGACAAAAATGTCATTGGGCCTCTGTAAATAACATATTGATGTTGCTTTGCTTTCATTCTACAGTTGCTTAAATCGTGATGCAAAACCAAATGTTGAACCCAAATCGGTATATTAATACAAGTGTAAATAGAAAATGCAATACTCACCACAAATAAGATGTTTAAAATCCCTTAAAATAAATTGCTGTGGCAATATTCCGCTGCACTATGTACAAAACCACAAGGCTTAATTGGGCTTTTAATTCCTCTTAATTATTTTATTAACCCCACCGTTGTGTTGATATGGTTCTATGCTTTGATTTCTTATTGTGCTTTCATTGGCTATTGGTTGCGGGACACAAAATTTTATTTAAAATTTACTAAGATGTCAAAAATTTGTGATGCCATAAATTCAAGAATCTACAAGGTTCCAAGCACCTTTGGTTGAGGAAAAGCCCACATCATCATCATCACATCTTCCACAGTCTTTTTTTGTTTTCCACTGAACATACCTGAAAAATTGAAATCTGCATCTCATCTGACCAAAGCGTCTGGTCCCAGTTAAAGTCCAAGTATCTTTTTACAAACTTACTTTTTCTTAGCATTCCTCCCAGACTGATTGGAATGTCGAGGGGGCCTAGTTATTATAAATTATTATGTTTCACCAATCCAAAGAAATAAATGAAACATAAATGTAAAAAATTTCAGTTGCTTATTAGGGTTGCTATCTACCAACTGTGTCCAAAGTGATTCTGATAGAAACTATTTCTTAACTTGGGGCTAAACTGACATATATTTAAATAAATAAAAAAAATTATATTTGTCTGTGTGAGATTATGCTGCTAAACATCTTTATCATGAGCATCAGTAGATGTGAAGGGCTCTATATGTAGGAAAAGAAAAAAGAAGCAAAAAATATGCAACTTATCACGCTGCTTCAGCGGGATTCTTGCAGGCGATAATAAAGAGAAACAGTGACTTCATGTTATTGGGAGGAATTTACCAGCCCCCAGAACTGCACTAATACTATCTCCCCACACACTCGAACACTCAGCGATGAGGAATGAAAGACCAGGATTATTCCAAGATGACTGAATTCTTTGTGCTGAAGAGATAGCAGCGGAGAGACAGGAAGAATGTAAAACACTTCTAGTTGAGGACGCTCATCTTTTGATCCACTGCCTGTGACCAGAAACTGTTCTTAAATACAGCTAAACATTTATTTAAAAAAAGTCAACAACTATGGAAAGATTGTGCTTTCATAACTAAATTGGATGTTAAGTAGAAATACAATTTAAAATATAAGAGCAAATAAGAATCTTGACCACTTGCTAAAAAGAGGGTGAGATAAGAAGGGGTTGTTATTAAGCAGAGGGGAATAATCCTTTATCAACCCTGACTAATCACACTTCCAGCTGTATTTCCGTTGTTTAGTGTCAAGTTATATAAACACCCATCTGTTTTTTTTTTTTTACTTTTTGAATCTCTTCCCTCCATTCTAAAGCAGCCAATCACAACCACTAACTGGAAAACAGGAAGTGACGTCCATATTTACAGTCATCGACTGCAAAGCAGGGCTGCCACTTTCCACGTAGCATCTGGCGGGAGTTGAGATCCCAGCATGACGCAACAGCTGGGTAACGGTCACAGGCGCTCATCTGCTGTTTCCTATTAACCGTCCGGCTGCCGCAGTGAGACTCAAACGAGACTCACATCACAGACCAGGACGAACGGACACACAGATGCTGAGCAGAGCACAGAGAGAGAAAGGCATAGCTCATTCTCTCGTCACACTCATTTCCACTTGGTCTTATGATGAGAGCCATGCTCAGCCCCAGTCAGGGTGGGGTTGGCTCTCTGCATGGAAACATCTCACTGTAGTGACCAAAAGCCCACTTTGTAAATTCTAAATTTAAAATAGGTATTTTCACGAAACTGTCACATATTGTATTCACCCATCCTGTAATCTGTCACATATCACAACTCGCTGAGTATACAAAAACAAATCTGCGTGGGAATCAAACTGAAAATACTTTGGTTTAAATTAATTATGTTTTTTGTGGCTAATGGTCTCTTCAAATGGACCTAACTATACATGCCAAAAGGAAATTGTTTCTGTTTTTACTACTGTAGCAGTTACTGTACCTACAGAAATAGAAAATGTTGTGGTCGACACAAAGCTTCTGGACATTGGGAACATTTAATGGTAAAATAAACGGGGTTTCTTGATATGCACATCTCTAAATATTTTATATTTGTTGACAGGGCAAAAACAAAAAAATGCAAGACAAAAAAAGAAAATACTTTGTACTTAATATTTCCCATTTAAGAAGACATATTTAAAATTTTGATTAAAAAACAAGAGTAAAAAAATTCATAAAGTGACCAACTGAATCGGCTTCATTTACTAAAGAAACAAAAAATCTGGACATCTAAGGCTAAGCAATCTAAGGTTGAAATAATAAAATGAGAAGACGGATCTGGAAAATGTAAAATATTTTCATATCCTTAATGTCATTTCTATTCTTATCCAGAATATAAAATGATTAAATCAAACTCAATAGTTTTCCAAGCTTTTCAAGAATGTTTGGAAGTCATTTTGCTGACCGATACCAACTTCTGTCTTTCAGAGGTCAGACCTGCCGATTCACATCTTCTCCCACAAGATAATAAGACATATTTTGTGTATTGCAGGTGTTTTGGTTGAGGTGACCACATAAAGTTAGTACAATTCAATTCAGTGACGGTAGACAATCCTTATTGGCTTATTTATGTTGAGAAAAACTGATTCTTTCTTTGTGTGCTTAACGGACCCCCAGTGGGGAAATTGGCAGATTTCAGCCAAATGATTAGTGCCTCACTGCTGAAAAGTGAAAAGACAATCAGCTCCCCATCAGTCTGCCCTTTTCCCCCAGCGTCACTGATGTTAGGCCAGTCAGACAAGCATTTTCAGGATGAAATCAATAAGTAATAGGCAAGGGACCAATCCTGTGACCTTACAAGAACATCTACACACACGGAGGGTTTCAAAGTACAATCAAGAGAACAGATTTACAGTAAGACAGTGAACTCTGGACAGGGAGACAGACAGACAGACAAAGGCTTCTCCCGTCCCCCGCGGCTCTTCTACAGATTTACAGACATGAAAGTGTACAGCACCTATTGTTCCTCTCTGAATGAGACAAAGAAATACTGGTCAGAGCTTTTCAATGATCTGAACCAGGGACTTACCAGGCTACATTTTTTTCAATTCAGTGTGCTGGTAGTTGCTGGTATTGATACATCAATACCTTATGAAGTAATATTGTATTCACCTAGTAAGTTTTTGTATGTTGCTTGTTAAAAAAAGAAATTTGACAGAGACAACAGGAAAGACAGACCTACAAGATACACAGCAATAAAGTGACTGCTAAAGTCTACAAATGTACCACCAAGGTTTAATTGTAACTATGTTGCCTGGATCTGTTATATATATATATCAAATATGACTTAAAATAAATTTGACATAATAATTTAATGTTTCGTAATTGGCCTCTGTCTGTGTCAGAAATGCAGGCTCTTCCTGATACTCTACTTTCAGGAACAACAACATTGCTCCTCTATTATCCCTTTAACAACGTTTTAACAAGCGCTGCGCTGAGAAGTAGCTCATATAATGAGCTCAGCAGATGTGCAGTTACACCAGGTGTTTGCTAATTGCTGCAGGCTAGTCTGAAGGAAATGAGTGGGGAGTCAGGGAGGAGAAGTGCTTTGTGAGGCGGAAGCCACAGAAGATTAAAGAATTTCTCAAACATGCTAGAAAGAATCAAAGCAACACTCCAGGTGTATTTTTGATGAGGGAACAACATAACATGATGTAAGAAAGTCGATTTTGCACAATACTCCCCCTTTAACATATGTTAGGAAAGTGTTAATAAACTCTTGATCTGCAAGTTACAAAAGTCTTGCTTAAAGTGATAACAAAGAAGGCAAAATGTGTTATTTACCACCTCATTTTAAGAATGCACAAAAGGGAGTGCTGCCTAGTAGTTCATGAAAAAAAAAAGGATTTTTCCCAATCAAATCCAATACCTGGTGAATCTGTATTGATTCCTCCTCACGTAATGAGTTCTAGTTTTTAAACACATAACTATTACAGTACAGAGGACATCTTTACATTAAATTTATAATCACACTCGATTACAAATTATAAATGCAGTTTGATGTATATCCTGAGTAAGGATCCCATCCACCTTCCAAATACATCTTTAGAATGAAAAACTGAAGAAGGATTAAGCAAAAGCAAATCCATTTGGAGTTTACACATGAAATCATCCATCCATCCATTTTTTTACATCCTTGTCCCTTAGTGGGGTTGGGAGGGGTGCTGGTGCCTATCTCCAGCTAATGTTCCGGGCGAGAGGCGGGGTACACCCTGGACAGGTCGCCAGTGTGTCGCAGACTGTTTGCCTATTTCTCCTCAATAAGTTTAGTGTGTGAAAATATAAACAAATAATAAAGAGGCTGTCAGATGAGGAAGAGGCCACCTTCCTCCTTGGTTGAAGTTGCTCATGTTGCAAGTGATTTGATTTTCTAAATCTGGATGTAAAAGGAGGTCAAATGTCACCACTGAAACCTGACACTTCAAAACAAAACCAAGAGTATGAAGATAATTGTTGATTCTACAGAACCTTTATTTCATAATTCATCCTTATTTCTGCAGCTACACCACAACTGTGCGCCCACATTTATCTCCTGCGACTGGACTGAACTACTATGGAGAGAACTAATAAATCATTATGCTGTCAGGATCAAACCAGGAGTCTCTTAACCCTTGGCTGCACAAGGGTATATATAGCTTTATGTGTGTTAGTGTGGCTATTAAATTCAGCATGTTAGTAAAAACAAAAAAGAAAAAAGTCTAATGCGGCAGAACAGAGCATATGGTGCAGAAAAGCGGTATCACATGTCACATGAACAGTTGGCAAGAAGCGACAACAACTCAGCAAACACCTCCATTTAGCCAGCATCAGTCCTGCCTGCTCCATTGTTATTACCAAACACAATTCAGCAACCCCCTTCCGACCCTCCCACTGCCTTAAGACATAAACCCGCCACATGCTCTGAGATCCATGTGTTCAGACTGCCCTGCAGACCCACAAATGCCGGTTTACAGTTCGTGGATCCTGAGGACCGTACAGGAATATTATCCAAAATGTACAACACATTCAGGCGAAATGAAAGTAAAAATAAAAAGTACTTTTCTTCTAAACATTTTTAGTGGTATAAACAGGCGCTTGTGATGATGAAGCGCTCATAAAAATTATGTTATTAATATTCCATGAGAATAATGAGGCACATGTCCTGCAGCAAAGTCTTTTTCTCTTCATGTGATTCTTTCTCTGAAGGGTGTGTGCTCTGAAAAACATACTCAAGGACACAATTTCTTTACTAAAACCACACAAAGGTAAAGAATATTTGGGGTAAAACAACACCTTCAAATTACTAAAGTGATAAACAATAGTTATTTTTAACACCTGAATAAATCTCTATGTTGTGGCTACCCATTTTGACACCAAAAATTTAGACAAATCCAGCTTCTTTTTTTAATACCAGTGCCACAACTAGTAACATTATAGGTAATCAAAACATTGCTTTTCTTCATATGTTGTTTTTTCAGCAGCTTAAAGTATTGCTTAATTAGTTATCTATGATGTCCTTGTTAGATTGAAATATATATGGCATGACACAGATGCCGATTTCTCTAAACCACTTTTCAAGATGGGCAAGACAAGAGAACAAGTCATTAAAGTCAAGCAGACTCGGTAAGATCACATTCACCTAACTTGTCCAAGAATTTGCTGTTATAGACCCTTATCACATGACCCCCCCAAAAAAATTTAACTCCAGCATTTTTCTTTTTTTACTTTCATTTTTGGAAACTCATCCTTATGACCGGTTCCAATGTGTGTGGTAAAAAAAACAACCTTTGATGTGCATTCAGAAGGCTCTGTCTTAACTCATTGTTAGTAATCTGTTGGTTTGCATTACATTTGTATTGTATATGAAATCAAATTTAAACATACTATGAATAGGATTGTGACGCTACATTAGACGATTTGATGTGCTGTTCCTCTTGTGGCTCTGCAGTGCTCCAGCTGAGTTGATAATGCCTGACCCGTGGCGCTTTTACAGAAACATTACTCTTTGACTGCCTCAGCCAAAAGTTGATTATGGCTCCTACATTTTTACCACCCAGAGCAATAGCCTTGGCACCGGATAAAAATAGTCAACTCTCTCATACTGAAATCCACACTGCCACTTAGGAGAAAGGAGAAGAAAAAAATATATAACAAAACAGAAATGTTAGCATAAGAAGACAATGAGGGGTTGGCAGAGAGGAAGATGGGAATAGAAGCTGCAGAAATGAAGATCGATATCTGCTGTGGAAAGCACAGCACGTAATAAAGGGAACGCAGAGGGGAGTAGAGGCTGTTACACCCCGAAACAGATGTGAAGAGTAGTTCGCCTTTATTCTGTTTTTTTTTTCTTTCTCCGTTTCTAAATAATTACATCTCGGAAAAGAAGAACTCTGACACACCCCAGACATTCAATAACAAGGGAGAGATTGGTCATGATGTGAATAAAGAACTTTAAACTCTCTTCTTGTTTTCTTATTTACTCATTACCACTTTATAACTTAAGGCTTGTCTACTGACCAGTCTTTATTTTCTAGAGTGTGTCTGCACACATCCAGCAGGCTACCTGACTCCCATAACCTTATAATGTTTCCACTCTGTCTGATTACAGAAATGAGATTTACTGATATTTTTAGCCAAGGACTCTCTGCTACAACGCGTTTAAAAAAACGCCTTGAAACAAATGGATCAGAGCCACATATTAAGTTCCAAGCTAAGTTGTTTTCGGTCACAAGTAATGCTTCCCTTGCCACTGAAGCGAAATGAATTCACTTCCTAAACTTCCTACTATACACAATAGCCATGGGCAGGCCGGACGACAGTCCCCAAAGACGTCCTAACTACACTCCAGAGCAGAGATGCACACAAAAACACAGCTCTGTGGTCAACAGATCTAAGCAAGTGAGGATCAGTAAAAAGACACATTTGTTCAACATTACTGTACTGCACATCGTCATCATCGTCATCATCATCATGAGATTTCCAGTTTTCAGGGAAAACAAGCAACAGACGTGAAGCTTTACGGAGGGAAAATAATTGACATTTGTTCTGTATGTTAGCTGGGATTCAGTGTAACTGGGTAATGGCCACATAGGCTGAGGTCTAGCTGCTTCCACTTTGAGACTGCAGCTACAGTCCTGTGACACTGACACAGTTTTCCTTTTAAATGTGGAGGCCTTCGAAGCAAACCGGCCGGCCAACAGCCACATTTACACAGAGGGTTTTCAGGAGGAGGGAAAAGGCAGAACAAAAGAAAATATATGAAGGAGAGAGCAGCTGAAGCAGCCTGCATGGTAGCGGATGCACCAGAAAGGTTTTGTAGTTTCAAAACAAAGTTTTCTCTCATACCATACCTAGGCTATAGTTCAAACTTATTTTGTAGAAACTTAAGATAGAGTGACGAGAGATCTCACTGGATTAGGGTTCCTACAGGTTTCAGTAAATTATTTTTAAAGCTTTTACATGTTTTTCAGAGCTTTTATAAACATATGCATGAACTACCACAAAATAACAACATTTAATTGCTTTAACTTATAAATTTGAGCAAGTTCCCTACAACTAACTTATTTGTGGACAAACCAGTGTATGTGAGCTTTTTTTTAGCGTATGTAAAATATTTGAATAAAAAATGATTTATGGGAAGATGATATACATAGGGTAGATAATGGTCATATTTGACACGCTATTGGCTGGAGTTTTCAAAGCAACCAATACAGGAGCAGAATTAATTTCCTTGCCTCTGATTGGTTGTACCCAAGACCAAGACAAACACTGTGAATGTTAGCTTTTACAGTTTCCACTGTGCATATCAGGTGAATTTCATGTTAGTACTAAAAACAAACAAAAAAATAACAGGAAGTTCTAATCATTTTTATCTTTTTTATGTTATTACATATTTGACCTAAATTAAAGCATCATAATAAATAAGCGCAAAATGACAAAAAAAAAACAAACAGCTGGGACAGTAATACTTGTAAATTTACATACCATTCTTCAGAATATCTATGTCTGAGATATTTGGTGACATTTGCTGTTTTAACGTGTACAATTTTTAAAAATGTAAAGAAGATTAAACAAATGTCCACAAAGTTTGAAAATGCTAAGACTAACTTTTTCCAAAAAAAACCAAAACATAACTTTGTTGTGGAAATGGAAATAATGAACACATTTTTTTTCAGTAGCTGGGTAGACTACACACTATCCAGGTCCTATCTTTGCTTTGAAGTCTAAGAGGAATTTAATTTCTTGTTTAATTACTGTAAGTCACATTGAAATCATGACATTCACCAATATCACTGCACTTCGCATGTCTACCTAAAATGTGCCACTCAACTAATATGTAGTAGTAGTTTAGCAGCTCTATGAAAGGTTTTGCTTTTCTTTTTTAAAGCACCAGCTATGAGGCCATGTTATAGATTTTTGTTTGAATACTAATTTGATATCTTGAAACAGTGATATTTTTAATTGCGCTGGAGAATCGAATACAGCTCGTACTGGCTCACAACCAAAACATTTGAACCCTTAAAGCAGAGGGGTGAGGAGTATTCAAACTCTCTGATATGAATACAGCTCTTAACACAATATGCAAACAGCTAACTTTAATGACTGGCATTTAACTGATTTATTTATACTACACGTTTTATTATCTGCACAAAATTCACAACAATGTGAAAGAAACTATAACTAAAAGCATATTTATTAGGACAGCAATACAGTTAAATAATCAATTACTACAATTAATTACCAAAGTAGTTTGTTTTATTTTTAGTTTATTTATTTTTTGGAGATGTGATGATGGGTGCAAAAAAAACCTAACTGAACACAAAGAGAGTGATGTATGTAGGCCATCTACATCTGCCCCACGAAAACAAAGCCACTACATTAGAGGAGGAGGGGGGGGGGGGTCCGACTTCGGGACACGTTCTGGGATTTAGTTCGTTCATATTGAACGAACTAATAAGATTTCCCCTAGTAATGCACAGTGAAAGCATACAGACTCGAAGACAGCTATCAGGTTCCAAAAACATAAACAAAGCGATCAATGTGAACGACCTTCATTGATGTGCATCTTGTCTCGGCGACCCTCCGAACGCCTTCTGAAGGATGCAACTCGGGAAAACAGTGGTTGAAGGTTAGAATATTCATCAGAATAAAAAGAAACCACAGAAAATAAATGTGTTTTTTTTTTTTTTTAAGAGGAGGGGAGACTGGGTCGCTTAACAAAGGTGGAGCAGGGAGCCATCCAGCCAGTTAGCCGACAGGGAGTCAGACCAGAAGCATTTTTAAAGGATATTTCTCAAGCTTCCTAATTATACTCGAGCACCCATTTCCATAAAGCTTTAAAGTAAGTAAGTTTACAGCGTGTCAACTCCGGGAATTTTCAATTGACACGGAGAATCCTCTGAAATCAGGAGATGTGCAGAAGAAAAGCTGAAAATCGACTCTTTCTCCTTTTTTTTCCCCCCTGTCGGTCGTAAACTCCACGTGAGTTACGGTAAACTTTAAAGCTAAAAGCCATTTTACGGATGTTTATTGTGCTGTTTTCTGAATAAAAGTGAAGTCTACGCTTCACTTACCCTTTTCCTTTAGCTGCGGTTCGCTGTTGAAGGTGTGTGTAGAGCCCAGCCCTGAGTGCGCTGGCCTTCTATTCCTCCGTTGCTCAGCAATAAGCTACTCCCCTGAAAATAACGGCGCGCGCATCAAAATGCAGGAGAGACTACATACTGTTTCCGGTCACAACTTTCAAAATAAAACCTAAAAGGAACTAATACAGAGAGTTATTAATCTGCACAATGCCCCCTTTCTTTTCCTTGTTTTTTCACTCTGGTGTTGCCATTTCACCCAAACTTTAGAAAATACAATTTTATTCTTTTCACAAATAGGAAAAAGATATCATAAAGTTCAATTGAATTTCAAAGAATATGTTTTGTACATATACTTTGGGTTTAATTTGTAAAAGTATTTTATATTTTGAGGCAGAGATGGCTAGATGCAGTCCAGACTCTTGAAGAAAGAGTAATCCTTAAATTTAACACTGAATTGGAACTTGTAAACAAGACACCAACTCCTCTTCAGCACTATGCTCCTTAGACTGTCCACAAAAAGATGATTGTGGGTGGGGGACTCCATCATCATCAAATAAACATGCAAATAACAGAAAAGTTGATTAAGATGCAGCCGATCCATAAATGCACCATTGACAGAGTTAAGTGACTCATGAAGAATCCAGAGGCAAGTGGCTCACATGAAGAATATTCTTCATAGCAATATTGCTATTTTTAAGATTTAATTTGTCATCTCATCATTCCAATGAATTCGTTATATCTTATTTGAAAGCTCTTTTAACCCTAAGTTTTTACATTGTTATCCACGTCAAATATGACTTTGATAAGGTAGAATGTAAACGTACAAAATGTAAACGTACAGTATCAATAAAGTAATGCAACCTACAATACAATAAAATGGAATTAAAAATAAAAATTCCTTTCTCACCCTTCGTGGATGGTCTCTCTCTCATCCTCTGAGCTCTGGTCCTCTACCAGAGGCCTGGGAAGTGGAGGGTTCTGCGCAGTATCTTGGCTGTGCCTAGAACTGTACATTATATAATATTTTAGGTATAATACGCTGAGCTCCTAGTGTTGAGAATGAAGTAAAACAAGGATTATGACTGATGAGTTGAGCAGAATTTACCGAACAGATGGTAATGCGGCTGAAATCGCTGTTTGTACCAGCTGACACGGAGGATTACAATGAGGGAATCCCTCCTTCCCTTCTTTTATTTTGAAACCTACTGTTCGCCATTTCCTGTTGTGCATTTGTCAATGCTCAGTTGGTTCCAGTTCATCCTCAGCCGCTGCAGCAGCAGCGCCTGCGTTTACACCGTGGATGCTTCCAACTCAACCAGAAGCAATGTCCGCCAGAACCGGGTGGGCGGGTTTCCTGGCCACTCTGCTCACTTTCAGCGGTCTTTTGTTACTGCAGCACCACCTTAGCTGCACAGCTGGCAGTATTTGTCTGATATTCTTGATCCTGCCACATAATCTGCTCAATTTAATAGGAACGCAGTACTCAGAGGAGCCCTGCTGCAAATAAAAGGACAAGAGCAACCTGCATGACAAAGAAATATTATCATATCCGTCAGGACGTGTGAATTTATTATTTATTTGTCTTAATACACAAATACATAATGAACTTTTAAACATATCTTAAAATTTATTTTGTAATTTTATAAAGAAAGAACAAAAAAATTTCACAAAATAACCATGCATTTAATATAAATTCAGTTAAAAAAAAGAAAGAAATTAACACATACATTTTAAAATACAATTTAAGGTTTATAAGTTTTTTTTATCAAAATGTACAGGAAGACATAATAACAATAATAATTATAATTATTATTATAATTATTATTATATTTTAGTTCAATACTAAAACGAGCTGGTGCCTAAAAGGCCTCCAGCAATAAATTACTATGAGAGTCAGGATGACATCTTCTTTATTTATTCTTATTCTGTGCCATTTTCTAGTTGCTAAATCTTGCACAAAATGACCAGATAAAAGATGTACAACATGCCAGTTTAAACTTTGATCCATTTGCAAAACGACTGAGCTCTGCAACATTAAAACATGGATACATGAACTGTAACTACATTAATCATAGCTCTTCTTCTCTTCAGTGTTTATGTCAGTTTCTGGTGTTCTGTGCTGCCTTCAGGCGAATGGGACATCAGATTATCATCCATAAAATTTCACCCACATGGCATTTATTGTGCAAACCAGACCTTACAATGGAAAAACAAAAGTTCCAGATTCTTTTAATCCTATACAAATATGAGACAGAAAAATGGATTATTACTTTATATAGACCTGCCTATTGATTTATAGATTAATAGTTATACTGGACAGAAATTACAAAAAGAAATCTGGTTCTTAATCAAATCATAATGAGTCCAATTGAAAGTGTCATGGAAACATCAACCTCATGACATTAACACTGGCATGAAAAATAATATTGAAGAAATAAATATATCAAATCTAATTAAAAACATAAATAAGTGATAAAATCTTTACTGTTATGGTCTGTAAGATATATTTATTCTCAGTATTAGATGTGGTCTCAACAAACCCATGGCACTTCAACAATATTCATTTACCTTTTATCTGGAAATAGTGTCTGTTTATTCTTGCCATACAGTCCTCTGTGTTACGTATTGCTCAAAAGGTCTCACCATACCAGTTTATTCCTCTGTATTTACTTTAGTTTCTTGGTGTATTCTTGCATTTTGTTCTTTATTCATTTCCATTTAGTTTCCTTTGATTAGTATTATCCTCTCTTGGTTTATTGTTATGTCCACTTTAGTTTCTTTCCTGTTGCTAGATTTATTTTTATTGTTTATTGATGCTCACCACCAGTAATCTTCACTCATCATCTGCTGCGCCGCATAATCCTCACGTGTTTCACATGATCATGTGTTGATTTTTCACTGTTCAGCTTGGATTCTCTGTTTTTATGCCATAATTCACATCTAGTTCGTCGCTCCGCTTTATGTCCCGCTTCTCCTGTTTCAGAGTTTTGCGCACTGTGCGTTTTTGTTGTTTTTTTTTACCCTTAAGTTGCAGGGTGTATCGATGGGTAAAAACATCGATATGCAGTGAGGCAGCAGCGAGCTGTTCCTCACCCAGGATTGCGCAACTTCTCAACAACTGCACCGGTTGCCATTCTATGAGAGCATGCTCATTCTGTCTGTACGTCACCAATAAAATGGTTAAGAACATTTAATGTATGAACTGATTTTCCATAATTTAGCTTATGTATTTAATGTACTGTGTTTTTATTGTCACTAACTGTGTCTATAACGTGTTTTGTGTGCTGAGGAGCGATCATAAACGGCAGAGAACAGATTCAAGGTGAGGCAAGCAGTTCTCGTGCCTCATCATTGGGGGGGGGGCTCATGATCCCAGATATTGTGACTCCACAACTGCAGAGCAAGAGCGAGCCATACAGTAGCTTCACTGATACAGAGCGAGAAAAACGTGGTTTTGAGTTGTTCTTTAATGGTTTCTCCCTTTGCTCTTAAGCACAGCACGAAATTAATATCTACATGTCTAAGTTTGATTGA